>VDFB02271358.1:216900662-216924511 GCA_007258455.2 Sequoia sempervirens
GGTTGTCCCACGTAGTACCCACCAAGATCTCTGAGATCTTGTGCTATGCTGGGCATCCCTTTGTGCTTGTGGTTATCCCAATGCTTGGCCTGACCAAAGTCTTTGTCACTTTGGGGTGTTGGGATAGCCTTCTTGTCTGTTGTGTTTGTTTTATGTGTTAGGCACTAACTTTCCTTCATTTCATATACCCTAGCACTTGGTGTCTTATGCTATAGAAAAAATCAATGCTTCGAAGATGGCAAATGAAATTAGGATTGCATTTCATAATCAATTCCGTTGCATTGCATTCATCCCTATCCATTAACCTATGATTTTGGTTGTGCAAATATTCATCTTCTCTCTCCCATTCTTCTCAGGATATCAATGGTTTTTGACAGGTGCAGTTTCACACCATCTACCCACATTCCCATGCAAGTCCTTATCGACACTTATGTTCATTGCATGTTGCATTATAGGTTCATTGCATTTTATCCTGTGTGCATTATCATCTCATATTAAGTTGTTTAGATTAATCATGTTTGGTTATTCTAAGCATCTTAGATTCATTTTTATATCCATACATTTCCATATTAGTTTATATCATTAACATATTACATGCATCACCACTTGCATCACAAATTGTTAGGTCCATATCCATCATAGATAAAATCATAAAACATGCATCACATCCTGCATTACACACGTTAGTTGCATCCATATAAGCATCAACATATAACATCATAAACATGTACATGTATTACATCATCACGATTACCCATCATAAAATCATAAACATACACATATGCATAAATAGAATCATCCATCATATACATAACATGGTGTCAATAAGGGTTTTTGCATATCATATAAATATCAAAATTAAATGTTGATCACATACTCCATAATAATGTCCATCAATATCATCAAAAAATATACCCATCGTATACATCATAATCAGAAAATAAAGTACAAGTACAAGGATCTGAATCAAATGTAACCACTACTACTCTGTACTATCCATCCACCCTGCACCTATCAAAATCTGGTATCCTGTCATCTACCAAAAGAGTTTCCCATGTCTAATCTCTGTGGAGAGTCAGGCACCGGTCCTCTGTGAGGGAGGGTCACTTGAGAGTCACTATATCCTCATGTCCATGTCCCTAGTGACTGGGATGGTGTGGGAATTTGAGGAGCCCGTTGAACATAATGAAACGTGCACTATGCCGAATCTGGTACCACATGCTAATAAGTGACCATCTAGAAGGCCACCTCTCTCATATGCTCATCTCGCTCTGCAGCCTGATACTGGGCTGCATTCCGTTCATGTCTATATCTGTCTCAATCTCCACAGATGACTCTCCTCTCCTGTGCCCACGCCTCCTGGGCCATCCTCAACTAATTAATCTCTGCTTATAGTCGATCTCTCACTGTATCTCTATTCTCCTCTGTAGCCACTGTTCGTGCCTCTGCGACATCCCTCTCTCTCTGTAGTCTTTGTATGTCTACCCCTGTCCCACCACTACCACTCTGCAGTGCCACTATCTGTGCCCTTGCAACATCCCTCTCCCCCTACATAGCCTGAGCCTTTGCCCCTGCAACATCACTCTCCCCCTGCATCGCTTGTACCTGTGTCTATGCTTTGTCTCTCTCACCCTGAAGGGCTACACCTCTGCATGTGCCATATCCCTCTCTCTTTACACAATCTCTAATTGTGCCTCTGCTGCCTCTTCCCTCGACCTTGCATCCCCAAGTGCTATCTCTACCATAGACACCCTTTCCTGGAGCTCAGTCCTCTCCCTTTGCAGCTCTGTCACCTGTAACCTCAACTCCTCCATCTCCCTCTCAGCCTACTACCGACCCTCTGCTAGTACCTGATCTGCGGCCCCTATGGGCTCCTGTTGTCCCTTGGCCTGTGATATAGTCATCTCTGCCTGTAGTCTGTCCCGATCCCAAGTCACCTTGACTAGCTCACCGTGTACTCCTTGCACCTCTACTCACATGTCATCTCTCTCCCTCTTCGCATCCCGTACATGTGAGGTTAGGTTGTCAACAATGAAGTCATAATCACTTTGTCCCTCAGCCTGTAACTTGGATACCTCTGCTTGAAGCTTTCTCTCCTCAACCCCAAGTTTGCGCACCTCAGCCTCTGCAACCCTCAACCTTTGCTCTGTCATCTGTAGCCTTGCCTGGGCCCCCCTCAATAATACGACAGGGTCCTCAGGTGATACATATGGTATTGTTGCCAACGACTCCACCACGAGAACATCCACATCCATAGCATCCTCCTGTGGCTTATGCTCCTACTTAGCCCCAATCTCCACTTGAGCTCTCCTCGGCTGTCCCCTCCTCCCCACCCTTATCTGCCGTCCCACAACCCTCACCTCCTCCTCAGGATCATCTATCTCCTCCCTCATCTCCATCTCTAGCTCATCGGGCTCCTACTCGGCTTTGATCTCCACCTGGGCTCTCCTCCGCTGTCTACTCCTCACTGCCCTTGCTAGCTGTCTTGTGGCCCTTGCCCCCTCCTATCCTCTCTCCTGCTGATATCTCTCCTCCCTCACCTCCATCTCTACCTCATCATGCTCTTGCTCGGCCTTGATCTCCACCTGAACTCTCCTCGGCTGTCTCCTCCTCCCTACCCTCATTTGCTGTCCTGTAGTTCTCGCCTCCACCTCAGGCTCATCCATCATCTCCATGTCATGCCCCTCTCTCTCCTGCTCGATCACCACCCACTCCCTCCTCCGCTGTTTCGTCCTCCTCGCCGCCCTTGCCGACTGTCCTATGGCCCTTACCTCCTCCTATCCTCTCTCCTACTGTCCTACCACCCTAACTGCCTCTTGAGCTCCCCTCTACTGGGCTCTCCCCCTCCCTCTCCTCTATACCACCAGCCTCAGCTCATCCTCTGGTCCAAAGCCTAGTGCCTCTATAATGGGATCCTTTGGTGTAATCCTCTCCCACTGATGATTGAGGAACCATCCGACATATCAACGTGTCACTCCTACCACTTGCTCCCCTCTGGTCCTCCCTAGGTAGGGTACTAACTACAGTGTCACCCAATGTGCCCTCGCAAACTCAGGAAAAAATGACTCTCCCCATGGCCATTCTCATGTGATCTGCTTGAAACTCTATGGTGCTTGGGGAATATCCTATAGTAGCCCAAACTGTCTCATCACATTGTCCAATCTATGTAACTCCACTATGTGAGGCTTCCTCCCTACTATGTAGCACCTGGTGCTGAAGTAGCTCCTGTGTCTCGCCTCCTCTACCCTCCACCTAGTAAACCGCTGAAATATGTATGACCGCCACACTATGTGCTCCTCTTGTAGGTCATCTATGGTCATCCTCCATCTATCCAAATCCCTGAGGCCATCATAGTGCTACACCCAGCCATACTCTATCCTGTACCACCATGCTACGGGCACTATCTCATCATCTGTCCTTGCTCTCACCACTCTTGGCCTAGTCACACTAATGTGCTCCTAGGCCCATACTTGTAATAGGGTCACCTGTGTCAAGTTGATCCCCCCTCGATAACACACCATGTGCATGTCTCTGTACAGCTGTGCTAGTACGCATGTTCCCCATGCAAACTTCCCCTCTCTCCCCTCGACAATATGTCGAATAACCTCCATATAACTCAGGCTGTAGAATTGCGCGCTCCTATCCGGTATTAGTATGCCGCTGATCAACCCACATTAATAGAGTGGTAGTGTTGGCACCCCTACCGCCAAACATCGATCCACATATAATCCCTTCTTTTGAATAGAAAGGTCCTCTTATCCAAACAACACGTACAGTGTTAGATCCAACCTCTCCCCAGTCGACGTCACCTCACTCACTAGGCGCCCTGCTATAGGGAGCCTCAATATTTGCCATACATCCTCGAGAGTCACTATCATCTCCCCTGTCGGGATATGGAATGTGGAGGTTGATGAATCCCATTGCTCTATGAGAACTATCAACATAGCTCGATGCACTCTAACCATTAGTTATCCTCTCAAGTGTAGCAGTCTCGCTCATGACAGGGCCTCATGATCTACTCCGGTCTTGGGTTATCTTCTAACTAAGTATTCCCTCCCCTTTTGGCCAAGTTTCCCAATTTTTCCAATTTACCTTTGTTTTTCTTTTCTTTCTTCTCCTTTTTCCCTTCCTTGTCTGACCTTTTCGCCCTTTCTAGGTGGGGTTGCCCCTTCTCAGGTGCCATTGCCCCTTTCGGGGCGGGGTCACCCCTTCTCGAGCACTGTCGCCCCTTTTGGGGTGGGGCCACCCCCAAGGGGTGCGATCGCCCCTTTTGGGGTGGGGCTGCCCTTTTAGGGGCGTGATCATCCCTTTTGGGATGGGGCCGCCCTTTCAGGGGCGTGGCCACCCCTTTGTTGGCCAAATTGTTTTCTTTCAGGCAGACTTGTCCTAAGTTGATCCCGGGGCAAGTCCGCCCTTCCCTTTTTCGCCTAGCCCATTTCGAGCATTTTTTTTTGGTTTTTAGGGAAAATTTACCCACTAATTGGGAAAATTTCACCCCCCTTCCCATGGCCTCTAATAGACTATTCTACCTACCCCGTTGGCAAAATCCCAATTTCGCCTCCAACCCATTTTCCTAAACTACCCCAATCCCAAAACCCATTTGTTTAAAAAGCATAAAAACTTACAACATAATAAAAATGCTTAAAATCACAAAGAGGGTTTTTGAACCTAACTTGGCGTGGAATTACGCGCTTGTGGTAGAATGCCCGCACCTTGTCCACCTAGTGGATGACCTCATCATCGTAGTCGTCCAACATCCTCGTCTCCTCGACTCCTCCTCCTCTCCTCTCTCTCTTCTTCAACTGCCAGGTGTGCAAATGAGGAATAGTAACTCTAAAATTACTATAAGTAATTTTCCCCCTCATTTTTAAATTACTTTTAAGTGAGGGGTATTTTTACTTTTTATTTAACCTTTCAGGCCCTAATTAATTCCAAAACTTCCATAGGCCACCATTTGCACACTGTGTGTCCGATTGACTTTGTTCAAAAGCCAAATTTTCTTGGTTTTTTGAGTTCTATCCAATGGTACCTTCCATTTCTTCATATTAAGAAGTTGTCTAGGGCCCCTTTCTCATCCCCAATTGCTCTCTCGAGGGGGCATACCCTACCATTTTCCTCCATTCCTTCGTCATGGTCATTTCCTGGCAAGATCAGGGCATTCTCCTTCATTTCCCTCCGTTTGGGCAGTTCACACAACTTCTTCCATGCCGGGGCATAATTTTCTAATCACTTCCTCTATTGAGTCATCTGCATTTTCTTTTCTTCGAAACACTGTATTCTAACAATATTTCAAAGAGGGGAAAAATGTAGACATCCAAATTCAATCACTTCCATATGGTCAAATTCATCTCCTTCATCAATATTAATTAAATCATTTATTTAATTAATATCTCCCCTTTCCCTAAGGTTCCTAAAGTATTTAATTTAACAATTAAAGACTCTACCCTTCATCTTCTCCTCTCTAAATTAAATAAACATATCAATTTATTTAATTTAGTCTTTTGACCTTTTTGAATTAAAGTAATTTTAAATTCTTCTTTTTCTCTCTCCTTGTCACATCCTCCATAACCATCTTCTAATCTAGATTAATTTAATTAATCCATGATTAGGATGTGAACACCTTAATCAGGATTAATGTCACATCTTCCATATTCTCCCACTTGCTTCTAATCCCTCATTAAGTTTCTTAATCATCTGTTTGCACAACCTTAATCTAATCCCCTTGCCACATTTAGCATACCTTTTTGGTCAACCTTCACATTTTTCACATTTAGCCTAGACCCTCTTCCCCATGTGAATTTAAATTCACTTTTTATTCCTCCAAGAATTCTCCTCTTCCCCATGTGATCATTGAAAGGTTACATAAGTCATATGAAGTCAAGAACCTTCTATTATAAGGACCTTGTCTTATCTACAAGGTACTTTTCAACCTCCTTCATAAGAACCTTGTCTTATCCACAAAGTGTTCCTCATATGGATTTAAAATTCATATTTATTCTCCCAACCAACTTATACCTTCCAATCATGTGAATTTAAAATTACATTTATTTCTCCAACCACTTTTCTCTTCCCCATGGAGATTTTTGAGGAATACTAAAATTCTTCATATGCTACTTTCCTCTCATATGGGAATAAGAAGTTTCTTTTTGAAGAAATCTTCTCCCCTCCCAAGGTACTTTCAAAGTACTTGTCCTTCTTCCACATCATTTGTACCCTTTCCATCTCACCGTGTCCTTTGGACACTTCACCCTCCAAATGGCAAGATGTGAGGGCTTGTGAGTCCTCAAATCACCATAGCCCCCCATCTTGGCCATGGTGGCTCAATCTTGGCTATTGAATTCTCTAGAGAATTCAATTTCTTCTATAAATACCCCCCTTCTCATTCATTCATTTACCTTATGCATTTTTATCACACTTATGCTCTTAAGCCATTTAAGCACTTCTTTGCATACTTAGTTTTCATCCTTCATTATTGCACACTTTTAAGCTTTCATCCCATCCTCTTGCATCCATTTTGCTTAGAGTATCACATAACCACCTTCATCATTTTCTTCTTCCATTGCATCGTCACCCCTTTGCATCTCATTTTAGATCATTTTCCATCTAAGGAGCACACACTCAAGTTGTATCAAGGGCCAACCAAGGATCAACACAAGTAAAAGGTATACTTTCTTGCTTTTATCTTTCTTTTATTTGTGTTCAACGTAGCCCAATCTTGAGGTCGTCTAGTGTTGTTTTATCTTGCAAATTTCTTAATTAGTTTTGCATATTAGGAAGTAATAACACTTGCACACAATATTAATTAACTTTATTTCCAGTTACATAAAACTTTATAAAAAGGATAAATTAGGGTGTTAGGAGACCCTTTGATTCATATGAATCTAATAGTATATTTAGTTCTCATAGAAAGCATCTTTATGTTGCAAGGATTTAATTTACTCTATTAAAACACTAAGTCAAATCCAAGCTTAAATCTCAAATTAGTTTCCAAAAGAAAAGCATACTAGAATTACAAACATGTTAAAAGCTGACACTCTAATTATTTAGTGAAAATAAAATACATGATAATTAAGTGAAAGGCATAGAACAAAGGCTATAGTAGTTTAGTGTATGAGTGTTGTGGCTTGCATGATAAGTCATCATATTGAAGGTTCACTCTCTACTTTATTTTGTGCATCCATAATCTAAGATCAACTATTCACTTACGATTATAATATGATCATATTTTTTGGAATTGTGAGTTGTCTTTAGTGAGGATGTTGGTTCTATTCATGAAGTTGTGGATCTCTTGACTATGAATGGATTATTAGTATCCTTATATATATTATTTGAGTTTCATATTTATCCATTAAGGACATTACATTTCCAATAAGGAATATGGATCCTAAAGGTCAAATTCCTTTATTTATAATTTTGATATAGTATTTGTATTTCTTCTTTGTGGATTATAGCTCGTAGGAAAAGCCATGTGGAATTTGTTCTTTATTACATCTATATATGTACGACTAGGGTAGTTTTTTCATGGGTGAATATGAAAAATAAGTACAAGTTAACTCAAGAAAATTGGGAATAGTTTCCCACCTAGAGTGTCAAAATATGCATTTTTCTTAGCCGAGTCCTTAAAAATAAGTTTAAAGAAATATCATCTTCTTCATTTGTTATTTCCATTCATTATTCATTTCATTTAATATCCATTGGAGAGTTTATTGTTCTCCATCTCCATGATTTTATTGCACACATAGAGCATAACAAACCAAGGGTTTACAATTTTTTATAGAAAATAGAGTAGAGAGGAAACATGCTTTGGAGGTAAAAATAAATAATAAAAAATATTTAAAGCCATGGAAAAGTGGAAGATAAATAGTAGCTTGGAAAAGGAGTTACTAATGCACCAATGCGATCGGGTGGTAATGGATAAGAAAGGTCTAGAATCAAACTACTTGGATTTTCTTTGAAACCTAGTTTCACACTTTTAATACATGCTAAATGTCACCAAATTGTTACATAACATTTTTTGGCTTTTGTTTTATGAATGAATTTTCAATG
The DNA here is from genome assembly GCA_007258455.2 of Sequoia sempervirens. NCBI lineage: Eukaryota > Viridiplantae > Streptophyta > Pinopsida > Cupressales > Cupressaceae > Sequoia > Sequoia sempervirens. The sequence goes on from VDFB02271358.1 coordinate 216,908,709, forward strand.
TACGATAATTTTCTTATTCTTTCCAATATAAAAAAATATTTGACAATAACTAAACAAAATACTTTACTATCTCTAAATAATATTTATAAAAAATATTAATTACAAGCACTAATTATAACTTTTCCTTAAAATCAATTGCTACATCAAAAAGAAAAAGGGCACTGTAACATTAAATATTTATCATCATTAAAATTAATTTAATTCAAAAAATAGATAGCTTATGTACCCATTGTATAATAAAAATAAAGAAAGACAAGTATTAATGAAGTAATGGAATATTTACTAGTTTCAAATGGTCAATGAATATTGAAAAAATTCTTCTTTTTGACTCCAAAAGTTTTAGCAAGAAAAACCATATACTTGAACTGTGAATTAGCAACATTTTGAGTGATATCATAATCTAGGCTAGAAAAAATAATTAGTTGTATTGCCAAAGCCCATTCCTTCCAGAAGTTTACGAGGTTTGTTTTGTTTAAAAATTAATTAAAAAATATAAATATATGTTCAACCCTACCAAAATACATATTTAAAAGCTACACATTGTCATTTATAATTGATTTTAATTTCATCCAATTTTTTTGAAAAAAAGTTAACTATATTGCCAAAATGTGTTCTTTCTAAAATTTTTGCCCCACAACTGTTCCACCAAAAGCAAACCCAATTTATTTCATTTACCCTTTGGATTAATGAGTTGCACTAGAGCTAGATGGACATTCTTTTCTGTTTGATGATTTATTAATTGCTTCAGTACCATTGTCCAATGTAAAAGCTACGATTCCAAAGCATAAGGAAAATTATTTGCAAAGTGGTATACTAAGACAAACCTAATTTATAACTTTACACTACTATGAATTTTATGAACTCTATTTCTTTGTATTCAAAATATGTTAATTAATGGGTAAATGTGATTGTATTCTTACATACAATATTGAATGTATACCCATGGTCATAATTTTTGACTTGATGGCTATAGGACTCCAATAGTAAAGCCACAACAATATAAACATGGGGGTGTGACATAGATGTGCCTAAAATTATGTTGAAGGGCACATGGATTTTATCAAAATTATTTTTCTTGCTTGGAGCCACGATTGTTGACAATGCTATAAGTACAAGTCCACCTTTAGATTTGTAATATTAGGCTGCACTAGAAACTCAAAAGGTTTAATTGAGAAATATCCTCAAGTTTAGAATCATAGTAAAAGAACATATTTTTCAAGCTTGAAATATGATCTTGAGCATGTGTAGAGTAAAAATATTTGGGCTTATAAACAATAATTTTTCCATAATTAGATTTGATTATACATTCAACAGGATTTTTTTAGAGAAATGTAAGCAACACATGAATTATCTTGTGGCCAGTTAATACAAATGCTCATGAGTTTCAAGGGTAATTTTATTGAAATAAAAATCTTTATTGTTGATGGAAAATTTTGTAGCCAAACTAAGAAAATGGAATCCTCCAAAGACCATTGGTTCAAGGCAATATATAAAGAATGGTTTTAGAGATTGTACAACAATTTTGTTTATGTAGTAAATTATTACAAGAAAACTTTATGCTACAAATCTAGTTTCATAGGGAAATTTAATTTCGTTTAGAGAAGGCAAAATATTTTTTCTTGTTTAATAGATTAGTACAAGCAAACCATAGACCAAAAATATGAATTTATAGGAAAATTAAATTTCTTGTAAGACTATAGGAGTCGGCTAAAGGCATTGAAGATGATCATGATGCTGGTAAAAGAGTTGAGAGCCACCCTATGTGTTTGCTAATCAATAATTAATAGGGGCAAGACCTAAAAATAGTTTGATTATGGCTTGTAATTACAACACCACATTTTAATATAAAAAAATCCATCTTATGAGTTATGTGGATGATAATAGGCGAGACATTTTCTATTGAATTTATTTTGTGTCACAATGAGGCAAGGCAAGGTTGTAATATTTTCTTCTCTATTTAAGTATATATTTTGTTGGAGTCAAAATAAGATTATATTGAAAAATTCAATGGTTATGATGTTTTGCATGGTAGTTAATGTACATATGTCAAAAATGATCCAAGAATATCAGATTGTGCAATCATATTTGATTATAATAAATTTCAATAGTTCAATGCAATGAGCATAGAGCCTTACTCATCATTGAGTCATATTTTTATGGTTAAAAATGCTCTCAAAAGCAAAAACTACATAAAAATGATTACCAATTTATTTTTAAACTATGAGAATGCAACAAAATATTAATAAAATATGCAAGGTCAAGAGTTTTTATGTTTTATTTTTAAGATTTATCACTATTAACAATTGATTTCATTTTATATCCATTCGAGAGTTTTTTGTCCTCCATCTCCATGGTTTTATTGTAAATGTAGGGCATAACAGACCAAGGGTTTGCAATTTTGTAAAGAAAATAGAGTAGAGAGGAAACATGCTTTGGAGGTAAGAATAAATAATATAAAATATTTAAAGCCATGGAAAAGTGGAAGATAAAGGTATCTTGGAAAAGGAGTTAGTAATGCACTAATGAGATTGGGTGGTAATAGATAAGAAAGGTCTAGAATCAAACTATACTTGTATTTTATTTAAAACCTAGATTCTCACTTCTACTACATGCTAAATATCGCCAAAATATTACTATAACATTTTTTGTTTTATGTTCAATGAATGAATTTTTAATATATCATACTTTTCGCATACATACCAATATAAAAAAGATCATAGCAATAATTGAAAAAATAAATTTGCCACATACATGCACCTAAAATATCTTTCTTTCTATCATAATCTCTAGATAATATTTATGCAAAAATATTTAGAAGTGCTAATTAGGGCTTTTCCTTAAAATCAAGTGCTACATCAATAGAAAAAAGTACTATATCATTAAATATTTATCATCATTAAAATTCATTTAGTTCAAAAAATAGATAGCTTATGTCCCTCATCATATGATAAAAAATAAAGAAAGACTTGAGTAAGTACTGAATCATTTGCTAGTTTCAAATGACGAATGCATACTGAAAAATCCTTCTTTTTGAACCCAAAAGTTTTACTAAGAAAAATAAAATACTTGAACTATGAATTACCAACATTTTTAGTGATATCACAAACTAGACTAGGACTTGAAGTTATATTTAGGGTTAGTAAAAAAAAATTGTTAGCTATATTGCTAAAGTTCATTCCTTCCAAAAATTTATAAGGCTTTTTTGTTTAAAAAGGAATTAACAAATATAAAGATATGTTCAACACTAAAAAATATACACATTTAAAAACTATACATTGTCATCTATAATTGCTTTTAATTTCACCCAAAAAAATTGAAAAAAAAAATTAACCATATTGCCAAAATGTTTTCCTTCTAAAAAAATTGCCCCACAATTATTCCACTAAAAATGCACCCAACTTATTTCATTTTCCCTTTGGATTAATATGATTTGATTTGCACTAGCTTGATGGACATGCTTTTTGTTTGATGATTACTTAATTGCTTCCTTATTATTATCTAATGTAAAAGCTATGATTCCAAAGCATAAGGAAGATTGTTTGCAAAGCAGTATACTAACCAAGTCTCAAGTAATGATAACTCAAGACAAAAACTAATTCATAACTTTGCACTACCATGAATTTTATGAACTTCTCCATGTCTTAGTATTCAAAATATGTTAATTAAAGGGTGAATATGATTGTTTTCTTACATACAGATTGAATGTCTACATATGTTTTTGGAGATTGTACAACATTTTTGTTTATGTAGTAAATTATTGCAAGCAAATCTTATGCTACAAATCTAGTTTTAGAGGGAAATTTAATCTCTTTTAGAGAAGTCAAAACATTTTTTCTTATTTAGTAGATTATTACAAGCAAACCTTAGACCACAAATATGGCTTTATAGAAATTTTCTAAATTTAATCTTATTTAAAAAAGGCAAAACAATTTTGCTTATTTAGTAGATTATTACAAGTAAACCATAGAGCACAAATATGAATTTATAGGAAATTTTAAAATTTAATCTCCTTTAAAGAAGGAAAAACAATTTTGTTTATTTAATAGATTATTACAAACAAACCTTAGACCACAAATATGGATTTATAGGAAATTTTAATTTCTTGTAAGATTATAGGAGTTAGCCAAAGGCATTGAAGATGAGCATGGTGCTGGTAAAAGATTTGAGAGCCACCCTATGTGTTGCCTAATCAATAAGTACTAGGGACAAGACCCAAAAAATTGATCGATTATGGCTTGTAATTATAACACCAATTTTTAATATTAAAAACTCCATCTTATGAGTTATGTGGGTTATAATAGGCAAGATATTTCCTATTGAGTTAATTTTGTGTCACAATCAAACAAGCTTGCAATATTTTCTTCTCTATTTAAGTCTACATTTGTTGGAGTCAAAATAAGATTATATTGAAAAATTTGATGGTTATGATGTTTTACATGATATTTAATGTACTCGTGTAAAAAATGAGCCAAATTGCAATCGTATTTGATTATAATAAATTCCAATAGTTCAATGCAATGGGCATAGAGCCTTATTCACCATTGAGTCATATTTTTATGGTTAAAAATGTTCTCAAAAGCAAAAACTAGATAAAAACTATTACTAATTTATTTTTAAACTATGAGAATATGACAAAATAATAATAAAATATGCAAAGGTCAAAAGTTTTTATGTTTTATTTTTTAAGATTTTTGCATCAACTTTTGGAATCACACTCTAATTCATTAGGATGAAAGAGAGCTGTAGGAGTAAGATAAATTATTTTTTGCATCACATTCTGTGATTCATCATCAGGATGAAAGAGAGCTGCAGGAGTATGATAAATATAACTGTGTTGTTTTTTGCATCAACATTTCACATCACACTCTGTGATGAATCACAAAGTTTTTATGATTCATCACAGAGTGTGATTCGAAACGTTGATGCGAAAAAACAACACACAGTTATCTTACTCCTACAACTCTCTTTCATCGTGATGATGAATCACAAAGTGTGATTCAAAACGTTGATGCAAAAAACAACACACAGTTATCTTACTCCTACAGCTCTCTTTCATCCTGATGATGAATCACAGAGTGTGATTCGAAACGTTGATGCAAAAAACAATACACAGTCAAATCCAAAAACGCTATCTTATCATTATGAACTGTGGGAATCTAATGTCTCTAATTTATAACATTGTTTTAAAAAATCTACGATCAAAATATAATTCTTTTGATCTCCACCATCTTTTTATACATTTTTATTAACTGCTTCCCACTGAAATAACTACTATCAAAATAACTATTGCAAACTACAGTTTTTATGAAAAAAAAAACAACAGAAAAAGAAAAAAACCTTCTAACATTTGGAAGATGGGTTAAAAGATTCTTTGATTTCCACCGAAAACTTTGTTCTGCACAATCCCTCAAACATTCGACAAAGCACCCAATTTTGTTACCATCGAGAACATTTTTCTAAACTGAATGGTAAAACCTTTAAGTGATATATCACGTGGCTGTGGACTGTGCACTGACATCACAAGTCCTTGTGCTCTTTTGTCCAAAGCTTTAAGAGCTAGTTGAAGAGTATTCCAAAAGTTCTGGCTTTAAATAGTGTTCAAGGAAGAGTCTTTTTGCTTGTAGCACTATATCCTGGTCTTCATGTACCTGTGCATAAAGTTTTTACAAGACCATTTGAGGTCTTAGTTTGATTAATGAAAAACATATTAACTGAGAAAATCAGCAGGTCAGAACTGAAAGTAATCACCAGATCATTGCTACCCAATTCCAGCACACCATCTATGAGAGGGATGCAGATGACAGTCTACAGCATTCACCACATAGAAAAAGTAAGATTGAGGCCTCACTCTTTCATGTGAATTATCTGGAAATGATGAAGATTTCTCATGCAACAAAATGCTAGGATAAAAATTACCTGAATGCCGGCACTCTGCCAGAGGACATGCATATGCAGCAGTTCCATGAATAATGTAAGCCTCGTATCAATATAGCACAAAATAGAGCATCAAAAAAACTTGGTTTCCATAGATTTATTTGTACTATATAATAATGATTGTAAGATGTTCAGACCTTGGCAAGAAGGCTACGTCTGAAGACTTTACTGTCAGCTTCATTAGCTCCAAATAGCCACAAGGGAGACCCCTTTGCCATAGCTTGACCAGGTAATCTGCATGCAAGTAGAAAAACATGCTTTGACCTTGTTGGAAATACAAATGAATATCTAACCTAAAACTTCAACATTTTATGCAGATAACAAAAGAAGTTGAGTTATTTAAACTACAAAAATGTGAACCTTAAACATGTATATTTTCTAAAGTACGAGCCGAAGGAGATGTTTGGAGATACTTCACAAATACAAATACATAACTAGCACTTGTACTTAAAGGAGGTTCAAGGATTAACATCAATAGAAAACTATATGTATGTTAATATGTTATAGAGTATGTGTTTGTGTATAGATACACTACAAATTCTAGTTGCATGTAGTTGGATTAAACAATTAATAATAAGTGCTAAATAAGGGAATGAAGTAAACTTAATCTAGATATTTTCCTTACAGAAATTAAGTATTATCTGACTATGAAATATTTACATACAGATCTAAAACATAAATCAATGCAAATGAAAAAAAAGTTGACATCAAATTGACAAAAAATATTGCAAATGGTAACAAAATGTTCACATCCAGTTATCAAATCAATATTTATCTGGATTTTATGTGATAAGTGAGATTTTGGAGGTTTTTGGAGGCTTTTACCATTTATTTTGAAGGCTTTTACTATTAAATGGCAGCTGAAACTTGTTTTCTGACGACTCAAACAATTGTTTGCAGGTGTGAGACTTGTTTCAAGCTCAAATCTCACACTATATGTAGCCTATCGACTAATTATTATTAACCAAGACATCTATATATTTACATTCTACTGTCCGAAATCATCAAAATGAAAAAGCAAAAACATTACACAGTATATTATAGGTAGAGGAGCCTCTTGAGTATATACCCAAAAGAAGAACCAAAGCTGAAGGTCATGGAAACAAAGTAGAACCATTCACTGTCTGTCAGGTCTTCCGGAGACAATGCAGAAAAAGGCTTCCATTGATGCTCTTCGCCCTCTCCACTGGAAAGGCGCTCATAAAGTTCTCCCAACTTCAGTGTCCTCTGCAGGCTCTCATCCGCCATGTTTGTGCTGTTCATTTTCCCATTGTAATACCCACCGCCCCACTTCAGCAACCTGCTTGCCAACAGAAATGCTCTCAAATAAAAGATACATCAGAAACATCATTGAAATGAAATGAAATAGTTTAATAATGTCCACTAGACCACAGAAGATGGGACCCAAAAACAGCACAGAACCACCAGCCAAGAAAAAAATTAAGATATTAAAAAGAGAGATTAAAAACTTGCCTATGGTAAGGGCAGTATTTCCAGTATATTGAGTATGTCCATTGAATGCTTTTCACAGCAGCTTGTAGGCCTTTGGTCAGATTGTCTATGGCGGGTTGTTCATCTTCCCATGCTTGCCCATGACGACAGTAGTTTCCAGGACACATTGCTTGTGGACCTGCAAATGAAAAGAAAACTGAGGAGTCTTGAACTTTTATTAAAGATCTGAACTTAAACTAGAACATCTATGACCTGTAAGCACAAATACATTGAAAGAAACAAGGCAGTTTGAGGAGAACAGGGAGTGGGGGCACTTTTGTCTATCCTTTAGTCTGCTTTCAACGTGCAAATTCGTCTTTTTTTGGGTACCCCGCATGAAATTCCTGCAGAACTCAGTTGTCTAAATCTATCAAATCAATGCCATCGGTTTGGGGTTGCTTTTGTCTTCAATGTCATAAATCAATAATTATTGTATTGGGTAGCATTGAATTTTAGAAAACAAAAAGACATGTCCTCGAGATTTTTGATTTTATATTTGACACTTGGAGATATGACAAATTGGCACGAGCATCGCGTGACGATATCTGTCTGGACCAACAGATTATTCGAGTTTGATTGCCACGAGCATCGCGTGAGTATGTAATTGAAAAATTCACTCAATTTATTACAGCATGCGTTGCCTGCCAACTTGCGTTGCCTGCCAACTTCAGTACGAATGGACAATATTTATAGTCAGATACGGCCATTAAATAATAGTTGTACTTGGGAAATTCAGTGTATTTAATTCAATAATGGAGTGTACAATAGAATTTGGTTTGATTTGCTGAATGTTGTTTTCTACTATTTGAATTGGACTGTACAAATTGGACTGTACAAAGAATGTATAAACTACTTGTCAATAGTAGTGTCGTAAATGTATTTGTTGATTAGTTGATAAATTATTTGTATTTGTCGGTTAGTTGATAAATTATTTGTGGAATTCTAATTTGAATGTTGTTTTTTTGTAGAATCTAAAACATAGACAGAAACACAAAAACAAAAAATTCAAAACATAAAGCTACATCTTTGACTACTTGTCTATAGTAGTGTCGTAATTGTATTTGTTGATTAGTTGATAAATTATTTGTACTGGAGTAATTGTATTTGTTGGTTAGTTGATTAATTATTTGTGAAATTCTAATTTGAATGTTGTTTTTTTGTAGAATCTAAAACATAGACAGAGACATAGAAAACAAAAAATTCAAAACAGAAAGCTACATCTTTGTTTTATTCATTCGTAATAAAAATAGTTTACAAATGCCTCTTTATATAGAGGCCTTAAATAGACCGAGAGGCTATTAAAATAGCAATTGTCTAACAATAATCACATGCATAAATATTAATTGGAAGAAGCTTTTTGATCTCCATGAAAAATTATAGTTATTTTCCACTTTTTTCATGCGGAAAACTGGAGAAAGTGCATGGAAGCTAAGGTGAATTGCATGACAATGAGACTCATGCATCACTTATCAACACTTTTACTATTTGAATGTGTAAAGTTAATGTAAAAACTACTTGTCTATAGTATTGAAGTAATTATATTTGTTGGTTAATTGATAAATTATTTGTGGAATTATAATTTAGGGACAAGTCATATGTATTGTATAATAATGTATATGATAATAATTTAAAAGTAGATTACAAATCAACAAATTATTGCAAGTTGAATGTATCATGTCTTTATTAGATTTAAGAATATTATAGTTATTAGGTTGATTTTGACTTCGAGCTTGATTCATACTAAACACAATTATGATTGATATAGTTGAAGCTGAGTTTGTTTATGAGAATAAATATTTATAAATATTGATGAATAGATGATTTTTTTTCAAAAGTTATTGTAATTTGATTAGTTTTTGATTAATTAAGAAGGGAAGGGCCCTGATCCCATGGTTACACATCCACAACCACAAAAAAGGAAAGCTGGGAAGAACAACACCAACCAAAGATTAAAAAAAAAAAAAAAACTAGAACCACCAACCAAGGTGGCATGCAGACCAATATTCCAAAATTGTAACTATAGAACCATGATAAACTTAATCAAAGACAAAATACCCTTACTAAACTAGGTAATAATACGAAGACCATTAATAAGGTCAACTAAAGTCTAGCAAAAGCTTAACCATAACAAATCTATATTATAATAGCAGTCTGGAATTATAAAATAGAGAGCCAAAAAATGCAGAGCAACCATAAACAAAAGAAAGAAAAAATGCCATTACTTGGCATTAGCAATCAGGTCCCAGTACTCTCCAATTTGGGAGATATACTCCCTCCTGTTAGGTCCTTCTTCTTCGACTTGGTCCTTCATTTCTTCGGTCTTGCCCATCTTTTTGAGCATTTTCCTTATCTTGGTTTGGCCTGAAACAACACCAACCATAACCTTGCACATGAGACCGTTGGTAACCCTCATCAAAGTAATAATAGCTTTCTCCATATCATCAATCTGGACCTGCATGTATGTCATCCTACTTTTAAGAAAATCAGTGTTAGAATCATTAACATTGTTAGTATCTTTAGCATTGTTCTCCATTTCAATATCTTTCAACAAGTCATTCCTTTGCTCCTCTTCAATACCAGTTTCTTGCTCCTCGTTATCTTCTTTTTCCTCCTCCATATCTTCCTCTCTCATATTGTACACAAACTCTTCAAAGTCCATATCCTCACTCTCGTCATCTACTTGTGGCTTAGACTCTTCAACCTCCAAGTCCTCCTCTTGAAATATGGCTTTCTATTTACCCTTTTTCTCCTGGGAGGCAGCCTTTGCAAGATTCCCAAATCTTTGGCCTCCATTACTAAAGGGTGATCCCACAAAGTTGGTTTACAATTTCTGGGAAATTCTGATTTTTGTTGAAATCACATATTTTTAGAAAATATAATGATTTAAGCCTTAAAAAGTTCCATTTAAAGCATTCCAATTTAAGAGGGTTTGATCAAACTACCTTAGATCAAACCCTCTTGGATAGAACCCCGCTAGTTTTAAACCATACCTATAACGGAGTCTCCTTTACACCTATCAAAATGTTGATAAAAAACCACTTTTGATTTACCTTTTGGGGGATCAAATGAATTCATTTAAAATTTATTTTTTGTAAGTATGTAGTTATTATTATAAGCTTCCCAAAAAGTATAATTTTAAATAAATTTAATTTTATTATTATATTTATTTTTTTATTTCTTGTGAATGTAGGTTTTTCACCGAAAATCAAGCTCTATGTTTTGCACATGTGGAAAAATAGTAGATTATTAAAAAAAAATGAAAAATATGAGTGCACCAGATATTGAATTCCTTGATCCAACAAAAAAAATTTGAATTTTGATACATACAAAAAAAGTTACGCATTATATGATCGTGCTATGTCTGAATTGTAATTGGTTTGACTTCGAAACTTGATTAAAGAAAAAATATTCAATAAAAAACTATCTAACCAAGTGGAAGCACTAGATATCAGAGTTACAAATCTAAATTTGAAAGAATTAGAATTTTATCCTTCATGGCAAAAAATTTATGAGTTATACGATGAGCGTCACTTTTTTAAATGTTGTTTTCTAAAAAAAACTAGTTTTTGAGTGAGATGGAAAAAGAAGTGCAATCTAATTCCAAAAATTTTGAAAAAAATATATTTAGAATCTATAGACAAATGTCACAAAACTCGAGTTTGCATCATCTTCAAATCTCTCACGGTTTAGCTGCTATAGGTGCTTGAAAGTGAAGATATTGTTAAAAAAAAATTTCAGTGTCCAGTTTGGCCAAAAATTGTAAACCACTATTGTGGGATCACCCTCAAACGAGACTTCCCTTCCTCCAAGACCTTTGTTTGATTACCCTCTTTATCTTCATTTATAGTGATGACCACATTTTGTTTTTTCAAGTCTTTTTTTAGATTCTTGGCTCTCAGAGGTTCTAGGAGAAGCGAAGAGTGTTTCTACTTCTCTGGGGTGGCCTTAACCAGTTCAAGCTCTAGGGAATTTTTAACAAGAGCCTTCTTACCCACATGAGTAGAGGGAGTGGGATTTTTAACAGTAGAGGTAGAGAATTTACCAGGGGGAATCACATTTCGGTCAATAATTTGGGGCGAGGGCCTATCGTTAGGCTCTTGAATGGGATTAGCCACAACCAAGGGTTCAACATATTCCCTTGCATTTTGATTTGGATTACCCTATCTAGCAGCCAAAGGATTACCATGGGGGTTTAGAGCAAGGGTGTGTTTATAAATAGAAAGCATAAGGCCTTGGTGTAGAGGAGGGTTCGCACCATTTTCAATGTTTTGTTGCAATGAGGAGACGAGGTAAAATGACAAGTTTATACATTCATTGTGATGAATGTGGTTAAGCAGAGGAAAGTGATAAGCATGAATAGTCACATGTCTACCTTCAAGAGTAAAATATCTCATAACAAACATATTGACTAGAGCAAAGGGTGATGGGAGTTTGAGCCGCACATACCCATTTTGAAACTGAGTGAGTTTCTTGCCATCATGGAGGAAATTGTCGACAAAAGCTTGGTAATCAGCTCAGCTCTTATTAACCACCTTAATTCCCCGATTTTCCAAACCTGTCACCTCTATTATGAACTAAGTCATCACCTCATATCTAATAACCCCAATAGCCACCTGCCCCTTTCTCCATGAGTTGGTGAATTTAGCTATGAGACTCTCATTATACCCTTTCATTGCTTTATAAAAAGGAACCATTGTTTCTCTATTGAACAACCTCCAAAGCTCATCATTTTTCCCAAGAGCCAGGCAATTTGGAGATTTGGTTCATTTTCTAGGCTTGCTCATTTTAGAGCACTATAAACTTTTAGGATTAAACTTCTGTGAACCTTTCCTCATAACACTGCAACACCTTGGCGACCAACTAAACTTGGAAAGAACACAACTGCTTATGTTTTGATAATTAACTCTTTTAGGAATACAAATCAAGAACTTTCTTAAAGAAGTGGCTTTTATCACATTTCTCTGGGAAAAAAATCATTATTGCCTTTACAAATAATAAATGAGTCCTGATTATTCATAGAAAGTTGATCAAAATATGGAAGTGGGATTTGACATCAAGCACAATGATACATTGAGATTTGACATAAGCCTTTACATTGAAATAAGCCATGTGATTCTTCATATTCTCAGAAATGATATAATAATTACACTTCTCACCTGAGGATATCTTATTATTCCTTGTCATACCAATATTATCATCATTATAATGAGAGCCCTTTTTGACACAAGATTGCATAGTCCTCCTATATCGATCCCTTTTACCAACTTTATTTAAGTTATACACATTAGCATATTTATCTTTGAGCACTTTGTCTTCATTGACAAAGACAATTGGCTGTACTTCCATCGGGTCCACCTGTTACACTTGAGTGCCTCATTGGCCGCATAGTCGGCAAAGAGATCACCTTCCTTGAACACATGTTGTATTCTGCAATGAGTGAAGAATTTCATTAGGGCTTTGCAATTATCAATAATGTCTTTTAGTCCCCAATGGGTTGCGACACCACCTTTCAAGATGTGAACTATTAATTTAGAGTCTCCTTCCAAAATTACCTTCTTAAAACCAAAGTCTCTAAGCGTATTTATTCCACCCCAAACAACCATTGCCTCTACTTTATTGTTGGAACAAATACCCAATTTTTTACCATATCCCACTATGCAATCTCCCTGATGGTTTCTCAGCAACCCTCCCACCTCTGCAATGCCAAGATTTCCTTTTGAGCACCCATCGAAGTTGCATTTAATCCATTCCCTTTCAGGAGGAGTCCAGACAATTGAATTCCTTACAGAAAGCGTGGACCAATTGAGATTAGTAAGGTCCTTCTTTATTCCCCATATCTGCTTGATTATCAATTCTTTATATGTCGGCCAAACTTTGGAGTAGTTACATATCTTCCAACCTCCATATTTTCTTATATCTAGGCTTTTATAAACATGCATAGCTCATAGATGCTTCTCTCTGCTTCCTTGAAAATCCTATTATTTCTTTCCTTCTAGATTCCCTAGGTTATGAAAGGGGGGCTTGATTCGAGAGATCCATTATTGTTTTATGGCAATAAGGACAATTGGACTAGCTTTCAACAAATGCCTTCATAGTAGGGGGAAACACCCAATCCGTGAACAACAAAGGGAGGAAAAAAGATCACACTTCCCTAGAGTACTGACAATGGAAGAAAAGATGCATTACATACTCTTCTTCTTGCTTACAGAGGATACATCTATTGACTAATTGAAAACCCCTCCTCACAAGGTTATTAATAGTTAAAATTCTGCCATGTGAAGTGGCCCACCAGAAACAATTTACTTTTGGAGTAAATTTTTTTATCCATACCTTATCCCAATGAAGGTCTCTGCAGTTAGTAAGAGGTTTCTCCAGTTTCTTATAAGCATTTGTAACCGAGAAGCAGCCATAGGGGTTCCCCTTCCACAACCATTCATCTTTCCTTTCATTGGAGAACCAAGTTGCCTCCCTAATGAGGCAATGTAGCCTTTGTAGCATCGGTTCCCAATTAAGTTGTTTATGACCTCTCAAGTTGGCACCTCTAAGCAAACTGTTGAATTCCTTCCATTTTGGTTCATCAGTCTCCCAATTGATGTAGTCAACCACCTTTTTACCACATATTCTTGTCAGACTTTGTTTGAGGGGGTTGAAGCCATCTAAGGAAGAGAGAGGGGAATCCTCTACCCAAGGGTCTTTCTAGAAATTAGTGTCCTTCCCATTTCCAATCCACTTTCTCACACCCAAAATCAACACATTTTTGGTTTGATAAGATGGTTCCAAAAAACTAATCCATAAGGCAGGTTAGATGCAGTAAGAAAACAACCCAGGTCTTTGTTCTTTAAATATTTTGCTTGGAAAATCTTTACCCAATCCTTAGTCCCTTCCAAAAGATTTCATCTCATCTTAGTTGTAAGGGCTTTGTTGAAAATTTTGATTCTCCTAATCCCCAACACTCCAACATTTTTAGGTGCACACACTTTCTCCCATCCAACCAAAGCAAGTCTATTTTTCTCTTCTATTCTAGACCACATGAATCTTCTCTGAATTTGTTCTATTTTATCCCCAATGAAGGCTGAGATTTTAAAGAGAGACAAATAGTAGACCAGGATATTTTGAAGAGAAGCTTTTAGCAGTTTTATCTTCCCTGCTAAGCTTAGAAGTTTACCTTTCCAACTTGCCCACTTTTTTTGAACTCTTTCAATTAGGTGACTCCAATAATTATTATCCAATTTTCTTGAGATCAAATAAGAAATTAAAATATAAACATGCAATATGTTGGTTTTGACAAGATGCAGTTTTAAATTTTAGATTTTAAAAAAATCAAGATTAAATAATAAATATAATAACATGTTTTAATTTTTAATTTGTGTATTAATAATATTATTATAAATATAAATTATATTGATTTTATAATTGTATATTTTATATATATTATAAAATATTTAATAAATGATTTAAATTTTTTTTTATTAATTATCATTAAAATAATTTTAATATAAAAACTATAAATTTTCAATTAAGAATATAAATTTAGTTCTAATAAATAAATGCAATTTTAAAAAATAACATATTTGTTTGAATTTTAAATTTTTGTATTAATAATGTTATTAAAAATATAAATAGTTTTTATAAATATAAATAAAATAAATTTTACACCCTAACAAATATAAATTTATGTTTTAACTATACAATGCAACCGATGAAACATATTATATTAGATATGACACATTAATATATTTATTATATAATTGTACATTTTAGATTTATAAAATAATATTATATAAATACATTATTAAACATTTTATGAATAATATTTATTAAAAATAATTTTATTTTAATATAAAAAATATTAATTTTCAATTAAAAATATGAAGTTTGGTCATATAGTTAGGCTCTAAAAATGGTTTAAATTAAATTGATAAATTCATTATTGTACACTTCTTTGTATGCAATACAAAATGACAACACATATTTTGTAAATGTTAATATTTCAATAAAGAATTACAACTAGCAATTGCACCTTGGTGTGCAATGGGTACATAGAAGAGGTGTGGAATGTCAATTATGGAAACTTTAAGCCTATTTTTTGCATAAATTTATGTATTACATGAGTTCAATTGGTTGGCTATTTAAAAAATGATATTGTTTGTGCAACAAAGGTCTCTAAAAATGAGTGAAAGAAAATCTCTGAATCAAGAAGACAATGAAGGTCTATGAAGAGGGAGGGGGGGAGATAGGGAGCAAGATGGATGGGTAGAGAGAGGGGGACATTTCTAGAGATGGAGGGGGAGAGAGGAATATAGAGGTAGAGATGAATATGGAGTGAGAGAGGAAGAGTGAGACAAATATATAGAGGTAGAGATAAATATAGAATGAGG
>VDFB02271358.1:216924611-216984030 GCA_007258455.2 Sequoia sempervirens
ATCAAATACTCATAGTTTCAATGCATAACAGCATCATAAGTTTATAAATGTTTACATATAATGATGTCAAAAAGATGAAAACATTAACAACCACATATAATCTACATCTTCCTCTTTCCCCTCCCAATGGTACTCAATTTTGAAGGCCTAGAACTAGAGGGTGCCCATGCTATAGTATCCAAATGAGGACTAGGAGATTGAGTAGTGGTTTCTTGATATTCAAATGTGTCTTCGTCCTCCTCTATGGCATCCAATCTTGCTGCTTTTTCTTCTTCTATTGCTGCTCTCTCTAATTCGGCAAGATCCTCATCAGTAAGGACGACATCAGCCTCACCATTTTGTTCATCAATAGTCCATTCACCATATGGATCAATGTCATCCAAGTTGATGGACTCGTGTGAAACACCCTCGACCTTTCTAGTTTGAAGGCGAAGGTTGTATCGAACAAAAACTAAATCATTTAGGCGCTGCTGAGTCAACTTGTTTCTCTTCCTTGTGTGAATGTTCTCAATAAACTCCAATTGCGTTCACATCCAGAAGCACTGCATGGCTGCGACAAGACATGTATGGCTAGCTTTTGAAGATTTGGTGTGCTAGCACCATAGTTCTCCCACCATAGATCTACAAAAACATGTTTAAAAAATATAAGTATTAAGAAATAAGAATAAAGTAAAAAATCTATATGTAAGAATCAAGTTTCTAATTTCATTTTTTTATTTGGTTGTTGTTTTCCTCTCCTTTCAATTGCTTGTTGGGAGGAAAAGAGTCTCCCCTCTGCACCCTTGTAGACCTTGAATAGATAAAAGAAAAATTAAATCAAATATAGAAAATTCATAGATAGTCAAGGCTCAACATTGCAAATTCATAAATAAGATGTAACAAATCTCACTTCCAACTCATCAAGCACCTTATCTCCAGCTCACGATCAGGCACCATCCTATCAATGCATGTGACAAGACCTTCCATGACCTCCTCATTCGCCTTAAATGTGTCCGAGAAGTAGAACTTCGGATTCAAGAAGTAGGCAAAGGCATGAATTGGCTGGTGGAGTTGGTTTGACCATCTTTGATCAATGATGCACCATATGATATCATATTTCCTTTTGTTGCCGCCATAGTAATATCATATGGCCTCTTTGGCCCTATCCATGGCCTCATAGATGAAACCCATTGGCATGCCTTCTCCATCCACTATACGAAGAATCCTCACCAAAGGTTCTGTCACTAAAAAAATGAAAACAAATGTTAAATTATAACAAAATTAACCCCTCAAAAAATAAAAACAACAAATAGATTATCATGTATAATTTTTTTTTTTGTGATTGTTACTTATCCCCATCAACTCCTCTCCATTTTTGATGAATGTCGCATCAAAAACTATGGCAACAATCCTCTCCCCTTCAGGTCTAGTGGAAAATGAGGACTCCTTCCAAGCATCGGACACAAACATTTGCTTCAAATGACCAATGGCACCAAGAATGCTTTGCGATGTGAGGAATTGGCTAGCAAATCGTGTCACTCTAGGTCGCACGAGGTCCTTGCCATTTGTGAATTTCCTCATCAAAGAAAGCACCCAAGTATGGTTGTAGATAAATTTTGTAACACTTTGTATCTTCAACCACACTTTTGACCCATGAAATCTTCTCAATGTCCTCTAGCAATAGGTCCAAGCAATGTGCAACACACAGAGACAATGCAATTGTGGGATACCTCTCCATAAGTAGTCTACCTGCAGCTACATATGCAACTGCGTTGTCTATGATAATTTGGACAACATTATAAACTCCAACCTCTTGGACCACCCCATCTAATAAATTGCACAAAGTCTCAGCATTTTTGACTTCATGGGAGGCATCTATTGATTTTAGGAACACCAATCCACCATTAGAGGCTACTAAAAAGTTTAGGAGAGTTCTATTTTGTCCATCTAGCCACCCATTAGATAAACTGCTACAACCTTTTCTTTGCCAAAATTTCTTTTGCTCATCAACCACAAGCTGTGTATTCTTTACGACTTCCTCTAGCAATGGCCCACTCAAATCTTTATTTGATGGGGTCTTAAACCCCTTTCCTGTAACTATAAAGGCATTCACCAAACCTTCCCAATATGGGCTGCTTGCTACATTGAAAGGTAAATTATTGTAGTACCAAAAGTTTGCTGCTGCCATCCTAGCTTCATGATGCTTTTCCTTATTCTAACGGGTACCTTCAAGTGAAGGTTGTGCTCCTGGAACATTACGTGGAATAAAATAATTTGGTCTTGATGAAGGACCCTGACCAGCACTAGCAGTAGAAAAGGAACCCTCAAGACTCTCACCAAAAGATGAATGTGGACCACGGATGCTTGGACTTGGAATACCATGGGGCATAGATAGTGTTGAATGGGATCCACTCATTGCTGCTGCTAGTGCATCCTTTGTTTTTTGTCTTTCATCTTTTTTTAGCTCATAATTAGCAAGAAGGGCCTTCATCTCTCTAATAATCTTAGGAGTAGTCTTAGTGCATCCCTCCACATTTTTCCCAGGTATTCTTGCAAGGTGGTATTTTAATCTGTTTACTCCTTCTGTCATCCATTTTTGGCATTCGGTACATGTCACTTCACCTTTTTTGTTTCCTGGTATTCCATACTTCCATGCAGGGTCTTTTCTCGTTCCCTTTGGGTTTGAAGACGACATTGCTGTTTCAAGTTCAACATGAAAAAAAAAAAATCAGCAAATAAATGTGATTGAAACATTTGCAAAAAAAGAAAAGAATGCAAAACCAAGCTAGAAATAGTAGGAGTTAGGCTATTCAGGGAAATAGAAAAAAAATTGGCAGCATTTTCCCCTTATGTTTCTTGATTTTTTGATTTTGAATTCAAGAAAACAAAAAAAAAAATTGTTAAATCACCTACTTGACTCTATTTTGATCTTCTTAGCTCGTCCTCCTAGCTTCTTTCAACTCCAAATCAATTTGCAAACCTGTATTTTCCAAGCTTGAGTGTTAAAATGAAACAAAAAGTCAATAAAAAACATAGGTTTTTAACCCTTTTTCACTCCCAGTCGTGCAGGAGAGTCCTGGGTTGGGATTCTCGAGTTCGACCTCAGGACTTGGCCGAGTCTTGAGGTTGGACTCGGGAGTCTTGATCCAGGACTCTCCTGGACTTGACTCTCGAGTCCATGGTTAGTCGACTCGGCTCACCAACAGACTCTTGAGTCCACCTAGTCCACGGCAAGTCCTGGAGAGTCCGCTAACTATGGACTATCAACAACTATATTGGCAACAACATACATACACAAAATGCAGAATACAGTCATAGCATTGAAATACCATGTTAGAGCTCTTGGTACATGCTGACCTAAAGCATAGTAGCCACGACTTCTAGATGAAGTGTAGGTTGTAGGAGAAGATGGTGACTAGTTTAGCAACTGCTTGTACACAACAAATCACCAATAGAACCAACCATGCACCCAACAATTCCCACGTAACATTCTATAACACCGATGACTAGTGTAAAGAAAGTGATGGTGTTTGGGAAGGGGTCGCGCCCTCCTGAAGCTCCCATAGCCTTGTCTAAATACCACGACCCAACAAAATATTGTAGTACCACCTCTAATTAGCAGACAAGACAACCTTCAGCCAAGCGATCAACCTCCAGTATGCTGCGCCTAGGTAAAAAGGGTATAAATGTCATCGACTAGCCACTATGAGATTTACACAAATATGAGAGGAGTATATTTTCCATGGCCAACTCTGTAACTCCAATATTAGGGCGACTAACACATTCAACCAACAATACAAACTCCACAATGTATTTTGACTAGAATTTAGAACATTTCCAGCCTCCCAAAGATGAAGTTAATTTTAATATTCAATGTAACTACGGATATGAAACACCTAACCTTGAATAGCTGTAATCAAAGATCATGACCTGAAATTATTCTCCTGTAAAGAGTCTAAAAAATTTCACTTGAAGCCCTCCTAGTTGTATTCTCAAGTCATCCACTAGAATTTTGTCTTCGAAGAAGACACCACAAAATTCCCACAAATTGATCCTTGAAGCCCAGTTGTGAATCTTGTATGAATTCGCTAGTAAGAGGATTTAGGTTTTCGTCCAAACCTCTGATCTTGGAACTCGAGGGTTTTTGTCCTCAAGCCTCTTGCAAGCTAAGCTCTCCAGATTTTTGACAATCCCATAAGACAGTAATTCCACAAGATGATCAAATGATTTGTCCTCAATTGTAATGACTCGGTCTTCAGATCATTTGATTTTTCGATTTACTCCTTTATTGGATTGACAATGTAAACATGTCAACAATAACAAGCCACAAAATTATCTACTTCTAATCTTAGATATCCAAGAATCAATGTTACTTGATTTAAAGAGTACTGATTAACACTAATATATTAATATGGTTATGATATGAATTAAGGAATCTGGTAGAAATAGTATTTTAATAATGGCAATATGCCATGTAAATATAATGCTGTTTTTGATAGGTTAATTGAGAACCATGCATTGTTGCAAGAGGTTACACCTCTTAAATTGCTATTTCTGAACTTATCTCTTTATACATGCAATTGTATAATGGATGCTATTTTTGAGTTATGCTATTTAATCATGCATCTTGATTGGTTGGATTGTTGGCTCCCCAGGAGCATGTAAAATCTGAGTCTTTAAGGGAATATGTCTGCACACTATTCAATGCCTCTACTCACAGATAACAATCTGAATTTATATCTTCTCATACCGCTCCATCAAGAGTGGTGTTGGCGTTTAAATTCGCACCTCTGGAATTTGTATTTGAAACGGACAACTATGCACAGATAAACTGCTCTTCGAATTAGGAGGGGAAGCTCCCTCTTGCTGATGGTATGAAAGAAAGTAAATTAAAACTAATTTTCCTATCTTTTTGTTTCAGCTAGAGCACAAGGTTTATTAAACACAAACGCCGCAGTTGAGATTTTCTGATTTAAAAATTCCAACTATGACTAACTTAAGCTATGTTATCCTAAATTTTTAACTCGTTTCAAAATTTAGGTAACCAATCAAAATTTTCTTAAAACTTGAGATTTTTCTTCTCCAAGGCACGCATTACGAGGTGCAAAGGGTGGAAAATCTCTGTTTTAGGTTGATTAACCTTTGGGCTATTCTTTTTCCTCTTTACGTTTCCGTTTTCGTCGATTTCTGACTTGTTTTTAATGTCTTTTTGGCCAATTTCGGGTTTTCTGAGCAACTCAGCAAATAGGGAAATTTAGACTCCAAAGCAAAATTGTCAAAGTGTCTGAAAAACCCGAAATTGCTTAAGTTATAAAAAAAAACCCGATTTTTGTTAAAGTCCTTTTATTTTGTCAAAAAAGCAAAATTGTTAAAGTGCCTTAAAAACCCGAAATTGGTTTTTTTTTTATTTTTTTTATTTTCATTCTTTTCCATTTTGACACAGCAAGATTTTGGTACAAAAAGAGGAAATTGGGTGGCTAAAATCCAAGAGTATGATTTAGAGATTAAACCAACCAAGCTTGTTCGTGGCAGAGGTTTATGTCAGCTAATGGCTGAAAGCAGTGCAGAAGAAAGTGAAGAGGAGTCTTATGAAGATCTTCCTAAAGTGTTGTTTGTCAGCACTACTGATGAGTGGTATTCTAATATTGCCTATTTTCTGACTTATGGTGAATGCCCAGCTCATCTCTCTTTCAAGGAAAAGAGAAATCTGAAACTTAAGGCTGCAAATTATATTCTTTGGGATAATGGTTTGTATAAAAGAACTCTTGATGGTAATTTTCAGCGTTGTGTTGATAAAGCGTAGCAAGACAGGTTACTTGAATCTTTTCACAATTTGGCTTGTGGTGGTCATTTTTCTCCATTAGTAACTGCTCATAAGATCTTGAGGGCTAGGTATTATTGGCCTACGCTTTTCCAAGACACATATAAATGGGTACGTAAATGTACACAATGTCAGCAATTTGTTGGTAAGCAAAAAATGATGGCGCAGCCATTAAAACCAGTTGTGATAGAAGAGCCTTTTAGGCAGTGGGGAATCGACTTCATTGGTGTTATTAACCCTCATTCAAGTGCTGGACATACCTTTGTTCTTGCTGCAACAGATTATTTCACCAAGTGGGTCGAAGCTATTCCTGTGAAACATGCTACTTCTGAGGTAGTGTGTAGATTTTTGAAAGAAAACATCATATCAAGATTCGGCGTTCCTTATAAGGTTGTGACAGACAATGCATCTTCCTTCTCATCTTATGAGGTAACTCAGTTTTGTTTTGATTATAGTATAATATTGGCCCATTCTTCAGATTATTACTTGCAAGGTAATGGTCAAGCTGAATCGAGTAACAAAAATTTGATTACTATCATCCGAAAGCTTGTTGATGAGAATCAAAGATCATGGCATAAAGCGTTGTATGATGCTTTGTGGGCTGATCGCATTACACCCAAGCGAGCCATTGGCATGTCTCCATTTCAATTGATCTATGGAGTAAATGCAGAGATTCCTATCACGTTGGAACTTCCAGCCCTCAAGTTGATCAAAGCTGTAGAAGATGCTACATTTGAAAGTTCTCTTGATAAGCGGATAATGTTTCTCTCTCAGTTAGAAGAACAAAGATCACAAGTAGTGGATTGTATCAACGACCATCAGAAGCAAGTTAAAGCTCTCTTCGACAAAAAAGCAAAGCAGAAGGTCTTTCAAGTTGGTGATCACGTCTTGCTTTGGGATAAGAGGAGGGAACCAGAAGGAATGCATGGAAAATTTGATTCTCTTTGGCGTGGTCCTTTTATCATTCATCAAGCAATTGGTGAGAATAGCTTCTTGCTGGCGTATCAAGATGGCACTCCATTCCCACTTCCTTACAGTGGGCAGCATCTAAAACACTACTTTCAGTAGAGTTTTATATTAGTTTTTGTACATAAGGTTTGAGTCTTTTAGCTTTTTAGTCTTTTTAATTTTTGCTCTTTTTCATCTTTTAAGTTTTTTATTTTTGCGTTTTATTTAGTGACTCCATAGCCCAATGAATCCTAAGGCACTTCCAGATTCTGAATTCTACTACCTTCGTTTTCGAAGGCAGTTCCCTAGTCGGAGCCAGCTGTTATCATAAATTTTTAACTCGTTTCAAAATTTAGGTAACCAATCAAAATTTTCTTAAAACTTGAGATTTTTCTTCTCCAAGGCACGCATTACGAGGTGCAAAGGGTGGAAAATCTCTGTTTTAGGTTGATTAACCTTTGGGCTATTCTTTTTCCTCTTTACGTTTCCGTTTTCGTCGATTTCTGACTTGTTTTTAATGTCTTTTTGGCCAATTTCGGGTTTTCTGAGCAACTCAGCAAATAGGGAAATTTAGACTCCAAAGCAAAATTGTCAAAGTGTCTGAAAAACCCGAAATTGCTTAAGTTATCAAAAAAAACCCGATTTTTGTTAAAGTCCTTTTATTTTGTCAAAAAAGCAAAATTGTTAAAGTGCCTTAAAAACCCGAAATTGCTTTTATGACTTGAAAAGTTCGAATTTTTTCAAATGATCATTTTTGTTAAAAGTGAAAATTGTTTTTTGATCTGAAAAGTCCGAATTGGTTTAAAGTGAAATTGCTAAAGTTCATAAAAAACCCGATTTTGTAAAAAAGGCATGTAAAGCTTCATAAAAAACCCGATTTATGACTTTGATGTTATTTTTCATTGTGAAAGCTTCTGAAAAATCCGATTCTTCTCAGATTTGAGCTGGTTGAATTCTTCTTGGCATTTATTTCCTCATTTCATGGAGATTTGGTCGACCTTAATGCTTCAAATTCGGACTTTTACCAGTAAATAACCGAGTCTCTGTCGTTTTCAACGCGTCTAGGGTTTTTGTTTCTGCATTTTCGCATATTACAACTTATCTCCAGGTATGATTCGTATTTTCCATCTTCCTTTTCATATTTTACTATCATCTATGTGCGTTTTGCTTTATTATCGATGTTATTGTCTTCTACATACCACGTTTTACATTTTTATGACTTTTTTAAAAACGCGTTTTTTATTCTTACGCATTTTTCTTTCTGTTTTTCGTTTTTCTCGTGGTCGTTTATGTATATTCATAAGTATCTATCATAGTTTAATGGAAACGCGTTTTTCTCACTGGTTATTTTCATTTAGAAATGCGTTTTTCTTAGCAAAAATCCGTTTTCATATGAAAACGCGTTTTCATAATACACATTCATATCCCTCCGTTTTTCTTCATTTCATTTACTATTTCATTCGCCCAGCATGTATCCTCCATATTTCCATCCTAAACCTCATGTATAATCTCATATTTCCACCTAAATTCGCCTTTGTTCAAAAACGCGTTTTTCTTATAAAAAAAAAACGTCTTTCACTCTCACTGCCATTTATTTCTCCATTTCATTCGCCATCTTCATTTATATATCTCCATATTACCTCCATTCGCCCTCATTTAGAAATGTGTTTTTCTCATATACATTTCATTTCACACGCCCCCTTCATCTTACTGAATTTTGCCTTCCATTTCACATATCTCCGCACTTCCATACATAGTGCATATTTCCATCCAAAATTTGCTTTATGATAAAAACGTATTTTTATCATTTACTTTTCCAGCAATAAATTTCATATATCATGCTCATTCCTTTCACTTCATTTCGCCACTTCATATATCCATCATTATTTTTCACAAAATAACTATTCACTTTGTGTTCATTTCGGGTTTTTAGCCTAAAGATACAATTTCGGGATTTGTAATTAAAATAACAATTTTTAAAAATTGCAAAGTTCAAAAATTGTTAAATTTCATAAAAATCCCGATTGCCTTTGTGAAAATTGTCAAAACTCAGAAAAATCCCGAAATTGCAAAAAGCAGAAATTGCTAAAATGTCAAAAAGTTCCGAAATTGTTCAAGTCACTCAAAAACCCGAATTGCCTCAAAAAGCATAAAAGTTGACCTTTTTGGACGAAATTCCAAATCCAAGTTTTGAGATCTCTTTGTCTTGCTGTTTCAAAGAGACAAAATGCCGTTTTTCATTCCACCATTTCATCCATTTCGAATTCATCTTCATTCACCTTCCATTTTTCTTTCAAAGTCCATTTCATTGTTCTAGGGTTTGAGTTCCGCCATGTCCATTCACGTTGATGCTGATGATGTGCTGACCTTATGGGGTTTTCACCGCAGTCTTGCAGATTCCTGTTCAATGACGGATGAACCAACTTCTCCAGCAGGCAAAAAGATGAAGTATAAGTTCGACAAATATCAGAATGAGATCTCTCCATCTCACGTTGTTTCAAACATCGATGAGATCAAAGATACAGAAATAGGGCATGTTGATATGTCTGAATTTCTTGAAAGGGCTGAGAAATCTACGTCTTCTGATATGCAAAAGTTGCTGAGAAGTCATATCCATCTCGTGGCTTCTTTTCCTGTTGCTGCCCTTGAACCAGAATTCGTCCTTGCATGTGCAGCACGCTTTGATAGACAATCCAGGACAATTAAGGATGATGATGGCAACGTAGTTATCAGACTTGATGCTGAGACAATCAATAGAGTTTTCAGAGTACCTGATGCAACCACTTATTCAGAGATTTCATTGAAGAGTGCTCACAAACATTTTGAGCAGAAAAAGAATGATTGTATTAAACACATCAACTCTAAATGGCTTCTAAAATCACGACCTTGTGCGACCCGTATGCCCAAGTTGTATCGGTCTGATTTTATAGAAGAAGTTAACGACATGATCACTCTTTTGAGCAGAATTGCAGGGTTGAAAGTTTCTAACATGTTTGAAAGCTGGATGTATAAGTTCATGGTTGTCATTAGAAAAGCACAACATCCAATTTTCTGGGGAGAAATAATCAGTGACTGTTTGTGCGAACAGCTTGCACAGGTTCCTACCACTCTGACCTTCTATATGAATTCATATTTGGTCTACATAGCAGCTTCCTTGAGACATTTTCCAGGCTTATCTCCTGAAGGCGACAGATCATTGGTGCCCGTATGGAAATATTATGATCAGCTGACTTTTATTCCAAGTCGAGCGCATTATAGAAGGGTACAAGATGCCTTCTTTGGTTATTTTATGTGTTTGTTTGACAAAGAGTTGGTAAATAACAGGGTATCAGATGCAGCTTGGAATAAGGTAAATCAATATGGCTGCTTGTTCCTTCAATTTCCAACATTCACCTATATGAGAGTTGGCTGCTTTGAAGACCAACCTTATATGCTCCCAAGATATCCAACTGATAAGATCATTCTGATGGAGCTGGGAAGGCAATTGATGTCAGTTCATTCACGTCAAGTTATACAACACAAATCTGGAATTGGTATTTCTTCACATAATCCATTGGTAATTGGCAGGTATTCTTTGACAACCTCTTCAAGAGCCAAAGCAATGGAAACTGAACTTCAGGAGATAACATTGAAAAGATTCCAAGCTAGAGTGGATTTTGATTACAGGAGGATGAAGGATAAAATAAAAAGAGTCTTCACTCATGTTCACCGCATTGAAGACATTTGGGCAGACCTCCGTACAGAAAAGGATGTATACAAAATGGATTATTGCAGGCTAACTTTGGAGCAAATCATTGACCTGAATCTGACTTTAATTCCAGAGGGAGTAATTGATGATAAGCAGATTTTGGATCCTGAGTACGAAGAACAGGGAGTTGCTAATGCTCCCATTCCTGCAATTCAATGGTCTCAAAAGGAATCCGTCTCTATCTTTGATAGATTCCAATCAGTCTTGGCGAACACCAATTCTTGGCTCAAAAGCATAGGTGTCAAGACCATCAAAATCAGAGTTAGAGCTGAAGATGACCCAGCTGGCCCTAGAGGATTGAAATCAGAAATCAGAGAACAATCTAAAGAAGGAGCTTCCTCTTCAAGTACCAGAATCAAGCTGAAAGTAAGCAGAGCTCCTGAACAACCATTGGATAGTGAAACATTAAAGGGTAAGGAAGTCAACGAAATGCAGATTCAGGTATTAGATCAGCAAGAAGAAGACAAGGTTCATGAGACCTCTACTATCCTAAGTGAGATAACTCCTCACATTGAGGCTCCAATACCAGAATCAGCTATATCCCCTTTGTCTCCTATCGACAGTGATGTTGATTCCTTCTCTACCGTTTTTGTTCCTTCTATTCCAACACAAGAGACTTGTCATCAGCCTTCATCTGTAACAAATGCTCCCATGATGAACTTACCTAGTAACTTCAAGAGTATTTTTGATATCAATCCAATCTTTTCAGCTATGTCAGAAACAACTCTTCCAGAAATTGATACGTCTGTAACGAACTTTGATTGTTTCATGGCCAATCCTAGTTGCAATTTGTCTTCTGAGCAAAACATTGTTGCTGTACAAACTGAGGCACCTTCAAGAATTTCTGTTGTATCTCAAACTGAGGCTATTTCTACTGAGACCGCAGTTGCCATTTCAGATGTGACAACCTTGGATCTTCCTCCATGGCTAAATTCAATTGCTCCTAAGAGAAAGAAACAGGCAGTGTCTCCTGATATTTTTGATTTCCGAAAATTGAAGAAACAAAAACCAGTGATTGCAAAGAAAGCTAAAACAGTCTCACAGGTTTTTGTTGACAGCAACAGGATGAAATATGCTGAAATTGCAGAGCCCTTAGTTGATAAACCGCATGAAGAAATGCAGGTATCTGATTACAGGTTCACGAGGGTGGAATTGGGTAAGCAGACTCACGCTAATATGATGCAGGATGCTCAGAGTTCAGTGACAATTCTGACACAAAGCTATAACGAACTCTTAGCTAAAAAGGAAAAGCTCAAGGAAGACAATGCTCAGCTGGTTGCAGTCATTCAAAGGATTACAGGATCATCAGAGGCAGTTGATTCTCTATCTACAGCTCCTCCAAATGAATCAGTTAGACAATTAGAAAGAATTGCGCAAAAGGCCAAGGCAATTGATTCATGGATAACTCAGCTAATTGAGCAAAGTATTCCAATGATTGAGAAGATGTTGCAAGTTTTCAAGAATGTCAGAATAGCAAAGATAAAACTGAATCAAACTTTAGAAGCCTTCAAGCAAAGTTTGGAAACGCTTGAAAAAGATTTAAAAATCTGGCATGAGATAGATCAGGTTAAGTTACAAATTCTATGCAACAATTCTATCTTGCCAAACAGAGAAAAGTACATAGAATTTGAGGAACTTATGACAAATAGATCATTGGTCATTCAAGATCTTATCAAAGATATCCAAGCCACTTTAGAAATGAATGATGAAGTTCAGCAGGATATTCTTTCAAATTTTGAAAAGATCTCATGTACAGTTTTGAATCAAGAAGATGAGTTACTTGAAGCTGATTCAGTTACTTCAGATATGGCAGCCAATCTTCGTCAACAAATGGAATCAGAGCAGTTTTCTATGGATTCGATTCAAAAGCTTATCAATCATCAAACAATCCTTGAGAAAATGCAAACCTCTTATGAAGAGCATAGATTGGCAACTATCAGATACTTTGATATAATTTTGAAGACAGTTGCAGTGGCCAAGAACACATTGGGTCCAGATCCGAACGAGTTGAAGACCATCATCAGCAAATTCTTATCTTTCAAAGATAGGAATGAAATAAATTAAGTTTTAGATTGTTTTATGTAATTTTACTTTCGACAATATATATGTAAAAACAAATTTTGCAATTGCAAGTGTTCTTTCCTTGCAATTTTCGAAAATGTAATTACATGTAAAATCTTACAAGACAAATCACAATTTGGATTGTAATTTTGAATAAGTCAATCGCAATTAGTTATCGGTTGAGAGATTTTCTCAAGTTTGTTGAGATCCTCCCACCTTTTTCTCCAGACCCTCCTATAAATACTTGAGGGGTCTATTGTAATCTTGATCTTTTTAGCAAGCAAGAAAACTCTGGAGAATTTTATACTCATAAAGTCTTTGAGCTTTATAGTGAAATATTGTAAATTTTCAAGTGATATCAAGAAGTTGGAATTTCAGACTTTGAGCTGAATTCTTGTTTTGCATCTCAAATGTTCTTATGTCATTTTAGATCATTATTATTTCGTGATTACTTGAGAATTGTTGAAAGTTGCTGAAGAGAGATTCAATTTAAATATCTGCAGTCTTTGTGCTGTAAATCTGAGAATTGAATTCTTAATTAGTGTTAGAAATAGAGAAGAATTATAAGTCTTTACGCTCATAGTATTTCTCATTTAGAATAGTTGAAAGCATACATTATAATTACAGTCTTTGAGCTGTTTTATCTTGTATATTTCCATAAAGTAATCGTTCTTAAAAAGGTTGATAGGATTTCATTCTTCAAGACTTTGTGCTTATCGAATTGTTTTCCCGTCCCGGAGGAAATAACGGAAGTCTTTGTGCTTTCAGGAAACTTTATTTCCTTTCTCTTAATTTCACTGTGTAGCTGTTGTAATAAGTTTTAGTAACATTTATTGTGTCTTTTCTGTGAAGAGAGAAGAACGTAATCTTTCCTGAAACAAGAGGAACGATTGCTGTCCTACCCTTAATTTTATTTAGTTAAAGGGGGAGCCTTCCCTTAATTAGGAGAGTTCAAACTCACGTGCTGTGGTTGAAATCTCAATTTTGTACGCTTTCACGAGAATACAAAATTTCCAACCAACAAGCTAAAGACGTTTCTAATATCTCAAGTAATACGTAGAGCAAGAGAATTAGAAATGAACAAAGTTGATTTCTCTGACAAAGGCTTAAGAGAACTCTTTCTCAACATACATCTACACACTTCAATGCAAGCTATAATTAAGATCACAAAAGCATAACACATATAACGGAAATTTGAGACGTTATACCAAGGCAAAGGAGGCTCATGATTTTATTTCTCAAACTTCTGGAACAAAATCTACTAAACACATGCCTTGAACAAGAGCTTGCAGCTAAAGAGGCTGGCAAAACTTGTTCTTACACAAAGGGGACAACAATTACAATAACTACTTGTTGGCTAAAAGAGACTCAACAATTCGCTATCATAAACACAAATGAACAACATTGAATAGCAAATAGAAGGCACTTAGGCTCTGCGTTTTGTTATCACTAGCATGGTTAAAAAAAATTAATGAGCAAAGGCTTTTATTTATAGGCAAGCAGAGGAGTAGGGAACCCTAAAATCTCCTTGCTTTCACAATCTAGGGCTTGCTCAGCAAGCAAACTTTATTTCTAAATCTAGAAAGAAGATAACATCTAACACCTAAGAAAACAGGTAAAGCAGGAAACGCCAACTATTACATTTATCTTCTTTCTCTTCTTCAAAGAATGGATATGAATTGTTCCAAGAATAGAAAGAGTGGAAAGAAAGCTTCTAGAAGAAAGCTTGCTTTAAATCTCAATGACATCCGCTAAAATGCAGGAAACTGTGTCCCGGTTCGGTGCATCTATCCCATCAATAGCAAAGTTGCATTTTTCCAAGATATCCTCTCCATCTGCAATAGATCTCAGGAAATCTTCTATCTCATTGGCTGCCTTTTCAAACTTTGTTGACATCATGGAAGTGTGACTTGGCAGAGTCTTATGTTTTTCTTTCATTCACCTTTGAGCAATATTCTTGCTATATTTGTCCTTGTGCATTTCCCACATCCTCTCACATTTGCCCTTTGAGATAGTGACACTTTCAGGCCAAGGGGGAATGGAGAAACATTTCTCGATCATATCAGGTCTCAAATTGCTTATCAATCTGCCATCAACTGATTGAATCTCCCTTGTAGCCGGATTGTAATGCTTGATGCAAGTGATTACAAACTCGAGACTCTAAACTAAAATAGGAATAGATGGTGTTGCGAGGAGTCCTGAGTGTCCCAAGTTTCTAATGGTAGTGTTGCCTGCGCTCTCCAAAGCATGTAGATCAAACACCGGCTTGATGTGATGCAAGTCCGTCTCAGCAGTTTTGATGAAATTGTGGTAGAGAGTTGATTTGGTCTTGAAATCATTGGGAGTGTATTCCATTTCGAAAACCTTGAAGAATGATTGTAAACTTGTCTAGGTTCAGACAAGTTTTGAACAACTTACTATTTTTAAAATGCTGATTTTTCTTTCTCCAATGGACAAATTTTTGAAATTTTTTCTGAGATATGGGTTTTGCTCAAAATTTCATTGCAAGACAACCCAAATTGTCCGTTTTTGAAAATTTTGAATTTAGACTGAAAAAACAACAAACCCTAATTTCTTCATTTTCTCACGAAAAAAGTTGGCACTTGGGTTTTGTTCAGAATATAATTAGAAATAGACCCAGTTGATCAGATTTGAAAAACACTGATGGCTGATGGAAAAAGCACCAAACCCTAATATTTGAAATTTGCTTGAAAAAAAACTGTGTTATGGGTTTTCTTTAGAAGATTGATTTGTGAGGACCCAGATGATCAAAATTCAAATATACTGAGGATTTCACTGACATGCAAATAAAAAGCAACTGCTGCAACTTGATGAATTTCTTGAAAAATTCTTCAGAAGAATGAGTTGAGTAGACCTAGAAGGCTGAAATTTTAAGTCTTTGATCTTCTCCTTGAAAAATTTGATCTTCTGGATGAAAAAAACAATGAAAAAGCAAGGGTTTATATTGCTGGTCTGAAAATTTGATGAAAAATTTCTCAAAATCATCAAGTTGAAGCTTTGAATCTTGAAAGTAAGAACTTCAAAGTTGCTGTTTCACTCTTCTCCTTGGGACGCCACCTACAATAATGATGAGTTTTGAATGAAAGAGATATCTTAAATAGACTTAGGGTTTGAAATAGGTTTGCTTTCTTTTGCTTTAATCCTCAAAACCCTAAAATTGACTTATTCAATGAATTTGGACATTCATCTTTCCTCATGCAACTTTGAAATCTTGGAAATTTGGCTAAGGCAAGCAAACTTGGGCGCCCTTCTTGGCTAGAGGCGCCAACTTCCTCCAGACTTAGACATTTTTGGGAGTTTTTCAATTTCTCACAATTTTGACCCCCTACTTTGACCTCGATCTCTGGCTTCTAGATTGATCTGATGGGCGAGTTGGATGATTCGTCGCGTAGCTTGACTGTTTCTGAAAAGATTGTTCTGGGGGTGTTTCTGGCGAAAAACCTTGTTTTGACCTTCAAATTCATGGGAGCCTATTTCCTCCAGGGGCGCACATTTTGTCCAGCTTGGCCATTTTTATGATTTTCAATTCTTCCTTTTCCTTCTGATCTTCTGATGAAATCTTGATTCTGGGGGCTAGGCTGATCCGACTGACTGGCTGATAGCTTCATTGGATAGCTTGATTGAAACCGACGAGGTGATCTTAGATGCTGTATCTGCAAATTTTACCATCTAGAGCTTCGAAACCTTGGGCGCCCTTTCTCTCCAGGGGCACCCAACTTGACCATACTTAGAAAATTTTCTTTGTTTCTTCATTAACTCCTCTTCTACAGATGATCCTGTCGAATTTGGAGATCCAGGCGTCGGATTAATTGATGGTCGGGCTCGTCGCGAAGTTGAGAAGATTCCAATAGGGGTCTTTTGGAGATCACCATGTCAGAAAGTTGAATTTAAGGTACCAAAAGCTTGGGCGCCCTTGGCAAGCTGGGGCGCCCAACTTGATCAAAGTTAGTCAATTTTACTGTGTTTTCTTCTTGCTCTTGGCTTTGGCTCTTGTCGGGACCTCTATTCTGCCTGCTGCATCTGGCGATTGCCAACTCCGTTTGACGTGCTAGAGATCTTGTTGGAAAGCTTGATCAAATTTGACGAAGTCACGTTGGAGGCTTTATTGGAAAATTCATCTATTTAAGCCCTCAAAATCTTGGGCGCCTTTCTCCTTCAAGGGCGCCCATTTGCTCCAGACTCAGAATATTTTCTGCTTGATTTCATCTTTAGACTTGAATCTTCATTCTGTACCTTCAGCTTTGATCTGGATTTGTCGGAGATTGACCAGTTTGATGCTCAGATGAAGACACCCATTGCGAAGTTGATTGGATTTAGAAGAGATTGAGCTCACCCGTAAACCCTAACAGCTGGATTTTCCCTTCCAAAAAGCTGGGTGCCCTTGGGCACATAGGGCACCCAAAGTTCCCAGACTTAGTCAAATTTATGATATTTTCACCTTCTTTTTCGTTCTTTGTGCATGCTCATCAACTCAACTTCTGTTTAGCGCGTGAGTATTGGATATGACGCTTGGTAGCTGGTTGACCTCCATTGATGACTTCGGAGCTCTTGAAGTGCTTCTGAAAAAGCAAAATAGACCCACTAGGGAAAAACTGATCTTTTTGAGATTTTGACTGCATTAGCCTGATATGGAAGTATTTTGAGCCAATCAAAATTAGTTCGGACCCTAGCGGACAAACTTTCTATTTTTAGAAAGTTTTGCCAGTATCTGTTTCAAAAGAAACCCAAAAAAACCCAAAAGAAGTTACTGTTTTTGGAAAATTTCTAAAAATAGCAGTTTTCTTAAAAAGCAAGGATGAAAAACTGAGATCTGGGTTTTGTAGATTAGGTCGCTCTAAGTGGACCCAGATCACTAGATTTTGGAAATTTCACACTTTAACCCCTCATGCAAGGCATGCAAACCCAAAATTTGACCATTTTGACAGTTTTGACAAGGTTTTTTTCTTATTTCTTCAAAATAATTAAGTGTAGCAAAAATTTTAATTTTGGGGTACAACAAGTGGCGATCTCTCATAGTAGGCATATCTTTTTGTTAATCCCTTGTCATTTATATCACCACTGCCTTAGGAACATAACTACTGTCTTTTCATCTTTAATATAGTCGTTGCACTCTTCTTAAATAATCATTGCTTTATACTTGGACATAATCTGTCATGTCCCCTTCCAGTTGACATCTCTCAGTGCTTAAGATTAGCCTATTATGTGACCCTCGTAGGCTGATGGGATGGATAGAGGGTCTTGTTGGAGCTTGGCTTGGCTTCGGTTGTCAGAATTTACCAGTTTGGCTTTCGTTCGGGGTCGTTCGGACATCATTTGCTTGACTTGCTATTTTTAATAAGTAAAGTCATTCAGCGGAGCACCCCTGCTATTTTTAGCAGTATGGTCTGGTCGTGTGCAAATTCAATCACTTATTCTCCAGCTTCAGACGGTTCGTTAATCGGACGTATTTTGAGGAAGATATTAATATTTTAATTGTCAAATTAAGTATTAATTATTTGAAGCTTGTATTATAAAGTTATAATATTATTTAATATTATAACTTAAGTGATTTTTTAAAGGGGTCGACCAACATTGAAGAGGGGCCACTTTTCAATTATATTTTATAATTAAAAGTGCGTTTGAGACTATTGAAAAATTAAAAGAAAAGTTCAAACTTTATTTAAATGACGCCTTTTTGTGAAAAGTCGACTTTTTGAAGGATATAAGGGTTTCATTGGAAATAGAGCTCATTATGTTAAGAAATCGAATTATTGTCAAGTCTTCCTTCTGAGAACAGAGCCAAGGGTTCCAGTTTTCATCTTGCATTGGAGAACGAGCCATCTTTAGTGTTGCAGTTCAGAGGCTGTGAAATATCAGCTGATTTATTGCTATTCAGAGAGGTAGCTTCATTCAGAGGTTATCACAGAACTTATTCAGAGCTTCATCATTCGAGAATCTTCAGGGTTTTGATTTGAACTCTTCTGGGAAGGGTTCTTCATTCTTAGGCGTCCATTTGCCAAGATCTGGACTTATCAATAAAGGCCGTACTTTTAATCTATTGCTGTTTGGAGGCTGTACCATCTACAACAGAAGGCGTCCTTGCATCTGGACCAAAAATGCCTCTTCTTTAAGCTCTTTCACTTCATCAATATTGGCGCCCAGGCAAGTGGAGGCATTTCAGGCGAATTCAGACAGGGGAAAGTCAGTGCTGAGATCTGGCCGTACCATTCAAGCTTAATCCAGGCGGCTGCAAATCAGGTTTTTGAAATGATATTTTTATATTATCTTTGTCTGCATGTCAAAGATCTTTTATTGTGATCATCTGAAACGAATAATAAGATCATAGATTATCCATTCCAAAGGTTTTCTGCTTCAGTATTCACTTATTTGAATTTATTAGAATTTCTTTCAAAATCGCAATTTCAATTGTTCATGCAAAAACACAAAAAAAATAAAAAACGTTCGAAAACAAGAAAAAACAAGCAGATCCAGAAATCAGTGAGAACAGGGGTTTCTACATAATCGCATCTTTTATAGTAGTTAAATATGCTGCCTTCTTATTGCTAATAACATAGGTGATTATAATATGTTTATTGATAAGGCTTAATCACTTAACCCTTTTGATCGCTCCATTTCTTTAATCACTGCTCTATAATCAATAAAAGAATCGTTGCATTTCATTCACATATACAATCGTTGTTCTCTTCATAGTTAATCAAGTTATCTATTCTCGTAATTGAAATCACTGCCCACTTCTTGCAGTAGCATTTAGTTTAGATTCTATTTTTCTTTTATGCTTGGCTATGTATTTATTCATTAACGGAGATTGGCTGTTTGTTTGCTGTTGTGTGCCTTTGTCTTAAGGAAGATACTCCCATGTTAGTGCCTGAGCATTATAATGAACAAGAAGTGGCACGATATTCTTTGAAAGGGGTGCCTAACCTCAAACGGCTTCCAGGATATACTCACAACCTCCAAGGAATATATGGTTATGGCTTAATATCGCGAGGGCCTCATCATTTGTGTGGCGGCAATAAACGAACTGATTGATTCTTTGTTTGAAGTCAAACCAATGTATCTCCTGCCGAATGATGATTCATAATTGCAACTACGGATCCTGCCATATCAAAGGCGACACCGTTGATAGGAGTAAGGAATATGTCACTCTAGGCTATGCTTAGTATTGATATTATGGCTTTCCCAAAGACTTCATCTGATGACGGTTGTGTTTGTCTTTTCCCTGTATGTCCTATATTCTTCAAGCTATGCAATTGGTCATTATGCTCTTCTCACATATTGCAGCTAGTAATAAGGGAGTGGCTTTAATTATTTTCATGGCTCCAACAAATGCGATATAAATTAAATCTTTGTTGTTTTAGTCTCCATATAGATTCCAATATTGACCACTCTTTAATTCTTCCGTTTCTTTCATTGAGACTTCCGTGCCTTTTCCAGCAGCTCACAATATATTCTTTCGTGTGGGTTTGAAATTGGCTCTATTGCGATAGCTTCCAGATAAAACACGATAACTCCAAATTATTTAGTTGCTTGTATTAAAGTCCAGAATCATCGATTGCTTTGCTGAATAGATGACCTAGTAGATATATGTTTTTCCACCCATATTAATACTCGGAAGGTAATTGATTGCTTCAACCATCGAATAAGGTTAGACGCATTATAATCGTAATAGCTCCATGTCCAAATAAGATTTCTATACTATGTAATGGTTTCATAATTGCATTGATCAATTCATTAATGCCCACTACTATTTAATTAAATTGATCACCTATCAGAATAGGACATTACATCAACCCTTTTTAAAAGCTTAGCTCAATTTCTAGAAGATTCCTTTTAATTAATAAAGTGACTTTTTTTAATTTTTTTTATTTGAGTCACTTTAATGTAAATGTCCCAAATATTAATTTTGGAAAAAAATAATATTTAATTAATTAAATTAATTAAATATTGTCCGGTTGGAAATTGGGGACATTACACTCTTTGAATGGCTTGCTTCAAACCCTCCTATTGCTCCTCCTTTTTCCTCTCACACAAATCTTGAAATGAGTCAAAATGGTGGACCTATTTCCCTTTAGAGCGAGCTGGGACGTAGGAGCTCACAAAAACATAAACAAAATGTTTTTTTTTAAACTTAAGTGAGTCTTTTTTTTTTAAAAAATCAAATGCCTTTTGCTAAGGATGGTTGATCGCCCTTTGGACGGTTGGGGGATGTCCTAGATGTCCCCTGCCATCCCCAGGATGGCCAAATGTCCCCGGCGGCAGGTAAGGCCATCCCTTGTTTTCCGAGACATTTCTGGTGCATTTGTGCAAATTAGCTATGCCTAGGGGACATCCCCTGGCCGTCCTCGCATCCTTGGGAAGTCCCTAGGATAGGGATGGGGGTTTTAGGCCCGAGGACGTGTCCCTGGGTAACACATATAAATTTAGAGAATATCAAAGGTTTTATGAATGGATATCCCTTTTCCATGTTTTATTTTTCTACAGAAGTTGATTATTTACTCTCTCGATTGATTGAACTTAGGAAGTTTGATATAAAATGTTATGCAGGTTTGAGATGCAATACCTGTTGAACTCATCTCCTCTTACACAAGTTCAGCTTGTTGCAGAAGCTGAAAAGTGTTTATCTTTTGTTGCTTCCTACACATTCACAATGCTTTGGATACTATACTTGAAATAGTTTTGTCCAGAAATATGATATTTGCAGAACTAAGATGAAACAGTGACCATCATGATGACTTTATATGAGAGTTAAGGGACGGTTCTATATTGAGGCATACATGTGATATCAATAACCTTTGCGTTCAAGGAATGATGCTTGCTCTCACCAGTACTCTTTGGCTTTTTTGTTGATAAGATTTCAATACTAGATTTGGAATTATTTATGTACAGCTTTGACATTTGCATAGCTTAGGAGATATTCACACTGTCGACTACTATATGAAAGTAATGTGAGATAGCTTTGAACCTTTCAGGATGTACTGATGCTATCTGCATTACCATTATGGTCAAGATAGGATGCACACAGTCATTCATGCTCTTTGGGAGTATTGGCTGATTTGAAGCAGCAGTCAATAAAGATTACTTTCTTCAGATTATTTCAGTTAGTGGAATGTCCCCATCTCTATATGCTATTTCCCTCATGTAAACATGATCTTTGCCAAATGATGATCCACATCTTCCTTTGCTTCCTCCTTACTGTCCCTCAAAGTAGCAGTTACTTGGGTGGCCCAAAATATGTTTTGGAAATCTACTGCCCATTTTGCAATAGAGCATGAGAAAAACAGTGATATTAACCTTCATTGCCTGCAGAATTATCCAATGAATGTTGCCAGATCTCCAAATTGGTCTGTGAAATCCGGTTTCCAAACAGAGCTAAGGTTATGCAAAATGGAAGAGAAGGCCTAGGTTAGGAATTTTAGTTATCTAATCTAACTTAACTTATTTCTAAACTCAGCCACCAGTCAGCTGATGCAATCATCTCTAAACCTCTGTTAGTTTTTGTTTATTTCAATGTTGATTGCTGATTATGCACATAACATTGATATGATTGCTATTATTTTAATATTCTATACAAACTTTTCCAATACAAACTTCATCCATATTCCCAAAAGATATGGCATTTCCCACAACTGCATTTGTATCCATTTTCTGATAATTTAGCTTGAAGTTGCACTTGGCACTCCTTTATACTTTATATTCTCAATCAAAGACATTAGATTTCCACAGTCCATATCTAGTTGAATTTTCTTCTTCTGGATTAAATTGTGTGTTTGTTTTTGGATCCAAAAACAAACAGACAGCTTTATCCAGAAGCAGCAAATTCAACTTTATATTCTCCTATTAAGCATGCACTAGTTATTAGTAGACATGAACAAAATCTTGCTTTTCATCTTCTGATGTTACAAGGGTTGTCATATACCTTGCGCCTCAACCATATTATGACATTTTTTGTGGGATTAACTTAATGATCATTGACAACCTAATTAATGGTCGGCTTTTCTGAATCAAATAAGAAGTTATTTCTCCTAGAGCATTATGCATGATATAAAGTTGAATGATTCAGTCTTCTGAAAAAAGTTATTCATTTTTGAGATACTGTAGTCTATGACAAGCTTATCATGTTTTAGGAAATACTGAATTGGTCTTTTGTATATTGTGAATTTAACAGGGAGATATTGATTGGGACAAAGGGGGTCGGTTTCATGCCCGGCGCATACTTTTAGATCCGTACTCAAAGTTTGTTGCTCCATTTGTGTTAGGGCAAGGTTAGCAAAGCTGACTAGTATTATAAATTGACTTATCCTAAAGTTGGATTGTTTCGTCACACTAGATTCATTTGTTTTCAAACGTATGACTGAGATCTTCTAGATTATTGAGAGATACCAGAAGTGGGTTGTTTTTTTGATTGCAGACAAGTCTGCATCTCCTGCAAGTTATCTTGGTTGGCTGATTGAAGAACCTCCATTTAACTGGGATGGAGATATGCATCCTTGGTAATGTTTAGATTTCTGTTATGCATTTTCTCCTAATGAGATTGCATCTTTCCTTTTTGAGTAATCAGCCATACTTCTTCGAAGGGCTTATATCAAGCTCGCTCTTAGATTGGTAGCAACTAACTATTATATATAGTCAATGGAATAATTTTGGCTAGCTTTGATCGTCACAATAGAGGAATACATTTTACAATTGGTAAAGGAATTTCCACTTGGATTTTGTCTGCTATATTTCATAACTTAGAAAGTCTTTTCAAAGTGAGACAGATTCATGCTTTTATGAAATGAGATATAAATTGTAGGCTAGGCTTTTGTGACATCAGAGGTGCACGGAAGTAATGCATTTGCGTATAATAATTCATTTTTAAGAATAGTCTTGAAATCTTGGTATAAGTGAATAAATTTGGTTTCAAAGTGAGCAATTGTAAAATTTGGTTGCAAAATTGTCTCTTAGCTCAGATGTATACAGTATTAATGGAGGTAGCCTCTCCAAAAGTGGTTATGTATTCATTGTACATGGAAATAAGGAAAAGCAAAATCGTGCGTTCAATGAGGTCATGAACATAGTAATAATGTGAAGGAGTAATCATGATTGGTTGAAGTGTTCTGTAAATAATTTAGAAGTTATAGTTGAACTCACAATATCATAACACCTATTTGTTGTGCTTTTTTTTTTTTTGTTGCAGTGTATGTATTTACTAGAAATGTCAAACTGTTAGTACCCAATAAAACTAATAACACTCTCTTTTATAGTTTCCTGACTTGTTTACGTTACCAATTTTTTTTGTACAATCACTCTTTTGACTGTATTTCATTAAATACTTCTTTCCAAATTTGATAAAAAAGATTGAAGAATGATGTGTTTTATACTGTCATTGAGGCATAGTTGTCTAGGTCATTTCTACACAATTGTAACTATCTATGTGAGATGATCATATGCCATTGATAATGATGATAAATAAAAGCAGATAAACTACTTATTGAGGCTTTGCAACAATTATTGTCTCCTTATAATTTTACAATAAGTATGACAATTGGCAACAACTCTTCTTTCTTAGCTTTCAAAATGGTTTCAAATAATGATTTCAACTTCAATATAATTTATGCCTCGAGATCAGCACATAACACCCAAATGAATATGCTATACAATGTGCTTTCAACTTCAATGCAGCCACTAATGGCTGTTGTACTTTACTCGAAATAAATGTTTGTGTAAACATCCAAGCCAACTTGCAGCTTGGTCCTCATAAAGATTCCAAAAAGATGCAAGAAATGACTATCTGCATATGAGAAACATAGTTTTACCATGCCAAAGTTGTGGGGAATGGTGAAAAATTGGTTTGTAAAGGTACGACAATGTATAAATATGAAACATAGAATAAATTTATTTAACTCATGCATAAAGCACAGTAAAACAATGAGTCTCTAGTTGTGCTCCATAGTTTTTGAAATTAATCTCTATTGTAGGCTCTAAATTCTAATAGTTTTTCCCACCAATAAAATTTTCCTTAGTTGTTTATTGGTTCCTGAACTAGGTATTGGTAATATTCTTTGATCTTGTTTTACTACCCACTTATATGTCCTTATTTTTTAATGCTTTGTTGTTTTAATATTAAGAGAATGAGCATTCATTGAGTTTGATTTAGGGTTGATTTATTTTTTTGTCCTTATCCCCAGAATTGTATGCACACACACACACACTCACACATGCAAGGGTGGACAAGATGGAAGTAGATGTTGGGTCCTCAAGAGGTTCTTTCCAGTTCTTAAAGCTGTCTGAGCAAGTGTGTTCCCTGCTACAAGAGTCATGACAAATTACAACATGAATTAGGACCATCTTTTTGGTGCTGGTCCAAGCTCTTAATTCCTAAGGAGATTGTAAACCAATAATATGACTTTTCTCTTGTGTTTAAAATACCATGTATTGGCATTTATTTTGACAAATTTCTAGAATATTTTGACTGTATGTGAAAAACTTTTGTCACATTTGCAATGTTGTTCCTCATGGGGTTAGGAATTTTTTAAATGTGCTAAACAGAGGGCAACATGTTACAATTTGACCGGCAGTAAAGATTAATCCATATGAAACTTCTTGTTGATGAAATAAATAGTTGGTATGAGTTTTCTTAGTCAATGTACTTTATTTTCTCTAATTATTCTAGCAGGTTTGTTCGAAATATTCTCTTGAGGATTTAACAGAAGTAATGATTAGTAAGGAACTTTGGTTTTGAAACAACGGCTAAGTGTATTTTATTTGCTATGTTATAATTACTAGATTCTGAGATTATCTTTTTTTTTTCAGTCTGCCTTTGGAGAGTCTCGTGATATATCGATTGAATGTAGAACTATTTACTGGAGACAAGTCCAGTGGATTGCCAGCTGAATTACAGGGAACATTTTTGGGTCTCATAGACAAAATTTATCATTTAAAGAATCTTGGTAAGAAAATCTTGGGAGATCGCATGATATTAAT
The DNA here is from genome assembly GCA_007258455.2 of Sequoia sempervirens. Taxonomy (NCBI): domain Eukaryota; kingdom Viridiplantae; phylum Streptophyta; class Pinopsida; order Cupressales; family Cupressaceae; genus Sequoia; species Sequoia sempervirens. The sequence continues at coordinate 216,950,153 of VDFB02271358.1, forward strand.
TTGTCTTGTCCATGCATTGTGAGAAACAGAGAGTAGGTTATGCTAGGTTCATTAATGTTCCTAGTATGTTTTGAGATATGTCCTACTAATATTTTTTTGATACTTCTGTGCAGGTGTGAATGCCATTATGTTAGAACCCATTTTTGCATTTGATAGGAGGCAGGGTCCGTTTTATCCATATAAGTAAGTTCATTATTTGAAAATAACTAATTATGGCTGAGAGTTGAAAGCTTTGAACTTAAGCATTGGATTGCAGGCTACCATGTGAGGATATTGCTTCTATGTAATTCTTGCAGCAACCATATTGCTTAATTGTCCTTTCCTTTGTGCATTTTGAATGGTTTCTACACCTCGCTGATCTTTATAGGCAGCTTAGTGGATACTTGGGTAGATTAGATATCAACAGTAAACCTGAATATGCTTAAGCTGTCTAAATATATTTTAATTAAGTATTTTTATGGTTATAATAAATATCATTTTGTTGAAGGGAGCTGAGCTGCACTATTTGGTGGTTGATTCCAACAGGGAGGATAATTTGGATGCCTCTTTTGAGTGTGACTTCTTAGCTTCTTTTGATTCTCCACCGGCTTCCTTGGTCGCTGAGTCCCTTCTGCCAAAAATGCGACTCCTCTTAACACTTCTGTGGCAGCTGGGTCTTCTTCTTCAGCAAATGTCAAAGTGCTTACTCCTTTTGGATCTTCAAGGTGGGAGATTTCTCTTGTCGAAGACCCTATGGTTCTCCCAATGTTTGGAACACAATGGAAAGAAAAAGGAAGATACCTTCATCTAAGGGAATCAAATTCAATAGCAAGATTACTCTTCATTCTCATGTTAAAAAGAGTTTCTTAACCAAGACTTTGATGGGGTCTTAGTTTAGCTTTGTTGTTAATGGGAGACAGCCTTTGCTCTCTTGTTAAGGGTTTGAAGCTTTCCTTCTTTTAATATTTTGATTTTTTAAAGTATAGGTGATGGCCACAAACCCTCGATTGATTAAAAAAATATCATTAAAGGTGCCACCATTGATGATCACTTTAAAGCTTAGAGACATTTATGTTCACTTGTTTTGGTATTGCAACATCATCATTTTATTTCAACTCATATATGTTATTTGCACATACATAGTTAGGAGAGAGGACCCAATGTAAGAGCATCTTGGGGATTGAACAATCAAAATCAGTAAAAAATAATTTCTCTTTATATTTGTTTGTGAATAAGGATCTTAGGCTCCTATGGTGCAGTAACTCTTGGGTATTTCATTTTTGAGCATTTTTAACTATTCATTATCGTGTAATTTGTGGTGTCCCACTTAAGGGGAATCTTGGAGATTCTGTCTTGCCATTTGTGTGGAGGTTAATGGTGGGTTATGAGTCTTATGACACCTCTTTGAATATGCGTGTTACATATGACAACATTGAAAATGTGTAGGAAAATCTGTGATGCATTATGAATGAGGAGTTATATTAGAGAGATCAGATTTTGTCTTGGAAAATGGAGTTCTCTATTTGCATGTTGATACATGTTGGAGAGGAACCCCACTTGGCTATTTTTAGTTGGTGGATGATTCTTTTTATTGGGAGGGGCCACAATCTTGATTTCATCCTCATTCTTGGAAGGTGGCATTTCATTTTGATCATGGAGAGTTTCACTTTGTGTATACTTCAATCTCTTTTGGCATGCCAATTAGAGGAGGATAAACTTATAAATAATGCTTGAAGATTGAGGGAGAGGTTGGCTTCTAGAGAGAGGATTGGTAGGACCAAAAGGAGAGTGGGTTTATTTGTTTGTAGGTTGCTATGAAGCTCAATTGAGGAGTACTCAAAGCATGGGTGTTTGTAGGTAGTGGATTTGAGGAATTGTTCTATGCATGCAATTTTAATAGGTTGGGATTGTTGAGTTTTCAAGGGGAAACAATGCCAAAATTTCCCCATAATTAGATGAAGGTGTTTTGCAGGTCTTAGTGCATTGTTGAAGGAAAATTTGAGATTCAAGTGTAGAGAGGTTGCTTGTGAATCAATTGTGTCTTCTCTTTCAATTCCACATTGTTTTTACTGCAATTTGAATGATTTCAATTTGGTGAAGAAGTCTTGAATGATGTCAAAACTACTGGGACTCAAACTAATGAATTCATTATCCAACAATTGGCTTCTCATGACATTTCAAACCTCACACAAATTAGCTAGCATGGTCCAAATCTTGTTGGGAGTATTCAAGGATTCAATGTGAAATAGAAGGTCAAGAGATACAAGCAAACACAAATCCGTAGGCCTTGTCATTTTTGTTGAAACATTTGATTTTATTTGCATCTATAGTGAGCTCTTTCTCTCTCTCTCTACCCATAGCTATTTTGAAGAGTCTTTTGCTTCTTACGAAGATTAACATTTTAGACATCCATTCATAATAGTTCTATTGTGTAAATATAGAGATAGACAATTGTTCTATAGTGCAAAAAGAACTGCGAGAATGCAAAAAACAATGCGAGGACACACAACAACCCCTCTTTACTAGTTGTTGAAATGACCCCCATAGAAAATACAATATTTGGCACTTTATGATTAGTGTTTTTTACAATGTGAATACTAGATTTATAGGGTTTAAAGGGCCCACAAGTGGCCAAAATGTTGAAACTGCAGTTCAGGTACATGATAAGAAGTAGAGCATTCGTGAAAATGTAATGCCCCCCTTTGGGATAATCTTGAATCTTGTCCTAGAATCACAAGCTTAATGTAGTTGGGGCTGTAACTTATCACTTTGTTGTACCCAAACCAAATTTTTTGCTTCATCAAGGCATTTTGCATAAAAAGTCTAAATTTTGCTAAAATGATGTAAAATATAGTTTTGGGCAATATCAAGCATGGAGTTTTTGTCAATAGTTTGTCAGTTAAAGTCAGTTATATTGATCAGAACCTGAAGTAGAGACTCAAAATGGAGCATTTCACGATGGAGGGACATCTCACGACAGCATTTCATGTCGCATACGGTCATTCCAGTGATCGAGACAGAGTTTTCAATGATTAATTTATGAAGATTTCTTAGGAAAAAGCATAAAAGCGCAACTATAGCCTAAGGGCGCCCAACTTGTTGAAGGTCAAGATGTTGCTAAAAATGTTCAAGCATCCAGTCAATCTCTTCAGAATTGGTCTGGCTATCCGATAAGCTATCCGGTGAGGCTTTCCGAGACCCACAGCTTCAGCAAACAGCGTCAGAAGTTGAAATCCCTAAAGTTCCAGATGTGAGAATTTTGTCACTTTCAGGCAAAAGCGCACCTCTAGCCTGAGGGCGCCCATCTTAAAGAGGGGGTAAATCTTGGCATTTTCGATAATGGATACAGTCAATCCGTTCACAATTAGTCTGCTTATCCAACGAGATATCAAACGCAGTCATCCGAGTTTCAGAACTCCGGTAGCAGTCGTCTGAAGATCAGCTTATAATGGAGTTTTCACGTTTCTGAGCTTCTCCGTTGATTCCCAGTGCAAGTATAGCCCAGGGGCGCCGGTTTAAAGGACCCTTCAGATGCCAAAATTTGCAGACGAAGTCTTCCTGACATCAGTACTACTCTAGCCTAGCTCCGCGATGCATCATCCTATTTGTCGATCCGACGTTCTAGGTGATCGTGGCGGAAGTTCTACCAAGCATGTAATTTCACGGGCGAACCAACAAACAATTTGCAGTGTATTTCTACAAGTCTAGAGGTGCCTAGCCTTTAAGCCTGTTAGATGAGGTCGTTCGCATTCGAGGTCTTCACGGCTTTTGAGCGTAATCATTTTATCAATCCAACGAGCCTAGCCGTTAGCCTTCGGGATTTGGCAGTCGCTCGTACGTGCGAGGTTTTTGGTGCAATGCTGAAAAGTGAGGATATCCGGAAAATGGCTAAGTCTGGAGCAGTAATTTTAAATAAAATACGCACTGGAGTTTTTGAGGTCTTAGAAGCAGTTTTCTTGCTTCGTCGCCTCCAGAGACTTCTCTTGTGGGCCTTTCTGGCTGTCCGTTAAAACAGATAGTGCCTGAATCGGGTCATCCCAGCTTCAGATATCAGAGATCAAAGTAGGGTACTTGGGTGAAAGTTCAATTTTCGTCAAAATGACCTCAGTGCAAGTAAGAGCCAGGGGCGCTTTTACTTTTGAGGCCCTTAACTCAGCTTTCAGAGGTCATGTGTACAGTCGTTGGATGCAGAATGTCTCCAGGCATGCAGTGAGCTTCGTTTCTTGTCAACGGGATTCACCATTCGCCGTCGGCAGTCTTTTGAAGTGTCAGATGGCAGTTTAGGAAAATGGTTTAAGTCTGGAATCCGTAAATGAATTTAATCAGAGGCGCCTAATTTTTCATTTTTCAAGGTGTTAAACAATGGATTTTGCAGTTGTGTCTCCCAGCAGACATTTCTTCCTTGTTCAGTAGGCTTTCCGATGAATTTTCCAGATTAGTCTCAGCATCTCTCAGTCATTTAGAAATTAGTGTCGAAGATGGTCAGTCGTTACTATGCAGTCAGCTATAAAATAGGGAGTTAATAAAAAGTGAAATAACTTGAGCAAATGGACGCCTATGAGCTCAAGAGATGACTTTTCGGAATCGGTGAAGCCCGACGGTGAATCCTAAGACTTCAACAAAATTGTCAACTGAAGTTCATATTTATTTTGCAATTTTAGCATAAGATGGCGATTTTCTATTTTTGGCGCCTTTTGCTATTTGCATGATAATAAATATTTTATTATATTTATTTAAATTCGAACTTCCAGTCAGTGGCAGTAGAACTGAAAGGCAACCAATCAGAGATCTTCTATTCTTGTCAGGGTTTTGAATTCTTGCAGTTACCAATTGGTGCAAATTTCTTCTTATTTAAACATGGCGCCATCTTCATTGTTATTCACAGAGCTTTCAAAATTGTTATTCACAAAGCTTTCAAAAGAAATTCGTATTTCTCAAGAGAAATTCAATCTTAAGAGAAATTCGTGTTTTTCAAAAGCAAATTCATATCTTCAAAGGGAAATCGAATTTTATTAATTTTCAAAGTAAACTTCAAAGCAATTCGTATTTCTTCAAGAAGGAATAGGGGCGCGCATCTTCAAGGGAAATTCATAAGTTTCAAAGTTTCAAAGGCGTTTTCCTTAAGAAATTCGCAATCCTTCAATATTCAAAGGCGAATTTCATATCAAAAGGGCGAATTCTCAAAACTCATAGGAATTCGTATTTTCTCCAGGCAAAGGAAAATTCGTGGTTTTCTTCACAGAGGCGCAAAATTGAAAGGAAATTCGTGGTTTTATCAATTTTCAAAGGTGCAACTTCAATATCAATTCGCAATCCTTCAGAGGTCAAAGGCGGATTCTCAAATTTCATTGCAATTTGTATTTTCTTCAAAAGGAAATTCAAATTTCTTCAGAGTAAAGGCGCAAATTTCAAGAGGATAAATTCGTGGTTTTCAAATAAAGGCGAATTCTTCCAGTTCAAAGGCGAATTTCACATCAATTTCCACAGGCGATTTTACCTAACATATCTTTTTGCAGGATCAAAGTTCACAATTATCAGTAATCTAAAGAAATCTTGGGCGATTTTCACAGAAGAAGAAGCATCATAAAAACGTCTTTTTCATCCTTCAGTCTCAGATTTCTCACAAAATACAATTTGCATGTTCCTGAAATTGGCGAATTCTACAAGTCTCAGTATCTGGATCATTCTCATATAATTTCCTCGAGTTGAAATTGTGCGTTTGATTTTTCACGAATTTTTAACTTTAGAACATTCGTTCTTGAGTTACTAATTTTCTCAAGTGAAAAGTCTTTGTACGATCGAGTAGAAGTCATATTTTCGCAAAACTGACATTCTGGGTTGTCTTAGAATCCTTTTCTAGACAAAACCCATATCTCAGATTTTTTTCGCTGAAAATAATTCTTCGAAAGGCTATTGTTAACTCTCGCAGGGTATTTTTAGCTTCCAGAAATCTTGTCAGAACATAGTCAAGTTCACAGTCAACAGGCGAGTTTTCCAAAATGCAGTTCACTCAGCTCGAATACAGGACCAAAACCGTCCTTACTCATGATTTTCTTAGGTTGGTGGAGACAGACCTTCACAAAGTATTGCCAGAGGCAGTGCTAGATCCGGTCAAGATCAGAAGTTCAATCATTCAAAATATTGAGCAATCTGGCTTAATAGAGGCCGCTTCCATACCTATCTCCGTTCACTGTATTGAATTCGTGATGGCTTGCATTAAGCATTACAATTCTACTACTCGTGAGATAGTGTCAGTTGACGGACGGGTCATTTGCAGTCTCAAACCTTTGGACATCGAAAGGAGTTTTGGCATTCCTCAACACCAGAACAACCTATTTGTTTCTATGGAGCAGTGTGCGCAGGCATTTGATGCCGATATGGACAAGTGTCAGAAGAAGATGGTAGAAAGATGGTTAAAACAAGCAAAGAAAAGATTGCCAAACAATGTGGGTCGTTGTGATGTCCCCTCGCTAGATAGTTCTCGGGAACAGTGTGTTAGCCCTTTATTGGACCCTTGTGGGCTAGCCAGATTGGTTAGAGGGTCAGTGGTACTTTCTGGAGAGTTTGATCGTTCTGGTTTTCAGAGCCCAGTGACTGGTTCACAGTAGGCGTTGGCATTTCAGGAGTCCACAGCTTTTGACGGCACAGGATTATGTGGAGTTTTGAGCGAGTTATGAATTTTTAAGTGATTGAGTTAATTATTTAACTTAATGCCTTTTATTAAAGTCACATCGACTTTAATACATTTTTATATCACTTAAAATATTCTAAAAGGTGATTTAATATTTTAATGACTTAAAATATTAAAGGGCGCTCAATTATTAAGTCCTGACTATTGAAAAGGACTTAATAAAATATTGAAAGATTTAAATGATTGCAATAGGGCGTATCTTCTTGGAAATGCGTGCCATTTGGGTATAAAGCAATCTTTGGCAATGAGAAACTCACCTTTTGATATTTTGACTTTGCCTTGTGCTATTTCCTGTGCATTCTCCTATGATCAGGGTTTGAACAAACTGCCATTGAAGAATGATACCTCTTCAGTGTGAGCACTCTTGAGATTGTGGAAGATCAATCGAATCAGTGCATGTTGAGAGCTTCATTCAGAGGTTCTACAGATTTAGATAGAGATTATATATATTGAGATTTCTTGTTGTGTGCAATAAATGAGGGTTTCTTCCTGGTGGCACATCCTTCTTCAGAGTCAGAGGCTTCCAGCAGAGATTCTTTCTATTCTTTCCTTGGCCATACGGCCTACCTTGGGATTTGTGCCTTTAGAGAGGCATGTGAAGGGTTAGGCTGAAACGCCTCCCTTTTGTTTGCTTTTGGTCTTCCATCATTGGCGTCCAACATTTTCAGAGTATTGTATCTAGTTTCGAGGCAGGAGAACTCAGATCTGGAGGCTTGGCGTCCTTATTTGTCAGTTTCTCAGCATTCTTGGCTGGCGAGCTGGCTACTGTTTTAAATAAAATAACTGGAGACTTTCTGGTATTTCTGTTATTCATGATCTCATTGTTTCAATATAATAACAACTTCTGCATTTCCATTCTATGAGAAATTGCTTTGTATTTCAGTTTACAAGCTTAAATATGCTGCGCCCCTTCTCTTCTGTCTATCAAACTTTCTTTAAAAAACTAAATAACACTTAAAGATTTAAGAAAAATTGGGGTTTTGAGTTGAGAGCTAGCAGGGCTCATCACAGTCGTGGTGAATACAAAGATGAGTATGCGATTCTAATCACACTCCTGAATCGTGTCTCAGGTCAAGCACATGCAAATGTTTTCCAGCCTTGGATGTATTACATTATTGGTCGCATCATTTCTGGGCAGGAGCATTATGACTGGGCATCCTTCATCAGCGATATTCTCCACAGGCAAATCACCGGTTTCATAGTTGCTCATGAGTTTCACATGTGTTCATATCTTGTGTACTTGATCGCTTATCAGGGTCAGTTCCGAGGGCTAAACACCGTGGACATTCTCAGTGTTCAGAAAGTTTACCAGTATTATGATCAGCTTGAGTTCACTAGAGCTGAACGTCATTTCAAGCATGTTCACAAGGCTTTCTTGACCTATACAGTGAGGAATTTGGACCGGGAATTGCACGTTCGTATCTCGGCAGTTGCTAGAGCAGCGATGGATGGATGGGCAGATTGGTTTATTCAGTTCCCAACATACACCTACATCCGAGTGTACGGCTTTACAGGAAATCCAGCTATGCTTCCACATTATCCTTCAGATAAGACAGTTTTTTAGGAGTTCCTAAGATAGATGCATGATGTTCATCGTCTTTTACGCCGCAGGCACAGACCATCTCTCAACTTTCCTTTTCAGTTTGGAATGTATTGGTGCAAGTCGGCAATTGATAGTAAAATTGCAGGGCAAGAGATTGAGAAATATCATCTTAAGTATCTTGTTGAAGCACGTGCCTATGATCTTTCAGGTCATTATACAAATCGCCTTGCTGGAGGTATATATCACGAGCCTTCTATGGAGGATTATTGGGCAAATTGCGTAGATGACTTCGAGGTTCGCAGACGTAGTTACGACCACTTCTCTCTCTCACAGATTTCTGTTTTCTTGTTAGAAGATGTGGGAGGTTTATTAGATGATGAGGGAGAGGTTCTTCCTGTAATGTCCCTTACCTAGCCTTGCTCTTGAATTCGCTTGTTTTCCCTAGAATTCGATTGTTGATTAGATTTAGGGTTTCTTCTTTCCAAAAGGAATGTGTTTCTCTAATGAAATAATCCTAGATTGAAATCTGCATTCACCAATTTAAAAAAAAATTCCACATACACATATTTGTTAGCAATAATATCTAGATATCCACAATATATTCATATACATAAATCAATTAATGAAGACATAAGAGGAGTGCCATAGGTGGGTCCGCCCTGAAGCCCTCATGTAAACTCAAGAGGTTGTCCATCACAATCCTTCTTGCCTAGAGGCTTAGTACTTGCATACTCCACTCATGGCAACACCTCGGAAGACACTCGTCCTATCAGGGGAGAGGAACCATAGAATCCTAGTGGCCTAAGGCCTACCACCTTCTCTTGTCCAATCCCGTATTTTGGGCCTAAGGGGCAGAGACCTAGGTGGAACCCCCATCTTTCTATAACCCAATCCCTAGTCAAGGGCCTAAGGGGCTGCAAAGCCCAATCCCTTGTTAAGGGCCTAAGGGGCTGCAAAGCCCAATCCCTTGTCTAGGGCCTAAGGGGCTGAAAGTGGGGTTTTTAGGCAATCCACTTCACCCATGTTTCGCCCATCCTAATAGGTTTATAAGCACATAGCAAACAATCTTTAAACAATCAGATATATTTGCATTCATCCAAGATTTATTTCATGCCTATAATCAAATATATTTTCATTTACCAATGATTCTTTAAGTTCATCATTTCCTATGATAATTCTCATTATGATAAGATTAAAGGATGTCATTATATCAATAATCAAATTAACAATTATCTAGTTCTTATACTCAAAATATGCTAAATATTATTGCTAAGTGAATACATCACCTGAGTTGTTGTATCTCTCCATGTTTTCTGATTCCTTACTCGCCTCCTTCAATCTTATATTGGAATGATCATAGGATGAGAACAATTCATAAAGATACATAATCTACTTATGTCTATGTTAGAGAATCATCATTACTTATATGGCTTAATAATTGTTGCAAATATCATTATTGTCTATTCATATTATATATATGTCCTTATACATATATATCTATGATTAATTAATCTAATTACCTTTACATATACTTACTTTCTATATATATATTTACTTATCTATATATAAAAAAATATATGTATATATATCTATGTATATATATATATATATATATATATATATTTCTGTGATAATAATATATTAAAATATTTACTACTATACTCAGGAATATTCACTTTATTACAGTCCACAACCTCTATTCATGTTTCTGCCTTTATGTTTCCTTTTTTCATTCCATCAGCCACCATGCCTTTTCGATTTGAAGCTATCTCTCCTTTAATACCCATATATGGTCAAGGGACGTGGTCTTTCAAGGTATCTAAGAGTCATGTCTATTAACTAAATGTTAATTGCTGTCCATATGTTATATTTATGTAGTTTATGTTTATTACATTAGTTTTTATATATATTTTTATATTTATTTATATTATAATGATTTTAAATATTGGAATGGTCAATATATATATTCATGCATATATTTTTAATATTTGTATTTATTTATTTGTAATTACTAGTGAATATTTAAAAACATGATATTTATTTATTTATAAATCATGGGCATGATCATAATCAAGTATCATTGATTGTAGATATGAATTTAGTCTATTTGATAATTGTATTATCAATTATAATATTATTCATAATATTTAGGATTCTAATATTTAAATGGTAATTACTTATTTTTATATTTTACTCGATTTTGTTATTTGTATTTTAATATTGAAGTTTTTTTTTTTTAATTATTTTTTTTATTGTCGCTATTTCAGGGACATGACAGTCCTCCCCGCCCAAGATTGCTTGTCCTCAAGCAATCACAATTCCAAACATCCTTTCACATTAGGAGTCACATCTTTTCAAACCTCCTCCCTTTTCTTGAGGGACTAATTTAAGTCTTTTGCAAGGTTAGCTAAGGTTATATCCTTAATTGGATTCTCCTGGTGAAAAGCTCTCCTTTTGTATGACAAATTTGAGGGAGTCACAAATAGTCACAAATCTTTAATATTGCATTTGGATAATAATTCAGTTTAAGATAAGTTAGTTTGTTAGTGCCTCCCAACCCCATAAACATTGTGGTAGACAACCTTAATAGTTTTATGCATAAAGTAAACATAATGATGAGCTCTATCTGAATGAAAAATTAAAAAAGTCAACCAAGTATCTTAACCAAGCAAGCAAGTAGCTCAAGTAGGCAAGTAAGTAGCTCAAGCATACAAGCAAGTAGCTCAAGCAAGTGGCCAACTAGCTCAAGTAGACAAGGAGGTAGCTCAAGCATACAAACAAGTAGCTCAAGCAAGTAGGCAACTAGCTCAAACACACACAGGATGGCAGGAAAGATGCTCTGATACCACTGTAATGTCCCTTACCTAGCCTTGCTCTTGAATTCGCTTGTTTTCCCTAGAATTCGATTGTTGATTAGATTTAGGGTTTCTTCTTTCCAAAAGGAATGTGTTTCTCTAATGAAATAATCCTAGATTGAAATCTGCATTCACCAATTTAAAAAAAAATTCCACATACACATATTTGTTAGCAATAATATCTAGATATCCACAATATATTCATATACATAAATCAATTAATGAAGACATAAGAGGAGTGCCATAGGTGGGTCCGCCCTGAAGCCCTCATGTAAACTCAAGAGGTTGTCCATCACAATCCTTCTTGCCTAGAGGCTTAGTACTTGCATACTCCACTCATGGCAACACCTCGGAAGACACTCGTCCTATCAGGGGAGAGGAACCATAGAATCCAAGTGGCCTAAGGCCTACCACCTTCTCTTGCCCAATCCCGTATTTTGGGCCTAAGGGGCAGAGACCTAGGTGGAACCCCCATCTTTCTATAACCCAATCCCTAGTCAAGGGCCTAAGGGGCTGCAAAGCCCAATCCCTTGTTAAGGGCCTAAGGGGCTGCAAAGCCCAATCCCTTGTCTAGGGCCTAAGGGGCTGAAAGTGGGGTTTTTAGGCAATCCACTTCACCCATGTTTCGCCCATCCTAATAGGTTTATAAGCACATAGCAAACAATCTTTAAACAATCAGATATATTTGCATTCATCCAAGATTTATTTCATGCCTATAATCAAATATATTTTCATTTACCAATGATTCTTTAAGTTCATCATTTCCTATGATAATTCTCATTATGATAAGATTAAAGGATGTCATTATATCAATAATCAAATTAACAATTATCTAGTTCTTATACTCAAAATATGCTAAATATTATTGCTAAGTGAATACATCACCTGAGTTGTTGTATCTCTCCATGTTTTCTGATTCCTTACTCGCCTCCTTCAATCTTATATTGGAATGATCATAGGATGAGAACAATTCATAAAGATACATAATCTACTTATGTCTATGTTAGAGAATCATCATTACTTATATGGCTTAATAATTGTTGCAAATATCATTATTGTCTATTCATATTATATATATGTCCTTATACATATATATCTATGATTAATTAATCTAATTACCTTTACATATACTTACTTTCTATATATATATATATATATTTACTTATCTATATATAAAAAATATATGTATATATATCTATGTATATATATATATATATATATATATATTTCTGTGATAATAATATATTAAAATATTTACTACTATACTCAGGAATATTCACTTTATTACAGTCCACAACCTCTATTCATGTTTCTGCCTTTATGTTTCCTTTTTTCATTCCATCAGCCACCATGCCTTTTCGATTTGAAGCTATCTCTCCTTTAATACCCATATATGGTTAAGGGACGTGATCTTTCAAGGTATCTAAGAGTCATGTCTATTAACTAAATGTTAATCGCTGTCCATATGTTATATTTATGTAGTTTATGTTTATTACATTAGTTTTTATATATATTTTTATATTTATTTATATTATAATGATTTTAAATATTGGAATGGTCAATATATATATTCATGCATATATTTTTAATATTTGTATTTATTTATTTGTAATTACTAGTGAATATTTAAAAACATGATATTTATTTATTTATAAATCATGGGCATGATCATAATCAAGTATCATTGATTGTAGATATGAATTTAGTCTATTTGATAATTGTATTATCAATTATAATATTATTCATAATATTTAGGATTCTAATATTTAAATGGTAATTACTTATTTTTACATTTTACTCGATTTTGTTATTTGTATTTTAATACAGTTTTAATTTTTTTATTGTCGCTTATTTCGTGTGACATATTAATTTCCTGCAGATGTGTTTCACCGATACACAACCGCTAAGCCGCTAGTGAGATTGGTACGCCATGAATATGCACCGGGCGAGAGGTCAAGTAGAGCGGTCTACCAAAGATACTTTAATTTCTGACAAAGAAAAAAGATGCGAGGTAAGGTTCCTGAGCAGAGCCGCCAAGAGTGTGAATCCTTCGCTACCTTCCTCGCCAAACCTAACAAAAAGAAGAGGAGTAATCCTCCCAAGAAAGTACAAGCCTAAACACCAAAGGGCAAGGCTTTGCCACTATTACAATACCACCTGAGCCTCGACAGGACAAAATTTCTATCACAGAGCTACCAGAGGTCGGCCTCGTGAGCCCGGCCAGCATTCGAGGTCGCCCTCGCTCCTACATCGCCCAGAGTACTACCTACCCCACCATTGAATTGGATTTTAGACTCTCCACCCGCAAAGGGTCTTCTACACACTCACTCTCATCAATACCTCCTGTCGCTAGTGCAGACCCTTCTAGTAGCATTAGCCGAGACCAATCTTGGATCGAAGCTCAGCTAGGAAGGAAGAGGAGGCAGCCATCTTATGTTCTTAATCATTCCGATTTTGATGACATTTATCAGGATGCGCCAGATAAGAGAGTCAAGAACATGGTTCACGTAGAGAGAAACATTGACATGGAGATTATCACGACTCGGGCTGCACTTCTACAAGGTATGGGATTACCAGCGGAATCTCAGATTTGGCTATCATACCATCCTTGGTTAAAAGACATTTACTCGTGCTGATCTTCATTGCTACAGACAAGCAAGCAAGGATAGAATACTAGCGATCTAAGAGGATATATACCAATAAATCGCATACCGGCCATTATATTTCTAGCCTTGTATAGACCGTGATGCCATTAACACACTCCTACCCCATGCTTGAGCCTCCGTGCCAGATCAAAATTAACTCACCACTTGGTTGCATATGGCAAGCGCTTGGATGAGTGGGAGGAGGAGTTCGCTAGAGGCCGCACTATGCCTGCTGCAGTTATACTGCGTACAATGCATGAGAGCCCGCCTTCGCCTTCGTGATGAGGAACCAGGATATACATTAACAAACCCCCGGATGAGATTATGATTGCTCTCACCGAAAGTGTGGTGTATGCGATGCACCACAGCATGCAGAGGATGCAGAAGCCATCTACCTTGGAAGACACAATTTGTTTCGTAAGCAAAGATGTAAGACACTTCGGCATCGTAATCTGACTTAGGAGAGAGCACGCCACTAGTGCACTCCGGTTTGTGAGGACTCTAGTATCTCGCTTGCCGTGCCGTTACCAGATCGAGGGTGGTGCCTACGTGGAGCTTACCGACGCTCGGGCTTAGGAGCCGCACTCCATTCATACTCATTTTCGCTAGGAGACCGCTATTGTAAGGTTACTCAAATTTTACAAATAAGCCGCATTATTCATGAGGCAACAAGGAGCAGAGGGAAACTTTAACTCGTGACATACCGGTGAGGACATACGTGATCGACATAGCATCTTCACGTAGTCTCATAGCTCCAGATAGTGATACAGTCAACAATCTCGTTGAGGGATTGATTGCTCGAGATCACACATAGTAAACTTCAGTTCCCACCTCTCAGGATAGACATTACACACACGAGTTGAACTGGGTGTTACCCTTTCAAGTTAACTCGATGTTGTCATTACATGCATATCTATTCTGAGATCAGCTTTACACACTTGGAGTTTTATTTTAGGGTTTTACGTTAACTGATGGTAGTCTTCCAGTTAACTTGCTTTCAATAAGGAATGTGCATGCTTGCACAATTGTCCATTTTTAGACTAGATATTTCGGTTAACTGACGGTAGCTTTCCAGTTAACTGTATAGTTTATTTTATTAGGGTTTAGTAAGAAATCTTGCATGCATTGCAAGAATCAGAGATTAATTCACAGGATTTTAGGGTTCCCTACACCTTGATGTATATAAATAAGAGCGTTTGCTCATTTGTAAATAACTTTTGCTTGAGAGAGAAATATATGCTGCGCCTACCTTGCCCTCAATATTGCTCTTTTGGTATTTGTTCATGTGTCTTCGCTATTACGATTAATTGTTATGCCACATAGGGTTTCAAAAGATTGTAATGGTGGATTCTTTCCATAGTTTAGATAAATCTGTTTTGAACATCTTTACCATTGTAATCAATTGTTATGCCACATAGGGTTTCAAGAGATTGTGATGATAAATCTGTTTTGTGAATCTTTACCATTGTGATCAATCGTTATGCCACATAGGGTTTCGAGAAATTACGGTGATAAATCTGTTTTGTGAATCTTTATTATTACAATCAAGGGTTATGCCACATAGGGTTTCGTGAGATTGTGATGATAAATCTGTTTTGTGAAGTCTTTACTATTTTGATCAAGTGTTATGCCACATAGGGTTTCATAAGATTGTCATGGTAAATTCTTAAATCTATTTTGTGCCCAATAAACTTATTCAGGTTGAGATAATAGTCGCGCCACCTTGCCTTCAAGTAGAGAATCTGAATTCGTTTATCGTCAGATAGTCAAACCTTGCTCCGTTTCCTCATGCTCTGTTTTCCTTAGGAGATTGGATAGATTAAGTTTAGTTGTAGTTAGTGGATCTGCAAAACCAGAAAATACTCAGCTGCAACGTATAAGTTCTTTCAAGAAAGCCTTGTGCCTCTATAGCTGAAACAAAAAGACAAGACATAGTTTAGCTTATTTCCCTTTGCAAGTATTTTTGTCAAAGCACAACGAGGGAGCTTCCCCTCCTAATTTGAAGAGCACTCATTGCGTAGTGTACATAGGCTGTTCATAACAACTTTTACTCCAGAGGTGTTAGTTGTTACTCCAACACACTTAAATACCTCTTATATTTGTTGATCCTTATTTTCTTATTCTTAATCTACCTTTCAAATCATATTATGTTCCTTCCTTTATTCACATTCCATTTTATTCCTTTCATTACTCATTCTTCCTCCCCAATACTTATCTCATTGTTTCTCTTTTTATATCTTCACATTCAAATGAGAAGATGTATCTTTTTGAAAAGAGACATTCATTAGAAGAGACACAACCTTTTGAAATGATTGCTACCTTTTGAAAACTAATTCCAAACCTTTCTCATTTCTATTTTTATTGTTCTCTACACACTATTGATAGATCTCCTTTTTACATCATCATTCCTTTACTCTTCTATCTTCTTCTTAAAATCTGATGTGTATTTAATATATCTCTCTTTTTTTCCTTTTCCTTCCCCACACCCCACAAACTTATTTTATATCCTTATACCTCCATGAAGAGAGGCATCTCTTTGAATAGAGATAACCCCACAAATGGACATGACCTTTAGTTAAACATTCCTTAATGATATCTCAAATTATATTCATTTTATTATTTTGTTTTGATGTGTAATATATTTTACTATTTTATTTTTAATTTATTTGTAATATTATTTATATTTATTTATAGTATTAATTATATTTATTATTTAAATATGCATATTTTAATATTTATAATATTATCTCTTAATAATTATTTGATAATTATGATAGTATTTATATTAATGTATTTTATTGTGTATCATCAAAATATATTTATAATTACAATATTATCTTATGATGATTGTAATTATAAATATATTAAAACGATAATATTTTCTTTTATAATTTTAATATGTATTGTGTTATTCATTTTCACTTATTTGTATCTTAGAGTGTTCTAATTTTGGGGACATAACAGTCCTCCCCTCCCAACTTTGCTTGTCCTCAAGCAAAAATATCTTAGTTTCTTCTAGGATCTCTTCTTCTAATTTGTCACCAACAGTACCCAAGTTAGTCACGTTTATATATATGAGTTAAATGAAAATGTTCTATAATGATTACTCTATTTGAATGCAAATATATAAATATATTAAATGTATACTTATCTTAGATTTTCTTTTGTGATGGGGACATCACAGAAAATTATGTAGAAAGTGAGAATTTTGCAGCAAAACTTGTGAGAAAACTCAATTTTTAGAATGTTGGAGTGTTAAAATTAGAAAACTAATCATACCACTACGAAGTATACAAAATACTGCCCATTCAAAAAAAAATTGCACCAAAAAATACTTTTGTATGGTCGAGGAACAATTGTGTGAATATGTACTCCTTTGTTGGACAATTGAGGATGTGTCACTGTGTAGGTGTATAAAGGGTGGCACTTGATCGATTGTAAGGTGGTGTTGTGGCAAAGAGTTGTTGGGGTATTCGATGAGTGGTAGAGGTGGTTGTAGTGACATGCAGGTAGCAAAATGATGGAATTGAGTCAAAATTTCATTTTCATATAATTGGTGGTTATGTTGTATATCGAATTATTTGATGCTTTATTGGAATTCCAATGCATAGTTTCAAGTCAATCTTCATTGAACCACATCTCATGAGTAGTGGTTCACAAAAACCCATCTCTTGTGAGCACCAATGCTCCACTTTGCACTCATTGCATCTAGGTAATGCTCATAAGGTTGTTAGCATTTTAATTTCTCCTTTTAAGACAACTCAAACAAGAATATGCTGTGAAAAAATCCTCTCTTCAAAATTGTAGGGGAAGCTTCCTAAATTTTATTCTACTCCTAAAATATAAAATAATAAACAAGCTTGCTACTTATGCATGCTATACAATTTATCTTATGGGGTTTTGCATGGAAACAAAATACTTGAAAGAAAACTTTAGCTATCTATTTGATCTTGAAGGTGAGAGCACAAGATTTGAAAGTACTTTATCTCACAATGAGGACTTTTTGTTTATGTAGCTAAAGAATAATACTACCCACTGATTAAAGTAGAGACCAACAAATTTATATCAACAAAAAGATAATTTTAAACAAAAGAAAAACTTTACTAATAGTAAGAAACGTGTGCAGGATTGAAAAGAGTTAATTTTTTAGAAGCATACAAAGCTACTTCAAAGGATAAAGACAAATTCTACACAAAGTTAAGCACAAATCCTTTTATTATGTTGGCGTAAAATCTAACACCTCTGGAGTGCAGGTTTGTACGGACAGCTATGTACACTACGCAATGAGTGCTCTTCAAATTAGGAGGGGAAGCTCCCTCGTTGTGCTGGAATGCATGGAAAAGAAAAGTAATCTAAGTCCTATCTTTGTTCTCAAATGGAAGAGGCACAAGGTTAAGAAAACCAAGAACGCTAGCTAAGGATTTTCGGTTTCGCAGACAAGAACTACAACTAAGCTAACTACTTTAAATCTATCCATTTCAAGAAAACAGAGCATGAGGAAATGGGAGTGTGACTCATCTGACGATAAACGAGTTTAGACTCTCTACTTGAAGGCAAGGTGGCGCAACTATCATCTCAATCTAAACAAGTTTATTGGGCACAAAACAGATTTAAGAATTCACTAAGACGATCTTATGGAACCCTGTGTGGCATAACACTCGATCGAAACAGCAAAGCCTTCACAAAACAGCCTTTATCTTTATAATCTCACGAAACCCTATGTGGCATAACCTTTGATTATATTGATAAAGATTCACAAAACAGATTTATCGCTGCAACTTCTCGAAACCCTATGTGGCATAACGATCGATCACAATGGTAAATTAACACAAAACAACCTTATCACCTCAATCTCTTGGAACCCTATGTGGCATAACAATTGATTTCAATGATAAAGATGTTCAAACAGATCTAACTATGGGAGGAATTTACCACGCCAATCTTATGGAACCCTATGTGGCATAACACTTGATTGAAAGTAGTAAAGACTTCACAAAACGATTTTATCATCACAATCTCACGAAACCCTATGTGGCATAACACTTGATTGAAATGATAAAAGATTCACAAGACATAAAGAATCCACCATTACAATTGCATGAAACCCTATGTGGCATAACAAATTAACATAATAGCAAAGACACATGAACAAATACCAAAAGAGCAATATTGAGGGCAAGGTAGGCGCACATATATTTCTCTCTCAAGCAAAAGTTAATTACAAATGAGCAAAGCTCTTATTTATATACATCAAGGTGTAGGGAACCCTAAAATCACCTTGTGTTAACTACAGTCTCGCAAATGCATGCAAGATTAATTATTAAACCCTAATGAAGTAAACTATACAGTTAACTGGAAAGCTACATCAGTTAACTGGTACAAATAACCTAAATGGACCATGTGCAAGCATGCACGCCCTTATTTAAAGCAAAGTTAACTGGACACTACTACCTTCAGTTAACTGGAAACCCTAACCCTAACTCCTGTGTTGATAATTCCAAGAATGAGATAAGCATGTGTTAAGTCAGCAAGTGAACTGAAGACTAAAAGTCGAGTTAACTGCCACTCAGGACTCAACCCTAGAAATCAACTGGAGGTTCCAACTGGTAGATCACTCCATGTCAACTCGGTCTAACACTTCGACCAAGAACTCATCGATCTCTCTGTCACCTTCTTTGACTGTGTGCATACATTCTTTGACATCTTCAGTCTCCTTGAAACTCGCTGAAATTTACTGAAAAATGTGATCAGAACCTCCATCAAGATATCATAAACATGCATCTGAAACTCAGTTTGTACAACCTTGAGATCAGCGTAGGTACCATTTTCATGAAGATAATGGCACAAGATCTGAGTGACTTTGGCGGCTCCGTAAATGAAGTGATCTCTGTTTCTTTTGCAACTTAACGCTTCATTGTCAGCTGCTCTGATGAAAACCTAAATTAAGACCGCTTTGGTCTTGAATTCAGTCTAGTTGAACCGCCTTATGAAAAACTTGCCCGTTGACTGTGAACACGGCTATGTTCTGACAACTTTCTCGGAAAGCTAAAATGGCTCCTGGTGAGGCTAAAAATAGCATGTCGGAGGATAATTTTCACCAAAAATTCTGATACATGGGTTTTGTCCGGAAAATGATTCTAAGACAACCCACAACGTCAGAATTGTGAAAGCACGTCGTTTAACCTAACATGCAAAGACTTTTCAGTCGAGAACTGCAGGGGTTCAAGAGCTTCCCGGGGCAATTTTTCATGAGAAAATCTGGAACATGGGTTTTATGCACAATGGAATTCTGAACAAACCCAGATGATGAGATTTACAAAAAGATGTGATTTTGGCCCACATGCAAAGAAATTCTCGGAAAAAAGCACAGAGCTTCAGAATGAAGGCTACGGGGCAATTTTCTCGAAAAAATCTAAGACGTGGGTTTTGCTGCTGATGCTGAAATATGCGAACCCAAATGGTCAGATTCTGAATATGTGTTGAATTTCTTTGACATGCGAAGAAAGTACCTAAGGTGAGAAATAGAAGAAATAAAACAGAAGATAGAAAGTTTTGCTTGTTCTGTTTCTGAAAAATTCGCCAATCTCTTTTCTGGAACTTGATGAAACCTGCATGCAAAGTGAAAATAAATTCTGGAATCTTCTTCCTCTGCACAATCTGAATCCGTTGCTATGAAGAACGCTGAATTCTGACACCTGTAGCACCTTTAGCTTGCTGGTCGCTCAAGAGAAATAAGAACTTCAGAGCTAAAGATGATGAAATAATGGACGCCATGGCTGAAATATATAGATTTTCATCTTTGAAAATTCGCACTAAGCAAGGAATCCATGAAAAGTGCGCTTGGCCTCTGATTGGACCTCAATTTAGTTAACTGGAACTCAAATATGCTAAATAAGACGCCATGCTTTAGGGTTTGCCTTTCAAGTCTTCAGTTAACAATTTCATGTGACTTTGACTTCAGTTAGCAACCTATAATAAATTCGCCATCTTCAAACTTGCTTTAGATTCATCAACTTGACCTAAGGCAACCCTTTTCATAAGTGAAGTTAACAATCTTAAGAATTCGCCACATTCATGCAATAAATATTCTAAAAATAGGGACCCTTTCATGACTTCAGTTGGCCTTCAAGAAGTGCGCCAACTTCACACTTATGCTTCAATTTAATTCTAAAAATAACAACCCTTTTGGAACTTCAGTTGTCATTCCTTGAAAAGGGCGTAGCTTCACTAATTAATGCTTCATCAAAAATATCTAAAAATGGCGACCCTTTTCATAACTGAAGTTAACACTCAAATGCACCATCTTGACTAAAACTTCACAATTGCAATCAAACTCGCCATGCATGTGGACTCCAGTTGACATTCACTGATAATCTTCAGTTAAGTGAACATGCAATCAAGTTAACTCAACATGCAAGATAGTTAACTGAACATGCAAACTAGTTAACTCGACATGCAAACTGAAAGATCACTCCACATGCCAACATATGAACTGAAGATGACAACCCAGAAATCGTTTAGTCTAACTGCAGTGAGAACTCCAGTTAAGGCGTCCATTCAACTCACTTTCGAAAATTCAACTTTGAACTCTTAAGCGAATTCCAGACTTAGCCGAATTTCATGAAAATTTAAGCTAAAACCTCTGCCGGGACCTCTGTTCATCCTCTGACACTGGTTGACTGACTTCTCCGATTGGCTGGCTGACAGGTGCATTGCAGGGCTGAGTAAAAACTGATCAAAAGATATCTTGAGACTACCGACCATAAAACTGACATCTAAAGGCTCAAAAATCCAAGCGCCTTTTTCAAAAGCTGTGCTTTTTCTCAGACTTAGTCAAATTTTGACTTCTGCATTTCGTACGAAGGGAAAAATAAATCCTTCATAACTTCCATTTTCTTAACTTTCAGGACTGGATCTCAGGTTCACTGCGTAGCTGACATCATTCTGCACGACATCTGCAAAGGCACATTTCCCCAGAAAACATCATCTGAGGGGTGAAAAACAAGGGCGCCCTTTTCAAAAGCTGCTCTTTTCACTCCAGACTTAGCCATTTCTGGAAACGACTTATTTTGCGTTGTATCTTCCGTAACTTGCTCGAAACAGGTCCGTTTGACAGGCTTGATAGCTCACTGCGAAGTTGACGTGATGCCGGACAAAAGTCTGCTGGAGGTGACAAACCCTAAAAACAGGATCTGAGCCCCTAAAAGATAGGGCGCCTATTTGAGAATGTGCTCCCTTCTCCAGAGATAGAAAATTTTGGCAATTTCCGTTCAGATTTTCATTTTTCTCAAATCTCTTCAGTAACAGGCTGACATGACACTGACACCAACTCCATATTTGAAAAACCCCAAAAACGACCTTTTGACAACACTTTAACAAGATTAAGACTCAATTAAGCAAAATGCCTTAGTGAAGCAAAAATTTTGGTTTTGGGTACAACATATTATTAACCTATCAAATTCTCACAACACAACACAATGATTAACTTCAAAGTTTGAATGAAAACTTTTGTAGCATAAGTCTAACATACACTCGCATTACAAATCATGTGCTTTAAGCACTTATTTATACACTCTCAAGAATTACTTTTAGAGATAAAATAATAATAAGATATTCCCAAAAAAAAAAGCTCCACTTTAAAGCAACCCTGTACCAATCTAAAAATAAACGAAAAGAAAGCCATCTTTGAAATAAACTATGTCTAAAACAAATAATAAAATAAAGGCCTAACAATAGGCTCAAATCTGTCTCCTCTAAAAAATAACAATTTTTCCAGTTAAGTTATTTTTGAAAGTCCAAAATAACTTTGACTTGCAAATTTGGTTGAAGCCTCTAAACTTCACAAACTTTCCTTGCAGTGAATGGAACTTGTTGAACACTCTTGACTTGAATTGATAGACACTCCTATGCCACTTATAACACTTCAAAACTGAAAACATTCAACCCCAGCAATTTTTCCAAGCTGGACGCATAATGAATATCCTCACTAATATCACATGATCATTCCTTAGGGTTTGAATGAAAATTGTAGCACAAACATGCTTTGTCGTCATGAATCTTCTAATCAACCTAGAAGATGAACTTATTAATTTCTTCGATGTGATGAAAAACCCTTGACTGCCATGAATCTGCAACTTGGAAAAACGTCATGCAGCCTTCCTATCTGGTGCTTGGAAAATGTGAAACACTTGTCACAAAATATCAAGCATGATTGATACACAAGTAAATGTGAAAATCAGACTTTGGAGGGTGTTTCGGAAGTAGTAGAGCAGAATAAAGCAAATGAAGTCAAAGAGATTGAAATGGGTGGTAGTCTTGAGGATAGGGCTGAAAGAAAATTTGATGTAATGATGGACATGATGGCATAGTTGATTACAAAGATGGACCAAAATATGAGCATGCCCCAACAATAGAATGTTAAAGAAGGTACATCAAGAACTACAAATCAACATAATAAACAATATAAATCAGTCCACTAGAACCACTATGGATTGTACGCTTAGGCCATTTTAGCCTACCTTTAACAAAAGAGAAGAAGAAATTCATATGCTAGAAGTGGAAGTGCCTATTGTTGATGAGATTATTGCGCACTATGTTGAGTATCAAGCTCTTTCTCCAGAGATTCAGAATGAGCTATCCCTTAATCAGTTCATGAATTAGAAGAGATCCAAAAGTGGGATTCGACATGAGCATAGACTCCAAACTTGAGAAAGGGACTACCAAAATGCATTGGGAAAACTCGAACATTCCCCATTTGATGGAAGTGGAAAGAGCACAACATGTGCATGGATTCAAAAGCTGGATACTTACTCATCCCTGAGACACATGATGGAGGATGAGGCCATTAAATTTGCAACTCTTCATCTTGAAGGAGTTGCCCATGAATGGTGGTACCATGGGCTAGTTACTCAAGGTCATGCTCTCATAAACTCATTTGATAAGTTTAGTAGGATATTAATGGAGAGATTTGATAGAAACGACCCAAAGGTTGAATTTCGTGAGTTGGCCCAACTCAAGCAATTTGGCATTGTTGAGAATTACATTGCTGATTTTCAAAAACTTGCTCTTATGGTCCTTGATGTCACAAAAAGAAGATTGGTAATGCTGTTCACAAAAGGGTTGACAAAGACACTTAGGGGCTTGGTCAAAGCCTTTGAGCCTACATCTCTGCAAAATGAAATCGAGAGGGCTCTTGCCCTCGAATCTACTCTTCCTATGAACAAGTTTGAAAAGAAGAGCTTTTCATCCAAACAAAGCTTCTTGAAGATTTACAATCAACGAAAGAGTTCACCTCCAAAGTTAGATGAGGAAGCCAAAGATGAATTGAGAAGGAAGAAATTATGCGTCACATGCAAGGAGCCTTGGGTTCTTTGTCATATGTTCCTTGGGAGAGCCCAAGTTCACTACATAGAGGTGTTTTTTGTTGATGAATCAGAATCAGAAAATTCAAAACAACAAGCTTATTTTGAAGAGAATGATGAAGAAAATGTACAAGAAAGGCCCGATGAAGAGAATATTGTTGAAGGTACATTTAACCAACTTTTGGGTACATGAAAGTATGATCCTTTTAGGATCCATGGGGTTTTGTGTGGCCAAAAAATTTCTATGCTGATTGACTTTGGAGCCACTCATAATTTTATTGACAAAGGAATTGTTGCGAGAAGGGGGCTAAAAACATAAGAATTTGAAGGATTTAGCATCAGGGTTGGTGATAGCTTTACTCTCTAATGCACCAGAAGGATCCCTAAGATGAGTCTCTTACTCGGGAATTATGAAGTGAAGGATGATTTTGTAATGTCCCCTTTTTAGCTCACTTCAACATCTCGTTGGATTAGCCTATCATCTGACCCTCGTAGGCTAATGTTGTTGTTTAGAGGGTCCTATGTTGGAGTTATTCCACTCTTCAGGTGGCAGTTTGTAGTGTTTATCTCTCCAGACCCTTGGCATTACAGAGGCGAGGTTATTCAGAGATTTCTAGCTCTGTTTTGATGTACTTACTATTTATAGTAAGTCAGTTGAGTGATAGAGGCCAACCTTACTATTTTTGGTAAGGCACCTGGGTGAGCAGTGGTTCTAGTGGGTTACCTCTTGGCGTAGACGAAATTGATTGATATTCATTAGCATGGGAGTTATGGCATTTTATTATTATTAAAGTTGTACTTTAGTAATAATAATTAATTATCAAAAGGTGCATATTATAATGTCTTATTTGACTTTATATTATAAAAGGGGTCATTAATGATGTTAAAGTCAAATTAAAAGGTGACTTGAAGTGAGGGCCCAATTTAATGCTATAATATAAAGTCAACTTAACAACAAATGTTAAAATATATATTAATGATTTAAAAGAACATTGGAAGTTGTGCCATCTCAAGAAGGCATAAAAAGCATTGTAAAAAGCAAATGAAAATCATTATTAAAGATTAATCAACACTTGACTTTGTTGCTTTGGCATTGGAGGTGAAACTAGAGGGTTTTGCTGCAATTTTAGTCTTGGAGAGCGTAGCTTCTCTTCGATTTTGCTCTCCACAGGTGTCAATATCACCTAAAGGTTGCAGTGTCTAGTGGCTTTAATTCTGAAGTCACATTGTGCTCAAATTGGAGAATTTACATTAGTTTTCACAAGGGGTTTGATAGCAGATCAGAAACTTATCAGAACTCATTTGTATTTGCTGATCATTTCTTAATATTTATTGCTGCTGTGCATTTGCTGGGCTGTACCAGTCATTGGCAGTTGGTCCGTACAACCTCATTGGCTAGGTGTGGGGTTACCTTGGCTAAAAATGCCTATATTCTGAAGCTCAATCTTCATCCATCAGGGGTGGCCAGGTCATAGCTATGTATCTGATGCATAATTATTGTGGAGAACTTCATATTTGCTGTTAGGCGTCCAAAACAGGGTTGCCAGTTGCTGAAACAATTTCCAGATTTGCATTCTATATTGCAATGCCTATCCGGGTATGTGTAAATTGAAAAAGCATTCAAAGATAAATCTGAAAAGAAAGCCATTAGTTGATTTCTCAAGCATTGTATAAAAATTCTGATTTGAATACGTTGTATTTGCATAGCAATTGTAAATCAGATTTGATTTTAAATATATGAAAGGGTTTGTTTCCAGCAGTTAGCTTTCATTGCAATTGTTTGTCAAAATTCTTCATTTGTATCTGTCATGTCCCACGAAATAGTAGCACTGCAATACGAAGCATAGAAAACGAGATAAACAAAATACATGTCAAAGACATTAACTATTTTATTATCATAATTATAAGTATTAAATTTAATGTTGTAATACCAAAATATAAATATTAGCAATCTCATTATAATTATGATTACCAAAATAATATTGCAATTATGATTATAAATATAATAGATATTATAATATAAATGTCATTAAACGAACATATATTGTTTTAGTAATTACTATAATAATAATAAAGAAATCATAAAAGAAATAGTACTGAAATATGTGACTAAATAAACAAATGAAAAATATAAATATTATTATAATGCAAAATAGAATTGTTAATTGTAATTATTATAATAGTAATATACATAATAAAATTAATAATAGTTATGGCTCAATTGAGTAAATGAATAAACAAATATTACAATTATCATAATTAATAAGAACCATTAATATCATTTATTATAAGTATCATAATAATAATAAACAAAACAAAATGATAAAATAAAGTAATAATATATACCTTGTCAGAACCCTGGTGGTTCTCTGATTCAAACCCTGATTGTTTTTGTAATGTTTTTGCAGATTTTTGATTTTTTTGTGTTTTTGAGGTTTTAACAGACAAAAGTGAAATTTGCGATTTTTCTAGAATTGCTTGATAAATTCATAAAAAATACATAAAAGCATTTAATGTTCCAAAACTTGCTCAAGAACCAAGGCGCATCATTATATTCAATTTCCAGATCATCTACAACGCCAAAAACTGAAGGTAGGAAACAATACAAGAAATTTTTAAATAAAAACCTGGTATTTTAATGGCGGCTGCTGTAACTTGTAATGGTACGGCCAGATATTAATTAAGATCTCCTCCGGCTTGAATCTCAAATGCAAATGTGCCAGAATACCAAGCGCCCACTGTGAAATCACTGAATAACAGATAATGAAAGCGTCCCCTCAGAAGATTGATAAGTACGGCCTGGAAAGTGCAATAGTACGGCCTGCTGCAGCATTAATGAAAGGTACGGCCTCCTTGGGATTCGTGCCTAATCACTGGTAAAGGGTAATGAATGAAATGCCCTGTTCCTCTGATGGTTTCCCCTGTAAATCTCTGAATTAAGAACTGGTTAAGCTCAGCCTGTGACTTCTGGATGAAATCACCAAGTGCAAACTTCAGCTGGTATTTCACAGCCTCAGACTGCCTGATCTCTGAAGAGGTTACGTTCTTCAGAAACGATCGTCTGCCAGAAACCCTAGGGTTTGCAAACTCCGAAGCTCAGATGCTCAGTAGACAAAATTGAATAATAAACAAGATAGTTCGATTTTGCCTGTGAAGAGTAATATATTCTCTCTTGAAAAGTTCGACCTAATCCTTCATTAAAATAATCATTTAAATAAATGATTTAATTTTCACTTTTGAACTTAGGAAAAATGATTAAATAATTGGCGTCCACTTTTAATGAGCATTAAATACTCATTAAGTCACATTATAATAATATATTATAAAGTATAATTAAATACTTTATAATTGAGCCAATTAATTAAATACTTTAATATTTCAATAAAGTGACTTTATAATAAAGTCAAATTATTAAATATTTAATAATCCATTAATTACTCCTTATTTCTCCGTCAAATCAACCATCTGCTGAACTGGGTCGAATCTGAGCTGATAAAGTGCACCAGGTGCCCTGCCCGAAATAGCAGCTTCCGCCTGACCTAACTTTCTAAAAATAGAAAGTTCTCTGAAAAGACTCTCTGGAAGATTCTGCGAAGGCCCAAACCTGACACACTGCAAACTGGAGCTAACCAACACTGAGCAACTGCCAAAAGGGATCCTCTGAACACTCCTGTCAGCCTACGAGGATCAAATGATAAAGCAATTCCTCGCTACTGCGGCCGACCAGGGATGGGGATATGATAGCCCGCTCTCCCCCAAAATTGCTTACATCCCGCTATCTCTAACTCCCGGATGTCAGAAATCGCTTCTCTCCCACCTCCTAGGGTAGCATCCTCAACTGGCAAATCTCTCCACTTGACCAGACATTCCCTGATCACACGCCTCCGAAGGTGTCTCTCTCTCATATCAAGGATGGCCTCAGGTACTAGTATCAGTTTCCCTTCATCATCAAGGGGTGGCAAAACTGGAGAGGGAACAACATGCTGACCCAATGCCTTCTTCAGGCGAGGAACGTGAAATACATTATGGACCTTGCTATCAGCTGGCAAGTCCAACTCATAAGCAACCTCGCCCGCTCGTCTGACAACACGAAATGGACCATAGTAGCGAGCTTTTAGTTTCTCTGCCCCACTCTGCCGCAGAGTAGACTGACGATACGGCTGCAACATGAGGTACACCATATCACCCACCTCAAAACTGCGCTCAACCCTCTTCTGATCAGCATACTGCTTATGCTGATTCTGTGCCTGCTGGATATTGTCTCGGAGAGACCTCAAGATGTCCTGCTGACTCTGCATCATATCACCTGCACTCGGCACTCTGCTATCGCTCAAAACCAAATCCAGAAGATTGGGCGCCTCATACCCATACAATGCCATGAAGGGGGTCATCTGTATCGTCATATTGTGAGTCGAGTTATAACAATACTCGCACAAGTAAATCCACCTCACCCAAGCTCTCTGCTGACCAGCTATATAATTGCGCAAATAACCCTCCACCCACTTATTGACAATCTCTCGTCTCCCATCGGGTCTCATGGATGGTAGCCGGTTCTCGTGTCACCAAATTTACAAAGTTCCAACAACTCCTCGCCAAAAGTTGCTCATGAACCGCTGTCTCTATCACCGACACTATCGGGCCCGAGGCAATCCATACCGAAAACCTCTCTCAAGAACAACTCGCACCGGGCGATGCCGCGGGAAAGTAGTCGTAATCGGGAAGAAATGGGCGTACTTAGTCAACCGATCGACCACTACATATATGCAATCTTTACCCTGGGCTTTCGGCAAACCCGTGATAAAGTCCATAGATAAACACTCCCACTTCCTGTCAGGTATCGGAAGTGGCCGGAGTAATCCAGCAGGATAAGTGTGCTCCTGCTTGTTCTGTTGGCACACAGAACACTCACGGACATACTGCAAAACATCAGTTTTCAGCCCTTTCCAAGTAAACCGTTCCCGAACCATTTTGTAAGTCTTGTAGTATCCAGGATGGCCCGCCATAGGAAGGTCGTGAAAGGCTCTCAAAACTGTAGTCCGTAACTCAGAGCCAGGAACCAAAAGAATCCGCCCCTTGTAAATGATCAAGTCATCTACAACTGTATACCTGTCGTCCCGCTCTGTCCTGTCAACGATGCTAGAAGCCCATGGGTTCTTAGCATACTCTGCAATGATCCGATGCCTCCAATCCTCTGTAATCTGTGCTAAGGCATTCAACTGGGGTCTACGAGACAAGGCGTCAGCTACTATATTCTGCTTCCCCTTAATGAAAGTAATGTCGAAGTCATATGACTGCAGTTTACTGACCCATTTCTGCTGCCTCTCGTTCAAGTCTCGCTGTCCAAGGAAATGTTTTAGGCTGTTATGATCTGTACGAACACTAAATTTGCTGCCTACCAAGTACTGCCTAAACTTAGCCAATGCATGCATAATGGCTAACATCTCCTTGTCGTAAATGCTATAAAATCTCTCAGGACCCCTGAGTTTCCTGCTCTCAAATGCAATCGGATGACGCTCCTGCATCAGAACGGCACCAATGCCCTCTCCTGAAGCATCACAGAATAAATCGAATGACTTCGTAAAGTCAGGCAATGCTAGCACCGGACATGATGTCATGATCACCTTTAAACCCTCGCTAAAAGCACTCACTCGGTGACCTAAAAGCCCTTCTTCGCTGTCTGTAAGGGTGCTGCTGCGGATGCGAAAGAGAACCCGCTTTTAACAACTCAGAGGAATGCAATACGTTCTAAATGAAACCTTCTAAGTCAAGGGTGAAGGTTCTGCACCGCTACCAACAATAGCTCTGGACCTTTCGTATCCATACTCACCCTGGTAATCATATTCTGTATATACAATTCATGCCAAGCTCGCACTTGGATTCCTTAGCATAGAAAGACTCATCTGCTAAGATACCCAAGACTGTGTCCAAATGAGCCAGATGCTCCTCCCATGACCTGCTATAAACCAAAATGTCGTCGAAGAAGACTAACACAAATCTCCTCAACTGAGCACTGAAAACCCTGCTCATAGTTGCCTGAAAGGTGGCAGGTGCATTGGTTAACCCGAAGGGCATAACCAAGAACTCGAAGTGACCGCAATGACACCGGAAAGCGGTTTTCTCAATGTCCTGCTCCCTCATCTGTATCTGATGGTACCCTGATCTCAAATCAATCTTCGTAAAGAAGACTGCGCCATGCAACTCATCTATCAACTCATCAATGCGCGGAATGGGGTACCTATTCTTGATGGTCCTTTTGTTGAGCTGCCTGTAATCGATGCACATCCGAAGGGATCCATCCTTCTTCTTCACCAATACAACTGATGAAGCAAAAGGGGATTTGCTAGGTCTGATATGACCCATAGCCAACAACTCATTAATAGTCTTCTCTATCTCATCCTTGAGCCGTTTCGGATGTCGGTAGGGGGTGATCATCACGGGCTTGGCGCCCTCCTCCAACTCAATAATGTGCTCCGTACCCCTGTCTGGCGGTCTACCAGGTGGAATGTCACTAAACACCTTGGAGTGTTTAGTCCTCAGAATCTGTATGTCAGGGTGGTACTCCCCCTTCTGCGGCTCCTGCTGGGCTGGCATCAACATGCACTCAGCCGCCCAGTAAACCATATCATGACGAATGAGCCTCTCCATCCGTCTGAATGAAACCATCCTAAGATTACTGTCCCGAATTGCCTTGATGACATGTGGCCTTCCGTCAACCTTGAATTTCATCTCCATATCCCGTAGGTTGAGCGTGAACTCACCCAAATCATGTAACCATGCCATCCCTAGTACCACATCTGTATCACCCATATTAACAACATAGAATTCAGTCTTGAATTCATAGTTGTTCAATCTCATCGGCAGATCAGTAATCTTCCTGTCGCACCTGAGCGTGTATCCGTCGGCTACCTTGACTCGGATGCCCTCGAAAGCCTCTGTCTGGATACCACGTCTCTCCACTAGACGTGCATCAATAAAATTATGTGTCGCACCCGTATCCAACAAAGTAATCACCTTCTGACCTGCTAAGAGCCCACGGAGTCGAAATGAACCATCTCTCTGAAGACTAGTCAGATGGGCTTCCTGTAGCTTCCTTCCACCTTCATGTTCATGCTCGTTTTCGGACTTCTCATCATCTGAAGGCTCGGAATCAGCTTGCTGGTCTGACAGATCAGATTGCTCTTCGCCCTCATAATACCACTCCATTTGATTATTTTTGACTTTCGGACGAAGTGGGCATATGTGCTTTTCGTCATAGGGTGCCTTGCACCAAAAACACAACTTCTTCTTACGTAATTCGTTCAAAGTCTCTCTGTCAAACGGGGGTGCATTCTGTCTCTTAGGATCCTGTTGATCCTTCCTCCTGTCAAAGGGTCTATTTCTGTCATTGTTTCTATCGAAAGGCCTGTTGGGTCTCGTGTATGGAGTGGACCCTGAATTGAACTTGCTGCGAGGTGCGGCAAGTTCCATGCTGCGTGCCTTCCGCATGGCCTCCTGAAGTGTGGGAGGGTCAAAAGCCTTGACCCAACCTCTCATGGGTTCTGTCAAACCCTCAACAAATAATATAATGAGTCTCCTCTCTGAAATGCCGGTCACCATGACTGCCACTCTCTGAAACTCGCCAATGTATGCTTCCAGACTGCCAGTCTGTCTGAGCTGAGCCAACTCTCTGAAATACAACTCTGGATCCTTCCTATCAAATCTTTCTATCAATCTGCTCATGAACTCCTGATAGGTATTAACCGCATGATGGCCTAATGTGTACATGCCGTGGTGCCACCAATCATGCGCCACTCCGTCCAGATGTAAAGTGGCAAATTTAATTGCCTCATCCTCCTGCATAGGTCTAAGCGACAGATAGTTGTCCAATTTCTGGACCCATGACCTAGCCGGGATGTCTTCCACCCATCAAAATATGGCAAAGGTAATCTTGCCTACAAAGATATCAAACCCCTTTATTCAATTCGTATCGCCAGCCGGGCCGATGCCATCAAATCTATACCCTCTCCGGGTTTAGTAGACATCTTATAAACTCATGAACGGAGTGCCCGCTGATCTCGCGCTTAAAGACATGTACTTATGAATTCGCCAAGTCCCAATCGATATTGCCTGTACGCCCCATGAAATTGCTCACTGAGTCCAGGTGGAGTATCTCCGGTAAGAAAGTAGACGGCCCGCCTACTTCCCTATAGATCGCAGAATCTACCGCCAGGTGAGCCGATACTACCGACATCCACCGGAGTGGTCCCGCCGTCATTCAATTCAGATGAAGTGAGCTCGCAGTGGGCTTATTAATCGCCGATGTTATTTCATCAATCAGCGTATCATATCCATCATGTTGTCGCGGTTCTCCGGCTTTAAACTCCCCATCTGCGATATCAATTCTCCTCAGATGTGCCTTCCCCTCGCATCC
This sequence comes from Sequoia sempervirens, assembly GCA_007258455.2. Classification (NCBI taxonomy): domain Eukaryota; kingdom Viridiplantae; phylum Streptophyta; class Pinopsida; order Cupressales; family Cupressaceae; genus Sequoia; species Sequoia sempervirens. The sequence goes on from VDFB02271358.1 coordinate 216,982,637, forward strand.
CCTCGGCGAAGTCTCGAGGAAGTCTCATCGACCGCCATTAGTGTTGCTACACTGTTTTCACTACCGTCTGAACTGGATCTGTGAAAACCAAGCACTCCTGATGCTGTCTGACCTTCTGGAATCGGAGGACCTGTCCAGTCTTCGTCTTTGCCTGTCCCTATACCTCTGGTATACTGAATGATGTCTTGGTTCATAAAAGGCAACCCAGAAATGCACTGTATTCTGAATAATCACTGAAAAAGCACAGGATGGCAGGAGATCTGTGCTCTGATACCACTGTCAGAACCCTGGTGGTTCTCGATTTCAAACCCTAACTGAAGTTTTGAGATTTTTGCAAGTTTTTGTGATTTTTGTGATTTTGAAGGGTTTTTGACAATAATGTAAAAATGCGATTTCTCAAAGAAATTGATATAAAATTCTAAACAAATTCAAATTGCATGAGAAGACTCAGATCTTTCTCAGGAAACATAGGCGTACTGTTCTATTATTTATTTTGAGCTTTTACAAAGTGAAAATCTGAATAATGAAAGCATGATCTGAAATTTTAATAGAAAAACCTGGTAATTAAGATGGCGGCTGCAGCAGAAAGGACAGATGTACGGCCAGAAATAACAAGGAGAATCTCAGGCTCAGTTTCCAATGCGCAAGTCTCTAGATAACCCTGCGTCCCAATTCCAATCGCCAGAAACCAAAGATACAAGGCGTTTCTCCAGTGACAAAGAAGTACGGCCTTGCTGGTACGGCCAGTCTGCAGCAATAAATGCAAGTACGGCTTCTTGAAATTCGTGCCTGCTCTCAGATGAATGGAAATGAATGAAGTCGCCTCTGAAAGGTGGTGAATATCTCTGCTGAACTCGATGAATCTCTGTCTGATTAACTGATGATGCTCAATCTGTGATTTCTGGATGAAATCACCAAGGCACCTTTCACCGGTATCTCATTGCTCAAGATGCCCGGGATTTCAAGAGGTTACGCTCTCCGTAAACGATGTTTCAGTTAAACCCTAGGGTTTGCAAACTCCAAAGCTCGATATTCGCGACAAAATTGAATAATAATCAAGATAGTTCGATTTTGCCTGTGAAGAGTAATATATTCTCTTCTTTGAAAAATTCGACCTAATTCCTTCATTAAAATAATCATTTAAATAAATGATATAATATTCACTTTTGAACTTAGGAAAAGGATTAAATAATTGGCGTCCACTTTTAATGAGCATTAAATACTCATTAAGTCACATTATAATAATATATTATAAAGTATAATTAAAATACTTTATAATTGAGCCAATTAATTAAATACTTTAATATTTCAATAAAGTGACTTTATAATAAAGTCAAATTATTAAATATTTAATAATCCATGAATTACTCCTTATTTCTCCGTCAAATCAACCA
>VDFB02271358.1:216984130-217097317 GCA_007258455.2 Sequoia sempervirens
AGAAGATTGATAAGTACGGCCTGGAAAGTGCAATAGTACGGCCTGCTGCAGCATTAATGAAAGGTACGGCCTCCTTGGGATTCGTGCCTAATCACTGGTAAAGGGTAATGAATGAAATTGCCCTGTTCCTCTGATGGTTTCCCCTGTAAATCTCTGAATTAAGAACTGGTTAAGCTCATCCTGTGACTTCTGGATGAAATCACCAAGTGCAAACTTCAGCTGGTATTTCACAGCCTCAGACTGCCTGATCTCTGAAGAGGTTACGTTCTTCAGAAACGATCGTCTGCCAGAAACCCTAGGGTTTGCAAACTCCGAAGCTCAGATGCTCAGTAGACAAAATTGAATAATAAACAAGATAGTTCGATTTTGCCTGTGAAGAGTAATATATTCTCTCTTGAAAAGTTCGACCTAATCCTTCATTAAAATAATCATTTAAATAAATGATTTAATTTTCACTTTTGAACTTAGGAAAAATGATTAAATAATTGGCGTCCACTTTTAATGAGCATTAAATACTCATTAAGTCACATTATAATAATATATTATAAAGTATAATTAAATACTTTATAATTGAGCCAATTAATTAAATACTTTAATATTTCAATAAAGTGACTTTATAATAAAGTCAAATTATTAGATATTTAATAACCCATTAATTACTCCTTATTTCTCCGTCAATCAACCATCTGCTGAACTGGGTCGAATCTGAGCTGATAAAGTGCACCAGGTGCCCTGCCCGAAATAGCAGCTTCCGTCTGACCTAACTTTCCAAAAATAGAAAGTTTTCTGAAAAGACTCTCTGGAAGATTCTGCGAAGGCCCAAACCTGACACACTGCAAACTGGAGCTAACCAACACTGAGCAACTGCCAAAAAGGATCCTCTGAACACTCCTGTCAGCCTACGAGGATCAAATGATAGGCTAACCTCGTCACCAGCTGTGCTGACTAGGATGGGGACATGACATACCTCTGCCTTAGTTAACACATAAACCCATAAGCAGCAATTCCTAGCAAGAGATATAATAATAGAACAAACATAAAGAAGCAATCTTTAGCCAAAAACACAATTATTACTAACAAAGCCTAAAAAAGTGATCCTCATTAATAAAACAAACAGTAATCACATATGCAAAAGACGCAGCTCTAAAAAGGGGATAAATAAAACATATAAATAATGCCAAATAAAAGAGAGATAAATAAACACTAAGTCGATTCCTAAAATGCTCATAAACTAGGCGATTAACCAATGCGGCAAGTCAAAATTATTAAGGGATCAGTCCCAAAACAAATAAAGTAACGGATGCATGAAAAGACATGTCTAGAAAATAAAGAGACCTTTGATCAGCCATAAAGGAGAGATCGATGCAAGGCATCAAGGAGAAAAATAGGGAATGAGAATATGAAAGGAAGGAAAGTAGATAAGGAAGGAAGAAATCATCGTTGAGAAATCAATGTACTGTTTAGTCAAAAATCTGATAAGGCAGTGAGCAGTAAGTCTGATATTATTATAAATGTAGATACATTGATATGTAGAATATATATTGGTGTGTATGTATTTCTTTATATAGATATATTTACAATAATGGTATATGAATATTTATTAGAAATAATGTATATATATTTAAGTAGAATATATATACGTATTAATATACATATTCATATAGAAATAATGATATATATATATTTTATAAATTGAAGTCAATTAGAAATGATGGCATATACATAGAATATATATATATATATATATATATATATATATATATATTTACGATTATGCAATAATGATGCTTGCAACAATTATTGAGCCTTATAAGTAATTACGATTTTAATATAAGAATGAATAGATTAATATTTATTTATGTATGTTTTTATCGTATAAAGGTAAGGATGAAAGAAGACGATTAAGGAATAAGGAGACACAGTAGTTCAGGTGATGTATTCACTTAGCAATACTATTTAGCATATTTTGAATATAAGAACTAGATATTGTTAATTTGATTATTGATATAATGACATCCTTTAATCTTATCATAATGAGAATTATCATAGGAAATGATGAACTTAAAGAACCATTGGTAAATGAAAATATATCTGATTGTTTAAAGATTGTCTACTATGTGCTTGTAAACCTATTAGGATGGATGAAACATGGGTGAAGTTGGATTGCCTAAAAACCCCACTTTCAGCCCCTTAGGCCCTAGACAAGGGATTGGGCTTTGCAGCCCCTTAGGCTCTTAACAAGGGATTGGGCTTTGCAGCCCCTTAGGCCCCTGACTAGGGATTGGGTTATAGAAAGATGGGGGTCCCACCTAGGTCTCTGCCCCTTAGGCCCAAGATACGGGATTGGGCAAGAGAAGGTGGTAGGCCTTAGGCCACTTGGACTCTATGGTTCCTCTCTCCTAATAGGACGAGTGTCTTCTGAGGTGTTACCATGGGTGGAGTATGCAGGTACTAAGCCCCTAGGCAAGAAGGATTGTGATGGACAACCTCTTGAGTTTACATGAGGGCTTCAGAGCGGATCCACCTATGGCACTCCTCTTATGTCTTCATTAATTGATTTATGTTTATGAATATATTGTGGATATCTAGATATTATTGCTAACAAATATGTGTATGTGGAAATGTTTTTGAATTGGTGAATGCAGATTTCAATCTAGGATTATTTCATTAGAGAAACACATTCCTTTTGGAAAGAAGAAACCCTAAACCTAATCAACAATCGAATTCTAGGGCAAACAAGCAAATACAAGAGCAAGGCTGGGTAAGGGACATTACAGTCTTGGCATTCAAAATCAAACTCAAAAGAATTCAAATAAACATCAAAACACCCAAGCTTCAAGCAGTGGCCATATCAGTTAGCAAGTGTCCACCTGGGGGTGGGACATTTCAGATTTTTATGTTATGAACATAGGCAACATTGATGCTGTTTTGGGTGTCCAATGGCTCCATTCATTGGGTGAGATTGCTCAAAGTTTTTGACACCATAGAACTTAAGTTCCATGTTGGTGGTAAGGTGGTGTTGAGGGGAATGTCTAATGGTATTCCTTGTATTGTTACAGCCAAAATAATGGAGAGATTATTCTGTCATGACCTAGTAGAGTAGGCAGTCCAATATTTGATTATACGTGCCCATTCTCCCAAAAGTAAGAGAGAGTATCATGCAGATGTTCAGACTTTGTTGGATAAGAACTCAATGGAATACCTCCAGGAAGACCACCGGATGAAGTTATAGAGCATGTGATTTAGTTGGAGTATGATGGAGAAGGAATTGGTGTTGTGTTGATGCAAAATAAGCATCCAATTGCCTTCGAGAGTAGGAAGTTGTGAGGTTTCTTTGATTTTTGCAACTTCTACAAAAGGTTTGTGAATGGTTTTTCACAGTTGGCTGCCCCACTCATAGATTTGACCAAAAAAGGGGAATTCACATGGTCTCCATCAGCACATAAAACTTTTGAGCAGCTCAAGAAAGTCATGAGCTCTTGTCTTGTATTGGCCATATCAAACTAAACAAAGCCTTTTGAGCTGAAGTGATGCTTCAGGAGAAGCAATTGGTGTTGTGTTGATGCATAATAAGCATCCAATCACCTTTGAAAGCAAGAAGTTGAGGGGAGTGGAGAGGAGCTACTCTATCTATGACAAGGAAATGTTAGCCATCATACACGCTTTGGCTAAGTTTAGACAGTACCTAGTTGGAGGTAAATTTGATATTAAAACTAATCATAATAGTTTGAAGTATTTTCTTAACCAAAAATATCTTAATGAGAGGGTACAAAAGTGGGTAAGTAACCTGCAAGCTTACAATTTTGACATAGAGTATCAAGGGTAAGAAGAACATAGTGGCTGATATGTTGTCAAGAATGCCACATTTGACCTCTATGATGGAAGTTACAGCAGTTTGGAATGAACAAATTCTTGTGAAATATGCTAAGAATCAATTCACCACTAGTATTTTGGAGGGTGCCTTGTAGGATGATAAGTATGTAGTGGTGAATGAGCTAATCTTTGCATAGGGGAATAATCTTTTTGGTGCTCAAATCTAAGGCAAAAGAGAAGGTTTCCAGAACTTTTAATGATGCTCCCTTGGCAGGTCACCAAGGATATTTCAAAATATATAGTTAGATTCGGGAGAGGTTTTCATGGAAAGGACTTAAGGATGATGTTCTTAAGCATATTAGAGAATTTGAAGTATATTGTTGGCGTTTAAATTAGCACCTCTGGAGTGTTGATTGTAAACGTTCAGCTATTTCAAATGTTTTGCAACACTTCATTATTTAAAGAGGAGAAGTCCCTCTCTACTGAAAGCAATGCGTAAGGAAGGGAATGGTAAACTAAGGTTCCTATCTTTTTCTACTTCAGCGGTAGGACACAAGGGTGCACAAACACAATGCGCCGTAGCTAAGCTTTTTCTCTGGTTTCTACAGATGTTAACTATGACTATTCTAGGTTTTAATCTATCCAATACCTTCAAGTAAACAGAGCATGAGGGTATAGGAGTGCGAATGGATTGGTTGGATCACCTGAATTCGCCATCTCTTGAGAATATGGCCGAGGCTCTGAACTCTCGGATATATGCTGGGATAAGGTTGGTACAAGCAAACACTCTTTACGGTAAACTGGATCTGAGACCTGCCATGGAGGAGGAACCCCTATCCGAGGTATGGGCTAGGAAACGGTTTACAAGAAACAACAAATTAACAATGACTTGGCCAAAAAATTTGCTGAGGAGGAACTCCTATCGGAAGTATAGGTTGAAGGACAATAGATTAAACAACAACAAACGATAACTGTCAATGACAAATATCCAAGGAGGAGGAACCCCTATCCGAGGAGGGAAATGAAACAACAAGCTATTTGATACAAGATGTGGAAATAACTCAAATAGGTAGATCAAAATACAAGCGCCCTCTGATATTCTTCTTCAAGCTTCATCAACGAATTACAAATGTTGGGATAGCAAAGGCACACAATCATGCACAATTACAATCAACCAACGAACTCTCATCCAAGAGTGAACAAATATTCGCTTTCAAAGCTGTTGGCAACAATGGCGCAACAATTTTGCATAGCAAGTAAAAGTTAAACAAATAATGAGCCCAAGGCTCTTATTTATAGAACTCAAAGAAGTGGGCGACCCCAAAATCTCGTTGAGTTAACAATGAGTTCTTGCCAATCAATTAGCAAGATTTATTCCTAAAAAGGGGGAACAAGCAGTTAACTGGAAAACTACTTCAGTTATCTGAAAGTAAACAAAGAGTCAACTGGAAACTACTTCAGTTGACTGAAAGTAAACAAAAGGTGAACTTTAATGTAAGTATCCCTCCAAAATAGACATACACATTTAGTGGAGATCTAAGATCCACAAATCACGGAAGCCCATTAGAGATCCTTAATCAGTGGGATCTGACAATGCATGATTTAAGGGATATGTAGCTAACTTGGAAAGGGGCATCAAGTTAACTCCCATTACATTTAATGTTAGCTAGAGTTGACTTGGAAAGAAGCATCAAGTCAAACTCAAGTATCATAAATGCCACTTGGAGGGTGTAGGACGTCCTTCTTTGGTGCCTTTATAGCTCACCATTAATCAATAGTGTCTCTATCCATTCGTTGACTTCATCAACCTCTGGGGAGTTAATGCTCTGTAGAATGATGACGTGGCCTCTAAGCATTACCTCACCTGTCGTGAGTTGATTTCCGAAGTCTATACACTGAGATGTTGCCTCTTCAAACTTGGTTGATAAAGTTGCCACCTTAGCCAGCTTGCAACCATCTGGATTATCAAGAAAGGTACTGCGGATGACGTCTCTGAATTGATTCTGTACAGTGACCATCTCGATGTATTCTCGTCCTCGATGCTGATATTCCATGCAAGGGAATGATATTACCAACATTCTTGCGAAGTTGATAATAGTGGAGTGGAGACCACCTGTCTATAGTCAGTCCACTCTATTGAATGGGCGTCATAGGCTTTCACCTTGTACGCCAACTGTTCTCTCCAAGCAAAGAGATGTTGCTTATTTTCCTCAGAGTAGACTGATTGATACGCCAATTGCAAGTCTGCAATTGTTCTCTCGTCTTCTAGTGTCTTCTCTACAATCCTTTGTTCTGATTGCTGGATCTGTGCATGAAGTCCATGTGCTCTATCCTGTAACTGGTATAGATTTGCCAGTATACATCTACCCTTAGAACAAACTCTTCCACTTGATCTCTCAAGTGTTTGCTGTATGTTATCAGTTGTTGATGATTATTTTCTGCAGGAGATCTAGCAATCCTGCTGGTAAGGATGAGACGTTCGGGGTGCCATTCAACAAGCTGGAAATGTATGACCTTAGTTGCTGATTTTCAGCCTTTAAGGCTGCTTTTTCTTTTCCATCCGTGGCCATTCTTTTTTGTGCGCTCACCGAAGCTATTTTGAGAAGATCTGCCTCCACTTGTCGTGTAGTCTTCCTGAGGTTAAGTTTAGACAATGTATAGTCTTCTACTTGTACCTCGTGTATGCTTTTCTCTACTAGTGGGGCAGCAGTCTCTATGATAATGTCACACTCTGCATTCCTTTCTATGTGAACTTGCTTCTTCAACTTCTTCGCCGACATGTCTCATGGGACGTGGTCAAATTCGGTGAAGTCAAATTCATAGGAGGGTTTTTACCTCTTTCTTCCTAAGAAGCCTTCAAGCCAAATGGAATCTCGACGAATTTCACTAGGAGGAAAATGAGGCCCTTGAATGCCCAATGCATGAGACTGTGCTGGAGCAATGTCTCTCGGTGGCGAATCCAAGTCAATGAGGACTTGTGACTGCTGTGATGGTGGTGATATTGGCGGCTGTGTTTCCATAACAGGCACCGTTTCTATTGCTGGTTCTGTTGTTGGTTCTGTTACTGGCTCTTCAACAACTATTGCTGCTGGTTCCTTAACAACAAATTTTGTTGGTTCAGGGGAAGCAGTCTCTATTCCTTGCTCTAGGGCAGCAATACCCAATATTATTTCAGGACTATGTGTGGCTTTCTCCACAGGTGTCCTCCGTGTTCTAGGCTTTGTAGGCTTCGACATCCTCATCCCTTGGGGAGGATTGCACCATTGCTTCTGCCTAGGCTTCTTTCTTGAAGTGGAAGGTGGTGTAGATTGAACCTGTGGCGGCTCTGTTCTGTGAGGTATCACCTTCCTTGATTTCTTGTTGTTGAGATAGTGTTGACTATTTGTAACCGCTCTACTCGTTCTTTCCTCTATAGAACTGTTTTCCTTGGCATACCAATCTACTCTTGGGAGTGGTTGGGAGTCAACTGAATCTGCGAAGAATGAGGGGAGAATGAATTGCCCTTCATTGTCGGATAAGCCCTTGATGTCTGCTAACATAAAATCAGCAATTTGCGGGAGCTTGAACCTGCTGTAGTTCCTTGTTCGCACTTCATACTCGTCTTGACAATTTACCCAATAATCTTCCATAGAAGACTTATGTGACGAGTGTTGCTCGAGATGCGTTGCATAGAGCCCTCTGGGATCGTAGGACCTTCTCTCAATGAGATACTTGAGATTAAGCCTCACCGTTTCCTGACTCATCATCTTAGCATCTGCCGCGAACCTACATCTATAGAGTCCGATTCCAACAGGAAAGTTTACAGCTGTCTTCTTCAAGCACAAGTAGACGTGAACTTCAGACAACTGTTTCGGGAATTCCATGAAGACTACCCTATCTGAGGGGTATCTTGGTAGCATGGCGGGGTGACCAATGTAGCCATACACGCGTATGTAGGAGAACGTAGAGAATTGGATGAACCAATCCGCCCAATTCACCATTGCCTCTCTGGTTGTCTATGAAATACGCACGTGCATCTTATGGTCTAGCTCACGTACAGTGTGCATAATGAAGTGATCACTCTTCTTACGAAGTGTCGCTCCGGTTGAGTAAACTCAAGACGTGTAAAATGCTCATGAACCTTCTTCACACCTAAGGTTCCCACATTGTTCAGTATCCTGAAATCACCTTGGAAGGAACTCAGGTATACCAGGTAAGAGCACATGTGGAACCTATGAGCTTCCAGATGCCTTGTGATCTGTTGGTGGAGTGTGTCAATAATTAGATTGGCCTAGTCATAATGTTCCCTTTTGCCAATGATTTTCACAATGATATAATACATCCATGACTGGAATTGATTGCCATCTTCTTCTCCAGTGATTCTATTGAGTAGAGTGATTAACACTGCGTACTCATCTTTACATTCTTCTCGTCCCACCAACTTAGGCAAGCTAGCCTTTGTCACTTTTAGCCATTTTTCAGCTATTATCCTTTGACATTTGTCTTTGGCCGTCGCGAGTGCCTTCTCGCATTCCGTCATTGATATGACTTTGCTGTTAGGACATGATGGAATATCAAAGCACTTTTCGATATCCTGAGGCTTTAGACTGCAAACAATTCTCCCATCCACTACTCTTATTTCTCTAGTGGTAGGATTGTAATGCTTAACACAAGCGATTATAAGCTCCACGCTATGTAATGTGATGGGGTTGGATGCGGCCTGTAGCAACCCCGATTGTTCAATATTCTGCAATGTGATATGATTGATTCCCTCCAGTTGCTCCAAATCAACCACTGGATTTACCTGATGGAAGTTTGTTTCAACTGTTTTCAAGTAATCATGAAATAGGGCCGTCTTGGTCCTGTATTGTACCTGAGAGTACTACATCTTGAAAAACCTAAAGATTGACTGTAAACTTGACCTTGTTATGGTAATTTTCGAAAACCCCCTAAAATAGCACCCTGCCGAGCAATACTTTTCCGGAAAAAGTTTGGCACATGGGTTTTGTTTGTGCTTCAATGTTGAACAAGCCTAGTTCCTCAGAATTTTGATTTTGAAACATTTTGGGAAAAACCCCCAAAAACAGGGGCAGCAAGTTTGCTGATTCTGGAAAATCTCACGAGATGGGTTTCACTGGAAAATTATACTGAGTCAACCTAATTGATCGGATCTGATGTAGCCTGTTGCTTTTTTGTAATATGCAAGGAAACCTAAGACTAGAAGAGAAGTAGATAGTAGATGGATTGGAAGTTTTTATCTGACTCCCCGAGAAAACCTGTCTCTGAAACCAACCTCAGATTAGCAACCTTCTTCAGTTTCAGATTTGCAAGAAATATTGAAGAACGGATGAAAACCTTTTCCAGATCTGTAAATGGCGTGCATGAGAGCTTATGGCTGTTCTTGATCCTTAACCTGCAATGAAATAATGAAGTAGGATGCCCATACCTTGATTATATAGACTCAAGCCTTAGATCCACAAGTTTGGGGACTTAACTCATGATCAAAAGTTGTTTTGGCTTGATCTGAAGTTCAAAAAGGTGATTTCCACTGATCGTGGAGTGATTTAGCCAGGTTTACCTCAAAATATCTTGACTTTAGTCAACAACTTGGCCTTTGACTTCTTCTAGGCATCCCTTTTGAATTTTGCAAGTTTTTTATTATTTTCTCTCTTGAATGACCTCAGTTTGATCCTAAATCTATCTTGATCTATTGATCCTTGGTTGTTGCTGGCACATTGACTGTTGAGTTGGATCCAACCTGAAGAGAAGTGGCTAGGAGTGATGACAAAAAGATGAGTTCAAGGTCTCAAAAGAAAGGGCGCCTTTTCCAAGAAAGGGCGCTTTTTGCTTTTGCCTTGGTGAATTTTCAATCTTCGTTCTTCAGTCTTTTGAATTGACCTCTCGTGCTTTGATCTGGATTTCTCGTTGATCGGAGATTTAGATGATCTCGTTTGATATCTCGTTAGGTGGCCAACTTTGTTTCGCCAAAGATGATTGGAGTTGGAAAACTCAGAAGTTATTTTAGGGTCCCTTTATTCAAGGGCGTCCCTCATTGAAAAGGGCGCTTTTGCTCTTCAGCTTAGTTATCTTTATCTGAAATGTTCCCTTGTTTGATCCTTATTATTTGTTGATTGCTTTGTCAGATGCCTGTGCTTGAAGTTGCGTTGTTGAGATTTACCTAGGTTGAGAAGATTGTCCTGGGAGGCCTTTGGTCATCTGTCAACATCTAGAGGTCCAGAAAGAAGGGCACCTTTCTTTGGAAACGGCTCTTTTTCCTTTGATCTCCACTTTCGACAGCCGTTTCTTGATACTTCGTCAACTGCCTCTTTTCGCTTCATCAATAACTACTTATGATCAACTCATCAGATGATCTAGCTATTTGTTTCATTGTCAAGCCAGCAAGGAAAAGCCGAAGATGACTGCCTTGGATGATTCGACAGACTGCATTTGACCTTTAAAGATCATGGGCGCGCCTGCTTGAAAAAGGCTCTTTTTAGCATTACGAACTGATCTCTCCTTCGTAACGTTTCTAGAGTTAGTCAAATTTTGACCTTTTTGGGTTTCAGGAATCTCCTTCATCAAACAACATCTTTTTAGATCTTTTTCACCATGGTTGCGTCGTTGAAGCTTTTGGAGCTTAGCTTTCAGCACCTGGTACTGGCCAATTTGCCATTAATGACTGCGGAGCTCCTAACTTTGTTCCTGAAAAATAGAAATAGACTCGCTAGAGTAAAATGTGTGTTCTGATGATTCTGACTTGACCAGTGTGATCGTGAAGCTTTTAATCCTATCAAAATTATTTTCAATCATTTTTGGGAAGGTCATATTTTCGGGGGTTTCCCTTAAAATAGGGGTGTAAAACCCTGATTTTCAAATTTTTAGAATTTTGCACGTGTTCCTGGATAGAAACCCACAAAGACCCTATGTTTGGTTTGAACTAAAACAGACCTTTAACGACATTTTAACAAGATTTAGCTCAATTTATACAGAATGCCAAAAATTTATTTTGGGTACAACATGAGGCTCCATTTGGTGACCATGTCGGATACCTATGGCATAGGAGAACTGAGAATCTCAAGTTTTGTAGACCAGTATATCTTATTAGGTGGGTAATGGAGTGAAGACTTTGGTTCCATGCATACCTAAAAAAAAGTTCATCTTATTTATTAGGTTCCCCAATTTATTCACCTATGACAAAACATCTAAGAAATCACCTAAAACATGACAATACTTCACTGAACGAGGAAAAAATAACAACATAACATTAAAGCAAGAAAAAGTATTTACAATATATACTCACCCCATCCCTGAAGGGATGAAATGGTTTAAGTACTGCCCGTTGTAGGGTAGCAGAAAGAGCCTCCCATCTGAATGTGAGAGAATATAGGAATTCTCTCTTGCAATATCATGAATCAAGAACGGCCCTAGCCAAAGGAAGTCAAATTTTCCGTGCATTCCCTTTGGTTCGTGTCTCTTGTCCCATAATAGGACTTTATCTCCAATCTCAAAGTCTCGTTGCTGAGCCTTCTTGTCGAAGATCTTCTTCACTCACTCTTGATGCTGAGTGATCTTATCAACTATCTCCACCCTTTCTTCTTGAAGTTTCATCAAGCACAAGATACGTTTCTCGATGGAAACTCTAAATTCCTCATCTTGTATTGCGGATGCCAGCTGCAAAGTGGACAACTCTAGAGTGATGGGTTACACAGCTTCCGTTCCATATAGGATTATGAAAGGTTAAGTGCCGATAGCTCTCAGGCGTGATTCTATCAGCCCGAAGAGCATCGTACAACTTTGTGAGCCAAGTCCGTTGATTGGAATCAACCATCTTGTGCACTATTGTGACTGTGTTCTTATTTGACGACTCGACTTGTCCATTGCCTTGTGGATAGTAATCTGAAGAGTGGGAAAAAGTGATGCCGTAGTTGAAAGAAAATTCTACCAACTCCTTTGACAAGAAGCTTGTAGTGTTGTCAGTCACAATCTTTTTGGGTGCTCCGAAGCGTGTAATGATGTTCTCCTTGAGGAAGTTACACACTACTTCGGAAGTAGCTTGCTTTACAAGGATTGCCTCAACCCACTTAGTGAAATAGTTTGTCGCCGTTAGAACGTAAACATGTCCCTTGCTGGAATGAGGGTTCATGGGTCCCACAAAGTCTATGCCCCATTGCTGGAATGGAGCATCTATCACCACCGACCTTAGTGGAAGGTTTGACAGCTTAAGTTTACCAACAGATTGTTGGCACAACGTGCATCTGTGCACCAGGTGATATGCGTCACGGAACAAAGTTGGCCAAAAGAATAATGCCCGCAGGATCTTGAATGCAGTAACCCTTGATGAGAAGTGGCCTCCGCATGCTTGATCGTGGAATGCTTCCAACAATTGTCGTTGTTGATCCTTACTGACGCATAGTAGAAACGTTCCATCAAGCCCACGCTTGTATAGAACATTTCCTCCAAGCACATAACTTTGTGCTTGTAATTTCCAAGTTCTTCTCTGCTGCTTAGCCAAGTGTGTTGGGCATTCGCCGTAGGTTAGGTAGTACCACAATTCTGTGTACCACTCTTGAGCAGATTCAACTAATAAGACCATTGGGAGGTCTTCTTCCATTTTTTTTTCCTGGGATGCCATCTTTAGCTTGGTGCTTTAAATCACCATCTTCTGCCAGGAGTTGACATAGGCCTCTCTCGCGAACGAGCTTGGTAGGCTTGATGTCCAAGTCGTATTCTTGAACTCTGGCAATCTAGTTGCCTCTTTTGGTGCCCATTTCTTGTTGAGTAAGGACACTCTTGACCGCGGGGTCTGTAACAGACACAGTGGTGTGAGAGTTTAGGATGTAGAATATGAAATTCTTAATAGCCCTCACAACCGCGTATGCGTTCTTCTCTATTTGGGAGTACCGGTACTCGCTATCCTTGAAGCTGCTGCTCATGAAAGCGATGGGTGACTCAGTCTCCTCGTTCAACTTCTGAGTCAGTATGGCGGAGAGAGTATGCTCCGACGCGTAACAATAAAGAATGAACTCTTTATTGAAATCAGGTTGAACCAACACTGGCGTTTTACTGATGGCCTCCTTTATTTTCTCGAATGCCTTCCTTCCTTCATCGGTCCATTTGAAGGCGGTCGTCTTCTTCATCATTATTGAGATGTCTTTAGTCAGCTCCGAGAAGTCAGGTACAAATCTCTGTATAAAGTTAACTTTGCCGATGTTAGCAGTATATTTTACTTTGTTGTCGGCCGTAGTCGGCCAATTGTTAATAAAACTATAGATTAGTAAAGAATAATAATGTCATGTACTTTCGGGAAAGCATGTTCGGATTAATGTTAATGTTAATGTTGTTATGAAATGTCGTGTCGGTTGGTTATCTAACCACCGCCGAACGTTATATGTAGCCTGTTGGGATAGTCGGGAGGGAAGTAATGAGTTATGTGCCGATGGTTATATTGTCAAGCACTGCTGATACTCTTTTGTACATGATATTTCTGAGAATGAATAAAGTTTCTGGTGTTCAAATATGATATCTTTCTGGGTACTGTTTATTCTATGTTCTGCACATGACTAGTCTGCCAGTAGTACATAAGATTAGAATTACATTCCGTAGGCAAACATTTGGCGATGTTGCCTGAACGGACTAGGGCATCATCTGCCATGGCAGCGTAATGGGTCAACCAGCGGAAGAACCTGTAAATGCTAATGAGGAACGGGAAGACTCATTGACAGGAGATCTGGTAAATTTGTGGAAAATATCGCTACGTGACCACGTGCGTAGGGAATCCCACATTCGGGAGATCCCTGAGGAAGTCATCTCAGATTGGTTGGAAGTGAACGACGAGGTGAACCACCTCCTGAATCGCATGCCCAGGTTACTGGCCCGCCATTTCATTATCCTGCACGACTTGCGAGAAGAAGATCGCGAGCGCCGAAGGCAGCAAATCGTACAATGTTGTGAAGACAGAACCAAACGTGAAAAGGAAGAACGCGATACTAGTCGGCGCCGTACTTCCGGCAACCAACAATGATTGCTTGAACAACTAATAAATGCCCGTACGGCCGAACAAAGACAAGCATCGAGTACCTGACGGGCACGGGACTTCGGAAGAGCAAGTTCGGCGATCACTCAGGTTGCAAGAACAAGAAAATTGGCGAAGACGACTAAAGCAAGTTGGTAAGGAATTGGATGAAGACTTAATTGAAATAAATCAGAGCATAAAAAGAACATATGAAAATCTGACAAGAATAGACACATCCATTGACCGAGTGCACCACAGTTTGATAGAAGGGAGGGACTAAGACCCTTTTAGCACTCCGCACGCAGGAAGATATAACCCCTATGAAAATGAAGATGATTTGAATCGTAGCATCAGACGATTTCGAGAGTTGTCCCTCTCAGACGACGACGACGAGTTAAGGAGGGGAAGATCAGAGCTTAAGACCCCAAGGCAGAGAGAGCATCGGAGGGATCCTGAGGAGACCCACGGTGTTGAGGATGCTGACGGAGGACGTGGAAGTGACTCGTACGTGGCCAAGAGTGCAAGTGACGCACAGGGACGTAGCGAGGAATCCACTAGTCTAATTGGGTCCAACACACAAGGAGGTCAACCGGGAAAGATGGCTCATCCGGAACGGCAAAAGTTGCCGAAATTCATGGGGAATGGCTTGAGGATCCCGTACGGCATTGCAACACATGTGAGACAATTTGGATAGCCAGCGGGCAGGATGATCCCGACCAGTGACTAAGGGCATTTCCGGAGACACTCAGAGACAGTGCCATTGATTGGTACACGGAATTGGATCCAGCACAGAGAGCCACATGGAGGGTATTGAAGCAAGCTTTCCAAGAAGAGTTCAAACTTTTACGGGATGATAGTGAGATTGTCACAGAAATATATCATACTAAACAAGGGAAGCACGAGAACGTGCGGACCTACAATAGGAAGTTGAAAGACTTGATAGGAAAGCTTGAGGCACAGCCGGCAGATGGTTTAAAGAAAAGATGGTTTATCTAAGGACTGATTCCCTCGCTTCGGCGAGAAATGAAAGTAGTACCGCCATCCTCGTACACCGAAGCATACAATCGGGCGATGGACATTGAAAGCGAGAACAGGGCTTCCTCGAAGGGGAAGAAGAGGGATGATGAAGAGAGTGCAGAAGAAAGTGACGATGAATCGGCAATTGTACAAGCCCTTTGGCGGGATATGATGCGGGTGATGAAAGAACTAAAGGCCGACAGGGAAGGATCCAAAGAGGCAAATGAATTATGGTGTACGAACTGCAAAACCGAAGGTCATACAAAGGTAAATTTCCCAAAAAAATTATTCTGTGACATCTGCCAAGTTATGGGACACTTCGTCAAGGAGTGCCCATACAACTTAAAAACCAAAAGTTCGCAAGTATTCTTCACTCAAGGCGAACAGTCAACCCCTCCAACCACGCCACCAAACCCACATAACAACAATGCATCCCCTGGAGGCTACCGTAACAATCGGAGAAATACGCCGAGAAGCAAAATTCAGTACGATAGCAAAGGAGGGCCGATGATCCAGTGCCGGAACTGTAATGAATGGGGTCACTTTGCGAGGGATTGTCAGAGCGGCCAAGGCAACGGGGGAAAACTGTGCAAGTGGTGTGGACCGGGTGATCATGAAGACACCGACTGTCCAAAGCAGAAAGGAAGTATCAATATGCTGGAGGTAGCCGATGAAGAAGTCTTGGCGATTACAAGGGCGCAGTCAAAAAGGGCAAATTATCCAGACCCTCGTACGGAGAAGGAAAGATTTCGGGAAGCCAAGACAAAAGTAGAAGAGGTGATGGTGAATGAATGTAGGAATTCTAAAGCTAAAGTACGTTGCTACAGTCGGAGTCAGAGAAGAATATCGTACGACAGGTGCTTCACACGACCGTACCCATTAAGGTAACTGATCTCTTGCAAACGATGCCTTATCTGAAAGTAGCGCTTACAAATGTTATTGAAGAAAAACTTCAGAAAAGGGTTCACCAGAACGTACACTAGAATTGGTAGCCAAGACCGCAGACCCAATGCTACTCGCAGTAAGCATCGGGAGGAAACCAGCCGTCATCGAGATGGAAGTCTTGGGAATGAAATTATCTAACACTATCGTTGATGGAGGTTCGGGAGTAAACGTACTGCCAGAAGAGACTTGGAAGTGTTTGGGCAAGCTGACTCTTTGGCCCCCGACATTCCACCTCGTAGGAGCAGATCAACATGGCATCAGACCGCTGGGTACACTAATGGAGCAGAAGGTCTTGATTAGCACGCAGCTGTTTCTGCTGAATTTTGTAGTCATCCCACTCGAGAAAAACGCGTACGATGCACTCTTGGGACGGGGATGGTTGATCGCTGCCAAGGCAACCCACAACTGGAAGCGGAATACACTCTCAATAGAAAATCGGGGGAGGAAATACACCATTGATCTGAAGAACCAGGCAGTCAGTGAAGATCTAGCATCTTCGGCATCTGAATTCGGAGGAGAATTAGAGGATGATGAAAGGAAGCTAATGGAACCAGATGAAGAAGGGGTATTGGAGATTGGAAGTTGCTCGGAAGATGAGACCAGTTCACTGAACGGACTGTTTCACTGGCAGATGGAGGATTATGAAGTCTTCCACTCGGATTGCAACATGTTGCAGGTCAAGGAGGGGGAAGCAGAAGAAGACAAGGGCTCGACCAGTGAAACATTTCCACCTGAGTACGGAGAATATAAAGAAGGTATGGCAGAATTGGATGTGACGCCAGCACACAAGTTTGAACAGGACAAAATCATTAAGTACGAGGAACCAACGTTGGAAAAGGTGAACCTTGGGGAATCAGCCAAACCTAAGGAGATTCTTGTGGGTGATGATTGGGACCCTGTTCTGAAAGCGGCAGCATTCAGAATCTTCATGGAATATAAAGATGCTTTTGCTTGGACGTACAAAGATTTAAAAGGCGTACCACGGGAGTTATGCGTGCACAGGATTCCTCTCGTACCAGGAGCCCAGCCCGTACGGAAGCGACTGTACAGAATGAACAAAAACTATGCCGCTAAAGTACAGGAGGAGATTGAGAAGATGCTGGAGGCCGGCATCATTTTCAAGGTGGAGGTCAGCGAGTGGGTATCACCGATCATCATATCCTTGAAGAAAGAGAAGGAGCAAATTAGAATCTGTGTTGACTTTCGTAGTCTGAACGCAGTGACTATCAAGGATCCATTTCCCATTCCCTTCACCGATTCAATTCTGGAAGAAGTTGCCGGGTATGAAATGTACTCCTTTCTAGACGGCTTCTCGGGTTACAAATCAAATCAGTATCTTTGATGAGGGGCTGGTCGGTTTCTCTTGAGTGCTCTGGTCTGATTTTTTTTTTTCCATTTAATATTCAGCCCTACTTAAAATGTTCAATGACTCCCCAAATTATAATAGACGTGATATATTTAAGCATATATAGATTGGTATTATCCTCCCTAGAACACTTTAAATCTGCCTGTGGAACTATATTGAATTTCTTCCGTTCTGATCGATGCCTCCTTGCTTGCCCAAGTTTGATCTTTAATACCTCCAATTGTACCCTTTAGAAGAGGCATGTCTTTCACAAAGTTTCTTTGGAATATTCAATGGATGTAAATATCATCTTATGGTCAATATGGCAATAATCAAAGCCCAATAATGAATGTTCCTTGTGATTTGAGAAGCATTGCTGGTGGCGGAAGCTTTTTAAAGGAATGGCTCGATAATTTTATATTTTATTATTATTTTAAGTTTATACTTATATTTATTTAATATTCATTATAATAATAATAATATTTATTTAATTTGACAATATTTATATATTTATAATATTTATAAATTTATATTTGATAAGTGTAGTATTATTTTATGTTTAAGTTTCTTTATTAATTTTATAATATTTATTTTAATATTTAGAATGTTATTTAATATTCATAATTATAATGTTGTCTGTGACAATTATAATTATGTCAAATGGTTAATATTTTAAATGTGTATTTTTATTATCTCAATGTCACGATGGAGGGGACATGACATATAATGTCTCTTCTCGCATGTGATCAATTGTTTAGTCATTAGCTTATTTTCCAAATCTTTCTCGTAAGCTAATTGGCATTGGAAAAGAGAAAATAATTTAAATAATTAGGCTGTCAAAAAGTTGCTTTTCAATAATTTATTTGACAATTTACATTTAATTATTTTAAGAAAAGGTTGCTAAGCTCAAGGTGATTAAAAGTGGTCATAAGGACACTTTATATTATTTCATTAAGGGAAAACATTTTTTCGAAAAAGGAATAAAAAAGCAATAAACAGTTTTTCAAACTGTCTTATTCTGTCCCAAAAACTCAGTTTGAATGGATCGATATTTCGTTAAACACTTGGCAGGAAAAGTGTCTAAGTTTTGGTTGCTTAAGTTTGATATAAATTTCTGAATGTTCTAATGCTGGTTTGAAAGATGTTTCAATGCCAAAACAAAGACAATAACAGAAATGACAGATAAATGATTGCATACTCATATATGAAGGAACCCACTTGCAAATATGCCTTTATTGATCATATAACAGGTTTGATATAGGTTATATCAGTCTATTACAATCAATAAAATATATCTCCAATTGATCAAATAACAATGTATGACATACCTATGATCAATCGTTCATGAAGTATACAAGATATTGCTGATATGACGACGAAAGATACCTGAAATGGAATACAAAAGTGGCTGCTACAAGACTGATGTTTGATATAGAATGCTGATGTAAAGTATACAAACTGAAATAGCTCCAAACAATCACACGAACCTCCTTCAAGGGTAGTACACCAATCCTAGAATGCTGTAATAGCCTTTGGGAGTGCAGTTAGGGTTTGAACAAGCCTCAACAAGCCACGATCTGCCCTTAATATGCAAAACCCACGTCTGATATGTATTCCACAATGCCTCAAAATGATGTGTGTTGGCGTAACTACTAACACCTTTGGAGTATAAGTTGGTACGGACAGCTATGCACACTACGCAATGAGTGCTCTTCAAATTAGGAGGGGAAGCTCCCTCGTTGTGCTAGACAAAAGTACCTGACAAGGGAAATAAACTAAACTATATCCTGTCTTTTTTGTCTCAGCTGTAAGAGTTACAAGGCTTTCAAGAAAACTATATACGTTGCAGCTAAGTATTTTCTGGTTTCGTAGATTACTAACTACAACTAAGCTAACTACTTTAAAACTATCCAGTTTCCTCAAGAAAACAGAGCATGAGGAAATGGAGCAGGAATGATTATTTGACGATAAACAAGTGTAGATTCTCAACTTGAAGGCAAGGTGGTGTTGTGACCTTTTCACACATCGCCCCATTCAAGATGGGGACCCCTAATTTTTGCTCCATTATGGTCTTTTTGGCTTTGGTTTTTCTCTCTCTCTGTCTTTTTTCTGATGTTTGCCTTTCGAGGATTGTGCCCGTCATTAAGTTTAAACGTGAATTTTGGCCAAGTCTGAAAATTGGGGTTTGTGCTTTCCTGGTCAACCTAGGGTCAAGCGAGGTGAATATATTGAAAACAGAGACTAACATTGATGTCAGCATGCTTCCAGCAAGCTTCTTGCTAAGTTTCATCAGATTCTGACTACTTACTATTTTTAGTAAGTGTGCAATTACTGGCAATCTTTCAGCTTTTTTGAAATTCCGACAGTCACACTGCATTCAAAACACATCAAGCTGCTCGCGTGCAAAATTTGAGCTGAAACAGAGAACTTACTATTTTTAGCAGTTCAGCTTCCGGAGCAGATTTCAGGGCTTAGATGCAGAGTTTTTCAGCGCATGTCTGCGTATTCCTTCTAGGTTTTCAAAGACCTTCGCAATAGTATAACATGCAAAGCAAGACGACAACTTTCAGAGTTCAGCCTTCTGAGGCTATTTTTAGGGTTTGCATGTCAGGTTTTTCTTTGCATGTCGGCATATTCCTTGTGGGTTTTTCGAGAGCTTCGCAATGACGTGACATGCAAACGAAGATGGTCACTCATTAAGCAACTTGCTATTTTTAGCAGATACATCCCGGCAGCTGCCTCCCAGCACTTCAGAATCACGAGTTGATCACAATGCAACAGAAACGAGAATAAACGGAGACCATTTGATATGCATGCAGAACATTTTAGGGTTTCCAGCTTCAGGACCCAAAAAGAGGCGTAAAAAGTCAAAATTTTCAAAAACCGGTGTATACCACCGCGATCAGCATCCTTCAGGTTGTCTGCTGGTAAAATTTGAAGGCAAACGAAGCACTTTAAGTCATTTTGGAAATGGGCTAAAAATAGCAAATCAGCAGCATGCGCCAATGTCAACAGGCAGGTCACATGGTGAGGAGCGCCTCATTCAAATTTCAGAGCAAACAGAGTTGTGGAGGTACCAGAAACGAGAGGTTACTATAAATAGCAAACCACCTCCAGAAATATGCTATTTTTAGCAAGTCAACCCGAAATAGCAATGTCAACAGGTCGATGAAGTCGTGAAGATCCAGCATTCAAAAATTCAAATCATTCTGAGCTTCAGAGATGCAAGAATTGAAGGACTTACTATAAATAGCAGGGCATGGATAAACTGGCAAAAATGAAGAAAAAAAATGGCTAAGGCATGAATTTCATCCTGCAGCACCCAGGAAATGCACCCACTTCAGCTGGAGAGTAAGAAAAGTTTTTGAGTGTTCAAATATCCTCCTGCCTTGGTGAAATGCGCCCTCTTCACAGGCATGAAATGAAATTTTTTCTAAGTGTTGAAACTCGTCCTCCTACCTAGCCAAAATGCGCCCTCATGCAAGCAAGATGTAGCAAAAAATATTCTAAGTGTCAAGCTTCATCCACCTCCATCGGTGAAATGCGCCCGAGTTGGTAGAGAAGTCAGGAAAATTTGTAAGGCACAAGTTTATCCTCCTCCTATGCCAAAATGCGCCCATGCTTGGGAAGCTAGAGAAAGTCAAAAGGTCAACAGAGTTTATCCTTCAGCCTAGGTGAAATGCGCCCTCAAGGTGATGGCATGCTAAAAATTTTCTAAGTATAAAAGTTCGTCCTGCTCTCATGCCAAAATGCGCCCAGCTCAAGGTAGTGGCATGCAAAAAAATTTCTAAGTATGAGTTTCATCCACCACATATGCTCAGATGCGCCCAGCAGAAAAAAGGTCAAAGGAGTCAACATGTTTCATCCTCCTCCTAGGCCTAAATGCGCCCAAAAGCAGGCATGTAAGGACAGAAACAAAAAAAATTCAAGGAGTCAACAAGGCAAAAGGCGTTAGAAGTTCATTCATCTACACAAGCAAAATGCGCCAAAGTTAGAAGCATGCAACAAGAGAGTCAAAGGAAAGTAAAAAATGTTTATCCCTCACACATAGCAAAATGCGCCCACCTTGAAAGCATGACATGCAAAAAATTTTCTAAGGCAAGAATTTCATCCACCTCATATGCCAAAATGCGCCCATGATTCAAGGCAAGCTAGGAAAAATTCAAAGTGAAAATTTTTCATCCTTCATGAGGTGTGAAATGCGCCCAAGCATGCTAAGAAGAGGACAAAAGTTGACTTTCTCCTCTCTCCTTTGAATGCGCCTATATGAGGGCATGTAAAGACAAAACATCTCCATGCAAAGGTATCCATGCAAAATTAGAAGAAGACAAGGGTGTTGAAAGCCATGTAATGACAAAGTCAAGGGTGGCGTTTAAAGTTTATCCTCCTTCAAGTATGAAATGCGCCCAAGTTAGGGAGGAATTACTAAAATATTCTAAGTGAGAATTTCATCCTTCCACACATGTGAAATGCGCCCTCACTTCAACAAGAGAAAGTCAAAGAAGTAAACAAGAATATCCTATTCAAAGTGTGAAATGCGCCTAAGGAGGAGATAAAAATGTGCAAGGCATTGGGAAAATATTTTCTTCATGGCATACAAGTGTGCTAGGCGTTAAAATTTAAAGTGTCCTCTTCAAACATAATATACGCCTAAGGTAAAGTTGATGAATATTGCTAGACGTTGAAAGTATAAGTCGTCCTGCCTATGTTAAATGCGCCATGCCAAGCGAAGTGAGGATGAAGGCAAATAAAATATGCTCAAGACAATTTTTCCAAGTGAAATTTTTTTTTCACCACTAGCAAGATGGATTGAAGAATGAATAAAATTTTCTAAGGAAATTTTTTTCAAAAATGCTAAGTGATTCGAAATTTTTCTAAGGCACAAAATGTTCTTCCTTAGAAAAATGCCTAAGTCTAATGGAGAGTGATCAAATTTCTCAAGACGTGAGCAAAATTGTCAGAGGATGCTAGTATTGTAGGATGGATAAAAAAAAATAAAAATTTCGAGTTAGAGCAACAGGATGTTCACAGAGATAAAGAACGAGATTGAAATTGTTGAAAATATTTTTAAAGGTTCAAAATTCAAGAAAATTAAATGAACCCGTTCGTTGTATACCCATGAGTTCGACGAGTTCTGAAAGAGATTTTCTTCTGGGTATTGATGATTATCGATGAGGAAGGGATTTTAAGGTCTTCCACAGCTTGCCAGGGATTTCGAGGTGAAGATTTTAAATGGGCACTAGGTTGATGAATTTCCTAGGGAAAATTTGAGAAATTTTCTCAGACAAGTAAGGAAATGTTTGTGAAGATAGGATACCCTGGCGATGGATTTGAAAATGATCGCCTAGATAATTTTTTATCAAATTCCTGATGAAGGCATTTTTTTTTCTTTAGTCTGAGTCGGATGAAATATCAGAGTGAAGTATGCCCAGGCGGAATGCAAGATAGGTTGGAAATTTGGCTAAGGCGTGAAGAATTTGAATGCAAAGTTGGCTAAGAAAGACGATGAACCCTTGGAGATCAAAGCATGAAAATCCTGGTGAGTGAGTTAAGTTTACATTATGAAGTGTTCTAATGCTCTTCTCCTTGCTTGTTTTAGGAGAAACGTCGAGATTAGGTGATGATGACTTAAGTGATGAAGAAAATAATCCAAGATGACATTTCAACCTCGAAGGAAGAAAATTGCAAAAGTGGCTAAGTGTTGAGACTTGATGTGCCTACTCAAGTGACAAAGAAGAAATGTTTTCAAAACTCAAGATGGAGAAAAGATTGGAAGTTCGAGTAAAGTTGAAGAACTACGTCAAGAAGAAGATCAAGAGCGTGTGGAACGCGTTTCAAAGTTGGAATCTTCTAGAAGGATGATGGACATTAATGGCTCATTTATTACCCCACCTCTTGGTGGCGGTTTTAGGGCGAATCTTGTTTAGGGCTGAGGTGGCACAATCTGGGCCATCCAACCGATTGTAATCTGAGCCGTCCGTTGGACTTGGCCATCTATAAAAGGGGGAGTCCCCCTCATTTGTATCTCATTAGAAATTAGAATTAGAACTAGAGAGGAGTAGAGAGAAATTGATAGAGTAGAAAGTAGAGTAGTTTAGATTGAAAAGGAAGGAAAGTCTTCCCTTTGGATACTTTGTAAGAAGTTGTCATGAATGCTTTCATAATAAAAGAATTTTCCATTGATGGTGATTTCTTCTTTGTTATGAGTAGTTGTTGAGGCTTCTTCATCCTTCCAATTCACGTAGCATCTTGAAGTAGCTTAAAGTAAAGTAAATTTCATTTCATGCAAGTACTTGGCAATTGTGGAATGTGGTGCTCGATTTGAACAAGACTTCGCTTGTCCGTACCACTAGCGGGCTCGCTGACGGTGGGTTCGCCTTGCGTGGTCAACTGGAACTTTTTGAAACTTAACTTCGATTATGGTTTATATGTTGGCATGCGTCGTTGTGATGGTGTCTTCATGCTAAATCGTGATCTGAACATCTTGAGTCACTCCTCTGAAGATTGCACCGGTTTTGTGGAAGCTGTCCGAAGCGAGGCAAAGCAAGGCTCGGTTGAAGTCTGTAAGAATTGATCGCCATGTCCCATGCCTTAGTGTAGAACGTAAACTTCTTAGGCCTTACACTCATTTAATTTCAGTCCATTTCTGGTTAAAGTTAGGAAATTTGCGCTCACTTGCCAAAGCATCTAAATTACGTGAAAGCCCTTAATCTACTGTATGTTGTCAACTGCCGAACAATTGTGTAAGTCCCCTTGAAATACCAGCAAAATCACATTGAGCCAAATGAGACTATTCGCATTGAAGGAACCTTGGAGTTGAACGCACGAACTCTCTCGCAATCTTAGCGTGCTGGATACTTTGTTCAAGAGAGGATAGAGTATCTGTTGGGAAACTTTATTCTGTGTTGGTGCGGTCGCAAAAACCACGTCAACAGGTGGCACATCTATCAGCTCAATCTAAACAAGTTTATTATTCACAAAACACCATATGATAAACAAGAACAAATTCTCAACTTAAAGGCAAGGTGGCACATCTATCAGCTCAATCTGAACAAGTTTATTGAACACAAAACATAATCAATCTAACTAAGGAAAGAATTCACCATCATAATATGAAACCCAAGTAGCATAACAATTCATCATAACAGTAAATACACATGAACAGATACAAAATGAGCAATATTGAAGGCAAGGTAGGCATAGCATATATTTCTCTCTTGTGCAAAAGTTATGTACAAATGAGCAAAGACTCTTATTTATAGACATCAAAAGGTGTAGGGAACCCTAAAATCACCTTGAGTCAACTACAGTCTTGCAATGCATGCAAGATTTTATTGCTAAACCCTAACAAAGCAAACTATACAGTTAACTGGAAAATTACCATCAGTTAACCAGTACATCTAATCTAAATGGACAATGTGCAAGCATGCACGCCTTATCGAAAGCAAGTTAACTGGAATACTACCCTCAGTTAACTGAAAACCCTAATCCTAACTCCTGAGAAGATAATTCCAAGGAAGAGATATGCATGTATGAAATCAACGAGTGAACTCAAGATTGAAAGTTGAGTTAACTGTTGCTCTTGACTCTAACCTCGAAACTAACTACAGATCCCAACTGGCAGATCACTCCAAGTCATCTCGGTCCAACACCTCGTCTAGGAACTGATTGATGGCACTGTCTTCAGGCACTTTGATGCTCTTCACGATGATGACCTGCCTCTGACACTCAACGTCACCATCCTTAACTGCTTTTTGGCACTTTATGATATCTCCAGTTGCTTTCTTGAAACTAGATGTCATCATAGAGATGTGATCTAGAACCTCCATCAAAATATCATGAACATGATTCTGGAACCTAGTTTGCACAACCCCGAGATCAGCGTAGGTACCATCTTCACGAAGATAATGGCACAGGATTTGAGTGACTTTGGTTGCTTCGTAAATGGAGTGATCTCTGTTCCTTCTGCAACTTAACGCTTTTGATGCTTTTCTAGATTCTTCTCAACGAAAAAGTGTTGCATGATGAAACCACGAAGCTTGACCGCGAACACTTTGGTTGCAAGAAATACACAAGAACTCGCTGCATACGCACAATTCCAATGGTCCACCCCACGTCTACACCTGTCAAATTGTCTGAATCAACCCCCAGATGTGCTTGATTGTTAGCTATTCTAATGAAAACATGAATTAAGACCGATTTTGGTCTTGAATTTAGTCTAGTTGAACTGCCTTATGAAAATCTTGCCAGTTGATTGTGAACACGGCTATGTTTTGACAACTTTCTCTAGAAAGCTAAAATGGCTCCTGGTGAGGCTAAAAATAACCTATTGGAGGATAATTTTCACCAAAAATTCTGAGATGTGGGTTTTGTTCAGAAAATGATTCTAAGACAACCCACAGCATCAGAATTGCGAAAACACGTCGTTTAGCTTGACATGCAAAGATTCTTCAGTTGAGAATTGCAGGGGTTTTTAGAGCTTCCCGGGGCAATTTTTCTTGAGAAAATCTGGAACATGGGTTTTGTGCACAATGGAATTTTGAACAAACCTAGATGATGCGATTTTCAAAAAGATGTGATTTTGGCCCACATGCAAAGAAATCTTCAGAAAAAAGCACAGAGCTTTAGAATTAAGGCTGCGGGGCAATTTTCTCGAAAAAATCTAAGACATGGGTTTTGCTGCTGATGCAAAAATATGCGAACTCAGATGGTCAGATTCTGAATATTTTGCCATTTTCTTTGACATGCGAAGAAATCTAAGACGAGAAATAGAAGGAATAAGACAGAAGATAGAAGGTTTTGTTTGTTCTGCTTCTGTAGAATTCGCCTATCTTTGACTTGGATTTGATGTAACCTGCATGCAAATTGAAAACAAAGTCTGGAATATTCTTCCTCTAAACAAACTGAGTCCATTGCTACGAAAAACACTGAAATCTGACACCTGTAGCACCTTGAATCCTCAAATGCATGAAGAAATCGCCATGTTTTGAGCTCTGAATGGTACGACTTGCTCAAGAATGAAGAAATAAGGATGACTTTTGTCTTTAATAAATAAAATTCATTTAAAATTCGTCCATCTTCTCAAACTCAAAGCACACCTCTTTATTTGGCAGTTAATTGAGCCTCAAATTAGGGCGTATGCTTAACTAAGCCTTCAAAATGGATGCCTATGCTCTGATTGGTTACTAACTGAAGCTCAAATGCATGAAAAATATGCCCTAAATAGGGCATGAGCTCTATCTTCAATTAGATTGCGCATGCAAATCAGTTAAACTTGTGCATGCAAGTCAGTTAAGTGCACATGCAAAACAGTTAACTTCGCATGCAAATTAGAACTCAACATCCTCTTCAGTTAACTGAACATGCAAATGCATGCACACTGCAGATGAACTGAACTTCTAAAAATAGTAACTCAAAATGAACTTCAGTATCTTCTGCATGCAACCTATAAATCGTTCAGTTGAACTGATGTCAGGAACCCTAATTATGTCGCATCAGTCAACTTGTTTTGAAAAGTCAACTTTGACCCTTAAGGCGTTTTTCCAGACTTAGCTAATTTTGATGAAAATTTGGATTGTAACTTTCGCCGGAGGCTTTGTTCGAGCACTGATTCCAAATGACAGACAAGCTCGATTGACTGGCTGATGAGTGCATTGGAAAGTAGGATTGAAACTGACGAGATCATCTCTTGAGTCTATAATCACGAAATTGAGATCTGAAGCTTCAAAAAACCAAGCGCCCCTAGCAAAAGCTGCTCTTTTACCTCAGGTTGAGCCATTTTTTCATCATTTTCATCTTATGAAGGTAAGCTTGATCCCCTCCTATCTCGTATTCAGTAGACTTTCAGGACTGAGACACTGGTGCAATGCAAAGCTGAATCCATTTCACAAAACAACTGCAAAGGAACATTTCTTCAGAAAACATCATCTGAGGGGTGAAAATCAAGGGCGCCTTTTTCAAAAGGTGCTCTTTTTCCTCCAGAGATAGCCATTTCTGGAACTGACCAAAATATCACTAAACCTCTGATTGCAAGCTAACAGGTTATCTTTTGATCTGACAGAGACAGGCAATGGATAGTTGGATTGTAATGTCCCCTTCTCATCAGTGATCTGTTCTAACACTCATCAGCCTATTCCGGAAGCCTGTAGGCTTGTTTGAGGAAAAATTAGGGTTTCCTTCTTATGAGGTTCTCTGGCATTTTAGGGAGTTTACTATTTATAGTAAGTTCTAATTTTGGCAGTATGCAGTTATCAGTCTTCAAGGTCTTCATTTTCAGTTGGAGCATTTAATGCAATTCAAGTCTGGCTTCTAATGGTTTAATTTTGGTGAATCAAGGCATTAATGTTATAATTTGTAGTTGACCCTTGGCCTAGGAGAACAACTTTAAGTTGTGTTTAAAAGAGGGACTTGGAAGGGGGACGCCTTCATGAAGTATTAAATATATTTTAATTATTTTGTAATGCCTTGGGAAAAGTGGACGCCACTTTTAAGGAGATAATTTTAAATAAAGTAAAGTTCATATTATGCAAAAAGGGACGCCATCTTGAGAATTATTTGTTTATGGAAATTTGAAAAAGACTCTTGTGTCTTTTGGTATGCTTTCTTAGGAATTTGAAGAGTTTTGTGAGCTTCAATATAGTGAAGGTTTTTGCTCCAGCTTTGGTATCCATGAATTTATGCTAATGTTATGTTGTCGAAATGACAACTTGGTTTTTACTTCGAGGGATGCTTACCTCCTAGTTTCAATCCAATTTCCTGTTTGAAATACAACACCTAGTTGGTTTTCATTGCTGCTTTTCATCCAGGCTAGCAGATTGAACTGAACATTTGAAGTTTTTAATGATATTTCCAGTTTTGAAGTTGCTGATACAGTCACAGCTGAAAGTGGTTTTTGCATATAGGTTTTTGGGTGAATTTAATTTGCTTGTGGGTACTTTTCCAACCCATTCCTACACCCAGGGCGACCATCTTTGGAGAGTTTCAGATTTTAATTTTGAGTTGTTGATTTTTACTTGTCAAAATCCCCCCTCACGAAGGCCGTACCATTCTTGCTGCATCGGGATTCGTGTAAGAATTAAATTCTGAGTTTTTGTTGCTGTTTCTTCATCTGATGTTGGGCACCTATCTTCCAACAACTCAGCACCTATCTTCCAACAGCTCATTGGTTTTCGTTTCACGCAAAACGGAGGTATTTTGAGTGAGTTGTGAATATTTCTTTGAATTTCACAGTTGCTGATCAGAATTTCCAGAATCTCAGTTTTATATCAGACTTTATTAGTTTTCAGTTTTGGCTTTCTTTCATCATTGAAGAGCTAAAAAACATTGAAAGAATTCATTCTTCTCTTCTTGGCTTTATTTCCTATCATTGTAATTCTCGTATTTGCAGACTCTTGAAATTGTAAGGTTGAGATTTAGTAGTACTAATCCAACCAGTGTTATTGCTGCAATTACTTGTTTATTTTCATATTTAATTACCCCTTGGATGGTTTACCGCCAGTGTGGAGAAAATGAACATTAGATGTCTCTTTGTACCCACTCTCAAGTGGTGAATCCCCACTCTTCAGTGGATGCCTGCCGCAGCAGATGAATTAGATAGTTGTAATTTCCATGGTTGGTTATCCGCCTATTGTTTCAGTTTGTTAATTAATAACTCCGTCATATGTTAGCACCTCACCCTCAGTGGGATCTTGAGTGCACATTCTTGACGTTGAGTTTGCTTCATTTCAAGTTATTGTTTTGTAGTTTCTCTGCCATATGACAACACCTCTCCTTCCTTGGGATTGAGTGTGCATTCTTGGCGTTGAGATCTTTTCAACTTGGATTTCTATTTGGAGCTAACGCTAATCAAGTTGGCTAGTGCAGGTTTATGTTGTGTAAATCTTTGGAAAAAATTGGTTAGCTTATTTCAGTGGTATCAGAGCAGAAGACCTTGCCATCCTATGGCAATTTACAGTTGGTTGTCTGATGAGTGAAAGAGACACTAGGCCATTCACCAGAAGTCAGGCCAGAACTCAGCATCAGTTTCCACCTGTTCCAGAGGCAGATAATTTTTCAGAAGCCTTAAGGGATCTTGGCAAAACAGTGGAAGGTACAGAAAAGACAGTTGAAATAATGTCAGACAGTGTAAGGCAAGCTAATGATGAGAGGGACAGAGTTGAGAAGAAGTTTGATGGGACGATAGACATCATGTCTCGATTATTGTCCAAGTTGGACCAGCAAGCAGCTTAGAATATCATTCAGCCCCAAAATAACTCAACTGGAGAAAGCAGTGGAGTTAATGGGAATAACAATAGTGGCAGTCCTGAGGTAAATACAAGAGACAAAATTGTGGGTCAGCATGCTGCAATTCCTAGTGGGTCACTCTCTAGACCTCTTTTCCCCGTCTTCACACCAAGGTAAGAGCAACAACCGGTTGAAGCTGCACCAACTTTTGCTGGTGATGCACGTCAAGCTTACATGGAGTACGTCTCATTACCTCTTTGAGAGGTGCTTGGACCTTTGATCAATTCATGAATCAAAGGAGTCGGAGAAATGGAGGAAGGAATGAGCAACGTCCTCCTATGGTGCCTAGAAATGATTTCTACCAAGCTTTGGGAAAGATAACTAGGGAGCATTTTGATGGTAGTAATAAATGTACAGCCAGATCATGGGTGCAGAAGCTAGATAACTATCTCTCTCTTAGATCCATGCCGGAAGAAGATGCTATCAAATTTGCTACTTTGCATTTGGATGGGATAGCTCACGAATGGTGGACTCATGGTTTGGTCACTCTTGGCCATAACCTCATTTGCACATATGGTGAGCTTACCACTAAGCTGATTGAATGATTTGATACCAAGGATCCAGAGTTGAGATTCAGAGAATTGGCACAATTGAAACAACAAGGATCTTTAGAAAATTATGTGGCTGATTTCCAGAGGTTATCTGTAATGGTGCCTAACATTACTGAGAGAAGACTTGTGGTTCTTTTTGCTGAAGGTTTAATGGAGCCTTTGAAGGGTTGGGTCAAAGCCTTTGATCCACCAACCTGAGATGAAGCCATCAAGAAAGCTAGGAGCATGGAGTTGGCAGCTCCTAGGCCTAAGTTTCATTCGAAATCTTTCAGCCATAAGAAAGATAAAAAGACTTCTTCAAATCTGCCTAAGAAGTTTCCACCAAGGTTATTAGAGGAGCTCAAAGAACAACTTAGAAAAGATGGAGTTTGCTACACTTGCTGTGAACCTTGGGTTAAGGGTCACCGTTGCTATGGAAGAGGCAAAGCCAATCGAATGGAGGGCTATTCTGATTATGGATCAGAATCTGATTCGTCTGATCAGCAATACGAATCAGCAAGTAGTGAAGGTGAAGAAGTCCTAGAAGAGAAGCCTGATGAGGTGGTAGATGGTAGTGCTTTCGCACAACTATCAAGTTTTCAAAAAAATGAGTCCTTTCAGGTTCATGGAGTAGTTAATTCACAAAGGATTGTTGCTCTAATTGACACTGAAGCAACTCAGAATTTTATTGATGAAGGTTTGGTTGCTAAAAAGGGTTTGAAGACTGAGGAATTTGAAGTTTTCAAGGTAATGGTTGCAGATGGTTTTACTATGTCTTGCACAAGGAAGATTCCTAACCTCTCTATGCAATTAGGAAATTATGAGGTTAAAGATGATTTTTATGTGGTGGGAATTGGAGATACTGATGTTGTGCTAGGCATACAATGGCTGCGATCTCTTGGTGAGATCACATTAAATTTGCAAACTATGGAGCTAAAATTTCAGTCTAATGGAAGGAAGGTTGTTCTAAGAGGGATGTCAAATGGGGGCCCTCGAATTGTGTCTTTGAAGAGGATGGAAAGGCTGATCTGTTATGATCAAGTTGAATGGGCTGCTGAATGTTTGGTTCTACCAGCTGATCCAGTGGAAGAAAAAAGGCAATATCACCTTGATATTCAAACCTTACTTTCAAAGAAGAGCAAAGTCTTTGGAAGCCTACCTCCTGGAAGACCTCTTGAAAGAGGTTTTGAGCATGTAATTGAATTAGAAGGAGCAAAGCCTGTCATGACTACACCTTATCGTT
Organism: Sequoia sempervirens; assembly: GCA_007258455.2. NCBI lineage: Eukaryota > Viridiplantae > Streptophyta > Pinopsida > Cupressales > Cupressaceae > Sequoia > Sequoia sempervirens. Next base: position 217,015,297 of record VDFB02271358.1, read on the forward strand.
ATCCAAAGAAGCAGAAAGATGAGATTGAAAAAGCCATCAATGAGCTATTGGAGAGTGGTTTCATTAGACCAAGCAGGAGTCCTTTTGCTTCTTCAGTGGTGCTGGTCAAAAAGAAAGATGGCACAATGTGTGTGTGTTGACTACCATGCATTGAATCAAAAGACAATCAAGAATAGATATCCTATTCCTAGGATAGATGAGCTTATTGATGAGCTCCATGGAGCTATGTTTTTCTCGAAAATTGATTTTTGTTCGGGTTATCATCAAATCAGAATGAGGGAGACAGACATAGAAAAAACAACATTCAGATGCCACTTTGGGCATTTTGAGTTCCTTGTCATGCCTTTTGGGTTGACAAATGTTCCAACAACATTTCAATCTTGTATGAACAAGATTTTTAGACAGCAGTTGAGGAAGTTTGTGCTCATCTTCTTCGACGACATCCTCATTTTCAGTAAGTCATGGGAAGAGCACCTTAAGCATTTGGAAGAAGTGCTTAGTATTTTGGAATCGGAATGCTTGTTCGCCAAAGAATCAAAGTGTGAGTTTGGGATGACAGAGCTATTATATCTTGGTCACATTATTAGTGCGAAGGGTGTGAAAGTTGACCCTGAAAAGATAAGAGCCATTCTTGATTGGCCAACTCCAAAGAATGTCTCTCATTTGAGAGGATTTTTGGGTTTGTGGATTCTATAGAAGATTTGTGAAAGGATATTCTCATCAAGCAACCCCTCTCACAGATCTTACAAAGAAAGGAGTTTTTCTTTGGACCAAGAAGGCACAAGAAGTTTTTGATAAGTTTAAGCAAATCATGAGTACATGTCTAGTGTTGGCTCTTCCGGATTTTACAAAACCATTTGAATTACAATGTGATGCTTTAGGTGAAGGTGTTGGAGCTGTTCTAATGCAAGACAAACATCCCATTGTCTTCGAGAGCCGGAAGTTGAGAGGAGCAGAAAAAACTTACTCCATTTATGACAAAGAGATGCTTGCCATCATGCATGCTTTGTCTAAATTCCGTCAATATTTGGTGGGAAGTAAATTTGTTGTTAAGACTGACCACAATAGTCTTAAACATTTTATGCGCCAAAAGGATTTGAATGAAAGGCAGCAGAAGTGGGTAAGTAAGCTCCAGGCATATGACTTTGACATTGAATATGTCAAAGGGAAAAATAACATAGTGGCTGATGCTCTTTCAAGAAGGCCTCATTTGCAGTCACTTTGTGAGTTATCAGCAGATTGGAAAGAGTTAATTGCTGCTGATTATGCTAAAAATCAGTTTGCAACCAGCTTGCTAGAAGGTCATTTGGTTGATGGAAGCTATAAGTTGGTTGATGGGTTAATTTACTATAAAGATAGAATCTTTTTAGTGCATGAATCTAAGCTTAAAAAGAAGATTCTACAATCTTTTCATGATGTTCCTCTTGCTGGTCATCAAGGGATTTTCAAGACTTATAAACAGATTCGTCCAATTCACTATCCTCCAAGGGATTTCGTCCTCAGAAGACCTGTATGCTGCTGAAATCCCTCTTTCAAAGCTCAAACCTGCAATTTGCTTTTGTCAAGATGAGAATAGAATGCTCAAAAAAGAGCCCAACACTTTGCTTTATAACCTCCATGTGCTTTTTTTAATAAAAAAACAATAAAATATCCTCCTCAAGGGTCTTTCCTTATCAAAAGAAATGGCCACCTTTTAAAGTCAACTTGAGTTACTAGGATGGGGGCACTTTTCACTATTCATCTTATGATTTTCAATTACTATTCAGTTTTTACTATTCCCATAAGGCAAACTTTAATTTTTCATTTTATCCCTTGATTCACCAATTGAACTCCAAACTAAATGACTCGTAAGGCTCCCAGCTAAACTCCCCAGCCCTCGGTTGGGTCCCCTAACCTTTCTGCTGACCCAAGGGAACCCTAATAGTAGGCCAACCTCTACTATAGTCTAAGCTGCCCAAGGAAGGGACATTACAAAAAGTTATGAAAAAAGAGTTTTTGAAAATGAAAAGGAAAAATGATTGTGAAATAAGCAACAAAAAAGCAAAAAGCGCTTTTTTCGAAAAATCAACATAAAAGCAACAAGTGTTTTTTTGAAAAAGCAGCAAAAGAACACAAAATGCTTTTTCCTAAAATAGCTCTAAGGAGGTTATAAAAGGATGTTGGGTCTTGAGAGAAAGGAATCTTGAGTTATTTTTCATTTTATTTGCTTTGATTAAGAACTTGAGTTCATATTTCTCGAGGATGAAAACCCTCTTAGAATACCAATTTTAGGGACAAAAATTGTCCTAGTTGGATATGGTGATTTCACTTTGAGATCACATTGGTGCTGCTAGTTGAGTTTTGTTCGTATGTTAGGTTAAATGAAGATTTTTGATGTATTTTGAGGAAATTTTGATTGCTAAATGTTATTGATGCAATTTTGTCGAAGATTATAACACGTTCTAGGAGGATGTTTGAGGCTTTTGTGGCTTATACCTATTGCCCCAACAACATTAATCTCTATTTCAGACCAACAATAGTATATTATGAGTTATTGGTCTAATCTACATTGATTCTGTAATGTCCCCTTTTGGAGCGAGCATCAGAGTTTGGTGGTTTAGCCTATCATTGGGTCATCGTAGGCTAATCAGGGTGATTAGAGGGCCTAGTGTTGGAGTTTATGCGTTCTTCTGATGGCAGTTGGCATTGTTTTCATCTCTAGATCCTTAGCTTGTTCAGAGGTAATGTTATTTAGGGTGTTTTGGCTCCGTTTTAATACACTTACTATTTATAGTAAGTCCATGAGTCAATAGAGGCCAACCTTACTGTTTTTAGTAAGGCATCCAGCTGGGCAGAGAATGCAATGGGCTAGCCTATGGTGTTAGTGGAGTTGATAAATGATGTTTATTAAATGGAGTTATAATATTATAATTATTATCAAAGTTATGCTTTAATAATAATTAATTATTAAGTGCATCTATTAATGACTTATATTGACTTTATAATACAGAATGCATTTAATGATATAAAGTCAAGTCATTATAACTTGTGATGGGCGCCCACTTCGAGGATTTAATTAAAAGGGTGATAAAGGCATATTTTAATATATTTTAATGAGTAAAAGGGCCTTATATGAAATCGATCTCTTGAGGAGAAGCATATAAATACATGTTGAAGACATTTCATTCATTCTTGATCTTTTATCAAATTGGCTTTTGTGCTTTGCATTTTGGAGGTGGAGACCTAGGATTTTCAGCTGCAACAATCTTGGAGAGAGTAGCTGCTTCTTGAATTGAGCTTACCGAGGGTATGAAGGATCATCTGAGGTGTGCTTATTGGTGGCTTCATACGAAGGTCACCTTTGTGCTTCATTGAAGAAGAAATCCGGAAGTTTACAAGGGTTTTGAAGATTAATCATTTGCTGGTTAGAAATTGTAATTCGGGTATGATCTTATTGTAAACTCAAGCAATAGTTAATCAGAGTTGATCATTTGATATATTTGCTTTCAACATTTCTTGATCTGCAATTTTATGCATTATCTGGTAAATATTTCAAAAAACTACAAAACATCTGTGAAGCAAATATCTAAACAGGTGTGGGATATTTTAGATTCTAAGGATAAATAAGAATGTTTTTAGTAGTATATCGGTTTGGTTGTTTTGGTTGCATCCGGGTAGTGGGTACAATTGTGTGGGTGGTGTTTCTAGTGTGTTATTATTAGTGTATCGGGCTGATTTTTTTTACCATAGTGTTCTGATCAACATATATTTATCATTGTTTTGCATTGTAGAGTTCCGTTGACCATTGTGAGCTTATATTCCCTTGTTATATGGTTTTTTGAACTATTTTATTGTGTTGCAGCAATGTTTATTTATGATCAGACTTGATATTACAGTTGATTACAACACTTTCTTATTTTTGCATATTTTAGTGCATTTCCTAACTATTTTGTAAACATCAGATGGTAATACCGGCAAAGGGTTATCATTTGCATGCATTTCATACTGCAGAATTGGTTGGTTTATTGCCAGTTATTATACCATTATCATAGAACTTGTTTCAACATCAAACAAGTTTGTAATGTCCCTTCTCGCTAGCTAAGCTGGGTGTCGCCTTGCCTTCCTAATTCCCAAGGGCAAGTGTCGAAGACAAGGGGAATCAATTATTTAATTGTTTAATTATCACATGGGTTCAAAACTACTCTTTTAATGTGATATTAAATAATTAATTAAATTATCTTCATATAAAGTGACTAAGTAAAATGGGACAAAAATGAGTCAATGAATTATTTATTTTAAGTGGACTTTATAAAAGTCACCTTAAATTGGTGCAAAAGGTGAATTTAAGAAATATTTGGGAATAGACTTTGGAGAATGTCAGTTTATATTTTGAATGTGAGAAAATCAAAATGAAAAGGAGTGTTTTGTCGGGCCCTCTTGAATATATGGAAAAGAACTCCTTTTGGGTCGATACTTTTGGAATACATATTTTTATGAATGAACTGTTCGAGCCCCCTGGGTTAGGGTTGGCGGACTTCTCAGCTAGTTTCGGATGTGTAATATCATCCCTAGCTGGAGTAGATTTGGGTAAATCTTGCAGGCAGCTTCAGATTTATTATTACATCTTTTGGGACAAGTTCAGTGGCAAAAGAAAATCGTGGTTATAAAGAGGAAGGGTAAAAATAAGGAAAAATGCGGGTATCTGTATTGGACGACTTGTAGCATTTATCAGTTGGGTCGTGGCCATCTGTGAAGGGTGGAAGAGACGTTTCTGCATTCCTTGTCTAGGCGCTTCAGTTTAAGGGAGTTCCATCACTTTTGAAGGCCATTTGAAACTCTCATGTGAGTCATTTGAAACTTCCAGCCAAAGACATTTTTCTCCAGCGACCCTCATCTTTTCTCAGCTGCGCATGGAGTTCCCAGGTTGGATGCATTCGCTATTTTGTTGACTTCCAGTAACTGGGACTGAATATGCATGATGGCAAGTAGTATTAGAATATGTTGTTTGTTAAGATCTACAAATTATTATGATTACAAATTGTTGTTTCTGAGACCAAACCTGAGCTTGTATTGTAATCCATCCTTAAACTATTTGCTGGTAATCAGAAATTAGTTGTTTTTAACTGCTGTTACAGTTAGAGGGTCTTGTTTAATGATCTCAGTCATTGTGATATCTGCTGTCAACATTACCAGTCTACCCTACACTCAGAAAATATATCACAGCCTGCTGTAATTATTCATTAGTTACTGTTGTGCATTATCAGTGCTGTAGCTTTCCAATTGCATAAGTATTTAGTATGACAAATGTTTGGTAAAACGTCTATTAGTTGTAGCTTAATCTTGCACCCCATTATCAGTCACTTGAGACTTAAGTTTAAATGCCAACTGTTTGCATTAATTACCATACTGCTGTAGCTGTCATTTGCATTTATCTTCAGTCATCTTTCATATCAGAAAAGGTCCAAAAAGTCTCGTGCACTGTATTTCCATTTAGTTCCAGTCACTGCCTACTTTCTTGAAGTTACTTCAGTTTATGCAATCATCACATACGATCAAAAGCACAAACAAACGATCAACAGCAAAACATATTGGTTTGCATAGTGTTTGATAAATTCCTTAGAGTCAAATCAACATTTTGAAGGGCAGATTCATCAAGGGATTCCACAGTGATATCAGAGCATCTTTATTAGCATCTTTGACAACATATAACAAGCTCCCTTCAAATCAAATAAACACCAAAATTTCCATACCTACCGGAAAGGCACTCCATAGTGGTATCAGAGCTAGCATTCCTGCCAGCCTGTGTGTAGTTGGGTTATGAACGAAGACATCCCAGTTATCAATCCTCTTGATATCCATTACAGAAGAGTGAGAAGAGGGTTGGGTCCACTTGAATTCATGGGGGATAGAGAAGAAATACCTGAGGGCAACATCCAACATATTTTGAATGACCTAGCAAGAGGTCAACATGAACTGGCACAACAAATAGCACAACTTGTACAACAACTTGCTGGTGGTAGAAACAATAACAATGGAAATAATGGCAATAATGGTCAGAATGGGCATAACGGTGGACAGGATAATAATGATACAGCTTAAAGCAATGCTAGGGCAGCTAGTAGGGTGACCCTGAGGCCTCTCATGCCTCAATTCTTGGGTGGACAGCCTGTTGGAAATCAGGAGCAGCAAGCACAAGGAGAGGGATTTACAGATTATTTGAGATAATATCAATCGTTGGGGGATGAATTTCATGCTGCCATGTCATTGGCGGATTTTTGCACCATCAAGTACAGGAATAGGCCAAGAAACAATAACAGAGGGCAACAAAATCAAGAACTGCAACAAAGGTTGGGAAACTTGCAATTTCTTCCTTTGATGGGTCATGTAAATGTACCGCTAGAGCTTGGGTCCAGAAGTTGGACACTTACCTACAGCTTAATCCTATGCTGGAGACCGAAGCCATTAAATATGCTACTCTACATTTGGATGGTGAAGCGCATGAATGGTGGTATCATGGTCTTGTTACATTGGGACATGCTAATATCACATTCTACCTGGAGTTCACACAAAAACTAATAGACAGATTTGATCAGAAGGATCTTGAACTTCATTTAAGAGAGTTAGCACAACTTAAGCAGAGTGGTTTAGTAGATGCTTATATCTCAGATTTTCAGCGGTTGGCTGTCATGGTGACAGATATTTCAGAGCAGAGGTTGGTTATGCTCTTCATTGAGGGTTTATCCGAACCCCTTCGTGGTTGGATTAAGGCCTTCAAGACCGATTCCCTACACGATGCGATCACTAGAGCTAGAGACATGGAGTTCTCTACACCTGACAACAAAACCTCTTCTAAACCTTTCATTCCTCAAAAGAACAAGGGCAAGAAGTCTTTTTAGAAGAAGGGAAACAAGAAAAGTGATCCAGTGAGGAGTATCGCAAGGAATGCAGAAATAAGGGAATTTGTTACCATTGCAAGGAACGTTGGGAGCCAGGTCACTGTTGCCTAGGGAAAGGCAAGGCTCACCTTATCGAGGTTGTGACCGAGGATGAGAGCAGTGATGATGATCCTTCTCAGGATAGTGATGACAGTAGTTCAGATGAGGAGCAGCCTCAGGGAGAGGGTAAGAGTGGTATCATTGCTACCTTATCAGGCACTCCTAGATTCAACTCTTTTAGAGTTAGAGGAGTTTTACAGGGACATTGCATATGTGTTTTGATCGACAGTGGGGCAACCCACAACTTTATTGATGCAGCCCTAGTTGAGAAACATATGCTACTCGTAGAGGACTTCGAAGGATTTTATGTTATGGTGGCAGATGGCTATAAATTGAGATGCACTCGGAGGGTTCCACAGTTGCCTATTACCTTGGGCAATTTGGGTGACACTCATGCTATACTTGGAATTCAGTGGTTACACTCATTAGGGAAATATTCTCAGAACTTTCAAACCATGGAACTTAAGTTCAGGACAACAGAGGGGTAGCGAGTAATGCTTAGAGGCATGGCTAATGGATCAACCAAGGTTGTATCTGCTAGACGCATGGAGAGCATTTTCCGTGATGATGACATAGCTTGGGCAGCAGAGTGTTTGATCACCACCAAGGAGTCTTCAGATTTAGGGCAGCCATATCATGTTGAAATTCAGGAGCTATTGGGCAAACATGATAGGGTTTTTGGACAGATACCTCCAAGAAAACCACCTAATTGTGGATTTGAGCATACCATTGAGTTAGAGGAGGGGGCCAAACCAGTGATCACTACCCCCTATCGTCATCCTAAGAAATTTAAGGATGAGATCAAAAAAGCAATCAAAGAATTGCTTGAGATGGGACACATTAGACCGAGCTCCAGTCCATTCGCTTCTTCTATGGTCTTGGTGAAGAAGAAGGATGGAACCATGTGGATGTGCATTGATTACCGGGCTCTTAATAAGAAAACCATCAAGAACAGGTACCCTATACCCAGGATAGATGAGCTATTGGATGAACTTCATGGGGCAGTATATTTTTCGAAGATTGACCTTCGTTCAGGGTACCATCAGATAAGAGTCAGGGAGCAGGACATACACAAAACAGCATTTCGTTGTCACTATGGGCACTATGAGTTCTTGGTCATGCCATTTGGTTTGACAAATGCACCTGCCACAATTCAATCCTGCATGAATCATATATTTAATAAGCAGTTGCGCAAATACTTGTTGGTGTTCTTTGATGACTTGCTCATTTACAGTCAGACTTGGGAGGAGCATTTGAGACATCTTGACGAGGTCTTGAGTATCATGGAGGAGCAGTCACTCTATGCGAAGGCTTCAAAATGTGAATTTGGCCTTAGAAAGATATTATATTTGGGGCATGTGATCAGTGTAGAAGGAGTACAGGTCCATCAGGAAACGATACAAGCGATACTTGATTGGCCACCACCTAGGACACTCACAGAGTTGCGAGGCTTCTTTGGATTGTGCAGCTACTACAGGCGTTTTGTGAGAGGATTTTCACAGTTGGGAGCACCTTTGACAGATTTGACAAAGAAAGGGGCATTCAATTGGTCAGAGGAGGCACAACGAGCTTTTGACAAGCTCAAGGAGGTGATTAGTAGTTGCCCAGTATTGGCACTTCCAGATTTCACACAGCCGTTTGTTTTGGAGTGTGATGCTTTAGGTGAGGGCATAGGAGCAGTGTTGATGCAAAATAGACACCCCATAGCTTTTGAGAGCCGTAAGTTGAGGAGACTAGAGAGACTATACTCCATCTATGATAAGGAGATGCTCGCCATTATGCATGCCTTGGCGAAATCCAAACAATACTTAGTTGGAGGGAAGTTTGTGGTGAGGACCGACCACAACAGTCTCAGATACTTCTTGGAGTAGAGGGATTTGAATGAGAGGCAGCAGAAGTGGGTCAGCAGGATACAGGCATATGACTTTGATATAGAGTATGTGAAGGGGAAGAAGAATGTTGTGGCAGACGCCCTCTCTAAGAGACCTTTAGCTTGCTCACCTTCAGAGATTTCCGCAGACTGGAAATCCCTCTTGTTGGTAGAGTACTCCAAGAATAAGTTTGCTTGTGAGTTGATGGATGGGTTGATTCAGGATGGCAGGTACCGAGTGGTGGACGATGTGATTGACTACAAGGATCGGATGTACTTGGTGCTAGAATCTAGACTAAAGGAGAAGATATTGCAGGCTTCTCATGACATTCCCTTAGTAGGCCATCAGGGCTATTTCAAAACTTACAGACAGGTCAGAGAGAGGTTCACATGGAAGGGCCTCAAGGATGATGTTTTGAGACACGTCAGGGAGTGTGTGACTTGTCAGCAAAACAAGTCAGAGCACACGCATCCAGCCGGATTGCTACAGCCGTTGCCCATCCTTGAGCAGAAGTGGGAGAGCATTTCTATGGACTTCATCACAGGTCTACCTAAGGTGCATGGGAGAGATAGTATCTTTGTGGTGGCGGATCGGTCGACGAAGTACGCTCACTTCTTTGCTATTCCGACTGAGTACAGAGCACCACAGGTGGCTTAGTTATTTTTTAGGGAGATCTTTAGATTGCATGGGCTACCGCGGAACATAGTCAGTGACAGGGACAGTAGATTCATGAGTGCATTCTGGCAGAAGTTGTTTAGGTTGGCAGGTACTGAGTTGACTCCGAGCATGAGTTATCACCCTCAAATAGATGGTCAGACAGAGATTGTGAACAAATGGATTGAGGGGTACTTGCGCAACTACATTGCAAGGCAGCAACGGGCATGGATTAAGTGGTTGCACTTGGGGGAGTATTGTTATAATACCACTTATCATATGTCCATTGGGATGAGTCCTTTCAGAGCCTTGTACGGTTATGATGCACCTTCATTCATGGAGATGGCTTTTGGAGAGAGCAGGGCTCCCAAAGCCAAGGATTGGATTCAGGAGAGTCAGGATATCTTGAGGGCACTCAAAGATAACCTATAGGTGGCACAAAATCAGCAAAAGACATATGCTGATAGACACAGGATTGAGTGTAGTTTTGAGGTTGGTGATTTGGTATACCTTCGCTTGCAACCGTATAGATAGTCTTCTATCAAGAAGAGCGGAGTCGAGAAGCTAAAGCCCAAATTCTATGGACCATACAGGATTATCGAGAGGGTTGGAGAGGTAGCATACGAGTTGGAGCTGCCAGAAAGCAGCAACATTCACACTGTGTTTCATGTTTCGTGTCTTAAGAAGGCACTGGGTCAGTAGGCTACTTCTTCTTCAGAGCTTCCACCATTGGATGAGGAGGGACATTTGGTCCTAGTCCCTGAGGAGATTCTAGACACTCAAGAGAGGAGGTTGAGGAACAGAGTGGTGAAAGAGTATTTGGTGAGATGGAGAGATTTGCCAGCCGAGGATGCTATATGGGAGAATGAGCAGATTCTTTAGGACCAGAGTTTACAATTGCTTGGGGACAAGCAATTTCGGGAAGGGAGGACTGTAATGTCCCCTTCTCACTAGCTAAGTTGGGTGTCGCCTTGCCTTCCTAATTCCCAAGGGCAAGTGTCAAAGACAAGGGGAATCAATTATTTAATTGTTTAATTATCACATGGGTTCAAAACTACTCTTTTAATGTGATATTAAATAATTAATTAAATTATCTTCATATAAAGTGACTAAGTAAAATGGGACAAAAATGAGTCAATGAATTATTTATTTTAAGTGGACTTTATAAAAGTCACCTTAAATTGGTGCAAAAGGTGAATTTAAGAAATATTTGGGAAAAGACTTTGGAGAATGTCAGTTTATATTTTGAATGTGAGAAAATCAAAATGAAAAGGAGTGTTTTGTCGGGCCCTCTTGAATATATGGAAAAGAACTCCTTTTGGGTCGATACTTTTGGAATACATATTTTTATGAATGAACTGTTCGAGCCTCCTGCGTTAGGGTTTGTGGACTTCTCAGCTAGTTTCGGATGTGTAATATTATCCCTAGCTGGAGTAGATTTGGGTAAATCTTGCAGGCGTCTTCAGATTTATTATTACATCTTTTGGGACAAGTTCAGTGGCAAAAGAAAATCGTGGTTATAAAGAGGAAGTGTAGAAATAAGGAAAAATGTGGGTATCTGTTTTGGACGACTTGTAGCATTTATCGGCTGGGTCGTGGCCATCTGTGAAGGGTGGAAGAGACATTTCTGCATTCCTTGTCTAGGCACTTCAGTTTAAGGTAGTTCCATCACTTTTGAAGGCCATTTGAAACTCTCATGTGAGTCATTTGAAACTTCCAGCCAAAGACGTTTTTCTCCAGCGACCCTCATCTTTTCTCAGCTGCGCATGGAGTTCCCAGGTTGGATGCATTCACTATTTTGTTGACTTCCAGTACTGGGACTGAATATGCATGATGGCAAGAAGTATTAGAATATGTTGTTTGTTAAGATCTACAAATTATTATGATTACAAATTGTTGTTTCTGAGACCAAACTTGAGCTTGTATTGAAATCCATCCCTAAACTATTTGCTGGTAATCAGAAATTAGTTGTTTTGAACTGCTGTTACAGTTAGAGGGTCTTGTTTAATGATCTCAGTCATTGTGATATCTGTTGTCAACATTACCAGTCTACCCTACACTCAGAAAATATATCACAGCTTGCTGTAATTATTCATTAGTTACTGCTGTGCATTATCAGTGCTGTAGCTTTCTAATTGCATAAGTATTTAGTATGACAAATGTTTGGTAAAACGTCTATTAGTTGTAGCTTAATCTTGCACCCCATTATCAGTCACTTGAGACTTAAGTTTAAATGCCAACTGTTTGCATTAATTACCATACTGCTGTAGCTGTCATTTGCATTTATCTTCAGTCATCTTTCATATCAGAAAAGGTCCAAAAAGTCTCGTGCACTGTATTTCCATTTAGTTCCAGTCACTGCCTACTTTCTTGAAGTTACTTCAGTTTATGCAATCATCACATTCGATCAAAAGCACAAACAAACGATCAGCAGCAAAACATATTGGTTTGCACAGTGTTTGATAAATTCCTTAGAGTCAAATCAACATTTTTAAGGGCAGATTCGTCAAGGGATTCCACAGTGATATCAGAGCATCTTTAACAGCATCTTTGACAACATATAATGAGCTCCCTTCAAATCAAATAAACACCAAAATTTCGAAACCTACTGGAAAGGCACTGCATAAAGTTGGCATTATCAACCATTTTGGTTTGAGTCAAGCTTATACATTTTGCAAGTAGCTTGCATTGCATTCATGCAATTTGCTGTAAAGTGTTGATTATGCTGGCTCAGCCACCTGCATACATTGTAGATAGTGTGTGGTTGAAGCAGTGCATGCTCTTGGAATTATTTTTAGGTGGTAGATTTGAGGTTGATTGTTTGCTCATCCTTCCCTCGTCTTGTTAGAATATCATCATTGATGTCAAAGAAAATGAACAAATTAATTGTCACTGATGTCAAAGTTATGACAGAACAATGTTGTCATTTATGTTCAAAGATAAAATCGTATGAAGGCCGAAGGCCAGTAATCATGTCAAGAGAAGATTGCAATATAATTTATTATTGGCTCCTATATGGAGAATACATTCAAATATAAATTAAATCCTATATTGGGCCGACTCCTTTATGGTTAGCACCTAGGCCGACCTTTGGTATTTTCACTTGAAGGAAAATTTTAATTAAAATAGTACTTAAATCTTTATTTATGGGCCGACTACCTTTGTAATATGATCAACCAAGGTAGAGAAGCAATTCATATAAAGCAATATGGGCAGCGATTACTATTTGCATAAGCAGCGATTAATATTAGTGAAAGGAAGGCAACAATTAATAAATGAAAAGGAGTGCTCAGATTAGTCAAAGAAACAGCAGCGATCAGTTTTGTAAACAAAGTGTTATGTCAATTCAAAAAGTTATCACGTTTTAAAGAGATGTGTCTCCTCATTCAAATATGAAGATATAAATGACATTTTAAGGAGTGAAGAAATATGTTGGTGTGAAGAATAAAATATAGATCAGATATACACCAGCAAGTTAGTGTGAATAACGAAGTTAAAATATACATCATACTAATATATAAGGAGTTTACTTGCAGATTTTACGAAGAAATTTGTGAGAAATTTTATGGCATATTTATAATAAGTTTTTATGAGGAGATTGTAATCTGTTTTATGGCAGATTTGTGATCAGCATTATAGGAGATTGGAGTAGAAAATTATCTATATTGAGGTTGGTGTCTCGTATTATAGGGGTTAGTGTCTACAAAATTTGTAGAAAGAATATTAAATCTTGAAGTGATTAAATAAGTTTTAAAAGGTAAAAGAATGTTGTTATACTGATTCACCCCCCTCTTAGAATAACCGTGTGCTTGTCACGTGGTGTGTTTGTAAGAATGCAATTGTGGGTTAGGATCTGATCATTGTTGTGGTGTAGTCCCACTCTCTTTTAGATATGTCGTGGTGGCTTTGTCATACAATTGATAAGTCTTTCACTTGTGCTACCTTGCCTTGAGCAATGGCAATGTCTTGTAGGTTTTGTCGATGTCTTGAGTTATATAGGACGTGAAATGTTGCCACAACATCCTTGTTATGTCATGTGTCATTGTGCTTGACACGACACTTTGTGTGCGCATTTGCATGCATTGCAACATAATGGTGTTGTATTTTAATTGCTTGGCATTGTTCTTTCAAAAAATAAATTGTTCGCTTGGCTAATATCTTGGGTGTGAGGCATGGGGCATTTCAACTTTTCACCCTGGTACTTTGTTTTTGTAACAATTGTACATTCCAGTCCCTTTGAGCTATTCTTTGTCTTTTGTGGACATTAATGTAATTTCTTTCTTTTATTGTTTCATTCTGTGATAGTTAGCATCATAGCTTTATTTGCTGAATTTTAATATAATTTTATGGATTGATCACTTCTTTTTGCTGATGGATTGTGGCATTGCTTTACAGTTTTTTTGCACCCATGGAAATTTATGGTCCATTGGGAAATGGCATATCAGCAAGCAGTTCCTTAAAAGAAATGGTTAAATCATTTCATGAAAATGGCATTGAGGTATATCCTTGCTTTCTTTTGTATTGATGCAGAATATGTTTACATTAATGCTATGCATTTAACACTGATCTTTTCTTTTATGATTAAAAGAGGTATGGTGCATTTTAAGGATAAAAAAATATAAATTAGTTTGTTATTTTCCATTGAATGGTCTTTATAAGAATGTGACATGTTCCATAAATAAATGGTTTAGAACAGTTGAATAACTAACAGATTGTATTGCTGAAGCATCAAATAAATCAACATGCAGTTTTTTCTTTCCTACTCAGTAATAGTCTTTTGCCAAAATTCTCATATGTTGTGAATGAGAGTTTGATTATATTGACAATCACAATCGATATCATGTCCTACTGAATTTGCATACACATTTCATAAAATGAAAATAGGAAGTACTTTACTGCTGAAATGCCATTTTAACATTAAAAGATCAAAATATATATTTATTTTGAAAAATATTTTTAATGATTCTCTTTAGATTATTGCTAGGGGTTGAAACGTATCAGTCATGATCAAGTGACCAATATTGTATTAGCCCAAATGATACTGTCTTGGATGTTAAACAAAGGAAAATTACATATGAAGAGATGAATATTGATATATTTACACTGAAAATATGTAAGATAAATGCTTGCCTTGCACTTTCTCTTTAGAGTAAGGTTCATGATATATGATGGTCAGGTTGAGTATGCTGCTGTTTATTTTGGCACTCTTTCATGGAGTAGATGCGCTGGATTGCATTCATACATACAAAGGAACAAAATGAATATGAAAGTATGTGTTGCAAAATTTCAATTTGAAACTTTCTGGAAACTAGATGAACGCATTCATAAGGCTATATTGAAAAATAGCGAAGTTTATGGTGATTAGGAACATAAAGGCTTCAGGGTGGAGCCCTCTCGGGGATTTGTTTAAGATTACATTTGTGTTATTCCTAATAGGGAATAAGCATTATGTTACAGCCTTGAATCTTTCAAGTTGAAACAAAATTTTCAGGAGTAGGGCCAAGCTAGCCTTATAAGGTCTGATTTTGGACTGACCTGCATTGTGAAAACACCATTTATATATTTTAAAGTTTAAGACTCCCTATCATTTTTTTATCTCATTCAACATGTAGCAACTTCAACAGCAGGGGCTAAGTCAGTATAAAAATTCTGCTTTCAGTCAAATATTGGCGGAGTTAGCTTGAAGATCTGCCTCACAAACATGGCAAGACTATTACAAATTTCCCAGCAGCTAAGTCATTGAAGAATTCTGCCTTGGGTCTTAAAGAAAATGGTAAGCCACAGCAAAGTTCTGCCCTTAAGCCTAAAAAATCGTAGTGATAAAAAGGGTGTGCATTTGAGATGGCAAAGCTGCTGTAAAGTTTTACTATTCACTTGCAAATATGGCTAAGATGGCATAAAGTTCCACCTAGCACTTGAAAGTTGAAAGGCATGTCAAAACAATTGGAAAAATCTGCTCTGACAAAGATCATTATGGCACATACCTTTACTACTTTAACTTGGTGGAATTCACTCGAGGGCACACCAATCAATATAGTTGGCCATACATTCAAATGAAAAGGCAGCACCACGTTGTATAAATAATAAAATTGGTTGGCTGGGTTCCAATTATCACTTATTTTTGGTGGTCGGTTGTGAAAGCAAAAATGACAAGTTTTAAAGCTAAATGCACATGTTCGTTCCCTATAAATGAAACATAGTTCACCATTCTACACAAGGTAGTTCACTATATGATTATTTTGTAGCAGAAATTAGCTCCATTTTTAGTTTTTTTACAGGTCTACAAGTGAGTTCTGGTACTATACCAAGATAATTTCAAATTCCCTACAGTGTGGAAAGACACCATTAATTGTTGTGTGGAATATTGCTTTTTTTTAAGCAATATCTATTTTCAATTGTGCTCTATTTCAGAAGGAGCTAAGAACCTATTTTAGGTTGTTTTATTTTTATTAATTATTTGTTTTCTATTTATGTTGGAGTATCTTTCTTTTCCACTTTTTCTGCAGCTTTTGAAAAGGTTTTCTTTAGAACTTTTTGTTTTGGGATAATTAATTTTGTTTTTTGATAAATTACAAGTCTTGGGGAGCGCTCCCTTTGCATTATATTCAACCAAAAAAATATACATTCGTTCAACAATACAATAGAAATGGATTGTAATAGAAACCGAGTAAGTGTGAAAAATAGGGGAGAATTACAAAATACCCATGTAAAAAATTAACCTAATTTCTATCTTTTTCTAGCTTGCTATCTACCTATCTGTATATTTGTTATCATTGTATTGTTTGGGAACAGCTAATTATACATCTAATCTTGCAGCAAATCACAAATATAACTCATCCTCTAAACTCTCAGAGATGAGCACCCTGAACCATGCAATACCCTCAGACATCATGAGTCCGGTAACAATGAGTGTTCTCCAAACCTGTGCCTCTCGAAACCTTCTTTCACCTTCCCTTCTTATTTTGCTGCATGCCAGTAACAATGAAGGCTTGCTAACAATGCCATTGTTAACCAACAACTTCCTGTCCAATGGGGGAAACCTAGCTCCATAAACTGCAGCTAAAATGACATCTAGATCTTTAAGGGTGATTAACTGTGATTCTCAAATCTCTAAATGATATTCTTTGTAAATCCATAAATAAGTGCCTTAGGAACAAGTGTTGATTAATGATAGATAAAGTTGTGCTCATGCTACAAAGATTTGTCATTTGAGTATTGAATTGAGTTTTATTTGTGCTTTGTCTGTGAGGTTTTATTAAGTGAATTAAAGTGAATAATAGTTTTGAAGTTTGTATCAAGGCTACAGTTTATCTTACCAAGTAAGTTTGCATGCTTCTAATTGTTCATTTTTGGAAATTGCATTTTTTGTGGATGTATGTTTGAAGTAGTTTATTAATCCTTTCTTGTGTTTGGATCTACTAGTCTTGGTTTTTAGTCAATTATCAAGCATTCTATGCTCTAGTTTGTTTTATTTCAGTTGCAATCTGTAATCGTAAAATGCATTGTTTGCGAGAGAAAACTTCAGGTTCTTGTGCTTAACCTTTGAGAACCAAATATATAGGGCAAAATTTATTTCAATTATCTTGTTTATGCAAACACCCTTTGATAATATTGTAAAGTGTACACCATAGATGAAAAAAATTGCAATTACTCGCAGAACTTGCGAGTATTTGCGTGTAAGAACTGGCGGCGGGTTATTCGCTTAAAAACTTGTTGCTGATATTTGTAAAAATTCACAGTGATTTTTTAGGAAAAAATCGCCAAAACTCGCATTTTTTTCCACCATAATTCATCAAAAAATTGCCAAAACTAGCGTTTTTTCTGCCATAAATTGTCTAAAACTTGCCCAAGTATGAAAAACATATAGTTTTCTTATGCATTAGCTGTCTGATTTCTGTCGAAACCTGAAACCCTACGTTAAAACACTGTCGCACTTTACAAATGAACCTGCGAATGTACGCCTTTGAATCTATGAATGAGCACTCACAATGCAAGTCCGTACTCCTTCTAATGTGCTCCTTTAGGGTTGTCTCTTCGCTTCATTGAGCCACAAAAATAACTATTTGTTTGTATTACCATACTAAATTAATTTAATTGCCTTCCATAAAACAAAATTTTGAAAGGAATAAAAAAAGGGAATCGATTATGGTACAACTCCTTTCAACTCTTAAGGTCCCGATTTGGCAATTTAGTTCTAATCTAATAATGTTTAATCAGCTCTTAATTTAGAAATAAGAAAACTAACAATTGTACTTAATGTCATGGGCACATTAATAAGTATCTTTGTTTAGTGTAGTGTTATATGTAATCACGAAAAAATTGAGTAGACGTAGATCTTTTGTTCCTTTTTGTGTGGAAAATATTTGATAAACACAAACTAATGAGTTGAAGTAATATGTTCTACAAATTCAGTATATATGTGTGCTTTTGAAGAATATTTTAAAAAATTATGTATTGTCAAATGTACGATAAATTTGTCAAGTTATTGCCAAGTTTTTCACCGAGTGCCGAGTTTTTAAAATTTTTGAGCTTGCCAAGTTATTGCCGAGTCCAAGTTTTTCAACTATGGTGTACATAACTGTGAGTTTTGTTTATAGCTGAGGGTTTATGAAAGTGTTTATTTTTTAGGGAGCTTCCCTTGTGAATTTGAAGAGAGGTTTGTTCTTGTGAGCTATTTTGTTTTGTGTTGTCTCGAAAGAGACAAATAAAAATGCTAGTAGTTTGTAATGCCCACTGTGGGGCACATGTTACTAAAAATTTATATCTTGTAGCTGAAGTTTTAGCCTAGCTGCCTCCAAATTCAAGCTTTTTCATTTTGGTGTATAAAGTCTACACCCGATTTATGAAAGGAAAGCTAGTATTTTTTATCTTGTCTTTCAAGAACTCAATCAAACATTTCAAGTGAAGGTTCTTTTTCATTGATTATTTGTGAATACATTAAAATATTTTCAACATCAGTCTACCTTAGCTTCTTCTGTCATGGGGAGCCAATGCTGATCCTTTAGTTCTATCAAAGCATAATGGCTTTCCACATGACTTGAGGAAAGCTTTCCCAAAGTTTTGGTGACAACAGACAACATCTAGGTGAGCACATTGTTACCTTCTCCACAACATGTAGTATTCTAGAAGTGGCACATGAAGATTTTGTAGCTCTACTTTTTGTCCAAATGTTGGTCAGATGTGAGTAGAAAGGTTTGACCATATTGCAGCGAGTTCAATCACTATTTAGGAGATCATATGCAAGAAATGGTTGTCATGTTTTAAGTGTGTTGAGGATGATCACATTCTTTTTGCCCAATTGTCAATGCAAAGAAGCATGGCAATGAGCCCATGAGAGCATTTATCACATAATTCAATTGCTTTGTCAAAAAAAAAGCTTCTTTGAAGCCTTCTCTAGACATCCGCTCAAGTTGTTTCATTAATGCACTCCTTTCAAAAATTGCCTTCATGATCAAATCCAATGAGAATTGGTGTACTAAAATAATCCTGATTAAGTTAGAGGACGACATGATTATCACTAGGAAGATTAAGAAAGACTCTATTAGGTCCACGATTCAAGGTTCAACAAATCCGTATTGCAAAGAGTGGTCATTGATGTGACAAACAGGAAAGTGCATCTCTAATAAAATGTTTATGTGCAAGAGTATCAAAAATATCTGCATGGAAATTTTGGTACTTCCAACATAAACGATAGATTCATTTTACCTCCATCATCGACAAGGCTTGCCTTAGAGGCACCTTCCCATGATAACATAAACAATTTTTGCTCTTTCTAGGAGACAAGACCATAATGCTAGATATTGTTCACAAATGCATTGCATGATCATGGATTCTTCTAGGTCACAGTATCAAAGGGTTTCATATAAGCTTCAACATCTTCATGATGAGTGATGTAGGGGCATCAAGAGCCTCATAAGCATATTTTTGTTATTTTTTGGTTTTAGGTTTGTTAGAGTGTTTTGGAGTCTCATAAGGTCATTTTTGACCCATTTGGATCATATGGATTCATTTTGGAGATTAATTGGGTTTTTGTTTTAAAATTGTAAAAGTTGCCAAATATTCCTAAAAGTTGTCATGCAACTTTGGAAAGGTGTCAAAAAGCAAGAAACAGTTACATGCAAATCAAGAAACCATTTCAAAGAGTTGGGATTGATTGGGTAATGTATGAAAACACCCTCAAAAGTCGAATAGAGAGGGGAAGAACTGATTTTTATAGTTTTTGGTGAATAGAAGCAAGCTTTTTTTTTGTGTTTTTCTAAGTTACAAACCTGTTCTTTCACATTGTATGGCCTGGTACGGCCTCATATCAAGGACTTTAATATACAGATCAAAAAATATTTGTTTCTAGTTAACAATGCTTTTTGTCTCATTAAATTTCATTGAGTTTTGTGTGAGATATGGCCATTTTGGTGAAGGTTACCCTATACTAACAATGTTTTCCAGAATTTGTAGTTTGAAAACGTGCTAGTATGGCCATGTATGATACAATACGGGCTTGAAACCAATTTTAAATATTGAAGGCATGAGTCTAGTTTCATATTCTTTTGGTTTGAACAAATTTGATTATGTTTTGAATGAGTTATGCCATTTTTGGTAAGAGCAGGTTTGTGGCTGGCCTAGGGTTTCCAGTTTTGGGAAAAACGTCGTAACTTTCTTTTCCACTGTTGGATCTTGATGAAAATTGGAGGAAAAGTCTATAATTAGGTTATCTTCAATTCCATCAGAGCGATTGGCTTCATTTTTTGTTTTGTGAAAGTTATTAATGACTGTTCCTTTCATTTCAGGGCTGTCCTGTCAATGTTTTGAAGAATTAGTCATTGAATGTGTTTGTTTTCCCTTTTTCTGCATCATTTTGGTATCAGAGCTAGAAGACCCTAAGAGTGCAAAGTATGCACTAGGACAAGAGAGTTGTGAGAGAAAGTTTGTTGCAGCTATGAAAGAGAGCCAGTGACTTATATCCTCCAATAGTGATGAAACTAGGTAGAAGGTGTTCAGATTTCTTCCACTGAGAGGAAGTGGGTAGAAGAGATCTTGGAGAGTGCATCTTCTAAAATCCTGTTGGGTAGAGGATAGTTGTGTGTATGAAGGTATTGGGATACCAAAAGAATGGAAGTGTTGAGGAGAATAATCCATGAAGACCTGAAGAGTAAGACTTAAAGAATAAGAAGTTGTCAAACAAGCAACAAGAGATGAGAAGAGAAAGGAGTGAGATGAAGAAGAAAGATGAGAAGGTAAAACAAATAAATATTCCGCAAGAGATAACAGCGGTGGGAAAAGATTTGGAACAAATGCAAAAAACATTTGAAGAAAGAATACGTAGTATAGTAACAAGTGTGTGGAGTTGGAAGATCACCATTCACAAAATTGTCAAGTGGCCGATAAAGGAAATTGCGGAAAGAAGAAAGAGGCAGCAATTGAGAAGAAAGATCAAAAAATTAATCAAGATGATGGCAGAGGCAAAGCCATCCAAGGAAGAGGAAAAAGATGAAGAAAATGAGTCCATTGAGACTCAAAATTTTGTTTCTAACAATATTGTGAGTATGTGTTTATAGGTGTAGCAGATGAAGATGAAGATGGAAAAGAGTATAAAGAAAAAAAAGAAGTGAATGTAGTGTATGAAGGTTGTTATGCAAATGTAGCACAATATGGTGAAGAAGAGGTTGCAAAAACAACAAAGGTACTGGTTGTATTTTCTGATTTTATGGATGATGAATATGCTAACAAATTGTATTCAAATGGTGAAGATGAAGACAAGGACAGTGGTAATGCATCATATGAACAAGAACTAGAGTTTTGGAACCTTGAAGCTGAGAAGATGCTAAGTAAGAGACGGTGCAAGAGTAAGAAGAAAGATCTAGGGAAAGTCAGGAATGCAAAACATACAACAGGGTGTAAGGAGCATCAACTTTTGGAAATGAATTCCCAGTTGAATGACAAGTGGTAGAGAAGTGGAAGGCCTATGGTAAAAATGAAACATGCATTTGAATGTTTGCAAGCATAGCAAGATTCCACATATCAGATTTGCAGGTTGAAGAAGTCCATGATGGAAGACATTGACAAATTTGCAGATCACATCTCAAATGGAACTGAGATTTTTCTTTCCTTGGGAGTATGATGCAGGGGCATGAGGATCCTCATAATTATATTTTTGTTATTTTTTTTGGTTTTAGGTTTGTTAGAGTGTTTTGGAGTCTCATAAGGTCATTTATGACCATTTGGAATCATATGGATTCATTTTGGAGTGATTAATTGGTTTTTCGTTTTAAAATTGTAAAAGTTGCCAAATGTTGCTAAAAGTTGTCATGCAACTTTGGAAAGGTGTCAAAAAGCAAGAAATAGTTACATGCAAATCAAGAAACCGTTTCAAAGAGTTGGGATTGATTGGGTAATGTATGAAAACACCCTTAAAAGTCGAATAGAGAGGGGAAGAACTGATTTTGTTGTTTTTGGTGAATAGAAGCAAGCTTGTTTTCTGTGGCAGGCTTGAATCTTGCCAAGAACTTCTCGCTCATGACGGCCCAACTGGTGATAATTCCTGGCTCAAGATTATTGAACCAATCTGCTGCGTTGTTCTCAAGAGTCTCCACAAAAAGACCAACGGCGATGTCTTCATGTGCAACATGCAAAACGGAACAAGCTGCCGTGAATGTTGATAGATGTTCATCTGGATGTTTGGAACCATCGCCATGAAATCTCGAGAAAAACTTGCGTGATCCTTTGGGCAATTCATGATGTCCTGGTAGAGCCAACGGTCCAATATTGTCGCCCCAAGGCAAGGGGGCTGGACGTCTTGCGTTTCTTCCATTACGACCGTTGTGATCATCACCATGGTTGTTGTTATTACGATCACCCATCTCTGCAGTTGGAGTGGGAGTCTCTTCTTCAAAAATTTCTGATTCAGTAAACTGATAGTTAAGATATGGTACACATCTGATTAGTAATAACTAATAAGCATCAAAATTTAAAGCTGACAAGAGATTCTCATTACTGAACAACTGCATGACAACTTCCAGAATAGCATTGCCATCTTTAATTTATTTTGAATAAATATTCATGCTACAGTAAATTTTCACCTTTTTAACAATATTAATTACCTGTATATGTGTTTGTATGGATAAGGGTACCAGGATGAGGACATCATTATGAATGAGGGAACAAGAGTAAATAAATTAGGCCATGTCTATAATATAAATAAATATATTCACTGGTATGGGGGTAAGATCGCCACCCCAGTAATGGAGGTTCTTGGTGACTATGATTGGAAGTTGAATTGTATGATACATGTTCCACCAAGAGGACAACAGAAGACAGAATGAAGAGAGCCCAAAAATCATTTTTGTGTGCACCCGATAGCAGCTAACAGATTACAACCTATATTTATTGGTCTAGAAAGAGGACAATTGAAGACAGACTGAAGTGAGAACTCCGGAAACCATATTTGTGTGTAACCCATAGCAGCTAATGGATTGCAACCTATATATATTATTCAGTAATCAATCAAGTCCATGTGTGGTGCTCTTGTAGTCCCTTTCTTAGTTTCATATGCTAGCTGATTGGGGTATCACATGCATGGAGAATAACAAAGTTGTTAAATTAAAAACTATGTGTTCAGTGACCACATTTAAATGGCTATAAATACTCAGTAAAGTGCCTGTGGAATTCATAATCACTTGTTGCATTCAGCATTGTAAGCTGCAAGTTTTCAACTTAGATACTGTGTTTACTGTTTTACAACATCAACCTATTCAGATTTTTTATCTAGTTCTGTTTGGGAGTATTAATGCAGCTTGATAGCAAATGAGATGTGTAGGACTGAGGCAAGCGAGTTTTCTCCATTTGTCTGTCATTTTGTAGATTTCCATGTGAGATAGATTACTAAGCAATGCAACAATATTGATTTGTCTTTATATAGTATATTGCATCTGCGTACCTGTTGCTTTTACCATGATGTCTTCAACAGGGATAGTAAGTATGATTAGGTGTCATGAGAATCTTTCCATTCAAAGAATCCTCATATTCAATTATCATTGTTCAAATTATAATTGAATTTTTTCCCTTTGACAGGTAATACTTGAAGTTGTTTACACTCATACTGCAGAAAAGGACGATACTGCACCTGAAACAATATCATTTCGTGGGATTGATTACTCATCCTATTACATGCTTGACAAAAATAATGAGTATGTAGTCAAGAGACAATGATGGTTTGTGATGTATTGTCATAGAAGATAGTATAACATGTTTATTATTTCTTCTGAGCCTCTGATAACTTTTTATCTTTGTTCCAATAAAGCTTTTTATCTTTGTTCCAATGAATACTGTAGTGCATGGTCATCTAAACGCATTATGGAATATGCTACTGTTTATTAATTGATTAAGTTTTTGACAAATGCTTGACAAAATGATATTGTCAATTGTCAGGGATGCTGCAGCTGATTCTACAAATAAATTCAATTGCAATCACCCGATAGTCCAAAAACTGGTGCTTCTTTTTAACTGAGTGACCCTATTTCTTGCACTCACAATATTTAAAAGCATTACATCTATCCTTTCATGCTTTTTAAGTTTTTTTACAACTCAAGATTTCTATAGTATTCCCCTGCTGTTTCCTTTTTGTCGTTTAAAACATCATGCATTAAAGTTTTAAACAGCTGATTACCTTACAATATCCTTGACCATCCTGTTAGACAAACCTGTATGCACACCCACTATATTATTCATTCAAGGGATTTTATACATCTTATGTTTGTTGCAGTTCAACAAACCTTCTATTCTGATCCTATCATGTAGGAAACAGCCCCTCTATTATTTTCTATGTGTATATTTCCTACAACATGACTCAACAATCATATCATTAACTGATATAGGTTTCAATAAAATATTTATTTAAACCTGTTTACTAAGACCCTACCATACCACTGGACTATGTTTAACACATCCCAATTACCAGTAACTACATATCACATAAGGCCAACTTATTGTTTGTTTTCTTGCAGATTTTGAACTTTGCTTTGTATGCATTAATTTGAAGAACAAAAATTTGTAGTCATTTCTGCCATCTATATTTTAGGATGATCACGAATATTCTTAGTATAAACAAGAGTTTATAACCATAGTTCCATGGAGTATCCTGATGGGGGGACGCAGGTACGTGCGGACAGGTTTCGTGGATGGGGGAACCAATGGCCTAAGTTTGGGGACAGTGATGGGGTGGTGTTGATGTGGTTTTTCGTGACCGCACCAACGCAGAATAAAGTTGCCAACGGCTTCCCTATTCTCTCTTGATCAAAGTATTCCGCATGCTAAGATTGCAAGAAAGTTCATGCGTTCAACTCCAAGGTTCCTTTAATGCGAATAGGCTCAGTTTGGCTCGATGTGATTTGCTGGTATTTCAAGGGGACTTACAGAATTGTTCGGCAGTGGAGAAAGGGATTCAAATGCTCGAAAGATTTATCTATGAAGTGCGGGTTTCCTATTCTAACCAGAAAGTACTGAATTGAAAAGGGTGTAGGGCCTAAGAAGTTTATGTTCTATTCTAAATGCAGGATATGTGGAGCTTCACTTCAATAGACTTCAACCGGATTTCACCTAGCCTCCGTCGGACAGCCTCAGCAAAATCGGTGCAATCTTCAAGGGAAATAGCAAAGATGTTCAAATTATGACTTAACATGCATACACCATCACAACGACGCATATAAGCATATAAATCACAACCGAAGTTAAACACAAAATAATGTCCAGTTGACCACACAAGGCGAACTTATCATCAACAAGCCGCTAGTGGTATGGAGTAAAGCGAAGCTATCTCAATGAAACACCACACATCAAAGTAAGCTACTTGCATGAATTTAAACTACTTGGATACGAAAGGAAGAAGAAACCTTGCTAGCATTTCATGACAAGACGAATTTCATCATCAATGAAAAGATCTATTATCATAAAATGTGTTACACAACAATCTCTTCAAAAGTTTTCAAAGGGAAAACTTTCTCTCTTCTCCAAATTATGCAAAAATGCTCTACAATGCTACACTATCTAATTCTAATGCTAATACTCTCTCAATGTCTACTGTCTACTATCTAATGAGTTACAAATGAGGGGGACTCCCCCTTTTATAGCTAGCCAAGTCCCAAAAGACGGCTAGGGTTACAATCAATAGAGTGGCCAGAATCGTGCCACCCCAGCCCTGAATAATATTGCCCTAAAAACCGCCACAGAGGAGAGTGGGGTAATAAATGCGCCATATTGTCCACCATCATCCTTCTAGAAGATTCCATTTGTAGACGCGTTCACACTGTTCTCGATCTTCTTTCTCGGCGTTGTTCTTTGATTTCTTCCACTTGAGGGTCTTCATCTTCGTCACTTTGAGTTATACTAAGTCCCAACACTTAGTCATTTTCTTGCAACTTTTTCTCCTTCGATATTGAAACTCATCTTCCTCGTGCTTCCACTTCAAGTCATCACACTAACTCATCATCGTTTGGCCTCGACATTCCTCCTGCAAAACAAGCAAGGAGAAGGGGATCAGATCATTTCATAATATAAATTCAACTTACTCACCTGATTCTAGCACTTTGATCTTCAAGGGCTCATCGTTTTCACTAGCCAACTTTTGCCTTCTTCATGATTCCTCATGCCTTAGCCAAATTTTGATCCATCTTCTTCAAAGGCGTATCATCTTTGAGAAATTCACTTCACTAACTGGAGCTCTGATAACCTCGATTTTATTCATTTCAGGCTCAAGAAAACTATCTTCACGAAGGATTTTCACCTTGAAAACACATTTTCTTCACATTTGCCTTAGAAAATTTTCACATCTCCCTTAGGAAATACATCAACCTGGTGCCCACTTAAAATCTTCATCCCAAAATTCTCGACAAGCTGTGGAAGACCTTAAAATCAACTCCTCATCGATAATCTTCAATACCCAGAAGAAAATTTTCCCCAGAACGCATCGAACCCATGGGTCCCCAACGAACGGGTTCATTTAATTTCCTTGAATTTTGAACCTTAGAAAATATTCTTTCAACAATTTTGTTCTCGTTCTTCGATCCCCTCTGAGAATTTTGCTCTGACTTCTTGAAAAATTTGAATCATCCTGCAATATCATCGTCTCTGACTTCATCACTGAGAAAAGTTGCTCGTGCTCCGGAAAATTTAATCAACTTGGAGCTCTAGGCGTATTTTCCAAGAAGGCAACAATTTGCCTTTAGAAAATATTTTAAAATCATCTTGCACTTGCCTTAGAAAATTTTTATTTCATCTGCCAGTGGAGAGAAATTTTTATCAACTTCGTTTAGCAAATTTTATTCATTCCTGGCATGCTTTGCACATTTCATCTTCACTCCACATTATACACTTCACACTTAGGAAATATTTCTTCCAACGCCTAGGCAAAATTTTTTAACACTTAGAAATTTTTTTATTTCCCCCTTGAGGCGCCTAGCACTTGATGGAGGAAAATTTAAAAATAACGCCCAATATCTTGTTCTTACCCTTCACACGCCTTAGCAAATTTGTTTTTACTTCACACCTTATGACTCCCACCACCTTGGCGCATAACACTTGATGAAGAAAAACGTCTAGCACATCACCTTTTACCACGCCTTGGAATATTTTTTAATCAGTTTTCACCTCACTTATCAGCTTGCATTTACCTTTACCATCCTAACTTGGGCGCATTTAGGCATGTCTATTGGATGACTCTTCAACTTCCGCTTTTGTCTTCACTTGAGCTTGTTTGGGCGCATTTCCACCTTGGTGAGGGATAAGAATCTTTGACTAGTTGACCCTTTTATTTCTTGAGCGCATTTTACCCATGAAGGAGGATGAACCTTCAACGCCTAGCTGGTGACTTTTCACCTTCTCCATTTTTGTCTTCATGTGGCCCCATTTGGGCGCATTTTGCCATGGGAGAAGGATAGACTTGTTGACTCCTTTGACCACTTGCTTGTTGGGCGCATTTAGCATAGGGAGGTGGATGAAGCATTTACAACGCCTTGACTTGCTTTTTCAAACTTACTCCACCATGCAGCTTGGGCGCATTTTGTATGATATAGTGGATGAAGATTCCAACGCCACCTTGACTTCCTCATTTTTGTCTTTACATGGCCCATTTTGGGCGCATTTTGCCCATGTAGGAGGATAAAAAGAGTTAACTTTGCTTTGACCTATTGCAATTTGGGCGCATTTCTTGCCTTGAGGAGGATAAAACTTCATGCCTTAGTTAATTTTTTTTTTGAATGCTCAGTCTTGAGAAGAGGGCGCATTTTGGCCTTGCTGGTGGATGAGATTCATTGACCACTTTGACTTTTTCTCTCCTTGGGCGCATTTTGCCAGTGGAGGTGGATATTCGTTTGCCTTAGAAACTTTTTCAACCTTCCTGAGCTCTCTTCAAGTTGGGCGCATTTTGCCCCTGCTGCAGGATGAATTTCAACGCTTAGAAAATTTTTAGCAACTTGCCTTCAAGGATGGCGCATTTGGAGGTGGCAGAGGATAAAGCTCCAGACTCAGCTATTTTTCTTGTCTTTGCCAGTTTACGTGCCCTGCTATTTATAGTAAGTCTTCTGAATTTTGTACCTCTGAAGCTTGGATCATCTTGAAATTTTGAACGTAGCATCCTTATGACCTTGTTGTTCTGTCGACACTGACATTTTTAGTCACCCTGCTATTTATAGCCTGTTTCTGAAGGTGGCTTACTATAAATAGTAAGCTCTTGTTTCTGATAGCTCCCAAGCTCCGATCGAGTTGAAATTCGAATGAGGCGATCCTCACCACGCGGACCTTCTTAATCGACGATGCAAATGATTTACTATTTTAGTATGTTTCAATTTGACTTACTATAAATAGTGCTCTGCTTGTCCCAAATTTCACCGCCAGATAGTTTGAAGGACGCCGACGCTGTGGTTTACACCGGTTTTCAAGATTTTGACTTCTTTGATGCCTATTTTAGGGTCTCCGGGTTGAAACCCCGATTCGCTTTGCATGCATCCCAAATGGACTCGCTTTGCACTCGCTTTCTGCGGCACCGCGATCAGCTCGTGAATCGAATCACTGGTTTACCGGCTGGACATACCTGCTAAAAATAGCAAGTTCCCCATCAGTGAGAATCCTCATTTGCATGTCACACCATCGCTGAAGCTCTCGAAAACCCATCAGAATCACCGACATGCAAAAGAAACCTCGACATGCAAACCCTAAAAATAGCCTCTGGCTAAGGCTGAATCCTGAAAATGGTCATCTTGTCTTGCATGTTATATCATCGCGGGTCTTGAAAAACCTGTAAGGAATATCCGCATGCAAAGAAAAACTCGCATCCGACCCCTGAAATTCGTGCCACCGGACTGCTAAAAATAGTTATCTGTTTTCGCTCAAATTTGGCATGTGAGTAGTCTGATATGCTCTGAATGCTGTGTGACTGTCGGAACCTCAAAAGTGCTGACAAATCGCCTGTAATTGCATACTTACTAAAAATAGTAAGTTCCTCAAAATCTGATAAAAACTTGCTGAGAGCCTGCTTGAAACACACTGACAACAATGTTAAGCTCAATTTTCAATTTATTGACTTTATTCGACCTCAAACTGACCAGGAAGACCCAAACCCTAATTTCCAGACTTAGCCAAATTCACGCTGAAGCTTGTAGACGGGAACGTCCCCGGAAAGGTAGACAGTAGAAAAGAGAGACAAGGACAAAACAAACGAAAAGTGAAGCCAAAATTAGGGGGTCCCCATTTGCAATGGGGCGATGTGTGAAAAACGTCACAACAGGTGGCAAGAGGGTGCTGAAATACATATAGTACGTGAAAAAATAGTTATATAAAGATGTATAAGTATAAGAATTTTACATCTTGGAGACAACTAGGAGTCCCCTAGACATTTTGAGGACACCCCAACGTCCTCGAAGTCCTAGTGGCATCTTGGAGACGACGATGCTGGTCGTGGGATGGTGGTGATGGTGGTGGGCTGGTGGGGGGACGTCCCCCCCAAGTCCCCAAGTCTTTGAGATGGGGATGTCTAGGAAATGAGGGTTTTTTTGAGGGGGACATGTCCCCATGGAACACTATTTATAATTGAACTTAATTGGATTGCAAGCAGTCCCATCACAACTAGTTTAGATATAAGTCTTAAGAGGAGTTGGCTTTTAATATGAAAAGATGTAATGTACCGGATCAATTTTTTCAATTTTTTAATAACAGTTACAATGCAGAACACACCCGTTAAGGTTAGCTCTAAAACCAAAATGTTGCGAAAAGTAACCCTAACCAAGAATGAGCCCAGGATGGACGAGCATATGGTCAGAGGATCTGATGCAAAGCTGAACTGGAAGGAACTCTAACCAAGAATGTGCCTAGGAGAGGCGAGCATATGGTCAGAGGATCTTATGCATGCTGAGCTGAAAGTAACTCTAACCAAAAAATGTGCCAAGGAGTGGCGAGCATATGGTCAAAGGTTCCCTATGTGCTATTTGATTGGAAAGTAACTCTAACCAAGGAATGTGCCAGGGAATGCCGAGCATATGGTCAGAGGATCCCTAAGTTATTGCAACTAGAATGAACAATGTCTTAGCAAGATAATAACATTGACTGACAGTACTACTGAACAACCTTACAATAAAGATAATATCCTGCAAGTACACTGCATTAGAGAAATATAACAAGCTGCAATATTGTTTATCAATTCTTCCAAACTCACAAGACCACTTGGACTCAATTTCTCACTCAACTATTGAATTCCCGTAATCTGATATAACTGATTATTGACTGAATTTACACAGACCAGCAACTTAGCAACTCACTATTATGCTCACAACTCACTCAAAAACCATAGGATGAGACAAAATGCATATTACCCCTAGGATGATGGCGCCCCTATCCCAATGATAGAAACCCAGCTTACAGCCCTAAAACTTTTCTTGCACAATTCCCAAGACAGCATGAAGAGGGATGACCCTCAAGAAGGGCAACTTGCTTCTTAAAAATTCATTTCTCCATCAAAAAATCTGCAACTTTAGGCAAAGGATCGCCCCTATCAAAGATACACAATGGAAAGATACCCAGAATGAGAATATTTTTATTTTTGAAGATATGAGTGAAACTTACAATCAGCTATGACAAAACTAGCAACACCAAAACTTCACTAACTTGCTAAAACTGAACTACAAATGCAAGAAACCCAACTACAAATGCAAAGGACTCCATTACAAACTATTATCTCAACTAGTTGCTATCTCTCAAGCAAGAAGATGAGCCAATGCTAGGAGGTGTACTTTCCTCAAAGCGTGTGCCTGAAAACAATTCAGCAGCATAATGATATGGTAGACAAAAGATCCCAAATGAAGAGCAGAGGTTAGCTTTTATAGACTTGAGAGGAAACTTCTAGAAGCTTCAAGAAGGCACCCAATTTTCAAATTTGAATTTGCTTTCTTCTCCCTCCAAAGATGGCATCCATTTTCCAAGGCAATATTTGACTTCTAATTGAAAATAACCTTTCTCTCAAGTAGGCATCCCACTTCTCCAACAGATAATTTGGCCTTGGAAAATGTAAATTATCTCTTGATGAGATAACCACCCATAAAGTCCCCTTTTTTAAAACAACATAAAGTGATAAAGCTAGGCCAAGGGGTTAATGAGAAAACATAACATTAAAATATAAGATTATTTAAATCAACATAACTTATCTCTCTAGAAAATGCACCCAAAGGCCAAAATTCAAAATACCAACTGAACTGGCTGAAGAAGAGAGCCAACTGTATCGAAGCCAATAGGACCACTGCTAGAAATGGAATTTACTAAAAATAGCAAATTCCCAAAGTTGCTCGAATTACCATGCATGCTATACCACTGCGAAGCTCTCTGAAAACCCAGAAAGAATCTGCAATCCAATCTTTGAACTTCAAGCGACAACCTCCTCAAAAACGGGAAACCCTAATTTTCACCCTTCGAGTAGCCTATGGATCTCCGGAATAGGCCAACGGTCAATATAATTGATCACAGTTGAGAAGGGGACATTACAAAAGATAGACATGATCTTGATTCAAGAATCTGTTAGATTTGGGGCTTTGACTGGAATAAAATAGTCTGGTATATGGGGAAAGAAATTAACGTTATAATTGCAGAACACATAAACAATAATTGGGACCCAACCAGGCATAGTTCAAAAACTTGGACTCAGCAAAACACAACAGGACATTTAAACATTGACTTGGGACTTGGCAAATACTTTGCATATTAAAAAAAATTACATAAATTCATAAAATAAACTTAAATAAAATGCAAAATACTAAATTGAGAGAACCGATTGGTAGTTTATCATATATGGTATGACCATGATGATTGATCGTTTGCTATGTTGATGGGTTCTTGCATATTGTGTCCTGGTCCTGTACCCATTTGGGCTAGGCTCGAGAGTGGCAACACAAGTGCCTTGGGAGCAGCTAGGGAGCATGCCAACTACCTTGGTTTCTTTGTGGCTACAACATACCCATAGGGAATTGGGGCAGGTCAGACACTCCCAAAAGATCTTGGGCGCTCCTGTGGGAACACCAACACAACTGACAACCAAAGACACATTAAAAAGCGAATTTTAAACTCTAAAACATAAAAAATTCCTAAAAGCAACCTAAAACTTAAAATCCACCCCTCATTGCTTTATTTTTGACAAACACAACTCTATTTCACACAAACTCATTCCTGCTAAGCTATTTTTCCATTTTGAAAGGTAGCTTGTTTTTTTTGAAGGAGAACAATCACAAAGTGCCAAGGGGGTTAATATTGCTTGCACAAAGGAGATCTATTCATCCAAGATAAGTATTTTAACTAATTCTTTCAGCTTTTTAATGAATTTTTTCAAGTTAAAAAAAAACAAGTTTCAAGATTTTTTATTATGTTTTTTGGTGTTTGTTTTGAAGTTTTATTAGTTTATACATATTGTAGGGTTGCATTTTTTAATTTTATTTTTTAGAATTTTTTTAACAACAAATTGCAATCTATTTGGAATGACTACTAGTTCAAGTTCAGTGGGCATTGAGAGAAGTAATCAATTTAAATATGATAAAGTATGTCCGCTATGAAAATTGATGAGCACACGATTATACTGAGAGTGGGGGGTGGGGTGAATCAATATAATGCAACTTTTTGCAAATTTAAAAATTTATGAATCACAAATAAAATCATTTACTCAACATCAATAAATATGCACATGAGAAGAACACAATAACACTCGATATTTACGTGGTGATCCTTATGGGAGAAAACCATGATAAACTAATGCTTGTATATAAATTCTTCATACAACTTTGTAGGCACCAACCTACAGGAGACAACTATCTCCTTTAACAAAGATTCGTAGGCACCAACCCATTGGAAGCACCAACTCCCACAACGGAGCACCAACTCAGTAAGAGACACCAATCCCCTCCATTCAATTTGTGAGCACCAACCCACTGGAAGCACAAACTCCCACAACTAAATTTGTAGGCACCAACCTACTAGAGGCACCAATATCTCTTTAAGGAAGCACCAACTTCCAAAGCAAAGTACCACCCTCCAAGTTGCTTCTTCAATGGACGATGGACATTACAATCTTTATTCTTTCACTTCATGATTCCCTTCTTCTTATTAACCACATAAATGTACTTGCATCATTTGTCATAACCCTCGAATTTGTGCATATGCATATGAGAAATAGATAATATTAAAAATTGTCGTAATAATTGGCATGAGCCATATGTAAACTATATTTGGTGACTATAATCTTATTTCAAATGGATATAATAAAATAATAAAATAATAAAATAATGAAATATTTATTTATTATCATTGTGAAATGACTTTGAGAAAAGTAATAAGTTAATAACAAACTTAATTAAATCAACGATTTGATCTCAAGACTCTACGAATTGATCTTGGATCAGTCTTTGCTAAGAGATGCGACTGTGAAAAAGGTTGTCTCCTCCGAATGGTCAGCCAGTAAAAAAGAGACACGCCCTTGCAGACTTTTAAAAGAACGGCTCTCAGACTTAGAATAATAAATTTTTATCATATGTGGAAGACAGGAGACATATCAGATTACATAGAGCACGTTTAGAAAAGCAGTTCCGTGTGCCGATCAAGAGGTAAGTATCCTCACCCATTGGTTATTCATTGAAGGATTATGGAATCAATACAGATTTCTATGACAGTGGGTTACTGTAAAAGAACTAACTCCATATCTTATTCAATATTCAGTAAATGCTTCTAACACTCAAATCTGTGTTAAATTGTAAATTCGACCAAGTGCAATATGATAAGTTTATGCATATTATGACACGTTTTGCAATTAATAAATATATATGTCAATATATTGGGTTTCGCCTATTCAACATAAATGAATAACGAATTCCACATCTGAAGATTAATGGATAATATTTATCAATGTCACAATAATGTTGCTTACAGCAATTATTGTACCTTATTAAGCTAGTATGACTTTTACTATAAGAATAGATTACGAGCCAAAATCCCTTTCGCTAATACCCACTGGGGATATGAAGTTTGTGGAGGGAAAGGCTGGTAATTCGGTCAATTGATGGATGGTCCCAAGACGAGTAGGAAACCTTGAGGGAGTCTAATTGGTGACCGTTCATGCGCCCTTGGCATAGTAATTCTTCCATCCACCGATGAGGTTAGGAAAGAGGAAAAGGCAAAGGTCTATTTCGATCAAGAGTAATAAGTCATATCAGATTATGATGTGTTTTATGCACTAGATGATAATACATTTATCTTATTCTTAAAATGTTCAATCTAGAATTGTCTAATTTAATTTGGATTGAGGAACTATGTGTATTTGTGGAAATGCATGATATGTGTAGGTCTCCAAGGCAAATTACATGTGCAAAATTAAGTGTTGGTAAATACAAATTCCTGATCCTAATTTGTGCAAATTCTGTTTCTAGGACAAGTTTGATAAGGGGACATTACAATTGGTATCAAAGCATAATCTTGCCATCTTGTACATAGGTGAATGCAAACCTATCGAAAAAAGGGGTCCATGGCTAAACAATTGTCCAATGAACTAAGGGCTTTTATGGAACAAACCAATCAAACCCTTATGAACCAAAATAAAGGGTTAGTGAAGGCAAACCAAGCACTCATCCAAACTTTGCAAAATACGGAAAACTCAATCAGCAACCTGAAGAATAATCCCTCAAATGGGAGACATAAGTTCAAATCATTTAGAGGCTAATAACGGGCCATTCACACCCAGAGTTCCCAAACCCCCCTTCATAACCAAGGAGGATGGTCCTAGAGGGGAGGAGGAGATGGATCCAACAGCAAACAACACTGAGGAAATCATTAGAGCATATAGAGATGTTGAACCCGAACTTAGGGAACTTGTGTCATTTAGGGAATTTTGTGAAGCCAAGAGGCATGAAGCCCCTAGACAAGGAAATAAACCACCAAATAAAGATTTGAAGCATATAGTGAATAAAGTGACCTTGCCCAGCTTTGATGGCTCAAACAAAATCACCGCCCATGCTTGGTTGCAAAAACTAAATACCTATTTCACCCTCAGCCCAATGCCAGAAGAAGATGCACTTCAATTTGCAATCTTGCATTTGGAAGGCTTAGCCCATGAATGGTGGCACCATGGAATCCTCACCCAAGGCCACCAAAACATAACCTCCTATGAAGAACTTTCACAAAAACTCATTAGGAGGTTTGATAGAAAACATCCCCAAGAAGCCCATGAATGGTGGCACCATGGAATCCTCACCCAAGGCCACCAAAACATAACCTCCTATGAAGAATTTTCACAAAAACTCATTAGGAGGTTTGACAGAAAACATCCCCAAGAATATTTTAGAAGGTTCACTCAACTAAAACAACAAGGAACAGTAGAAAGCTACATAACTGAATTTCAGAAAATCTCAGTTCGAGTTTCAAGGATAGGGGAGGATAGACTCACATACCTCTTTATGGAGGTACTAAAAGAGTCTCTAAGAGGGTTAGTAAGTGCTCTTAACCCAATAAATCTCGAGGATGCCATAGAAAAATCCTTAAGGCTAGAAACTTCATCAACAAGTCCTAAAATTACAAACAACCATAGCAAGTATTCTCACAAAAAAGATAATCCATGCCACAATCCCCTCACCAAAAGGGAACGACATAAACTAAGGGAGAAGAATTTGTGCTTCACATGTAAAGGCCCATGGGAGCATGGGCACACTTGTGAAAAGAAAGAAGACAGTAGGAAGAAGAACCCTTGTTGCCGTTGCAATGCAGATTGGTCACTTGGGCATAAATGCAAAAAGAGGGGTCGAGCCCACAAGATTGAGGCAACCACCAATGAAGAAACAAAGGAAAATGTATGCAAGAAAGCAAGGTATGAGGGAGATGAGTAGGTAACTCGTGCCACAATTACACAAACCTCCAAACACCATCCATTTCTCATTAAGAGTACACTTCAAGGCCAAAGATTCATCACCCTTGTGGATAGTGGAGCATCCCACAATTTAATTTCATAGATGAAAGGTTAGTTGCAAAAAGGAAGTTAAAGGCACAAGAGTTCAAGGGATTCACAATAGCCATAGCCATGGGAGCTGTGGTCCAATGCACAAGAGTAGTTCCCCAGCTAGAAATGATTTTGGGAAATCATCCCATTAAAGAAGACTTTTATGTAGTGCCTCTAGATGCAGATGTAATATTGGGTACCCCATGGATCTACTCCTTTGGATGCTTTATGTTTGATCTTCCCAACTTGACACTTTGTTTCCAACACCAAGGACAATAAGTTACCTTAAAGGGACTGCCCGATGGATCACCACAAGTAGTCTCTTGCAAAAGAATAGAAAGAATTTTGAATAGGGGTCAAGGAGAATGGGCAGCACAGTGCATGATTTTAGACAAGTCAACTCCTCAAGGGAAAGCCATCCACATTGACATACAACCCATTATGGAAAAGCACAAGAAGGTTTTCAATGATATTCCGCTTGGATTGCCACCCAAGAGGGGCTTTGAACATATTATTGAATTGGAAGTGTTAATGTTATGGCAGCTTTGGGCTCATCCTTCCAGCCACGAGTGAAGACATAAATTCATATAGCCTATCGACTATTTATTTATTTGTGATAATTAATGTGAAGGGGCGCTTCACATGGCAACAATGTAATTTCCTCTTGGCCGAACTTCCTTGAAATTAGCATTTATTATTTGTAATTATATTTATTATGATGGCCGACCTATCTCTTGAAGAGGTGCGACCTCTCTATCAATATGTATATATAGAAGATCATTTTACTCCTTTGAATGATCAAGCAAGTTCGATTCTTTCCTTCATTCAAGTGCGAATTTCATCAAGAGTAGATTGCAAATTTCTTCAAGGACAGATTTAGATATCAAGGAAGTGCAGATCATTATCTGTCATTGCATCAAGTGCAGGTGCTGAATATTGGCCTTGTGATTGGCCTCATTGTAAAGAGAATTGTTGCCATTATTTATATATATAAGAGAGATCTTTGTTGCTGGGTTTTTCTCCCTCAAGAAGTGGGCTTTCCCAGGGTATCTGCTGTGTTATTGTGTCTGATTTTGAATTAATTTTCTGTGCATTAAATCTGATCATTAAAAAATAACATGGTATCAGAGCGGGTCTTGAAAACATCCTATCAGATTTATCTATTTATCGGTAGGCTTGAATAAAAGCTCTTGTAGATGTCGCTGTTGCTTCTCACAGGTCAGAGTCCTCTCAATGCATGTTTCCCTTGAAGATCGATGGGCTTCATGTGTTTCTCATTAGAATTCTGCCATGTCTAATTCGAAGTTAGATTACATCAAGTGAAGTATCAACTGACTGGCGCATTCCAAATGGCATAGTGCGTGTAGCTTGAGGTGATCTCCGTTTTCCTTTGGCTCGTGGCTGCGTAGCCTCTGGCTGTCGCCACTCTCGAATTGTGAGATCATTCTGTCGGCACCAGGGTTACCTGAAGTCGCATCAGGAAATTGGAGGCATTCAGATGGGTCTAAAGCTACAGGCGTCTGCTAGTAAGGAACATCGATGTGCTTACTATAAAATAGTAGAGTGTCTACAATAAAGAAAGGAGTCGCCAGGCGCATGAGAAGTGTTGGGCTGTTAGATTAGTGTTAAAGTTGGGAAGCCTCTATGTTTCGGGTACAGACTGGCTGCTTGGAAATTGCATCTGAGGCCTTCATGTTTCTAAATGAAGACTTGGTGATTCGTGGCATATAAAGTTTGTCAGAATTAATAGTTATTCAAGGTGAACTAGGCTTAGTGAATTAATCCAAGATTGACTTTCAACGACAGGAACAAATAAAGGGTTGCATCAATCGATCACATTGAATATTTTTTGGGTGATTCCATTTAAATCAGATATGGTGGGAGCTGTGTTATACTCAGTTGCCTTCGTGCTTATGCTGATTATTAAGCTTCGCCGCCTATGTTATATTCATGTGTATGCTCCAGCGTTGCTCAGTCGCACCATCTTTAGGAAGATTATTGGGTGTATAAAGATATCGAGCTTCTGTATTTTAGCGCCAACACAATGAATCAAGGCTCTCCTTATTGGTTGATAAGGCATTAATGTTCAGATTATTAGAGATATAATTAGTTCATTGTTGGATGCCAAAAGCTCCTTTCCAGGTCGGAAATATTGTACTGTTGAGATTCAGGAATTCACCTGGGAAGCTATCTAATATTGTTAATGACCTTCCCCACTGTCGCCTAAACATCTCTATCTGCTGAATTGTATTTGCTCTGGTGATAGAATGTTCTTATTCTGAAAAACATTCTCGGGGAAGTTCTAGGAAGTCATGCCTCGTTATACCAATGATTCAAGAAGTCGGTACTATGATGGGAGTCGTCAGAAAGAAACAGTTCCCTGAAACGCCAACTTCATGAGGATTCAATTGGGTATTGCTTGAAGCTCTATGTCTATCGACAGCTGAAGGAAAGAAGGGTTATGTGCAACATCTTAGGAGATTTCAACAAGAAATAACTGGAAATGAAGTGCATCGTAAATTTGAACGGTCAAAGACCATGTTCAAATTTAACCTTGCAAAGGGCCTATGTTCAAGCTGTGAAGGTGGTGGATTGATCTGAGCGCAAGAGCAGTGTTCTATACTGTGTCTAGTAATTGCATCCATCAAGAATATTTAAAAAGATAAGTATTCTTTGTTTGCTGAGTTATTTCATTTATTTGGATCTTGTAATTTAGTAAAAAGAAATAGTGGTTTCTCTTGATTTGTGTTCACTAGCATAAGATCCTTCGAAGATCTCATTTATTGCAAATTATTTCATGTTGGTTGTGAAGATTTCTGAGTGTGACTCTGAAATAAAAAGAGAATTGTAATTTTGATGGTATCATTCTCTAATGCATGAACTGTGATAGAGCCTTGAACTCTTGGAGAGAGTTGGTTCTACATGCTAACTGCATATTGCATTCAAGAAATCTGTAGTTGTTCAGATTGTCTTTTGTTGTGCTGAGTTTAGCACTCTCGAGAGGAGTAAAAGTTGGAAGAAAGAGTTATATCAAAATTCAATAAAGATAAGTTTATTTATTCCTTCATTATGATTCTTTGATATATTTCTTTTATAGGTTGATTTACTTATTCATGTTTCAATATTGTTCATAAATTCTTATGTATTCATGCTATAACCTGAGATAGTAAACTTTGTATGATTCTAGCCTTGATATTTCTTTGGATAGTTATAAATAGTTAGTAATCTCTCTCTAAAATGCTTCCAGGACAGATCTAAGAGCAGAAGGTGTTGAGAGATTGCTTAGTGATGAAAAGCTTTAGGCATCTCATGAGGAAGTCACGCTGACCAAAGAAATGATCAAGAATGAAGTCACATCTTGCAGCCATGGGACTGAGTTGGTGGCTAGAGGGAGTTCACTTCCAGAAGTCTTCCTTGCAATCTCTGAAGCAGGGGTCAAGAGGGAGTTTTGTAACTCACTGAGAAGAAGTGAAGATTACTGTATTGCAAAGCTAGGTGCTCAAACCTTAGAAGATCCCTTCAGCTGCTGAGATCAGAATTGCTCAAGACTGTTATCTGGATTTGTCATTGGTAGCTCTGCAAACCTATTTAGAATAGAGTAATCTACTATGAGGTCGAGGAGGTCTACCCTGAACTCTCTACTATACCAGAGGTGTGCATTGAGGCTAGTGTTACAGGAAATCTTGGACAAAGAGGTTAGAAGGTTGTAGCCATTATGGTTGATATTGTGTTGAGGCGATATCTAATATCACGATGAGGTGATATTCTTCTTTTCACATTTGGTTGTAGCCAATGTGGTAGACATCACGTTGAGGTGATATGTCTTGTGTAGCTAGAAGTTCTGTCCCTAGTTGAGAGGGAGTGTTAATGTTATGGCAGCTTCGGGCTCATCCTTCCAGCCACGAGTGAAGACATAAATTCATATAGCCTATCGACTATTTATTTATTTGTGATAATTAATGTGAAGGGGCGCTTCACATGGCAACAATGTAATTTCCTCTTGGCCGACCTTCCTTGAAATTAGCATTTATTATTCGTAATTATATTTATTATGATGGCTGACCTATCTCTTGAAGAGGTGCAACCTCTCTATCAATATGTATATATAGAAGATCATTTCACTCCTTTGAATGATCAAGCAAGTTCGATTCTTTCCTTCATTCAAGTGCGAATTTCATCAAGAGTAGATTGCAAATTTCTTCAAGGACAGATTTAGATATCAAGGAAGTGCAGATCATTATCTGTCATTGCATCAAGTGTAGGTGCTGAATATTGGCCTTGTGATTGGCCTCATTGTAAAGAGAATTGTTGCCATTATTTATATATATATAAGAGATCTTTGTTGCTGGGTTTTTCTCCCTCAAGAAGTGCGCTTTCCCAGGGTATCTGCTGTGTTATTGTGTCTGATTTTGAATTGATTTTCTGTGCATTAAATCTGATCATTAAAAAATAACAAGAAGGGGTGAAACCAGTAATCACCACCCCTTACAAACATCCACAAAAATACAAGGAAGAAATAGAAAAGACAATTAAAGAACTTCTAGAAATGGGGCACATCCAGCCTAGCTAGAGCCCCTTTGCCTCATCAGTCATGCTTGTTAAGAAGAAAGATGGAACCATGAGAATGTGTATTGATTACAGGGCTTTAAATAAAAAGACGATAAAGAATCGCTACCCCATTCCTAGAGTGGATGAACTCATAGATGAACTTCATGGTGCCAAGTACTCCAAAATTGACTTAAGATTGGGATACCACCAAATAAGGATGAGGGAGGAAGACATTTCCAAAACCGCTTTCAGATGCCACTATGAGCATTTTGAGTTCTTGGTCTTCCCTTTGGGTTAACAAATGCCCTTGCTACTTTCCAGTCGTGTATGAATCACACCTTTAGAAAATAGTTAAGGAAATTTCTATTAATATTCTTTGCTGATATATTAATCTACAACAAAACATGGGAGGAGCATCTTAAACACATTGATGAAGTCTTAAAGATATTGGAACAAGAATTATTATATGCCAAAGCCTCAAAATGCGAGTTTTGTTTAGATGAGATTCTTTACCTAGGCAATAAGATCAGTGCCCAGGGAGTCAGTATTGATGAAGAAAAGATGAAAGCTATCAAGGAATGGCCAAAACCAAGGACCCTAACTCAACTCAGGGGTTTTGTGGGGCTATGTAGCTACTACAGGCGCTTCGTGAAGAATTTCTCAGAAGTAGCTGCCCCACTTACAGACTTAACCAAGAAAGGGGCCTTTGTGTGGAATGAAATATCACAAAAGGCTTTTGAAAAACTCAAGGAGGCAATGTGTACATGTCCTG
Source organism: Sequoia sempervirens (assembly GCA_007258455.2). Classification (NCBI taxonomy): domain Eukaryota; kingdom Viridiplantae; phylum Streptophyta; class Pinopsida; order Cupressales; family Cupressaceae; genus Sequoia; species Sequoia sempervirens. The sequence goes on from VDFB02271358.1 coordinate 217,056,607, forward strand.
TCCTAGCAATTCCGAATTTTACTCTACCTTTTGAGCTTCAATGTGATGCCTTAGGGGAGGGAATCGAAGCAGTACTTATGCAAAAAAGACATCCAATAGCTTTTGAAAGCCGCAAACTTACGGAGACTGAAAGGCACTTTCATTTATGATAAAGAGATGTTGGCCATCATGCATGCCTTGGCCAAGTTCCAGCAATACTTGGTTTGTGGGAAATTTAATATCAAGACAAATCATAATAGTTTAGGATTTTTCATGAATCAAAAGGACTTGAATGACTGCCAACAAAAGTGGGTAAGCAAAATACAAGCTTACAATTTTGATATTGAATATGTCAAAGGAACTAATAATGTGGTAGTTGATGCGTTGCTTAGACACCCACAAGTAAATAGAATCACCAATATCACAGGAAGTTGGAGGAATGATATTATTGTAGAATATACCAAAGACCCTCAGGCTCAAGAAATACTTGAAGGAAATGCACCCGATAGTGAGTATAAGGTAGTGGAAGATATCATTTTGTATAAGGATAGAAAATTCCTTGTCCCTCACTCCAAGATAAAGTAGAAAATTTTGAAGGAATACCATGATTCCCCCTTGGCAGGACACCCTAGATATTATAAAACTTACAAGCAGATACGGGAAAGATATTCATGGAAGGGCCTCAAAAGGGTTGTCGGAAAATATATTCAAGAATGTATGACTTGCCAAAAGAATAAAGTAGAACTAAACCATCTAGCAGGATTGCTACAACCACTACCTATCCCAGACCAAAAGTGGGAAAGTGTTTCAATGGATTTCATGACTGGATTGCCTAAAGTATAGGGAAAGGATTGCATTTTTGTGGTGATGGATTGATTGACTAAGTATGCTAATTTCCTTCCAATGTCCACCGAATACAAAGCACCCCAGATAGCCGAAGTGTTTTTTAAGGAAATCTTCAAGTTGCATGGTTTACCCTAGAAAATAGGCAGTGATCGCGATAGCTGTTTCCTTAGCCAGTTTTGGCAAGAACTCTTCCGGCTCGTAGGTATTAATCTTACTCCAAGTACTAGTTACCATCCTCAGACCGATGGACAAATAGAAATTGTGAATAAATGGCTGGAAGGATACTTGAGGAATTATGTCACAGGTCAGCAAAACTCTTGGGTTAAATGGTTGCACTTGGGAGAATACTGTTACAACACTACATAACACATGTCCATTAGGATGCGCCCATTCAAGGCTCTCTACAGGTATGAAGCAACTACCTTTGGAAGCTTAGTCATCTAGGATAGCAAAGTGCCAAGTGCCAAAGATTTCGTACAACAAAGCATGGATATAATGTAAGCTCTCAAAGATAATCTTCATCATGCTCAAAATCAACAAAAAATTTATGCAGATTGAAACCATGTCGAAAGGACATTTGAGGTTGGAGATTTGGTTTTTTTGAGACTCCAACCCTACAAGCAGTCTTCAATTAAAGTAAGCGGTGCAGAAAAATTAAAGCCTCGATTTTATGGTCCCTACAAGGTCTTAAGGAAAATAGGTGAAGTGGCCCATGAATTGGAGTTACCAAGCAATAGCAGGATTCACAATATCTTCCATGTGTCCAGACTTAAAAGGATTTTGGGACAACAAGTTACTCCATGTACATAATTACCACCCCTTGATGACGAGGGTAGACTTGTTTTGGAACCCGCAACTATCCTAAACATGCGAGAGAAAAAGTTGAGGAACAAAATTATCCTCGAATACTTGATTAAATGAAAGGGGTTACCTGAGGAAGATGCTACATGGGAAAGTGAAGAGATTCTAAAACATCCAAGTTTGAATTTTGCTTGAGGACAAGCAAATTCAGGGAGGGCGGATTGTCATAACCCTCGAATTTGTGCATATACATATGAGAAATAGATAACATTAAAAATTGTCCTAATAATTGGCATGAGCCATATGTAAACTATATTTGGTGACTATAATCTTATTTCTAATGGATATAATAAAATAATAAAATAATGAAATATTTATTTATTATCATTGTGAAACGACTTTGAGAAAAGTAATAGCAAACTTAATTAAATTAACAATTTGATCTCAAGACTCTACTAATTGATCTTGGATCGGTCTTTGCTAACAGACGTGACTGTGAAAAAGGTTGTCTCCTCTGAATGGTTAGCCAGCAGCAAGAGACGCGCCCCTGTAGACTTTTAAAAGAACGGCTCTTAGTCTCATTCATACGTGGAAGACAAGAGACATATCGAATTTCAGAGAGCATGTTTAGAAAAGTAGTTCAATGCGCCAATCAAGAGGTAAGTATCCTCACCCATTGGTTATTCATTGAAGGATTATGCAATCGATACAGATTTCTAAGATAGTGGGTTACTATAAAAGAACTAACTCCATATCTTATTCAATATTCAGTAAATGCTTCTAACACTCAAATTTATGTTAAACTGTAAATTCAACCAGGTGCAATATGATAAGTTTATGCATATTATGACACGTTTTGCAATTAATAAATATATATGTCAATATATTGGGTTTCACATATTCAGCATAAATGAATAACTAATTCCACATCTGAAGATTAATGGATAATATTTATCAATGTCATAATAATGTTGGTTATAGTAATTATTGTACCTTATTAAGCTAGTATGACTTTTACTACAAGAATAGATTACGTGCCAAAATCCCTTTTGCTAATACCCACTGGGGATAGGAAGTTTGTGGAGGGAAAGGCTGGTAATTCGGTCAATTGATGGATGGTCCCAAGACGGGTAGGAAACCTTGAGGGAGTCCAATTGGAGACCGTTCATGCGCCCTTGGCACAATAATTCTTCCATCCGCTGATGAGGTTAGGAAAGAGGAAAAGGCGAAGATCTATTCCGATCAAGAGTAATAAGTCATATCAGATTATGATGTGTTTTATGCACTAGATGGTAATGCATTTATCTTATTCTTAAACTGTTCAATCTGGAATTGTCTAATTTAATTTGCATTGAGGAACTATGTGTATTTGTGGAAATGCATGATCTGTGTAGGTCTCCAAGGCAAATTACATGTGCAAAATTAAGTGTTGGTAAATACAAATTACTGATCCTAATTTGTGCAAATTCTGTTTCTAGGACAAGTTTAATAAGGGGACATTACATCATTATATAAATTTGCATACTCTCCCCATATACATATCCTTCATAAATTTCTTATGCTCAATCACATGTATTCCATTATTGATTCAGTTCACACGTGCTCAAATTTTTTTCACACATCTTCTCCAAAAGGTCTGCATAAATCTGCCCATAAAGCCTTCACAAATCTGCTCTATTCTCCTTTTTAAATCTGCATATATCTCTTTTTGTATATCTGCATTAACTTCTCTTCAATAATCTGCTATAATGTTGATTACAAATCTGCCATAAAACTCTACTCTCAAATCTGCAATATATCTTCACTCAGATCTGCAATATGATCTTCAACGATTGCTCATAAATCTGAAATATATCTTCTTGAATAATGTATTATGTTCTCATATACAAATTTGCTGGTGTATGATAGATCTTCTTATTCTTTATACAACACACAGTTCATCCCCACAACATCCAAAAATTTCTTATGCCAATATATATCTTCTTATTCCTATGAAGAGATGTGATCCTTCTTAAAGGAGATGGCCACTTGAATAGACATGACTTCTCCTTACTAATTTCCTTTTATTTGAATAATGGATCTTTACATAAGACTTATTTTTTTCCTTCTAAAATATTTGACAAAGAAGTGATCGCTACCTTTTGTTTATCTTTGTTTACTTATTAATAAACAGAAACACAAGTGTTGCTGCCTTTATTACTAATCGCACCTCTCCATAATTTTATTTGTATATAAGACAAATTTTTGTCTTTTAATGAAACAGTTTTGTGTTTATGTGAGGAACGCTTACCCTCAGCATAGTCCGCCTCCTCTAATATGTGCTTTAATTACCATTCTTTTTAAAACTAATCGCTCCATTTTACTTTTTCCTTAATTGCAACTTTTTTATGTTGTCTTTATTTAACTATTTTGTCTTTTCTGATTTCGTCTTTATTCATCTCACTTTAGATTTGTCCTATTCATGAGTTATTGCTTTCAAACTTATTTTTTTCTTAATTTATTTCTGCTAGTCTGCCTTTAATCATTACAAATAGAATCGGCCTGTATCAGGAATAAATAGTTTCTGATGTAATCTTAACAATAATTGCCGCTTCATTTAATTGCTGTGTAATCTCATTGCTGCATTACACTCTATTCAGTTGGGAGATTAATTTTTAATCACTCTCTTTGTTTATATGTCTTTCATGCCTCTTTTATTTATCCTCAAATAAAATCACTACCTTCATAAACATAAGTGTTGTAGCAACTTGAATGCCCACTTACTTTGAAAGTCCTCAAACTGCGCTATCACATGTGGCCAACATGTGAAGACTGCCTCCACAAATTCATCAATAACCAACACAAACTATTTCTCCATCAAGCCTATGAATCCCTAGGTATAAAGGATCTTTAAGAATCTGTTCATTATTTGTACCATAGCTGACTATCATAGGGAGCATCCTTGCAACATATAAGTCCAGCTTTCCAATTGCAATCCCAATGCCCTGTACTCCAAGACCTCCAAGATTACAACCATGCGAACCTAACCAATTATAGACCGTTGACATCAATGATAATGATGGCAGCTATTACATCTTTTAATCTTCGCTCTATGAATTCTTTGACATCAATGATAATATTCTTGGCAATCTCTTCATTAAACTCTTTTGGCATCAATGATGACCTTGTCCACTTTTGACATCAATGACAACTTTGTCTTGGCACCTTTGACATCAATGACAACATTTCTAATAGAAATATGTTATGATGCTTAATCGACTTTAGAGAGGTAGGACTTTTATTTGGAATTGTAATGAATGTAGAGTCCAATTTAAGAGCTCATATAGTCGAGTGAAAGCTCTCTTATGTTCTATAAGTGGGTGTGGAGTTAGACTACGTGGGAGGCAAAATAAGAATTGGTTGCCAAAAGAAAAAAATATGGCATTCATTAAAGAACAAGAAGAAGCTAATGCTATGAGTGAGAGAGGAGAATTAAAATCTCATCCTCTAGCAAGGAAAACATCCTTGAAGGCACCCACAAATTCAAGAATGGCCTCCCAACATTCTTTCTTGGAGACACCCATTGTCCAAGAAAATCTCTCTCCTTCTTCCTACAAGAGGCCCATTGGTTAAGGCATTTCAAAATGAAACACAAGACATTGTAGAGGAAAACTTGCGTGTTGCATTTATCCAAATGGTCTTCCTTTCAACTTGGTGAGATCACCATATTGGCAAGAAATTATGACAACAATAAATAATGCACCTTCTGGTTTCATAGGTCCTAGGTATGAAAAAGGTGCACACCACCTTATTGCCAATTTTGTTTTTTTGTAGAGACATCACTCAAACCGATTAGAGATTCTTGGATTGAAACATGAGTGTCTATTATTTCTTATGGATGAGAAAATTGCAAAAATTGACCTTTAATAAATATTATTGCAGTGCCCCCTAAATGAATGTTTTGGAAGGCAGTTGATTGTGAGGGGCAAATCAAGGATGCATAATTCATTTCTAAAATTTTCGTTCAGTCCATAGAGATTGTGGGTCCTAAAAATGTTGTCCAAGTCATTATGGACGATGCGAAAACTTGCAAGGCAATAGGTGCTTTTGTTGAGGAAAGGTATGTGCACATTTTTTGGACACCATGTACCGTACACTCCCTTGGCATTGCAAGCAATTAGCACTCAAATAGAGTGGATGAAAGCTATATACACTAAGGGTGAAGAGATGCAAATGTTTGTGACAAACCATCATATGTCACAAGGAATTTTCAAGAATTTCTCGAATTTAGAATTATTGAAGGTAATTCTAATTTTTTTAAAAATTTAAATTATTCCATGTTTACTTATATTTTATTGTGTTATTAACTTTTCTTTTTACACAACATTAGGTTTTTGAGACCCAAATTGCATCACACATGATTATTTTGAGATGACTTGTGAAGGTGTAAGAAGCATTGGGTGTCATGGTCATTAACTACCAATGGAGTATTTAGAAGCAATCAAATTTGAGAGGGCCCAAAAGGTTGAGTTATTGATCCTAGATGAGGATTGGTGGGCTCATGTGGACTATGTCTTGAGTTTCATTGAGCCTATCAATTAGTACGATTAGGTTTGCTGATTTAGATTGGCCATGTTTTAGGGAAATCTATGATGCAATCAACTCCATGATACAAAAATTAAAGGTCATAATAGTTGTTACTAGCATTTTGAGTTAGTCAAATTTACAACTTGGTGTTGAATCTTGTCATGATAATTCAATCATGCAAGCATATTCAGCTGCTCTAATTGTCAAACTATCTTATGAGACAAAAACATTTGTTTACATTTATTTACTCATGTTGTTGTACTTGTCCAGTGTTACCACGTCCATTTTGACCCTGTCGAAATCAGATAATAATTAAATTTCACAAACCATTCAAGATGAGACACAATGGTTTTATAGGAATTCTCTTGGCATTATTGAAGACATCGAGGCAAATTTTAAAAGTTTAATTTCTTGTCAAGTAGTTTATGAAAATAGCTAAAATATGAGTTTTAGGTATTGAAGCAAAAATAAGTGATGGGTTTTACTTTGGAGTTATTATGCATCGTTTGGTCAAGTTTTTGTGGAAGAACGAGTCTCTAGTTGGGAGTTACAAAATTTTCAATTTTTTCTTAGGGTTGTGGTTATGAAGCTTCACAGTTTAATATTTGGAATCTAAATGTCATACAACCCTTCAAGAATCATATTTGGGTTCAAATAATTGATTAAGTTTTGGAATTTTATGAGGTTAAAATTTTGTGTCAGAACCTGATGAGGTTGTCACAATCACACAAAACCTCGGCATCCACTCTAAAGGGAAAAAAGAAAATGTTAAGGCTTGTTTCGTCAAAGTCTTAGGGAGGTTTTAAAACTCTTTCGGTGTTTGAAATGGTTGTGGGAACCATTGAAGAACCCAACATGCATAAAAGAAGAGACTTTTCAAAAAGCACAGTTTCATAAAGTTGAACGGTTTGAATATTGGTTTTAAAGTCGAAGGGGTTTGGGAACTATGTTTAACTAAGAGCAAGTATGGAGAACACACACATAAGATCAAGACAATGCTTGGTTTGAGGTGTTGGGGATCTAAACCTTTGGAAAACTATAAAGTGGGAAACATGTGGCACTTAATTGTTGAAGCTTGCATTGCCAAGAAATTGATAGATTCCTCGACATATTTATGGCCAAGCTATGTTGAAAGATTAGCAAATCCATTATCTCATTCTATACCAGTTCAAGAGTTTCCATGGTCTGCTTTTATGGAAGGAGCACCCTTATCTATTTCACTAAAAGATGCTCTTATTAAAACTCCTGCTTCAAGAAGAGTTCGAGAAGGAATATCACATTGCAATGAATGGATCAGAGGAGGAAAGGTCTGCTATGGCTATTATTTTGTGGTGCATCTCTTATCCATGGATGGAATGTCCAGGAACATGCAGTTCACTTGGTAGTAAATCTTCTTTCACCTCTGTAAAGTGCCTTGCCAAATCTGATCCAAAAACACTGATTTTCTGCTTTTGGAATTTTGACAAACACTTTGCTTGCAACCTTGAACTTGCTGGTAATTGATTTCAGATTTTATTTGAAATGCTTTTGATGAATGCAAATGCAATATAATTGCTTTCCAAATGATTGTAAGCATCTACCAATGCCCTAAGATGATGTGCAATATGTTTTTGTTCTTTCCAAATGCATAAACATGAAATGCTGATGTAAAATGTAAACCTACAGCCGAGGAACATTTCTACAAACGCTTGGCATGCAAACTTGGTTCAATACAATGCAACTAAACATGAAAGGCATTTTAACAAATAGTTGTCATGCAATTACTTGAATGCAAAGAACTTCTCCAGCCATTGACATTTTGTCATACACTTTGTAATCAAACTCCTTATATCTCCAATGTGATATTGCAAAGTCATAAGAATGTAGACAATCTGAAAATGGATTGCAATATATCTCAACTAAATTGTTTGCAACTCTCAGCACAAATGTCTAGATGGATTTGCCAAGACTCTTGGCATACAAAATATTATATGCAAATCTGATATCTTTTACAATGGCAGCCCACTAAAAATTTGATATGCAATGATAACAATCTGATATGAGATCATTCCCTAGAATGCAAACCTCAAAACTATGATGCAAATCACTAATTTGAGCAAATGTATGCAATTGATGGAACTTGGATTATGATGGCTGCCAACAAGAAATGATTCAAATCTCTTTAAAGATGATGCCTTAAGCTTCAAAAATGCTGCACCTAGACTCCTTGTAGCAAAATGAAGCTCCTTGAATTTTTCTGGAATTTTATGAGCCTTCTTTTCACAAAATCGAATTTCTCTTTGAGGTGCCCAGCATAAGATAAAGGCTCTGATTTATATCAGATCAGCCAAGCATAAATTTTCCCACTTCTTCAGCTCCTTTCTTAGTACAAAATCGTCCTTTCAAGGACTGGAAAATCTCCACCAATCTGCAATCTTCTTTTTCCCAAAATCAACCTCTATCAATGATGCCAAGTCGAACTTAATTGCTGCAACTAGATGAATGAATAGTGCAGATCGAACCCTTCAAAATCGATTGTCTTCAAGACAAGCCGTCCCTTTTCAAACTGAAAATACTTCAACTCCAATCTGCAAAATGAGATAAAATCGATGTCTCCTTCAATCTCCCAAAATTTGGCTGAAAGCCACAAATTTTTTCCAATGAAGTCCCAATTGAGAAGTCTGAAGTAACTCCTCCACAATTCCAACTAGGGTTGGTGTTGCACAACCGAAATTGGCACTTAACCAGCTAGGTTTGGTGTTGCACAACCGAAATTGGCACTTAACCAGCTAGGTTTGGTCTTTCACAAACGAAGACTAGAAATCAATAAGCTAAGCATTCAACTTCAACAATGTAGTAGAAAAAGTGTTTACAACTCAAAATGTCCAAATGCATAGCCAAAGCCTCATTTTATACTTTTTCAACCTCATCATCAAGAGGCTTCTAGAAGTTTCCTGATTTATTCCTTAAGTGACTTTATTATTTTATTATTTTATTATTTAGACACTTAAGTCACTTTTTGTAATTAAATTAATTAAATAATCAGTCATCCCTTTTGATATTTTATTTTATGGGAATAACTTAATAAATAATTAATTTAATAACACCTCTTGATTTAATTAAATCATCAATTAACTATCCTCATGAAATATTAATAATTTGGACAACTTAATTAAATAATTTAATTAAATCACCATACCTCCAATTCGGGGACATGACAACCTCCTATTCCTATAGATTATGAAGGATTTCGAAGTCGCTTATTGGCGTATGGGCCATTGCTTAATTGCTGTCCTCAGAGTAGTAGCTACTCATGATAACGTTCATGTTCTCTCGTTTTATGGAGTTGTTCCATAGGTTGCGGCTGCACTAATGCCGATTTGTGAGACATTTTTATCCATTTTGCCTAGTGTGTCGTAGATGTGAAGCGCAGGGGAAGAAGTTCCAGTTTACCCAATCTTCTCAAATGCTTTTCTTTTGCTTCTTAGGTTGTGGAAGTTCTATGGATGTCCTCATACACAATTTATTTGGAAAGGGAGCTCTAGTTGGTACAAAACTTGCACTTGGATACCTTTTAATCTTGCACAATAGTAGATTGGCTAAAGATAACAGACATTATCAGGGTAAAAAGTCATTTTAGTCGAGCTCTACTTTGCCACAAGTATTAATTCCAATCGATGATCAAGCCCTTGGAGCAACTTCATCTTTTTCCAAGCCATTGTTTATTGAGTCATTTGCAAAATTGAAAGTTTGGTATTGTCAGCATCAAGCTTGTATTGCATCAACACTATCAGAGGTAAGAGAAGGCCGAAGGGTGCTAATTCTTTTCCACATGATTGGATGTTTTGGAAAGACTTCCATTGGTGATTTATTAGATGACCATATTAGGCAACGATTTAGGGTTAACTTTTATGAGCATGTTGATTGCGGCTTACCCTTTAACAGAAAAGAAAAAAAATTGTTTGATATGATATCTGACAGCTATATACCTGTCAAGTTTTACCTGGGACATACTATTTTATTATATTTTGACGTTACTTAAGGGTGTATATGTTGAAGATTGCACAGCAAATACTGAGAGTGTAATGTCCCCTTCCTAGGCAATACAGTTGATTCAGGGGTTAGCCTATCATTCAGACCCTCGTAAGCTGACAAATGATGTTTAAAGGGTTATTTTGGTAGTTATCCAGCGTTTGGGAACATTACTCCATCAGTTGATTCAAGTTTAGGTATTGGTAGATACTTTTAGAATGATTTACAGATACTTACTATTTATAGTAAGTTAGGCAGACAGGAGTTGCTATTTTTGGCAGAGCACCTGATTCGGTTGGTCAGCTCAGTTTCGACCCGGTTTGATGAATTGATGAGCAAATAGTGATTGTTGAGGCAGTTGATAATTATTAAAGGTTTATTAATTTGACTTTATAATATAAAGTCACTTTAATGAAAAATTAAAATAATTATTTAATGGCAAATTATAAAGTATTGATACTTTATAATAAAGGGGTGAATAATATTAAATGAGTATTTTATTACTCATCAAAAAGGAATGCCAATATTTAATTATTTTGCCTAAGTCAACAAAGGGCGATTTAATTAATATTTTTAATGCTCATTAATTGCTTTTTGAGAAGGGAGTCAACTTATTGAGAAGAGTTATATATTTCACTAAGGCAAATCGAACTCATTCATTCATGATTATTCTAATTTGTCTTTTATTCTCTCTGAGAGCATTGGGGTTTGTGAAACAAGGGTTTCTGCAAATCATTGGATTTTGGAGAACGTTCCCTCTTTAGAATCAGACATACTGAGACCGTGAAATACTAGTTGAAGCTTGTCAGTTGAGTGGCTTCATCCAGAAGTTATACAGAGCTTATTGTGAAGATTTTCATCAAGGATTTGGGTCGAACTTCTCCAGAAGGGTTTCATATTCAGTGGCGACTATTTCCTAATCATTTGGCACACCTTTCAAGAAAGTACGAAATTATTAAATGCTGGTTTGGGCCGTACTTCTACAGCAGCAAGGGGCGTACTATTCCTGCAAGCTAGGACGCCTTGCCTTTTTGTCTTCTGGCTTCTTCATTTTGGACGCCTAGGGTTTCTGGAGACACTACATCAATTTTGAGGTGGGAGATTGCATTATCTCATTTAGTCGTACCAGCTCGTGCTTTCTTTCAGGCGCCTGCAAGCTTATTCATGTTCTCAATAAATTGCTTTCCTTTTTACTTGAATGTTTAAATCTCGCAGTTGTAATTATTCTGGAAGATCAATAAATCATCTGGCATCAAATTCTAAGTCGTATTCTATCATATTTAATCTTCTGATATTTTATTTTATTTTCCCAAGCATTTCCTTGCAAAATCGCAATTTCTCTTTATTTGCAAAAAACCACAAAAGAATCAAAAACGAAGAAAACAAACAAAAAACCTTGCATTCTCAGTCAGTGGTTGGGTTGAGAGACACTTGGTCTCTTACAGTGGTATCAAAGCACAGTTTTCCTGCCATCCTGTGCTTTTTCAGTCAGATATGTGCTTTTTCGATGCTTTTTCATGAGTAGAGTCATTATCTTCTACAATAAGGGTAGAGGAATAGGCAGAGTTGACGATTGGACAGGTCCACCTATTCCTGAAGGTGAGACAGTATTAGGGGTTCTGGGTATTCACAGATCCAGTTCCAATAGCAGTGAGAACAGTGTCACTACACTGATGGCAGATCGTGAGTCTCCTACAGAGTCTCATAGGGATCAATGGAAAGAGCATACTGGAGGTGAGATTTCTAATGATGAATTTAGGCGCAGGCATGATAATATGATGGACATGATGTCTCAGTTGATGGGCACGATGAGGTAGTATACTCTGCCTCAGCAGCACTACATTCAGATAGGACAGACGAGTGGGACTGCAGGCATAGACCAACCACTAGTGTTAGTACAGCGACAGTCGTCACCTATCTTGCATGAGTGTAGGCCGCGTCAACCCACATTTATATCTAGAGAGGCACCTTCGACTCCGGAGGCAGAGCAGCAGGGTCACCGGCCTGAGTTTTAGCCACATCATGGCATGTCGGTGGTAGACGTGACCAGAATCTCTGGAGAGTACTCGACATTGGCACCTAAGATCAGGTAGTCTTTGTCCTTTCATGAGTTTATGGATGTGCATAAACCCAGAGGGGGAGGTAGATTTGACCGCAGAGCTCGTCAGCACCAACAGCCATAGCCACAGGTGAACAGGGATCTTCAGCATGCAGTCAGCAAGATTATCTTGCCTTACTTTGATGGCTCAGATAAGAGTTCAATGAGGGCTTGGGTACAAAAATTAGACAATTACCTATCATTGAAACCTATGCAGGAGGACGAGGCCATTAAGTTTGCTACACTGCATCTTGATGGGTTGGCGCATGACTAGTGGCATCACGGCATGTACACACTTGGTCATCACACATTTACCACCTATCAAGAGTTCACGAGTAGGCTCATAGAGCATTTTGACAAAAAAGATTCAGAACTTTATTTCAGGGAGCTAGCTTAGCTCAGACAAACAGGTAGTTTGGATTCCTACATCGGTGAATTTCAGAGGGTTGCAGTCATGGTGACAGGTATTTCAGAGAGGAGACTTGTCATTCTCTTCATCGAGGGATTATATGAGCCGATGAGAGGTTGGGTAAAGGCATTTGATCCTCCTACTCTACAGGAGGCCACGAGGAAGGCACGCAATATGGAACTTTCAGCACCTCGCAACAAGTTTTCTTCAGGCTCATCATCCTACTCAAGGCCAAACAGATCATTTGATAGAAACAGAACATTTGACAAGAAGAAGGATCCACCTGATCCTAAGAAAAGGAATGCACCGCCTTTTGACAGGGAAACATTGAATGATCTACGCAAGAAAAAGTTGTGTTTTTGGTGCAAGGCACCCTATGATGAAAAACATGTATGCCCTCTTCATCCTAAAGTGAAAAATAACCAGATGGAGTGGTTTTATGAGGGTGAAGAGCAATCTGATCTGTCAGACCAGCAAGCTGATTCAAAGCATTCAGATGATGAGAGGTCTGCAAATGACAGTGAAAATGAGGAGGAAGAAAGTTACAAGAGGCACACTTGACTAGTCTTCAGAGAGATCGATCTTTCAGGCTACGTGGGCTCCTAGCAGGTCAGAAAGTGATCACTCTACTTAACACTGGTGCTACTCATAATTTTATAGATGCACGGTTGGTAGAGAGACGAGGCATACAGACAGAGGAGTTTGAGGGTATTCGAGTCAAGGTGGCTGATGGGTACACCCTCAAATGTGATAGAAGGATAACAGATCTTCCAATGCGGCTTAACAACTATGAGTTCAAGGCTGAATTCTATGTTGTTAATATGGGAGATACTGATGTTGTACTTGGGATGGCATGGCTTCACGATTTGGGTGAGTTCACACTCAATTTTCGTGACATGAAGATGAAGTTCAAGGTAAACGGGAAACCACGTCATAAAAGCCATTAGAGAGAGTAATGTGAGAGTGGTATCTTTCAGACGGATGGAGAGACTCATTCGTCATGATATGGTAGATTGGGCTGCAGAGTGTATGTTGTTACCAGCACAGTAGGAGCAGCAGAAGGTTGAGTACCATTCGAACATTCAGATATTGAGGAGTAAACACTCTAAAGTGTTTAGTGACATCCCACCTAGCAAACCTCCAGACAGAGGCATCGAGGACATTATCGAGTTGGAGGAGGGCGCAAAGCCCACTATGATTACACCCTACAGACATCCGAAACGCCTCAAGGATGAGATAGAGAAAACAATCAGTGAGTTGTTGGCTATGGGGCACATTAGACCTAGCAAGCCACCTTTTGCTTCATCGGTAGTATTGGTGAAGAAAAAGGATGGATCACTTCAGATGTGTATAGATTACCGCCAGCTCAATAAGAAAACAATCAAGAACAAGTACCCTATACTATGCATGGATGAGTTGATTGATGAGTTGCACGATGCTATCTTCTTCACGAGGATTGATTTGAGATCCGGGTACCATCAGATTCAGATGAGGGAGCAGGACATAGAGAAAACCGCTTTCAGATGCCATTGCGGTCACTTTGAGTTCTTGGTTATGCCTTTCGGTCTAACCAATGGCCTTGCTACCTTTCAGGCTACAATGAATAGGGTTTTCAGTTCTCAGCTACGGAGATATGTGTTGGTCTTCTTCGTTGACATTCTGATTTACAGTGGGTCATGGGAGAAGCATATAGCTCATTTAGATACAGTCCTAAGCATTTTGGCAGAGGAGTTCTTGTACGCCAAGGAGTCCAAGTGTGAGTTAGGCATGGCTGAGTTGTATCTTGGGCACATCATCAGTGCCAAGGGAGTCAATATGGACCCTGAGAAGGTCCGAGCTATAGTAGAGTGGCCAGTACCAGAGAACCTTACCCAGCTCAGAGGATTCATTGGGTTGTGTGCTTTTTACAAACGATTTGTTAGTGGGTTCTCACGACACGCCGCACCCCTTGCTGATTTGACAAAGAAAGGGGCATTTGCTTGGTCACCGCAGGCTCTGGAGTGCTTCGACAGGTTTAAGGTGATTATGACTTCATGTCCAGTGTTAGCATTACCAGACTTTACGAAGTCATTTGATTGTATTGCGATGCCTCAGGAGAGGGTATTGGTGCCGTTCTAATGCAAGAGAGACACCCTATTGCTTTTGAGAGTAGGAAGCTTAGGGGTCCTGAGAGATTTTATAGCATTTATGACAAGGAGATGTTAGCCATTATGCACGCTTTGGCTAAGTTCAGGAAATACTTGGTAGGCAGCAAATTCAGTGTGCGTACGGATCATAACAGCCTGAAACACTTCCTTGGACAGCGAGACCTAAATGAAAGACAACAAAAGTGGGTCAGCAAACTACAATCATATGATTTTGATATCACCTTTGTTAAGGGGTTGCAGAATGTTGTAGCTGACGCCTTGTCTCACAGACCTCAGTTGAATGCTATGGCACAGATCTCCGAGGATTGGAGGCACAAGATTATTGTAGAGTATGCTAAGAACCAATGGGCTTCTAGCATAGTTGATGGGACAGAGCAGGATAGCAGATACACCGTTGTGAATGACTTGATCATTCACAAGGGGCGGATTTTCTTGGTTCCTGATTCAGAGTTGAGAGATACAGTTTTGAGAGCCTTTCATGATCTTCCTATGGCGGGCCATCCCAGTTATTTCAAAACATATAATTTGGTACAGGAACAGTTTACTTGGAAAGGGCTAAAGACTGATGTTCTTCGGTATGTTCGAGAGTGTTCTGTTTGCCAGCAAAACAAGCAGGAACACACATCCTGCTGGATTGCTTCAGCCACTTCCGATACCTGATAGGAAGTGGGAATGCTTATCAATGGATTTCATCACGGGCTTGCCGAAAACCCAAGGGAAGGATTGCATTTACGTGGTTGTTGATCGGCCGACAAAATATGCACACTTCTTTCCAATCACCACTACATTCACAACATCGCAGACTGCAGAGCTCTTCTTCAGAGAGGTATTCAAGTTACATGGTTTGCCTCGGACTATAGTCAGCGATAGAGACAGTCGGTTCATGAACTTTTGGTAGGAGTTGTTTAGACTTTGTGGGACCGATCTGACACCTAGTACCAGCTACCATCCACAGACAGATGGGCAGACAGAGATCGTCAATAAGTGGGTGGAAGGATATCTGCATAATTATATAGCTGGACAACAGAGAGCTTGGTTGAGGTGGATATACCTCTGTGAGTATTGTTATAACTCTACTCACCACATGACTATACAGATGACGCCCTTTATGGCATTATACGGGTATGAGGCACCCAACCTTTTGGATTTAGTGCTGAGTGACAGCAGAGTGCCTAGCGCAGGGGATATGATGTAGGATCGGCAGGATATTTTGAGGTCTCTCAGAGACAATATTTAGCGGGCACAAAATCAGCAGAAGCAGTATGCTGATCAGAAAAGGGTTGAGCGTTCCTCTACAGTGGGTGACATGGTGTACCTCATGTTACAACCTTATCATCAGGCCACTCTGCGGAAGAGTGGTGTAGAGAAGTTGAAACCTCATTACTATGGTCCATTTCGAGTCATCCAACGAGTGGGCGAGGTTGCATATGAGTTAGATTTACCGGCGGATAGCAGGATTCACAATGTATTTCACATTTCATGCCTGAAGAATGCGTTGGGTTAGCACATGATGCCCTCTCCAGTACTGCCACCCCTTGATGACGAGGGGAAGTTGATATTAGTGCCTGAGGCCATCCTCGATGTTAGAGAGAGACATCTTCGGAGGCGGGTTATCAGAGAATATTTGATTAAGTGGAGAGACTTGCCGGTTGAGGATGCTACATGGGAGTTAGAGGAGATTTTACAGCATCCAGAGCTGAGATTGCTTGAGGACAAGCAATTTCAAGGAGGGCGGACTGTAATGTCCCCTTCCTAGGCAGTACATTTGATTCAGGGGTTAGCCTATCATTCAGACCCTCGTACGTTGACATATGATGTTTAGAGGGTTATTTTGGCAGTTATCCAACGTTTGGGAACATTACTCCATCAGTTGATTTAGGTTTAGTCCTTGGCAGATACTTTTAGAATGATTTACAGATACTTACTATTTATAGTAAGTCAGGCAAGCAGGAGTTGCTATTTTTGGCAGGGCACCTGATTCAGTTGGTCAGCTCAGTTTCGACCCGGTTTGATGAATTGATGAGCAAACAGTGATTGTTGAGGCAGTTGATAATTATTAAAGGTTTATTAATTTGACTTTATAATATAAAGTCACTTTAATGAAAAATTAAAATAATTATTTAATGGCAAATTATAAAGTATTGATACTTTATAATAAAGGGTGAATAATATTAAAGGAGTATTTGATTACTCGTCAAAAAGGGACGCCAATATTTAATTATTTTGCCTAAGTCAACAAAGGGCGATTTAATTAATATTTTTAATGCTCATTAATTGCTTTTTGAGAAGGGGGTCGACTTATTGAGAAGAGTTATATATTTCACTAAGGCAAATCGAACTCATTCATGATTATTCTAATTTGTCTTTTATTCTCTCTAAGAGCATTGGGGTTTGTGAAACAAGGGTTTTTGCAAATCATTGGATTTTGGAGAACTTTGCCTCTTCAGAATCAGACATATTGAGACTGTGAAATACCAGTTGAAGCTTGTCAGTTGAGTGGCTTCATCCAGAAGTCATACAGAGCTTATTGTGAAGATTTTCATCAAGGATTTGGGTCGAACTTCTCCAAAAGGGTTTCATATTCAGTGGATTCAGTGGCGACTATTTCCTAATCATTTGGCACACCTTTCAAGAAAGTATGAAATTATTAAATGCTGGTTTGGGCCGTACTTCTACAGCAGCAAGGGCCGTACTATTCCTGCAAGCTAGGACGCCTTGCCTTTTTGTCTTCTGGCTTCTTCATTTTGGATGCCTAGGGTTTCTGGAGACATTGCATCAATTTTGAGGTGGGAAATTGCATTATCTCATTCAGCCGTACCATCTCATGCTTTCTTTCAGGCGCCTGCAAGCTTATTCAGGTTCTCAATAAATAGCTTGCCTTTTTACTTGAATGTTTAAATCTCGCAGTTGTAATTATTCTCGAAGATCAATAAATCATCTGGCATTGGATTCTAAGTTGTATTTTGTCATATTTAATTTTCTGGTATTTTATTTTATTTTCCCAAGCATTTCCTTGCAAAATCACAATTTCTCTTTATTTGCAAAAAACCACAAAAGAATCAAAAACAAAGAAAACAAAAAAAAAAACCTTGCATTCTCAGTCAGTGGTTGGGTTGAGAGACACCTGGTCTCTTACAGAGAGGGGGGTTGAGGGAATCAGTATTTGAAAACTTTTAAAACTTTAAACCTCATAAACCATATAAATCAGAAATCAGATCATTGAAAGCAACATAAAAACACCATGATGTCAGGACTGCCATCATGGGTTTCCTATAGCTTTTCTTATGCTCAGAAATTTATCAACAGATCTGAAACTTTCAGTTTTTGATTGTCTTATTGCTGCTGTGTGTCTGTGTGTGAGTGCTGATGGAGTATTGAGAGCCTATGTTGACTGCTATTACACAGAAAGTTGCAACAGCAAGCCTGTAATGACTTTCAAATGCAAAATCCTATGAGGAATTTTCATTTTATTGGTATTTGGTTTCAAAGATTGAATTGTGTGATTTGAGGTCCAACAACTGTAACAGCAGTGATGGAAATTAATGAAGCTCTCATATTCTGAGTTGCATCAACTGCATTTTTGTTATTGCTACCTTTAATGCTTATGCTTAACCAAACCTTATGATATATTCCTTGTTTGAGATTTTGTTTTCGGAAACCAATTGGCAAACTTCAACAAATTTAAAAAATAAAAATCAGGGGTGTTTTTGCGCAGGGTTAGGATGTTTGCTTGTCCAGATTTGCAATTCTGCTGAAACTTGCAAGTTTGTTGAGACTCATTAGAGCTCACAAGTTTCTTCATATTCATGAGTCTTAATAGGCAAACTTACCATGTGTGAAATATGGGTCAGTTAGTGTTGCAGAGCTCTTCCGAATTCACAATATGAGGACTGACCAGGTCTCTTGCCTATGTCATAAACAGACATTGTTTTTTTCCACACTTATTATAATTTACTTATTTATCTTTGTTACTTTTGTAATATCACCTTGCGTAAGCTTAGGATTATTTGCATAGGAGATGTTTTAGGCACTAGTGTTCTAGTTTGTAGCTTACAAATTATGCTCTTGAGTTGTATCGAACACTTCTAGTTTCAGGAGGACATCAATATAATTTTGTTTTGTGATTTTAAAGAGTATTACAACTTTATGAGCTCTTTCTGTTACTTTGTATATTTCTTAATTAATTTATTTAATATTTTGTTAGTATTAACTATTAAACACACTTTTTAAATATGAATTGTTTATTAGAAAAAGCATTAAGTACTGTTTGGATTTTGTGAATCTATAATAATCTGATTTTCCTCTCATTGGTTATTAGCAGGTGTGAATAAATCTTTCATTTGGTTCATGTTTTCATCATTTTGAACTCTGCAATGTTTGTTTATGGAGACATGTTACATGCTTTTATTGTATCATATACTTATCCAAGGTTTAGAAGTTTCATTTGCATACTATAATTCTCTTCCAATAATTAAAATGTTTGTTTTCCAGATCTTAGATAGTCTCCAGCATTGGGTAAATGAGTATCATGTTGATGGTTTTAGCTTCACAAATTCTCAGTCTCTTGTAAAAGGATCACATGGGGAAAATTTAAGTCGTCCTCCATTGATAGAGGCTATCACTTTTGATCCTGTTCTTTCAAAGACTAAGATTATTGCAGATCCATTCTTGCCATTTATCACACCAAGTAAGGTAAGGCTTTAAGATTTGAAATTAATTATGGTGTATGCTGTCGGACTCATTTTTCCAGTGAAATATTATGTTTTCTTCTGTATTTTTCAGTGCTCTATAGAGTCTTCCATCAGCTTTGTAGTTGTGCCATTTAAATATGGCATTCTATAGCGCGAATAAGTGCATGTTTGTTTGGAGTGGGTAGTGATGATAGTTACTTTAATAGACTGTTTGTGAGTAGAACCAAGCTGATTAAATGCAACTGCAGGAAATCCTATTTCCACATTGGAAGAGGTGGGCAGAAATGAATTTCAGGTTCCATGATGATGTTAGGAAGTTTCTAAGGGGTGACAAAGATCAACTAAGTAACTTTGCAACCAGGCTTTGTGGCAGGTTTTTCTCTACATAGCTCTCTTTTTGTGAATTTATTTGTGAATTGAGAAGGTGCCTTTTCTGTTTTTTCATCTGATGTGGGATGGACATACATTCATTTCTTGTTTTTAGCAACTTTAGTCTTGCTTTATTCTTCCTTTAAGTAATGCACAGCCTAGTTGCTACCTTTTATGTGAAGTTAGACCTGTTAACAACAAAGTCTGATGATTGCAACCTCAATTTGTGATATGAAATTTCTTATCTTCTGTCTGGCTTTTTTCTTGCTACTTTTGTTTTTTTAAATCTTTGATTCTATTCTTCATACAACTTGGCTGTGAATGTTTATGCATTCAAAGGAATTACTAATTTACTTTATGCTACTAAATCTTTCAATCAATTTCTTTCTGCCCAATAACCCTTTTTTTGCTATCTGAACGAGTTTTTTTCTTCATACACATTTAAGACAGTTTGAGCAGATATTGTTTTAGAAAAGATCTTATATGTTAGCATGGAAGACAATAATTATATTCTGCTTCTTTCAGTGGAGATCTTTTTACTGATGGTCGAGGTCCTTGTTTTTCCTTCAACTTTATCACCCGCAACTTTGGCTTATCTCTTGTCGACCTAGTTAGCTTCAGGTATTTGTATTTTCTTTTGAGACCTAACATAACATAGGGGATAAGTTATTTAATTGGTGATGTTCATGTCAATACAGATATTTTTGAAATAGATCTCCTTACATAGTATTTCTATGTTTTCTGCTAATATCTAAGCACTATTTGTACTGCTGTGATGCTTCAGTGATGCACATGCATCTACCGAATTAAGGTAATTTTCAGCTCATAACATGGGGCTAGTTTTTAGCTTTGCTGATTAAAAGATTTCTGATTGATAATGCCATTTTTGGATTGTTTCATAATAGTTGGAATTGTGGTGAAGAAGGCCCAACAAATAATCGTTTGATTCTGGAAACACGACTGAAACAGGTGTTCTTATTACTCCTAAGTTTCCATTATAGGAAAATGCTTGTTTACCAAATTTATTCTAGAACGGGCATTTGTAAGGTTTAGTATAAAATGCATTAAATATACAGTATTTGTGGGATAAAAGCCTAAGGAAATTGGAAGGATGCTGTAGTTACTCAATATTTATAAGTTTCTGGTTTGTTGCCAGATTAAGAATAACTGTAAAATGACGTGTAAAGGCATGCAAGCTGGAGTCTCAAATAATTTAATAAAAAACCTATTGAAGCTTTTCTTGTAACTGGTACATGTGTTTATGCTGTGCACTTTGCTGCCTACAATGATAACACGGCTCAATTTTTTGTTTACATGTCCTGACTACACTTGTGCTTTTCCTATTGTTTAATACGTTTTTCCAATTATTGCTTATATTTGAGAGCAATCAATTATGTGTGCGCTATGCAGTTAGAGAATAGATATTTAGTTTCTCCTACATATGGAGGAACACTCAAGTTTAATTTCCAATCTTTCAAAATGTATGCTTCTGGACTATTACTTAATGGTCATCTCCATTTTTCAGCAAAGAGCATGATTCTGAAAAATAATATTGCCCTTCAGATTCTGGTCTTGTGTTACTTGCATCCAAGAAAGTGTGATGCCTATGTAGTCATGCATTTAACATTTGGATCTGATTTCTCCATTTTCTAGCAAAGAGCATGCTTATGGAGATTAATATTTCCTTTCAGATTCAGGTCTTGTATTACTTGCATCTAAGAGAATGTAATGCATTTGTAGTAGTCATGTACTCAATATTCGTATCGGGTAGCTTTTATTCAAAAAGTATTTAAATTGGTTGTTCAGATTCCTATAATGTTTGATATGGACAATCTGAGTAAAGCAAATAAGTGACATAGCCTCTCCCTCTGATATAATAATTTTTCACTCATTCTAGTTGCTTTAGTCTGAAGATCTCCAAACGGTCTTGTTGAATTATTGCCTAATGTATACACAGTTCTGTGATGAATGTCAGATTCGAAATTTTCTTTTCATCTTATTGGTGTCACTGGGAGTGCCTGTTATAAACATGGGAGATGAATATGGACAGACGAAGGGAGGTTCAACGCTTCTAAATGACAGGTTAATCTAAATCTTACATGATTTATGTGGCAGGATCTTATTATTTTTCTTTGTACATTTGTTATGGGTCCTGTAGGCATCATATTTTATATTTATTATTCAATCATGGCTCCTCTATCAAAAAGCTAAGGTGTTATATTTATTGTTTAATGAATGAAGGTTATCCAGGTTTTCAGTGTTTCTCTAAGTTTTAGGGATGGGGGGATGTGGAGACATGTTTCATGCAAGACAATTTTTTTCCAATAACATAAACAAACCAAAAGAAACTTAAATTCTAAAGAGTAAGTACAATAACAATTGACTGATTCCATAATCCATCTGATAGATCCATATTCATAGACATAATATGAAACATGATTTAAATGGAGAGATGCCAAGAAAAAGAAATGTTATATCATGCATGGTATATAGGGACAATTAGCAACAAACTCATTAATCAGAGTCATCATATGATTGATATCTTGGAAACTGCTGTTCTTCCTCTTATTTTTTGGTAATTGCAAGAAAGCAATGGGTATGTGTTTTATAAATATTTTTGGGTTAGTGTTATTGGTGGAACCCCTTTTTAGGGTTTGTTTTGTTTTAGAATGTTTTATAATTTATAATTTATTTTTATGCATTGATGAGCAGGATGCTCTAAAGCCTTGGGTTTGACCAAGGGATGCTGGGTTGTCCAATGGATGACAAGAAGTCCCTAGAATGACCCACAAAAGGGGAGACACCCCGAAAATTACCATAAAAAATGGGGATGGGAAGGGGAATTCCTCCCCATGTACCTAGGACAACACTCAAATCCAGGGGATCCATTCCCATGGAACATTTTTAAAATTTTTTTTAGCATCTTTATAAGGACTTAAGGTCTTGTTGTAATACATATCAGTTATTTGGAACATTTTGGGGGACTAGAGCAAACCTTTCGATTGAATCAAGCAAACTTAATCTTTTGGACTACTACACTTCAATAACAGCTTGCGTGTCTCATTTTTATAAGTCATGTTGGTGAATCAAATGCAGTCATGTACTCCAAGAAATTTTCTTATGCAAATAGTGTTTCCCAAGAAAAATAAAGGTCAATTGTCTTGGGTTCACTTTACTTATTCATAGGATACATTGTGGAAAATAAGGCATTTGTACTTTGGGACCTACTTAGGATATAGGCTGCAGTCACATAATTATATTATAATCTTGCATCCAAATGAAGTATATCATTGGTCAGGTTCCTGGATGTGCTAGGAATGCTGATGTATCAAAGTTCACGCGGATGCTCTAGGCGTTGCATACAATACTTTTCTCCAGAAATACATTGCCCAGATAATGCATTGCCCCTCCAGTCCCTAACCCAACACTGTCCACAAAATGTTTTGAAGCAGTTCCTGAAAATTATGTGGTCACCACTGTGGATTTGGGACGCCCTATTGGTGCTCAAATTGTAGAGGAGTGTGATAACTCCTTCCTCGCCCTCAAGGATAGATTATTCAAGAAAGAAGGGAAGTATAGGAAGTTGAAGAGAGAACACAAAGCTTTAATTGGATATGTTCAGCAGTTGTCTCGTTCTCGAGGGCAGGATGTACCAGTGATAGAGCCTCCGACAGAGATACCTAGAGAGTCGATCAGCGGCTTAGTAGAATTGGGAAAGATGGCACAGGAGGTAGATAAATGGGTCATGGGAGTTCGTGTTGAGACAGAGAAATTTATGGAGGACCTTGCTTCTGCCTTTCAGCAGGCCTCTAGCATTTTGGCACGGATGAAGGCAGTGGATCACGCTTGGGGTGATGCTTCCATCTATCAGAGTAAGGTGATTCAGCGTCTTGAGGTATTGAGGCATGTGCCATTGCGAGTGCTGATTGATGGAGGTGTCATTCAGGAGAATGACCGATATGATTTCTCTCGGTGGTATTCTTCGGCGATCACAGGGCGTGGCTTCTTCGATGCGGCACAAGCGGATTCAGCTAGAGTACATAAGGCTATGGCCAATATCATAGATGGAGTTCAGAACACCTTTGAGGCCATATTTGCTAGGCGGCTGAATCCAGATGAAGTTAATTTTGATAATTTGAGGGGTTTGTGGTGCCTTTCTTCGCAGACGTTAAGACCTTTGTACAAGATGATTTCGAGAATACTTCTACTTTCTCCACTGATCCGTAACACGCAGACTCCTTGATTGCTTGGAGAAAATCTTGTACAAGGCATGAACATTCAGTCACAGTATTAGAGTTTCAGTTAGATTGTGTTCCACCGATTTCAGTTCAGGAGGTTGAGGCCGTACTTGGCAGATTTGTTGAGTTGGCAGTCAGAGAGAGGGCAAATGGGAACGCACTACTGGACGAGGATCTTCTAGAAGACTGAATGTGGACATTTATTACATTTACTATTTTGGGAGTGAGTGGGAATCTTTGATTCATTTAATGTACCACTCCCTATTCTGGCAGTTTTTAGGGTTAGGGTGAGATGGCACGATTCTGGCCACTCTATTAATTGTAACCCTAGCCATCCTTTGGGACTTGGCTAGCTATAAAAGGGGGAGTCCCCCTCATTTGTAAGACATTAGACAGTAGACATTGTGAGAGATTGGGCATTAGCATTAGAGCTAGAGCTAGAGAGTAGAGCGTAGTAGATCATTTTGCATAGTGTGGAGAAGAAAGAAAGTTTTCCCTTTGAAAACTTTTGGGAGATTGTTGTGTAACACTTTTCATGATAATAGATCTTTTCATTGATGGTGGAATTCGTCTTGTCATGAATAGCTAGCAAGGTCTCTCCTTCCTTTCGTATCCAAGTAGTTTAATTTTTCATGCAAGTAGTTTACTTTGATGTGTGGTATTTTTGTTGAGGTAGCTTCTTTATTCCATACCACTAGCAACTTGTTGATGATAAGTTTGCTTTGCGTGGTCGACTGGAAGTTATTTTGTGTTTAACTTCAATTGTGATTTGTATGCTTATATGCATCGTTGTGATGGTGTATGCATGTTGAGTCATAATTCGAACATTTTTTGCTATCCCCTTGAAGATTGCACCGATTTTACCGAGGCTGTCCGACGTGAGGCTAGGTGAAATTTGGTTGAAGTCTGCCAAAACTGAATCCCACATATCTTGCATTTAGAGTAGAATATAAATTTCTTAGGCCCTAGACTCATTTACTTTCCACACATTTCTGATTAGTTTTAGGAAAACAAGCTATATTGCCAAATCATACGCAAGAATTCCCCTTCAAAGTCATACATTAGCCACTAACTGCAAGAATTCTGAACAATTGTGTAAGTCCCCTCGTAAGAACACAGCAAATACACATCAACCGAACTGGGTCTATTCGCATTAAAGGAACCTTGGAGTTGAATGTGCGAACTTTCTCGCAATCTTAGCGCACGGAATACTTTGATCAAGAGAGAATGGAGTAGCCTTCAGACTATTTTGTTCTGCTGTTTGGTATGGTCACAAAAACCACATCAACAAGTACCCAGAACAATATTATTTCTGTTTCTTGAGTTGTGAGTAAAAACAACCTACAGCCATACAAATCAGCAACTCTAAAATTGACAGAAAATACAATAACTCAACTACGGAATGTGAGAAAAACCAACTACAATGAAAGGAAACCAACTACAACTAAACCTCTCAACTAGTTGCTGTCTTTCAAGCAAGAAGTCGAGCCAAGGCTAGGAGGCATTCATTCCTCGAAGCAATCCCAAAGCCAATCTGGCAGCATAACTTTGCAAATTCATCAGATAAAAAAAATGAGGACCCCGAGCTCCAATTTATAACTTTAGAAGAGCTTTCTAGAAACCTCCAAGAAGGGCGCCACCTCAAAGATTCTTTTAGGTCATTGACTTGTCTTTTGTCTTCACCCTCAGGATGGCGTACTTGCTTAAGAAGATAAATTTCACTTTTTAAATAAAATATTTGTCTCACCCAAAGTTGGCATCCAAACTCCTTGAGCAATATTTGGCTTTAGAAATATTAAAATATTTCCTCCATGTGAAAATACCCTTCAATGTCCCCCTTTTAAAGACAATATTAATTCATGATGCTAGAACAAGGAATTATAATGTTAAATTATAACATTATAATATAAAATATCTTATATCACCATGGAAATGCATCAGAAGCCAAATTCAACCATACCGTCTGAATAGACTGCCAAAGTGGAGCCAACTGATTAGGAGTCAACAAGTCAACTACTAAAAATAGAATTTACTAAAAATAGTAAATTCATGTAATTGCTCAGAATGTCGAACTGAAACCACCAACACGAAGCTCTCAGAAAACCCAGAAGGAATCCGCAATCCAAGTTCAACAATTCCAAAAGAAGACTCTGCAAAAAGACGAAAACATCCTCCAAGAAGTTTGGAAACCCTGATTCGAGCTTCTGCTTAGCCTACGAGTTTCCAGAAATAGGCTAAATCCAAATGAAGAGCGTAGGGCTAAATTGGGGACATTACAGTCCGCCCTTCCCAAAATTGCTTGTCCTCAAGCAATGCCACCACAACTCTAGAAAAACTCAAACTGCACCAAACCAAACCAAGTATAATCCCAGGGTCCCATATCTGTCTGAAAGAGGACCCACCATGCTGATTGTAATGTCCCCTTTTTCAACGTGATCTTGTTTTGCGATGGTTAGCCTATTTCTTGGACCCTTGTGGGCTAGCTAGATTGGTTAGAGGGTCAGTGGTACTTTCTGGAGAGTTTGATCGTTTTGGTTTTCAGAGCCTAGTGACTGGTTCACAGCAGGCGTTGGTAGTGCAGGAGTCGACAGCTTCTGACGACACAGGATTATATGGTGTTTTGAGTGAGTTATGGGTTTTTAAGTGATTTAAATATTAATTGATTTAATATTTAATTATAAAGCCAAATTGACTTTATATTTTTAAATCACTTAAATATTCTCTAAAAGTGATTTAATATTTTAAATCACTTAAATGAATAAAGTGCGCCAAGTATTTAATTCATGAACTATTGAGATGAATTAAATATTATTTAAAAATATTTTAAAACCTAAAAGTGGCGTATCTTTCTTGGGATTCGTGCCTTTGCATAAAAGGGCATTTCTGGCAATAGAAACTCATCTTTTGACCATTTCACTTTGCCTTGAGCATTTTTCTTGTGCATTCTCCTGTGATCAGGGTTTGAACAAACTGCCATTGAAGAACGATACCTCTTCAGTGTGAGCACTCTTGAGATTGTGAAAGATCAGTCGAATCAGTGCAAGTTGAGAGCTTCAGCCAGAGGTTCTACAGATTCATACAGAGATTATTTATATTGAGATTGTTTGTTGTTTGCAAATAAATGAGGGTTTCTACTGGTGGCGCATCCTTCTTCACAGACAGAGGTTTCCAGCAGAGTTTACTTGCATTCTTTTCATAGCCGTACGACCTACATTGGGATTTGTGCCTAGAGAGAGGCGTGTTAAGGGTTTGGCTGAAACGCCTCCCTTTTGTGTGGGTTTTGACTTCTATCATTGGCGCCTAGTTATTTTAGAGGATTGTATCCAGTTTCGAGACAGGAGAAACCACATCTGGAGATTTGGCGTGCTCATATGCTTGATTTCACCATTTCCGGCTGGCAAGCTGGCTACTGTTTTAAATAAAATAACTGGAGACTTTCTGGTATGTTTGTTATTCATGATCTTATTGTTTCAGTATAATAACAACTTTTGCATTTCCATTCTGTGAGAAATTGCTATATATTTCAATTTACAAGCTTAAATATGCTGCGCCCCTTCTCTTCTGTCTATTAAGAATTCTCTAAAAAAACTTAAAAGACACCTAAAGACTTAAGAAAATTGGGGTTTGAGGTAGAGAGCCAGCAGGGCTCATCACACTGATGTTGCACTAGTCTGATCACAATAGTGGAACCATAATGGCCAAAATGCTCTGAGTCAGCAAAATCAACAATGCCACTGTTTATCACAAACCTAGGTATTGGAAAAGATAGTCTACTCAACTCAAAATTGTAATCCTCAACATGCCTCCATAAGGTATCTAACACAACCATGATTGCAGATGTGACCTCTCCAAAATTTCTTGCAAAGAGGGAAGCAATCCTTTGCAAGAGTTCATCAAACTCTAACTCATGACTCCACATGAGTCTACTATGCCTCCCTTGCATTATTCTGATGCAACCATGAAGATTACTAAAAACTCTTACAATTCCCACTCCAAGAGCCTCAGAATGGTGAACCAAAGCATGTGAGAGTCCGCTGTCCTGAACCAACACTGAGAGTAAACTGTCAAAGTTTCCATCACAAACCATCATAAGATGAATTTGGAGAGTAGGAAAGGTGTGAAGGAACAAATAATTGCTGCTGATCAAGGCTGGGATCAACATAGTGCAATCTGATACTAGAGTCCTACACGAAGGAAAACAACAACACCACTCAAATTCCCAAGTGTGAGCATGTGAGATGACCATCGAGCTACAAGGTGACACCTCCAAAGTGGCAGGAAAACAAACTAGAGCAATGTCCAACTGAAAACTACCACCTCTTTGACAAGTAGTGATGGAAAAACTCTCCCAAACGAGAGTAACTCCACAAGTAAGGTGGCTGGTCTGCCTCCAATCAGCAAACTCGTGTCTCAAAATCTGCCCTTGTCTTAGCCGAGGATCACTGCCAAAAGCAACCAACTGTTTATTTCTCCAACCCATACTCAAAATTATTCTCCAATCCATTTGTTGATGAACAAATGAACCCATCAAGTGGCAAACAAAGAAACGGACAACATCAACAAATCTGGAAATTTGATCCTTATTCCTCCAATAGTCCTTTCCAAATGTAATAAGCTCTATCAAGCCAAATTGAGGATTCCAAGCATGGATACCCAACCGAAAATGATTTTCAACCCATAGCAAGGTAATCTCAATGCATCCCCAAGTGCCAGTAAGGATCAAGTGCATACAGAAGAGATTGATGCCTCCTCTAGTGAACCCTTGAAGCCTATCCATGAAAGTTTCAACAACATTGGAGCATGAACTATTAAATGACCTCAAATCCAACTCCAACAATGGTCTAATAAGTGCCAAAACATCATCCAACCAAAGGGATGGATTGACAGGTATACAAACACCAAGTTCAGGTCCATCTTTCTTCCCTATTTCATGAGTAACAAAACTGAAATCTTTGCTCCTTGCTACTGTAATGAAGTTACCAGCAGCTACCAAGTCTTGCTTTGTTAACACCTTGGTGTCGGAGATGTTGAAATCTCCTCGAATCATCATTTCCCATGTAGAGACTCCATCCTCAAACCCACTTATGCATTCATTACTAACCAACAAATGTGGCACATCCTCATGGAGTGATATCAAAGCATCCAAGCATTGGAAACTAAACTTAGTCTCATTCTCCATTTCATCCTCCATCTCATAGAGAGGATTATCATAACTTTCCTCATCATCCTCTTCAAAGAGAGGATTGTCAAAAACTTGAAAGTTATTCCTTCCATCTTGCTGATCCAAATCTGCACTTGCAACTTCAGTCCTTCTTGTGAGACCTTCTAGGTCAAACTCCTCTCGAAGACTATCAAGCTCACCAATTACTTGCTTGATTTCTTCGGCTCTATGTGCATTCTCTTGCTTCGTGAAAAATTTGAAATCAGCAAACTGATTTCCTACCTCCATTAATGCCATTTGAGTTTCTTCTAATGTAGCCTTTGTTGATTCAAGCTCCAAAGAAAGTTCATCGAACTTCCTCTCTCTATCTTGAGAAGCACAAATGGTCTTCTTTGCAACTTCAATGGCGTGATCATGATCTTCAATCAAGTGCATGTACTCGGACTTCAAGGTTACCAAAGAGTTTCTGATAAGTTGCAAATTGGAAAGAGCAACTTCATCTTTCACTCCTCTTTGTCTCACTTCAAGTTGGGCCTTCCAGTAAAGCTCTTCAACCAAGCTAAGTGTGTGATCAAACAAGGATAGAGTTTGCACTTCCTTGTCAACGGACACCTTGAATTGTCTTTCCCACTCATAAGAATGCGAAGATGGTGAACTGCTGATAGGCTGCAACTGAAAAGCAGACCCCTGTCCCTTGTCTTTGCTGCCCTCAATGCTGCTCCAACATTCTTGTACTTCACCATCGACTAGTGGAGAATGCTCATTGTCATAAAAAGCATCATACTTCACAAATTCTTCAACACAATGCTTGCAATCAGCTTCACGCATTGAAAAATCAGATTTGTGTTTAGTAACACCTTCAAACTCTACATCTTCAAGAGCCATATGGTCTTCTAGCTCTTCTTCTTCATTAACGTCTCCTTGGTCAAACATTATCGCAGCATCAAACTTGATCAATGGATCATAATTGTCCGCTGTTCGGAAAGTTTCTATAGCAACATAATCTTCTTCTTCAAAGACAACTTCTCCTCCAAGGGCTACCTCATAGTTTTCCATGCAATTTGGTTCTTGTTCTTCATCAGGATCAAAGGGAAACTTATCCCACACAGGTTCTTTAACATAACCTGATGCCAACACACCCGGATCCCAAATGCCAAGGGGTTGACTGAGGTGATCAACAGGAAGAGGTTTTTCATGCTTCACTGGAAGTATTAACTCAATGAATAAGTCAGCTCCTAAATCTCTTAAGTTGATATCTTCAAAAATATTTTCCTCCAATGGTTCGGTTTGCTGGTAAAACCCAAGTCTGACAATGTCACCACCGAAAGGGAGTGAAAAATCTTCGATGCTTGTTGTTTCGAAAACTTCACCTTCATTATCTTTTATGGAACCATCATGAGAAAGTATGTTGCTGATTTCTTCAGGTGGAACTTCTTGGGAAGTTGAGACAGCAACAAGAGTAAAATCTTTCATCATCAAATCTTCAATATGATCTTGCATGAACTCCGTAGAGTCATCGCCAACATCATCACTACAGTCTTGGTCATAAGCTGGTTCTACGACATCACTAGCATTTATTCCATCTTGAACTCCTTCAACGAACTCATCCCACACAACAGTACTACTAAAATTTTCTGTGAAGTCATTTCTCTCAGGACCTCCATGGGCTGAATCCAAATTAGGATTCAAGACTGCTGCTATGTTCTGATCTTCATCACTTGCTATCACATGCAAGTCTCGGAAAGTATTGTGGGGCTCTTCCACACATTCTTCAACTGACAAAGTTTCATCAACATGCTTGTTTGTGGGCTGCAATTCACAAATAGACACTTCATCTTCTTCCTTCTTTGATCCTTCAACCAAAACTTGTTCTGCTTCCCTTTTTATCATTTTCCTGATGTGGTCCACCATCTCCGACTTTTCGGGCTTCAGAAACGCCACACAATTCAAATGGGTATCAAATGAAACATTGTTCCTATAATCATCTAGCATGTTTTGATATTGCTCACGGAGTATGGCAGCCTCATGTTCACATTGTCTTTTGTACTGTTTGGCATACTCAATGAAATCTCTTGTGGCCAAACTAACCTTTCCTTCCTCAAATGCCATAATTGAATCTGACTTCTCACGATTACTGAACAAACGATGATACATCTTTGAAACTTTTGAAAACTGATCTAAGCTCGGTTCTGACCTCTGGTGAAAAAACTGATTTCTCTATCACTCAACTGTCAACTGAACTTTGATGGGCACAGGATGGCAGGATCTTGGCTCTGATACCACTGAAATATTCCGAGCCAAATTTTTTCAATTTTCAAATTACAATCAGAAATGCAACACACCCGTTAGGGTTAGATAAATCAAACCAGTAGTTACAATATAACTCTTTGCCAAGAATGCGCACTCAATCTCAACAAGAGAGAGGCTGTCATATGGCAAGAGGATTGTCAGCACATTAATCAGAACTGCAACTAGAAATAACTCTAACCAAGAATGGCGCTAAGTGATGGCGAGCATATGGTCAGAGGGTCTTAATTGAAATGCTTATACAAAAACTCTAACCAAGAATGCGCCGGCGAACGACGAGCATGTGGTCAGAGGATCCCTACCATCTAATATACTGAAAGCAAACTCAACACCAAGTATGTGCTACCCAATTCCAGAATGGAAATGAGGCGACCATATGGCGGAGCAATTACATGAAATACAATACTGGAAATTTAGCTCAACGCCAAGTATGTGCACTCCTATCCAAGATGAATAGGCGCTATCATATGACGGAGCAACTAAAAAGTAAATACAATAGACTGAGCAAGGATCAGTCTCTTCCACGAAATGTGGGAAATATAATAAAGAGCTTACAAATGTGAATATTGGCTGGTTAGTACTACTAACAGCCTTACAATATAATATATCTCCTGCAAGCACGATGGATTATAGTGATAATCAAACTGCTGAAATGTAGAGCTACTCCAGAATGATTAATATGACTAAGACGAACAATCCCAGCCCTATTAATAATTTTACTAAGTCTGATATGACAGATCTGCAGTTAAAATGGTGAAATCAGCAACTCCAAAACTCACATAAATGCTCATATCTCTCTCAATACTCACTCATTTAACTTGAAATCAATTGCAAAACATTCTAATGATGATGACAATGAAGATGGATCACAAAAACTTCTCACAAAGATCCCTATTTATTTTGCACGACTTCCAAAGCACTTACAAAGTGAAATTGCCTGCAAGCAAGGGCGATTTACTTTAGATAATTCATAGACTTCAAATAAAATTCTGGAAACTTGCACATATGGTCGCCCTACATAGGAAAATAGATTGGAACAGTACCCAGAACAATATTATTTCTGTTTCTTGAGTTGTGAGTAAAAACAACCTACAGCCATACAAATCAGCAACTCTAAAATTGACAGAAAATACAATAACTCAACTACGGAATGTGAGAAGAACCAACTACAATGAAAGGAAACCAACTACAACTAAACCTCTCAACTAGTTGCTGTCTTTCAAGCAAGAAGAAGAGCCAAGCTAGGAGGCTTACATTCCTCGAAGCAATCCCAAAGCCAATCCGGCAGCATAACTTTGCAAATTCATCAGATAAACAAAATGAGGACCCCGAGCTCCAATTTATAACTTTAGAAGAGCTTTCTAGAAACCTCCAAGAAGGGCGCCACCTCAAAGATTCTTTTAGGTCATTGACTTGTCTTTTGTCTTCACCCTCAGGATGGCGTACTTGCTTAAGAAGATAAATTTCACTTTTTAAATAAAATATTTGGCTCACCCAAAGTTGGCGTCCAAACTCCTTGAGCAATATTTGGCTTTAGAAATATTAAAATATTTCCTCCATGTGAAAATACCCTTCAATGCCCCCCTTTTAAAGACAATATTAATTCATGATGCTAGAACAAGGAATTATAATGTTAAATTATAACATTATAATATAAAATATCTTATATCACCATGGAAATGCATCAGAAGCCAAATTCAACCATACCGTCTGAATAGACTGCCAAAGTGGAGCCAACTGATTAGGACTCAACAAGTCAACTACTAAAAATAGTAAATTCATGTAATTGCTCAGAATGTCGAATTGAAACCGCCAACGCGAAGCTCTCAGAAAACCCAGAAGGAATCCGCAATCCAAGTTCAACAATTCCAAAAGAAGACTGCAAAAAGACGAAAACATCCTCCAAGAAGTTTGGAAACCCTGATTCGAGCTTCTGCTTAGCCTACGAGTTTCCAGAAATAGGCTAAATCCAAATGAAGAGCGTAGGGCTAAATTGGGGACATTACAGATCATGCTTTTTGGACTTATTTTCACCCCGTTGGAGTGACGTATCTTTTGCATGGTGATTGCTCCTTCCACTTAATTGTGGCTGTTGTTATAGTGACCGCTGCATGTTTTAGTGATAATTATTATGTCCACTTTATTATATTTGATGTTGATGTTAGTATATTATTTGCTGTTAATATATTTTATTTAAAGGTTTCTTGTTTGACAAGTTTTATTATTATTATTATTCTATATTGGTTTTCTTTCTTTGATATATATTTATTTATAGATTAGTTTTGTATAAATATTTTAAATGCTTATGCCATTATATTGTAATAAGAATTAATATTATAGATCATAATCATAATATTTAAATGGTTTTGCATTTATATTTTAATATTTATAATATTGTATTTTATATTTGTTTATTTAGTATTGTTTCTTCTATGATAATCATAATTTCCATTTGTATTTGATTATCTAGATTTTCTTATGAATATCATATTATCCATTATATTTATAATCGTAATTATAATATTGTTTTATGTTTATATTTTATATTAATTTTATATACTTTAATATCTACTATATCATAATAATGTTTATGACGTTATTTGTAATATTTATAATTATAATATTGTCATGGACAATTATAATTATGTAATATCAAATTGATAACTATTTTAATTATGCTTCTTTACTATCTAAAATGTCACGATTTCTGGGACATGACACAAGACTTTGAGGAAACCCTAAGGAAATGAATGAAATGAGAGAAATGATTATAGAATGAGAATTATAGTTAGCATGGAAGAGTATGGTCTGAGACATGTTAGAAATATAGAATATGCTTGTGTTTTGTAGAGTAATTTGAAAATGACTCCCTATCAAACTCACTTAACCTGCCATTGAACTAAAGCTGTTTGTGACCCTGAATTACTTTTTACTGTTGTATTCTTATTTTTTTCTTCCAGATTTTAGTTTCCTCTGTAACATTCAAATAACTTTTGTCATTTTTTTCTGTTATAGACAATATGAATTTGTTTATTAAATTAGTAGCAAAACCATTTGTTAATCTATTTATTAGATAAAAGTTTGTACGTTTATTTCAATTTGTAACATGAAATCTAATTTTAATTTGTCATAGGCATACTCATGCAATCAACATAATGTGTGTGTTTTTGTGATCATGTTGTGTGTGGGGAGGGATTTGTGAATATATGCTCATGTAGATATATATCTTACGAATTACAATATAAACTGGGCGATATTTTGTTTTATTGTGTTGTTTAGGAAGCCTTTTGATTGGGATGCCTTGAAAACTGAATTTGGTGTTCAAACTACTCGGTTCATTGGATTTCTTAATTCTTTTCGTGTCCGGCGATGTGATTTGCTTCAGGTAAGTGCTATCTTTTACAGTAACTTTCCTTGTTGAAAATGATAATGTGGCTTCTTTCCTTAACTGAGTTTGTAAAATACTTTGTTTTTTGGATCCAATATATCAGCTGCATGCACTTTGTAACAAGCAACCACTTTGTGCATCAGCTTTTTCATATTCACATCTTATGCACACAAATTTTAATGTGAGGTCTATTTATAGATAGATCTATGCTTGGTAGTTGAGAACCTTATAGTTACTAAAATTGAGAACTTTATAAGGGACTCCATGGTTCTATTTTTGCAATCTTTCCATCCATCAGAAATAATAGACACTCCTATTTCAATCCAAGAATTCCTAATTGGTTTGAGTGATGTCTCGCTCTCTATATATTTTTTTGCCAATAAGGTGGTGTGCACGTTTTCATACCTAAGACTTGTGAAACCAAAAGGTGTATTACTGATTGCCATCATCATTTCCTCACAATATGGTGATCTCACCAAATTGAAAGGAATACCATTGGCATAAATGCAATGTGCAAACTTTTCCTCTACAATGTCTCTGTAGTTGGCCAGGAGTGTACTTGGTCGGCCGTGAGTAATAAGTAAATAAGACTTTAGTTAATGTTAATATTTCATGCACTTGTTGTGTTATGTACTTGTCATGTTAGTTAGTTGCCTCGGGAATTAAGTTCCTGACGAAATAGTTAGTTGTAATGAAGGGATGCGACGGTCAGTCTTTCAACCACTGCCTGCATACTATATGTACTTGAGTCGTGCAGTCAAGAAACACCATGGTTATGATTATATTGATTATGTTCATGAATGTTATGATTCTACAGACTATTCTGTTATGTACGTGTGGTACACTGTTATAGTACGAATGGTGGTACTTGGATACATTCTATCAATAAAGGTAGTATGATTATTTCAAGCACTGTGTTCTAGTACGTGCATTATGTTATGTGAGTTAATTCCATTTATTCTCGTAGTACGTTGGAATTTATTCTCGCGAGTAAACATTTGGTGTCGTTGCCTTAGTGAACTTGGGACAATCACTCGACGATAGAATGGCGTCGTGATGGGTCGGCCAACGGAGGAACCCATACAAACAAATGAGGAACGAGAAGACAACTTGACATAGGATCTTGTCAACCTGTGGGATATCTTGTTGAGGGAGCACATATGGAGGGAGGCTCTCAGCCAAGAGATCCCCAGTCAGTCATCTAGGATAGACTGCACACCAACCCAAAGGTCAACCATCTCCTCAACTGATTGCCAAAGTTGTTGGCACGCCATTACATCATCCTGCAATATCTTCGGGCAGAGAGTGACCAAGAGCGCTGAAGACAACAAATGCTACAATGGTATGAGGAAAGGACGAAGCGAGAGGAAGAGGGTTGTGATACTACCTAACGACGTACTCTCGACAACCAATGATCATACGACCAACAATTAATGTGCGTACAACCCAATAAGGACTAGAGCCGAGTATTGAGCAATCAAGAAACATCGAAAGAAAAGGTACAACAATCACTCAGATTAAGAGAGAAAGAAAACTGATGGAGAAGACTAAAACAAATTGCTGAAGAAACGAATGAAGATATTAATGAAATAAACCAATCTATTGCTAGAGCACATGAAACCCTTGTCGAGGAAAGGGATAAAGGACCTTTCAGGACACCGTTCATAGCAAGCATAGAAAGATATAGAATTAATGAAAATGAAAATGAACTAACTAAAGAGCTCAAGAGTAGTATTCGATGCGTTTGGGAGTTGTCCATATCGGACGACGACGAAGAGTTGAGAATTTTAGGATTCGAGCCAAAGACCCCAAGGTAGAGGGAGTACCAGAATGATCCCAAGAGACTCGAGGTGTAGAGGATGCTAAGAGGGGACGTACGAAAGACCCATACATGGCTGAGAGTGCAAGAGAGGCATCGAAATAACGCGGGAGAACCAGTCCAATCAGGTCCTATACACAAGGCAGGCATAGGGGAAGAAATATGGTGACTTCACCAACCGAGAGGCAGAAGCTACCAAAGTTCACGGGGAATGGGTTAGAGGATCCAGTATGACACTGCAAGACGTGCGAGATGATTTTGATGGCCAACGAGCAAGATGATGTGAACTATTGGCTGAGATCATTCCCAACGACGTTGAGGGGTGTAGCCATTGATTGGTACAACGAATTCGATGCAGCCCATTGGACATCATGGCGAACACTGAAGAGGGCATTCGAGGAGGAATTTAAACTTCTCACAAATGACAACAAAATTGTAGTGGAAATCTACAACATGAAGCAAGGGAAGCATGAGAATGTGCGAGCCTACAATGATAAACTCAAGGAGTTGCTAGGAAAACTGGAGACAGCTAGTAGACGGCCTGAAGAAGAGGTGGTTCATTGAAGGACTACTTCCCTCTCTTTGGAAGAAAATGAAGGTGGTACCTTCATCCTCGTACGTTGAAGCATATAATTGTGCGATGGATATCGACAGTGAGAACAAGACATCCTCTCAAGGGAAAAAGAAAACTAATGAGGATGAAAGTACGAAGGAGAGAAGTGAAGACGAGTCAAAAGCCATACAAGCTCTCTGTCAAGACATGATGAGGATGATGAAGGAACTAAAAAATGACAAGGGATGAAGGAGGAAAAGGAATTATGGTGTACTGAATGCAAAACAAAAGGTCATACGAAGGCAAACTACCCGAAGAAAATGTTTTGTGACATCTGCTAGGTTATGGGACACTCCATCAAGGAGTGCCTGTACAACCTTAAAACAAGAAGCTCGCAAGTACTCTTCGCTCAAGGGGAACAGTCAACCCATCTAAACACACCACCAAAGCCCCAGTACAATAGCAATGCATCCCCTGGAGGTTACCGAAACAATAGAAGTCTGACAAGCAAGATACCAACTTCCCGTAGCAAAAAGGCATAAACATGTTGGAGATAGCCGATGAGGAGGTCCTAGCGATCACAAGGGCGTAGGCGAAGAATGCCAGTTATCAAGACCCTCATACAGAGAAAGAAAGACTCTGAGAGGCCAAGGTGGAAGTGGAAGAGGTGATGGATAAGGGACAAAGAACCCCTTTGCAAATCCCAAGTACGTCCTGGTGATCAGTGGCAGAAAAGAACATTGTGCGATAGGTATTGCAAACCATAGTACCATCAAAGTGATCGACCTCTAGACGATGCCACAACTTGGAATGGCGATCACGAACGTAGTCGGTGATGAACAACGTTAGCAACAAGGCTGAAGGAAGGAATTGATAGCAAACCCTCCACCCGAGGGTGAACAAGTTATTGATCCCATGTCGACAACAAACATTGGGAAGAGATGGGCGATCGTGCAAATGTAGATTAGAGGGAAAAGTCTTACCAATATGATCGTTGACAAAGGGTCGGGAGTCAACGTACTACCCAAAGACACATGGAAGAGTCTCGAGAAGCCTACACTCTGGTTGTCAACATTCCAACTGGTTGGCGTTGATCAACATGATATCAATGCGTTGGGAACACTGATGGCACAAAAGGTTACGATCGGGACCCAACTATTCTTGCTAAACTTTGTCGTCATCCCATTGCAGAAGAAAGTGTACGATGCACTACTTGGGAGAGGATAGTCGATTGCCGCAGTAATGTCCCCATTTTGGGATTACCCTAAATTTGCCTTGATTTCTTGAAGATATCCTTTTATGATGGTCTAGTGTTCATATTGCATTCTTTTTCTCCTTTTCCTGATCAATCATAGGATAGAGACATTCATAAATTTATTCATTTTTCCTATCAAATAATCACAATTACTCATAAGGCTCAATAATTGCTACAAGTATATTGTATAATCGTATTATATATATAGATATATATATATATATATATATATGTAATTACATACAATAATGTCAATGGAGCATAACATATCAGCAATGTTATAAGATAACTAGTAGCATGCATGATTTATTATTCCCCATGCAATCAATAAAAAAATAGATAACATTAAATAAATAGCATCATGTATTAATTAGACTATTATTTAAATCCATGATGTATTTATTAACATCATTATTTAAATGTACAAACATTTATCTAACTTATGATTTAAATTCATAAAATACTTATCTCATTCTTTCTCTTTTATATCTTCACATTCAAATGAGAAGATGTATCTTTTTGAAAGACACATTCATTAGAAGAGACACAACCTTTTGAAATGATTGCTGCCTTTTGAAAACTGTCATGTCCCCTTCTCAGTGACATCTCTCAGAGGACAGGATTGGCCTATCACATGACCCTCGTAGGCTGATAGACTGGATAGAGGGTCACTTCGGGGCTTGGCTCAGCTTCAGTCAGCTAAGTTTGATCAGTTGTCTTTCGTTCTGGATCGATCGGAGACGTTTTGCAGAATTGCTATTTTTAGCAGTTCTTGGCAGGCAGTGTGGGATCACTGCTATTTTTAGCAGTATGGCTGTGGCGGCATCAGGAATCACTTCAGAGTTCGTCAGCATCAGACGGATCAATCATCGGGTTAGAAACGAGGAAGATATTAATATTTGATTGTATTGATTAAATATTAATTAATTAATGATTTATAATATAAAGTTATAATTTTAAATTATAACTTAAGTGACTGCCTTGAGGGGTGCGCCATCATGAAGGGGGCCAGTTTAACATTTAAATTATGATTTAAATATTTGACGGAGAACTATGGAGAAATAAGAAAATTAAAAGTCAAATATTAATTAAAACCCTATTTTCAAGGGAATCGCACTTTTCAGCTTATTTGAGGTTTTGCCTTGGAAAGTGAGCCATTATGAGATTATTGAGTTTGAAATTGATCAATTTTGGTCTGAGCCTGAGACTTTAGGGTTTCGTGTTCGATTGCCTTGGGGAACGAGCCATCTCCAACGGAAAGCAATTCAGAGAGTGTGCAATATCACTTGATTTATTGCCTACAGAGGTTTTCTTACTCAGAGAAAACTACAGAGCTTCAGAGATTATTATTTGTCAGAGATTTCTTCAATTGTTTGTGTCCAGAGCATATCTATACCTTAAGGCGCCCATCTCAGAGTCATTTGCATTGAATTTTGGTGAAGCCGTACAACATTAATTGCTGTTTCTGACAGGCCGTACCTTCCTGTCAGGCCGTACCTGTGCAGAAACACGTGTTTCTTTCCTTATGAGAAACGCCTTTCAGATAAGCTTCAAATTTGCATCATTGGAGGCGCCCACAGTGCTGGAGTCATACTTGATCATCAGATAGCAGGAGAAGGAGAACATTTATTTCTGCCGTACTGTTTTGTACCTTCAGCCGTACCAGTAAAAACAGGTTCTTTTCACAATAAAAATCATTATTTCTTATTGCATGTCAGATAAAGCATATTGTATTGAACTATCATGAATAGAAGATGAAACGCCTTCAATCTTACTTGTAATTTCTATGCTCAATAGACATTTAGCAATTTTTAAGAATTTATTATTATTTCCTGTAAAAGCCGTACTATTCATTATTGCATTGAAAACACAAAGATTTGCAAAAAAATCACAAAACTTCAGAAAACGTCAGAAAACTTAAAAAAATCAGTCAGAGCAGTGTCAAGGGGAAACCTAGGGTTTCTACAGTGGTATCAGAGCTTGATCCTGCCATCCTAGGGTTTGGCCATCACATGCAGCCAGAGGAATTTGACACATACAGGTATTATACACGCAGACGTGCCTTGATTGAAA
>VDFB02271358.1:217097417-217131479 GCA_007258455.2 Sequoia sempervirens
CAACAAGAACTTCTTGATGGAGGCTCTTTTCATACAAGCATGTGGAAACATCAACTATAGAAGCATCATAAATGAAACTACTATGAATCATTCCTTCAAATGGCTATATCAAAAATTGTAATTCAAAAGCAAATTCTATTTGTTCCAAACATTTGTAAAAAAATATCTTTTGTATGTATTTCAAACTTCTATTACAAATTTATATGAACACTACAATGAAAGCTACTTAGCATGTTTTTTTACATATACTTCTCTATCGGCGTAACCATTGCACCCCTTCTGGTGCAAGTGCTAGTTATATTTTTTTTTAAATATTATTTACATTGGCATGGGTTATTGAAACTTCAAGTTTTAAAAATAATTTTATTTTTTTGGTAAATTGGACTCAAAGTGGTGCTCCATATATTTTTAGCCAACAATTTTAGTTGATAAAGTTGAAGTATCTAACTTAGCTAGAATGAATCTTACTAGATGATATGTTTGAAAAAAAAAATCATTTTTAGTTAGAAATACTTAAATTCAATTGTGTTGATAAGTTGGCTAAAAGTGTGACACAACTTAAATTGATAGTCACACCATCAATTTTAGTCTAACTTGTGAACCCTTTGTGTTTTATCTACCACACATGTATAAATTGACATTCCTCATGACCTACATTCACCTAGTATAGTTTCCCAAAATAAAACCAATCACTAGCTTGAGATGGTTCATCTTCTAGAGAAATTGTTTAAACTTCTAAACACTATTTGAATAATCAATTTACAAATTTCATCATTCAATAATTTAATAAATTGGATAACAATTTGTATGCCTTCGTGTTAGTAAGGATGCATGGGTATAAACATGCATGGGACCACCCAATAATGTGCAACTTAGGGAAGATTACACTCTTCAAGAAATGTATATGCACAACTAATTGCACATGCCAAAGAACATATGCACACAACTTTAAAACTCCAAGATGCTCAAATCATTATACACAATCTCAAAATAGAGTAATCAATGTAGGAAACAAGAAGCTACACACAAACACCAAATCATTGTCATGACTCTAGAGTCAATCCTATGAGTGTGGATATGAAGCAACTCCTATGAATTTGATCTTCACAAATTTTTAGGACTTCACTTTTTTCTTGCTTTGGAGTAGTCTATTTTTTCTCTTATAAAAACAAGTTCTTATTGCTTCCTAGTTTGCACATGATAGGAATAAGTACTTGCTTGCGTTAAACTATGTAGGGGATGTTAAGATAACAATTTTTAAATAAGACTAAAGACAACAAATAATTGGTGTGTGATCTAGAACATTGATGCAATGTTGATGTCAATAGACACTTCTTTTTAGGCTCATGATGTGTGCTAGATGGTGTTCAACTCATATGTTTGCTAGATATTTTAAATGGATTAGAGTTTGTTGTTAAATACAATACAATAACATATAATTTAAATATTTGACATTTCATGTTAGCTCGTAACATGTAATTAAAAAAAAGAAGAGTTAATCTTTTAAATTTTTGAAATTATAATCTCAGTTGAAATCACTTCCATAACTAAAAATCTAACTTAAAGAAAAACATAAAAAAATGAATAAATTAAATATAAGATCTAAACTAAATAAAATCAAATTATTTATCACCATTCATATAAAATCATGATTTTACACACTAATTATTACATAAAAATATTTTTTAAATAACTTCAAAACTAAGAAAAGAAGTGTATAAATTAAAAGAGTTTCCAATAAAAATTGGCACTTTATCGAACGTCTTATTGATATCACCTTGATATTTACTAGCTATTGCACTTTAGGTGTGCAATTGGGTACACCGAATATATGGTTGAAATAGATAACAATTGGCATAAAAAGAAAATGCAAAAACAAAATAAATTTGATGCAAACGATTTACCATAATTGAATTTGTGTAGACATAGTGGTTGAAATAGAACAATTTGTATGTAAGTTATTAAAATAACAAATTTAAAAAATGAAATAGAAATAGTATGGAAAAATAAATGAGCTTAATGCGAGATAAAAATGTAGAATAAAGATATAATTTATTTGTAAACCTGTTACATAAAGAAGCAAATTGAGGCATCATTACATTGAGATAGACATAGTGGTGAATAAAACTTAAGAACTTTTGCTTCCTGGTCACATTGTAGTCCAATGTATATGTAATAAATAATAGATCTATTTAGTATTTGAAAAGTTTCTAATAGAAAACATCATGTTGAAGTTGAAATTCATTAAAAATTATTAGTTACCTCTGGTAGAGTAGTTTGTAGGTCTTAGACAATGAGAGCACAGTGTAATTGAGCAATGAGAGGAGCCTGCAATAAAAGAATAAGAGCTATAATTTACAACAAATAAACTATATAAATATTGTTAGCAAAGTAAATAAGAAAGTAACAAACCTGTAGTAGTTCAAATGCACTTTAATAAGTGTATGATGAGTTTGAATTTGGCATTGCTTTCAAGCGATTCTCTTCATTTTTCCGCCGAGCAACATATAGGCTTTGTTGCATGCGTGCATATCGTTGGAATGTGAAGGATGGGTGTATGTGAAGACTTTGTAGATCAAGAACTCTTGAAATTGCAGTGAATGTCAGCCCTGGCCAGTCTATGTTTCCAATGTTGATTGTGGCCCTCTGAAGTGTTAGTCCTTCTGACTTGTGTATTGTCAATGCCCATGCCATTTTAAGTGGAATTTGGTGGTGACGCCCTCGACTTAGCGGGGTTATTGGGACATTATTTGGATTGTTATGGTCCCATTGTGGTCCAATGTAATGCTTGAAATGAACAACACCAAACAAGGGTAGTTGAGGTGGTTTTTCACCTTCATTGTATACAATTGCTTTTACTTGACCAAGTGCACCATTCATGAGCCCTGTTTCAACCCATATATTTGAACATAACATGACGTCTTGACCAATAAATAAAAAAAATCTGAGCTTGAAGTTCTTCATCTGGATTTGTGTATGTTGACCCTATAAGTTGCTCTGCAGTGGAAAGGGAAATAGGCGTAGCCAAAGACAACAACATATGCTTATTGTGTAGTAACACCAGTTCATTTGTTGCAAAAAGATGTATGGCATTTAAGAAAACAAATTTTTCTATAGAATTGAGCGAGGAAC
Organism: Sequoia sempervirens; assembly: GCA_007258455.2. Lineage (NCBI taxonomy): Eukaryota > Viridiplantae > Streptophyta > Pinopsida > Cupressales > Cupressaceae > Sequoia > Sequoia sempervirens. The sequence goes on from VDFB02271358.1 coordinate 217,100,550, forward strand.
TTGAGCGTGACATTAGAATTTTCCAGTTTTCTTGTGTAGGCTCCGCATTCCGTAGATTGGAGAGAATTGCATGAAAAGTTATTTGGGAAGGATCATCACTAATTTGTCGAAATATTCTGGTCAAAGTTACCACTGTTGTGAAGCTGCGCCAAAGAGTCCCACCATAGGAGGAAGATGCATACATGGGGATATCTTTAACTGGTGGCAGTTGGCCCAAGTCACCAAAGAGAATAACTGAACGCCCTCCAAAGGGCAGGTGGTTGTGGACGGGGAATGCTTCCCGTAGTCTAATGTCTATATGTTCTAGCAACTTTGGACCAACGAAGCTCATCTCGTCTATTAAAACGTACCTAATAAAGTACATGCTTTCTTGGAAGGTTGCAAGAGTTTTCCCTTGTAGGGGGGCCATTTCTTTTATTGGAATGCGAAGGGAAAAATGAATTGTTGATGCTTGAATATTGAATGCAGCAACACCCGTAGGTGCAAGAAGTAGTAATGGTGACTGGTGAATCGAAGTTGAGCTACTAAGGGTAGACCTTATTTCTTTGATGAGGTGTGACTTTCCAGTTCCTGCAGTTCCTTGAACAATTAGCTTTAGTGGTGGTTGTAATGGAAGAGTTCTTAGATAAGTCCAAATTATATTGAACGCTTTCTGCTGCTGGGTGGAGAAAGTAGTATGGGTGTGCTCATTGAGAACATGGTGCACTTGAAAGGTTGGCCGATTGGAGTCTATAAAAGTAGTAGCAATATGCATTTGTAGAGGGGTGAGGATGGTATGTTGCCATTCGTGGTGCATGTCAATATCATGTCGACCAAGCATGTCTAGTGCATCAAGTTGTATAGGAAGGTTTGGGTGCAAACTTGAGAGAACCTGCCATTCTTCAAGGTTATGTCCTTGCAACACACGGTCAATGCTTGAGCTGTTGCTAGCTTTTGATGCTTCTGCTCGACTTGGATGTGTGCGGTGTACATGCCATGGCATGTATGTAGAAGAGAACCTTTCCCATTGTGATATAATTTGATGTTTGAAGGAGCCAAATTCAATGTTAATGTTTTGGAATGGGTGGTATAGAATTAGTTCACTCCAACAAAATTCATGAAACCTTTTGTCATCTCTTGCAGGTATGCTTGTGAATCGAGGTGAAACACGAACAACTGCATTTTGGGGGTGCGGCTTCCATTTGTAGACATGCAAAATTAGCATTATGCATTCATCAAGTAAATCAGACTTCACGTGCATCCACTCATTCAGTTAATCAGGTTCACCTTCATCCATTCATCAGGTAATCTCATTAATCTCCTAAGGTCATTTATTTAAAATCAAATAAACATTATCATCAACCTTTTAATAAATCAAACATCCATTTAATTAAATCAAATCCCAAATCATACTTCATCCTTTTATGAATTAAATAAATCAAGTATTTGAGTCAAAGAGGTCAAACATCCTAATCATCATTAATTTAATCTACCCATGATTAAATGTTAATCTCACCCACTTGCATTCTCTAGATTTAGCCACTTGCACAAATAAATCAATTTATTGATTTATTAAAAACCCTCATTTTCACTCAACATGACAAGTTGATTTGTCCCTCCAACATTGCATTTATTGCTCTTTTTCTTGTCCCTCTCTCTAAATTTATTGCAAAATTTGAATTCAAATTCTCCCTCTCATGGGCACTCTTCCCAAATATTGCACATTCATTGGCCTATCATCACTTGACAAGTGGCCTCTTCTCATTGATGGATCTTTAATCCCACATTCACCCATTTGGCCAATCTCTCATCAAGAAAATCTATAAAAGAAGGCCTTAATCCTCATCCATCCATCTACAACTTTTATGCAAGGTTACTCTCTTGGTTTGAGAACTAATCTTGTTCACAACTCCACAACTCCACAATCTTTATGCAAAGTCATTCTCTTCACATGGAGAACTGATTTTTCCCATTGCATCCTCATCACTAAACTTATCAAGGATTGGGAAAGGGCTTCTTTCCACATCAAAGAAGCACCAATCCACTATGGGATAGATATGTATCTTGTTTGTTTCATGCTTTTAATTTAGTTTGATTTGCTATCATGTTTAGGAAACATTTTACATTATTTCATAGGAGTATTCAGCGAATTTGTATGCACTTACCTTCTTTATGGAGTTTAGGATGTTTGCAGATTTGAGCCTGGGTGCTCACACCATTGTTCTTTTTTGCGAGATGCTTTGTAGGTCCACTTTTGGGTCACTTCAATGATAGGCATTGCTTCTAGGTGCATTGGTTGTGCCATGTAGACATCAATGTAGGTAGGTGAGGTGGTAACTGACATGGGCGAGATTGATACACATTGAAATTTGTGGTGATTAACATTTAAAGAAACAAATGCCCTACTGGATATGGAGAGGGGTAATTGCAATAGAAGATGGCAAGTCTCTTGGGCACTAATATCATGATCCACAAGGCTATCAGTAAGTAATTTTCTAAATGCATTTGGGGTAGGCATTTTTGATTCTAAAGTGGTTGAAATACGAGATAACATGGCATGATATGTTTCAGATTTGTGCTCAGCGTTTGCTACATATTTTGCAATATATTTGAGAATTGCATCAATTGAGAGTACAGGTTGGCAATCTACATTAGCCCTCCAGATAGAGAGGATAGATGGGTTGTGAAGGTTCAAGCGGTCATCATTGCGAGTTGGTGTGTGCTTTGGCCGACTAGTCTCGTCATTTGAGAGACTTGACTTATCTTGCATTGGCCATGGTGCTTTATAGCGATAGACTGTAGATGCACCTTTTCTCCTAAGGCATGCTAGCAATGTACATTTTGTGTGGCGTTGAACACGATTTAGCAATTCACATTAGTCAAATGAAGGGTTGGCTTGCATGATCCTTGTTGTATCCAGCAAACAAGGATCATCAATAATGGAGCGAGAAAATGTATGGTTTCTTAATTGGAGGGTATGCGGGTTCCAAGCAGAGACATATCTATCTATGTTATCAAGTGCATTCTATACGGATAGATCATTATTCCATTGTAAATTGCTAATGTCTGGTGCTTGTTTGAGCCATAAGAAACCATGGATGTGTGTAGAGCCTCTGTGCTGCCATTCATACCTATGAAGTGATAACTTTTTAGCAAATGATCAAAGTAAGAGTGTAATTCAAGAAAGAAAAATTGATTCCTAGCAAACAAACAAAGTAAGATTGTTTTGTAAGTAATGGAGAGAAGAAAGGTTTTACCTATACCAATATTTTGTGTGATATCTGCTAATACAGACTCAAACCTTTCCCACTGGCCTTTAAATTGGTCAAACACTTGTCATGTAAAGCTGATATATGCTGATATAAACTTTTGATTGTCAGGTGTTTTTGGTTCTTGGCACTTGACAATGCTCGATAATTAATCGCAGATGTATTCTACAGCTCACCGTCTCAAACCAGTTCTTTTAAAGTCTTACCTAGGTTTTAGCTTTAGTGAGAAATTTTGTAGACAGAAGAGAAGGGGCGCATCATATAAAAGCTCACAAAATGAAAACTTGAGCAAATTTAATCAAACTGGAATTGTAGAAGGTGTTTATTATCATCAACAATGGATTTAAAACATACAAACATACCCGAAAGCCTCCAGATTTTTTAAATAAGAAATCCGACCAGCATGGTGAAGAACTGACAAAAAATGGAGTAGAGAGTTACAGACTTCAAAGTTTATTCTGAAACTGAAGCCAGAGAGTAACATAGGTAGGGCGCCCAAGTTCATGAAGAGAGATCCTCCAAAAGAAGACGTTTCTCCAAAAAGCCAAAATAAACTTCCTTGCAAGTGCCACGCCCTTTCAAACAAAAAGCACCAAAAACCATCTCTGAAGGTGTGCCCAAACAGCCATGAAGTCTGCCATGGTGAAGGAAGAACAGCAACTAATAAACCCTCTGTTTTTGATGAAGAACACTACAAAAATCTGTTGAAGCACTGCAGAACTTATGAAATGAAGCTCTCTCAATCTGCACTAATTCAGCTGATCTTTCACAACTTCACAAGTGCTCACACTGAAGAGATTTCGTTCTCCAATGGTGGATTTGCTGCAAACCTGGTCACAGGCTGAAAGCAAGGGAAAAAACCTCCAAGGCAAAGTTGAAATATTCAAAAAGATGAGTTTCTCATTGCCCAAATCCCTTATAAAGCAAAAGAGGAGAAACCCTAAGAAGGCCGTACATTTTACGGCTTTAGCTCATTTAAATTTATGAAACTAAACTTAAATCACTTTCTATAGTTTCCCTTTTGATTTTTGGCGCCTCCTTTAAGTGAATAAAGATATAACATTAAAATATTCACTTTAGACTTAATTTAAGTGAAATAAGAATTATAAAGTCAATTTAACTTTATAAAAAGACTTTAAGTTAAAAATTAACTTAAATCACTTAAGTAAGCCTATCTCCCTCAATTCTCAACAGAATTCAATGCCGTCAGAAGCAAAGAAACTCTTGTACTGCCAAGGCCTGCAATGAGCCTATCCACGATCTCAGAAGATGAAAACGACCGAACTCTCCAAAAGGTACCACTGACCCTCTAACCAATCCAGTTAGCCCACAAGGGTCCAAGAAATAGGCTAACACTCTGCAAACAAGATCACGCTGAAAAGGGGGACATTACAATCCGCCCTTCCTGAAATTGCTTGACCGCAAGCAATCTCAACAACAAAGGATCAACCACTCCACCAGGATCCCAAGGATAGTGCTGTGAAATGTCCCTACTATCATCAACTGTCTTTCGCTGCTCAACACTGATCTCAACTTCACCATGCCAAAAGTGGTGAAGCCAATGCATGGGACTCATCCAAAACGCAGTACCAATCCTGTTGCCACCTGGATCCCAATATAAACGGTACTCACATCCATCCATCATAATAAAGTAAGAATATCGGGAAGCCTCCGCAACACATCTCTGTCTATAGCTGGAACCTATGATGTCACCATAACCTGTCAACCCATGAAACCAACCATCTAGCCATGAAGCTCCTAAATCCCAACTCTGCAAATCATGCCAACTCCAAGTAGGACAACCATCGATCAATGAAGAGTCTAAGAAGATTAAATCACCAAGCAACAAGTAGATAGCTGCCAGATCGTGAGGGTCAAATGTAGAACTATCTGCACCTCTCATCATGTACTCCTCCGAAAACTCCTCTGCCAGCTTAATTTGAAATCCCAATACACTGGAAGGATCCCAAACGCAACGATCAATGCTCATGTCCCGAGTGCGAGCGATATCTAACTCGAAGAGAGGATCATCATACTGAATAACATCTACTCTAGGAAGAGAAACTGTATCGCCATTGTCATCCCATATGCAACTCCTAGATGAATGAGTCTCCTGTAACTCCCAAATCTGATCAGCTGGATCATCATACTGTAGCCTGTCAATCTCAACACCATCAGATACAGAAAAGAGAAACTCACAAGGAAGCAAGTCAAACTGCTGACAAAACGTGCTCCCTAAGACTGCATGAGATAGGCTATCATCCCACATGTCTAACACGTGCATACTAGAATTGTGCATCTGAAACAGATCATGTACATGATGACTGAGAAAGAAACTATGTAGACTCCTGACCATGTACACACTGGGAATCTCCTCAACGAGCTCTGTCTGAAATCCCGATGCACTGACGGAATCTCTGATACTATGATCAAAGCTCACCCTTAAACCAGGGTCAAGAGTAGAATCAACATCTACCTCAAAGAGCGGATTATCACAAGAAGATGTAGCATCCGCCTCATTTTCTGATTCTTCTCCATCAGTATCATAGATTGGAGCTTGCTGATCATAAAACTCATAACTGTACTGAGGAGAGGAAAATCCCTCTTGAATCACTTTCTGTTCTCCATCCAAATCTGCACTATAGCATGAAGTTGAATCTGCATCACTCACCTCATAATCAGCAACATCATGTGTGTTGTCATCAACATTTAAGGTATTGTTGCTATGTACCTCATAGGATGTCTCAAAAGAAGTTGTAGAAGCCATATCTTCATACATTTCTGTTGATGATGCATTACAAGAAAACTTATCTTCATGTGGCTGCTCCAATACAATTGGTTTGTCTTCAAACATCACTTGCTCTTCTTCAACCTTGAAATCTTCCTGAAGAATCTTGTGCCCAACTTCTTCCTCAAAGCTGGTCTGATTTTTGTTCTCCATAGGATCAACTGAATGCTGGTCACTAACTGCTGAAAATTCATTGTGAAGATTTTTGGATACTTCACTTGTAGAGACCTCATGTATCTCATTTTTATTTTGTGATGTAGACCCGAAGATGGATGCCATAAACCTTGCTGTTTTATCTAAGGTTGCAGGATCTAAAATCAATTCCTTTATCCCTTTTTGATTTTCATCCAACTTTTTCAAACTTTGTTTCAGCTTCTCCATATTCTTGTTCCACTGCCTCTGAGTAATTGAAGTAGCCATGATCAATGCCCAACAGGATGGCAGGAAACCGCTCTGATACAACTGTGATGAGCCCTACTAATATAGACTCAAAACCTTTCAATTTCTGCCTTGGGAATTTTGTCAAACACTTGTCATGTAAAGCTGATATATGCTGATATAAACTTTTGATTGCTGTGTTTTTTGGTTTTTGGCACTTGACAATGATGTTTGAATGCTCTGATACCACTGTGATGAGCCTTGCTAGCTCACTGCTCAAACCCCTGTCTTTTTTTTAAGTCTATTTGTGTTTTTTAGTTTTTTAGAGAAATTTTGTAGACAGAAGAGAAGGGGCGCATCATGTAAAAGCTCACAAAATGAAAACTTGAGCAAATTTAATCAAACTGGAATTGTAGAAGGTGTTTATTATCATCAACAATGGATTTAAAACATACAAACATACCCGAAAGCCTCCAGATTTTTTAAATAAGAAATCCGACCAGCATGGTGAAGAACTGACAAAAACTGGAGTAGAGAGTTACAGACTTCAAAGTTTATTCTGAAACTGAAGCCAGAGAGTAACATAGGTAGGGCGCCCAAGTTCATGAAGAGAGATCCTCCAAAAGAAGACGTTTCTCCAAAAAGCCAAAATAAACTTCCTTGCAAGTGCCACGCCCTTTCAAACAAAAAGCACCAAAAACCATCTCTGAAGGTGTGCCCAAACAGCCATGAAGTCTGCCATGGTGAAGGAAGAACAGCAACTAATAAACCCTCTGTTTTTTATGAAGAACACTACAAAATCTGTTGAAGCACTGCAGAACTTCTGAAATGAAGCTCTCTCAAACTGCACTAATTCAGCTGATCTTTCACAACTTCACAAGTGCTCACACTGAAGAGATTTCGTTCTCCAATGGTGGATTTGCTGCAAACCTGGTCACAGGCTGAAAGCAAGGGAAAAAAACCTCCAAGGCAAAGTTGAAATATTCAAAAGATGAGTTTCTCATTGCCCAAATCCCTTATAAAGCAAAAGAGGAGAAACCCTAAGAAGGCCGTACATTTTAGGGCTTTAGCTCATTTAAATTTATGAAACTAAACTTAAATCACTTTCTATAGTTTCCCTTTTTGATTTTTGGCGCCTCCTTTAAGTGAATAAAGATATAACATTAAAATATTCACTTTAGACTTAATTTAAGTGAAATAAGGATTATAAAGTCAATTTGACTTTATAAAAAGACTTTAAGTTAAAAATTAACTTAAATCACTTAAGTAAGCCTATCTCCCTCAATCCTCAACAGAATTCAATGCCGTCAGAAGCAAAGAAACTCCTGTACTGCCAAGGCCTGCAATGAGCCTATCCACGATCTCAGAAAATGAAATTGACCGAATTCTCCAGAAGGTACCACTGAAACTCTAACCAATCCAGTTAGCCCACAAGGGTCAAGAAATAGGCTAACAGAGAAGGGGCGCATCATATAAAAGCTCACAAAATGAAAACTTGAGCAAATTTAATCAAACTGGAATTGTAGAAGGTGTTTATTATCATCAATAATGGATTTAAAACATACAAACATACCCGAAAACCTCCAGATTTTTTAAATAAGAAATCCGACCAGCATGGTGAAGAACTGACAAAAACTGGAGTAGAGAGTTACAGACTTCAAAGTTTATTCTGAAACTGAAGCCAGAGAGTAACATAGGTAGGGCGCCCAAGTTCATGAAGAGAGATCCTCCAAAAGAAGACGTTTCTCCAAAAAGCCAAAATAAACTTCCTTGCAAGTGCCACGCCCTTTCAAACAAAAAGCACCAAAAACCATCTCTGAAGGTGTGCCCAAACAGCCATGAAGTCTGCCATGGTGAAGGAAGAACAACAACTAATAAACCCTCTGTTTTTGATGAAGAACACTACAAAAAATCTGTTGAAGCACTGCAAAACTTCTGAAATGAAGCTCTCTCAATCTGCACTAATTCAGCTGATCTTTCACAACTTCACAAGTGCTCACACTGAAGAGATTTCGTTCTCCAATGGTGGATTTGCTGCAAACCTGGTCACAGGCTGAAAGCAAGGGAAAAAACCTCCAAGGCAAAGTTGAAATATTCAAAAAGATGAGTTTCTCATTGCCCAAATCCCTTATAAAGCAAAGGAGGTGAAAACCTAAGAAAGCCGTACATTTTAGGGCTTTAGCTCATTTAAATTTATGAAATAAACTTAAGTCACTTTCCATAGTCTTCATTTTGATTTTTGGCGCCTCCTTTAAGTGAATAAAAGATATAACATTAAAATATTCACTTTAGACTTAATTTAAGTGAAATAAGAATTATAAAGTCAATTTGACTTTATAAAAAGACTTTAAGTTAAAAATTAACTTAAATCACTTAAGTAAGCCTATCTCCCTCAATTCTCAACAGAATTCAATGCCGTCAGAAGCAAAGAAACTCCTGTACTGCCAAGGCCTGCAATGAGCCTATCCACGATCTCAAAAAATGAAATCGACCGAACTCTCCAGAAGGTACCACTGACCCTCTAACCAATCCAGTTAGCCCACAAGGGTCCCAAAAAAAGCTAACCATCTCCAAACAAGATCACGCTGAAAACGGGGACATTACAATAATGATGTTGTGTTAGTTTGAATCTGAAAATTGGTTTGTAACCATTGGGGGATGGTTGGAAAATGTTTAAAATGCCTTGTGTGGTCGAAGGCAGGTTTGGTTTATGACATTTTGAAAGATTGAATCAATAAAAAGCTCTATTTCTGCATTTTCTGAACGTAATTTGTTGCTACAGTCAATTGTACGGATCTGTACGATCCTCCCATGGCCTAAATTCAATTGGAGTTGATAGAGCACTGAGTCTACTTTCTGTTGCACTTGGTTTCATTTGTTTTCATCAAGATTTTATCAAGTTAGAGCCAACTCTTCTCGGACTGGTCTAAACCCTAGGCAGACTAACTTGGAAGGAAGAAAAATGTAAATCTTCCCATTCCACCGATAGAAACTCCTGAAACTTCGTGGAATGGCTTGTGTAGGGCTATTCTTTGGTTTCACAAACTTGCAGGGGCAGAGAATGGGATTTGGAACATGCGGGGTTGCTGCCCTAGCCTAATACCTTCATGTATTAGGCCTAGGAACCCTAGAGGCTTAAGGATTTGGTTGAAAAGTTGTTAGACTAATCCACTTGATAGGAATTGATTATTCAAGCCTTGTATAACATGTTTGAAGCATTGGAGTGGAAATATAGACCCTAGGATATAAACACCCTGCTGCTACCAAGCCAAAGTGCTAATTAGGCCTAGTTACAACAAGAGGACAGTTAAATTTTGATGCATTTCATACAAAGTACCCTACCCTAGTTTTGAGATATGTTGAATAAAAGCTAAATGGGTATCTAGAAATGTGCTCACATTTTGAATGCCATGTCTGCCCTAAAAGTTATGACTGAAAAACTCTGTTTGAAAGGCTACTAGGAGAATGAAGGCTTGTGAAGCAAAACTCACCAAGTGATGTTTTAGGGTTTCAAAGAGTGGTTGTCTAAGATTGTTTGTGAGTGATAAGAGTTTGAATACCCCTGCTCTGCATCAATCCTATAGCAAGGAAAACATAATTGAAGGCACCTACAAATTCAATAATGGCCTCCCAACATCCTTTCTTAGAGACACCATCTATCAAGAAAAAGATCCCTCTCCTTCCTACAAAAGAGCCCCATTGATTAAAGCATTTCAAAATGAAACAAGAGACTATTTACTCACAGGAATGAATTCCAACGTACTACAAGAGTAAATGGAATTAACTCACAAAACATAGTGCACGTAGTAGAACACAGTGCACAAAATAATCATATTGCCTTTATTGATAGATTATACGCAAATACAACCATCCATACTATAATAGTGTAGCACACGTACATAACAGAATAGTCTCCAGAATCATAACATTCATGAACATAATCAGCATAATCAGCATAATCATAGCCATGGCATTTCCTAACTACATGACTCAAGTACATATAGTACGTAGGCGGTGGTTGAAAGACCGACTGTCGCGTCCCTTCATTACAACTAATTTTTTCGTCAGGAACTTAATTCCCGAGACAACTAACTAACATGACAAGTACATAACACAACAAGTGCATGAAATATTAACATTAACTCAAGTCTTATTTACTTATGACTCACAGCTGACCAAGTACACTCTTAGCTGACTACATCATCCCCCCCACAAATTAGTCGTCTCCTAGATGACTGCAAACCAAAAATGGGGGTTTAAGGGCAGTGCCCCTAGCGCACTCCCTATCGTAGTACAAGGCGAGGTCAAGGGGCGGAGCCTCCACCACCAATGCCAATTTAAGACTTCCAAAACCATATAAAACTCCATGGCGCACCTCATTTTCATGATCTTTTAAGAGGCAGAAAATGATGTTGACAAAGCTAGAAAAATACATATTTTGCACTGTTCTTATTCCTCTTATCTACACAATTTGCTTCCTCACCTTGCACTGTTCTAATGGCGACACCTCTTGAATGCTTTGAATTATGGTTTCCTCCAATGCTTTTATAGTGCTCTTCAACTTGCCCAATTCCTTCTTTTCTTCATGTACAAATACATTCAGTATTTCCTTGTGCAAGGACGCCTTCAATATCCCTCACATTTCCTTTTGTCTATGTGCATGGACTCACTCTAATAGTCTCCTCCAGATGACTCACTTCTTTCCTTGATGCTTTATTCTTGACTTGTGGTACGAATATGTACGAATTTGCTCTATGTCGTACGGAACATCCTTCGGAATTATCCAACCGTACGAATTTGTAATGTTAGCACTCCCCCATCCGTACACCAATTTTTTTTCTTAATCACACACCAATACCTCGGTTATTCACTCGCACGCCAATGTCTTTCTTCGATCGCAGTAAACTATTTTATTAAATCCTACGACCTTAATCTTATTCCATAGTACAGTATTGATTTTATTTAATCGTACTATCTCCTTTTCAGTTTGTACAGTTTGCAACTTGATGACTCGTACAGCCTTCCTCAGCTCAACTTGTATGGCTCTTATTCTCTGATTTTCCTATATGCTCAAACCCTCCTAGTTCCGTATGGTTTCGCCTTGCTCTCCTTCTAGCGATTTAATTCCTGCTTCTTCAGGCCCAATGCTCACTCCAAGACTTTTATTATTGCATCCAACATTTCGTACAGCTCTCCTTTTAATGATTCATGCGATCTTCAAGTGTATTGCTTTTAAGTTACTTGCTCATACAGTTTGTGTCTACTCTCTTCATACGGTCTTCAATCTTATCCATCATACAACCTTCAGATCAATAGTTTGCCCAACTTTGCAATTTTTAATTAATACGACGTTTCTATTCCCACCTCCTCGTACAGTCTTAAATGTCTTCACTTTATTTCATATGGCATTGCTAGACTCCCCTCGTACAAAATCTCCTCCAATTTGTATGACTCTTAAATTAGGTCTTCATATGGTTTTTACCTTATGTTTTTCTCATACGGCAGTGGCATCATGATATTGTACGACCTTCACTTTAATCTTTTTATTGCTTGGTACAGTCAATCGTACAACTTCATCTACTAGCACGATTTCTTCTCGTTTACTTCGTACGGTCAATTTCCTCTGTTGAGGTCGTACGGAATTCTTTTGGTGGCTTTCTATGAGTTCCTCCAGACTCCTCCCTATGTCCCTTCGCCTATTTGATTTATTATTTTTTAATGCCTTGCCTTGACTTGGTGGTTGTAAAGACTTCTTTCCCGCATGGGTTCTAATATTTTTTATTTTGCCCACTATGAACTATGAACTTTAACTTCTACTTTTAATTTTTTAATACTTTTTTTCTCTATATTTTTCCTCTATCTTTTATTTTGTCTAATTTTCCATTTTTTCCGCTTTTCTCCATTTTTCTATTGTCTTCTATTTTCATTTTTTCCATTTTTGACACTTATTTATTTTTTGTTTCTTGCACTTTCTCTCTTCATTTTCTCCCTCCTCTCTATTCCTTTTTTTTTACTCTCTCTCACTACCTCGTAATCTATCACATTTCATCTTGTCGATTGGTTTATTGTCCAATTTTGATACTCTCTTTGTACACTCTATACTCAACCAAAGATGTTTGGCTAGGCGTGCCTTCTCTTCTTCCTGGATTTCTCCGGTAGGTGTCTGGCTAGACATGCCCTTCTCCTCTTCTTGCTGAATTTCTCCGATAAGAAGCATGTTACACTCTCGATAGAACACCTCATAATCTTCCATTTGCCAATGAATAGGCCATTTTACGAACTCGTCCCATCTTCCAAGCAACTCTTGAGTTCAAGTACGCCCTCGTCATTTGGCTCCATTTCCTTCCTCCCTTCATCCATATTTGACTCTCCCCTTTCGGATTCTGATCCAGAGGATGCCAATTCTTCACTCATAGCTTGGTTCTTCAAGTTAGTGACATACTTCTTCCGTTGCTCTCGATCGAGAGCGTCTACTTCCAATTGTGATCTGCCTTGGCGGCAATCAACCATCCTCTCCCAAGTAGTGCATCGTACACTTTCTTCTGTAATGGGATGACAACAAAATTTAGCAAGAATAGTTGGGTCTTAATCGTCACCTTTTGTGCCATCAATGTTCCCAATGGCTTGATACCATGTTGATCAACGCCAACAAGTTGGAATGTTGACGGCCAGAGTGTGCGCTTCTCGAGACTCTTCCATGTGTCTTTGGGTAGTACATTGACTCCCGACCCTCCGTCAACGATCGTATTGGTAAGACTTTCCCCTACAGTCTCCATTTGCACAATCATCTGTCTCTTCCCAATGTTTGTCATCAACATAGGATCGATAACTTGTTCACCCTCGGGTGGAGGGTTTCCTATCGATTCCTTCCTTCGGTCTTGTTGTCACTAACGTTGTTCATCACTGACTACGTTTGTGATCGCCATTCCAAGTTGTGGCATCGTCTGGAGGTTTGTCACTTCAACGATACTATGGTTTGCAATACCTATTGCACAATGTTCTTTTCCACCACCAATCGCCAAGACGTACTTGGGATTTCCAAAGGGGTTCTTTGTCCCTTATCCATCACCTCTTCCACTTCCACCTTGGCCTCTCGAAGTCTTTCTTTCTCTGTACGAGGGTCTCGATAACTGGCATTCTTCGCCTACACCCTTGTGATCGCCAGGACCTCCTCATCAGCTACCTCCAGCATGTTTATGCATTTTTGCTACGAGCAGTTCGTATCTTCATGATCACCCGATCCACACCACTCACAGAGTCTTCCTCTTGTACCTTGATTGTTCTAGCATTCCCTAGCGAAGTGACCCCATTCATTGCACTTTCAACATTGTATCATGGATTTTCCCTTATTGTCGTACTCAATCTTGCTTGTTGAACTTCTATTCTTTTGATAACCTCCAAGTGATGCATTGCTATTATACTGGGGCTTTGGTGGTGTGTTTAGAGGGGTTCATTGTTCCCCTTGAGAGAAGAGTACTTGTGAGCTTCTTTTTTTTAGGTTGTACGGGCACTCCTTGATTGAGTGTCCCATAACCTAGCAGATGTCACAAAACATTTTCTTCAAGTAGTTTTCCTTCGTATGACTTATTTTGCACTCGATACACCATAATTCCTTCACCTCCTTCAACCCTTGTAAGTTTTTAGTTCCTTCGTCAACCTCATCATGTCTTGACAGAGAGCCTGTATGGCTTTTAACTCGTCTTCACTACTCTCCATCATACTTTCATCCTCATCAATTTTCTTTTTCCCCCAAGAGGATGTCTTGTTCCCGCTCTCGATATCCATCGCGCAGTTATATGCTTCAGTATACAAGGATGGAGGTACCACCTTCATTTTCTTCTAGAGAGAGGGAAGTAGTCCTTCAATGAACCACCTCTTCTTCAAGCCGTTTGTTGGCTGTGTCTCCAATTTTCCTAGCAACTCCTTGAGTTTATGATTGTAGGCTCGCACATTCTCATGCTTCCCTTGCTTCATGTTATAGATTTCCGCTCCAATTTTGTTGTCATCTCTGAGGAGTTTAAATTCCTCCTTGAATGCCCTCTTTAGTGTTTGCCATGATGTCCAATGGGCTGCATCCAATTCGCTGTATCAATCAATGGCTACACCCCTCAACATTGCTAGGAACGCTCTCGACCAATAGTCCACATCATCTTGCCCATTGGCTATCCAAATCGTCTCGCACATCTTGTAGTGTTGTACTAGATCCTCTGACCCATTCCCCGTGAACTTTGGTAGCTTCTGCCTCTCGACTGGTGAAGTCACCATATTTCTTCCCCTATGCCTGCCCTATGTGTAGGACCTGACTGAACTGGTTCTCGCGCATTATTTCGATGCCTCTCTTGCACTCTCGGCCATGTACGAGTCTTTCGTACATCCCCTCTCAGCATCCTCTACACCTCGAGTCTCCTGGGTTCATTACGGTACTCCCTCTGCCTTGGGGTCTTTGGCTCGAATCCTCAAATTCTCAACTCTTCATTGTCATCCAATAGGACAACTCCCAAATGCATCAAATACTACTCTTGAGATCTTTGGTAAGTTCATTTTCATTTTCATTAATTGTATATCTTTCTCTGCTTGCTACGAACGGTGTCCTAAAAGGTCCTTTATCGCTTTCCTCGACAAGGTTTTCATGTGCTCTAGCAATAGATTGGTTTATTTCATTAATATCTTCATTTGTTTCTTCAACAATTTTTTTTAGTCTTCTCCATCAGTTTTCTTGCTCTCTTAATCTGAATGATTGTCGTACCTTTTCTTCCAATGTTTCTTACTTGCTCGGTACTCAACTCTTGTCCTTATTGGGTTGTACACACATTAATTGTTGGTTGTACGATCATTGGTTGTCGGAAGTACGTCGTTAGGTAGTATCACATCCCTTTTCCTCCCACTTGATACTTTTCTCATACCGTTGTAGTATTTGTTGTCTTCGGTGCTCTTGGTCACTCTCCGCCCGAAGATATTACAGGATGATGTAATGGTGCGCCAGCAACCTTGGCAGTCGGTTGAGGAAATGGTTGACCTTTGGGTTGATGTGCAGTCTATCCCAGATGACCAACTGGGGGATCTCTTGGCTAAGAGCCTCCCTTCGTATGTGCTCCCTCAACGAGATATCTCACAGGTTGACAAGATCCTATGTCAAGTTGTCTTCTCGTTCCTCGTTTGTTTGTATAGGTTCCTCTGTTGGCCGACCCATCACGACGCCACTCTATCGTCGAGTGATTGTCCCAAGTTCACTTAGGCAACGACACCAAATGTTTACTCATGAGAATGAATTCCAACGTACTACGAAAGTAAATGGAATTAACTCACAAAACATAATGCACGTACTAGAATACAGTGCACAAAATAATCATACTGCCTTTATTGATAGAATGTATGCAAGTACCACCATCCATACTATAACAGTGTACCACACGTACATAACAAAATAGTCTCTAGAATCATACCATTCATGACCATAATCAGTATAATCATAACCATGGTGTTTCTTGACTACACGACTCAAGTGCATATAGTACACATGAAGTGGTTGAAAGACCGACCGTTGCGTCCCTTCATTACAACTAACTGTTTCGTCAAGAACTTAATTCCCAAGGCAACTAACTAACATGACAAGTACATAACACAACAAGTGCATGAAATATTAACATTAACTAAAGTCTTATTTACTTATGACTCACGGCCAACCAAGTACACTCTCGGCTGACTACAGAGACATTGTAGAGGAAAAATTTGCACATTGCATTTATGCCAATGGTATTCCTTTCAATTTGGTGAGATCACCATATTGTGAGGAAATGATGATGGCAATCAGTAATACACCTTCTGGTTTCACAAGTCTTATTGGCAAAAAAATATAGAGAGAGAGAGACATCACTCAAACAAATTAGGAATTCTTGCATTGAAATAGGAGTGTATTATTTCTGATGGATGGAAAGATTGCAAAAATAGAACCTTGGAGTCCCTTATAAGGTTCTCAATTTTAGTAACTATCAGGTTCTCAACTACCAAGCATAGATCTATCTATAAATAGACCTCACAATCAAATTTGTGTGAATAAGATGTGAATATGAAAAAGCCGATGCACAAAGTGGTTGCTTGTTACAAAGTACATGCAACTGATATATTGGATCCAAAAAACAAAGTATTTAACAAACTTAGTTGAGGAAAGAAGCCACATTATCATTTTCAACAAGGAAAGTTACTGTAAAAGATAGCACTTACCTGAAGCAAATCACACCGCCGGACACGAAAAGAATTAAGAAATCCAATGAACCGAGTAGTTTGAACACCAAATTCAGTTTGCAAGGCATCCCAATCAAAAAGCTTCCTAAACAACACAATAAAACAAAATATCACCCAGTTTATATTGTAATTCGTAAGATATATATCTGCGTGAGCATATATTCACAAATCCCTCCCCACACACAACATGATCACAAAAACACACACATTATGTTGATTGCATGAGTATGCCTATGACAAATTAAAATTGGATTTCATGTTACAAATTGAAATAAAAGTACAAACTTTTATCTAATAAATAGATTAACAAATGTTTTTGCTACTAATTTAATAAACAAATTCATATTGTCTATAACAGAAAAAAATGACAAAAGTTATTTGAATGTTACAGAGGAAACTAAAATCTGGAAGAAAAAAATAAGAATACAACAGTAAAAAGTAATTCAGGGTCACAAACAGCTTTAGTTCAATGGCAGGTTAAGTGAGTTTGATAGGGAGTCATTTTCAAATTACTCTACAAAACAAAAGCATATTCTATATTGCTAGCATGTCTCAGACCATACTCTTCCATGCTAACTATAATTCTCATTCTATAATCATTTCTCTCATTTCATTCATTTCCTTAGGGTTTCCTCAAAGTCTTGTGTCATGTCCCCGAAATCGTGACATTTTAGATAGTAAAGAAGCATAATTAAAATAGTTATCCATTCGATATTATATAATTATAACTGTCCAAGACAATATTATAATTTTGAATATTACAAATAACGTCATAAACATTATTATGATATAGTAGATATTAAAGTATATAAAATTAATATAAAATATAAACATAAAACAATATTATAATTATGATTATAAATATAATGGATAATATGATATTCATAAGAAAATCTAAATAATCAAATACAAATGGAAATTATGATTATCATAGAAGAAACAATACTAAATAAACAAATATAAAATACAACATTATAAATATTAAAATATAAATGCTAAGCCATTTAAATATTATGATTATGATCTACAATATTAATTCTTATTACAATATAATGCCATAAGCATTTAAAATATATATACAAAACTAATCTATAAATAAATATATATTAAAGAAAGAAAACCAATATAGAATAATAATAATAAAACTTGTCAAACAAGAAACCTTTAAATAAAATATATTAACAGCAAATAATATACTAACATCAACATCGAATATAATAAACTGGACATAACAATTATCATTAAAACATGCAGCGGTCACTATAACAACAGCCACAATTAAGTGGAAGGAGCAATCACTATGCAAAAGATACGTCAATCCAAGCGGGTGCAAATAAGTCCAAAAAGCATAAGCCGTGTCCTTTGATAAATGGATGTGTCTTTTGGGGCAGATCAGGTCATACGTAAAAGCAGATAATTTCAAACAAGAGGAGCATCTAAGAAAATAAGGGAAATAAAAGTAAGAGATTTGCTGACAAACAAAGGTTCGGGTTGTATTGTGAATTAATATAGTTATGATGGAATAAGCATAAGATATAATGTATTGTTAGCATAGATCGAATAGAAAAGAGAATAATTTCTGACAGAGAATCATATGCTCTAAGAATCTGATCACAAAGAGAACAGCAAACGGTGAATGCTTGGTCATGGGTAGAGAGAAAAAGACAGCAGACTGATCTCTGCAGATTGGAAACAGTAAGAAGGTAAGAAGAGAGCAGAGATATTTCAGCAGATCATTTTTAAAAGGGTAAGTGATTGTGTTTACAGAAATAGGTAATTAAAATGTATGTTAAAGGTAATTAAATAAAAGTCTCCCCCACCCCCGTGGTACCGGAGGGCGTGTCGCGCCAGTGCTGCCGGTCACGTTAAAAAGTTTACCAGGCGCACTGCAGTTTATATGGGGTTGTGCTACCCGATTCCTGCAGCCTAAAAAAAAAGAAAAAAAAGGTAATTAAATAAAAAATGAATGAATGTTTAGGGAGTTGATAATAGTTAGTAATTAAAGTGTGTCTTTAATATATATATTGATAAGTGTATATCTGGAAATATATATATATATATATATATATATTATTTTTATTATTATTATTATTATTTACGACTATCCAATAATGATGCTTGTAGCAATTATTGAACATTATAAGTAATAATGACTCAATTCACCCACTATGATAATAAATGGTATAATAGAATTCCATCTATGGGATCTTGAAAGATATTAATATCTACCCTAATGTACTTATGAAACAAATTATAGAAAAATCTCTCGTAGTGAAGGAAACGAATAATCCTTTGACAAGAATGAAATATTTATATCCTCTTTGATCTTATTGGATGTTATTATTGAAATTTATCGATCTCTAATTTTTCTAATGTCTCCTTGAGAAACACTTTGAATGCAAGATTTGGGATTAAGTGCTTCCACTAGAAAGGGGTCATTACATCTTGTATTTGCACTATTGCAGCATCACTCGGTGGCTCAACAGGCCCACATTTATTCTCATTAAACATGGGCTTCTTAAACTTTCTATGAAATCTCTTATAACATACAATGCAATGGTAGACATGTGGCCTTTTAACGCAACTTTAGTTGTAAGGAAATATTAAACACCTTATGTTCTCCTGAATGGCATATCACAGCATCACATGGTGGCTTGACAGGCCCACATTATTTATTATTAAACATTGGCTTCTTAAACTATTTACAAAATCTCTTATAGCATACAATGCAATAGTGTGTAATAATGTGGCTTATAGACAGAACTTTAGTTCTAAAGAAATATTAAACACCTTGGTCTTCTCCTGCATGGCATGTCAAAACATTTTGTGGACAGCGTTGGGTTAGAGACTGGAGGGGCAATGCATTATCTGGGCAATGTACTTCTGGAGAAAATTATTGTATGCAACGCCTAGAGTATCCGCATCAACTTTGATACATCAGCATTCCTAGCACATCCAGGAACCTGACCAATGATATACTTCATTTGGATGCAAGATTATAATATAATTATGTGACTGTAGCCTATATTCTAAGTAGGTCCCAAAGTACAAATGCCTTATTTTCCACAATGTATCCTATGAATAAGTAAAGTGAACCCAAGACAATTGACCTTTATTTTCCTTGGGAAACACTATTTGCATAAGAAAATTCCTTAAGAGTACATGACTGCATTTGATTCACCAACATGACTTATAAAAATGAGACAGGCAAGCTGTTATTGAAGTGTAGTAGTCCAAAAGATTAAGTTTGTTTGATTCAATCGAAAGGTTTGCTCTAGTCCCCCAAATTGTTCCAAATAACTGATATGTATTACAACAAGACCTTAAGTTCTTATAAAGATGCTAAAAAAATTTAAAAAAATGTTCCATGGGAATGCATCCCCTGGATTTGAGTGTTGTCCTAGGTACATGGGGAGGAATTCCCCTTCCCATCCCCATTTTTTATGGCAATTTTCGGTGTCTCCCTTTTTGTGGGTCATTCTAGGGACTTCTTGTCATCCATTGGACAACCCAGAATCCCTTGGCCAAACCCAAGGCTTTAGAGCATCCTGCTCATCAATGCATAAAAATAAATTATAAATTATAAAACATTCTAAAACAAAACAAACCCTAAAAAGGGGTTCCACCAATAACATTAACGCAAAAATATTTATAAAACACATACCCATTGCTTTCTTGCAATTACCAAAAAATAAGAGGAAGAACAGCAGTTTCCAAGATATCAATCATATGATGACTCTGATTAATGAGCTTGTTGCTAATTGTCCCTATATACCATGCATGATATAACATTTCTTTTTCTTGGCATCTCTCCATTTAAATCATGTTTCATATTATGTCTATGAATATGGATCTATCAGATGGATTATGGAATCAGTCAATTGTTATTGTACTTACTCTTTAGAATTTAAGTTTCTTTTGGTTTGTTTATGTTATTGGAAAAAAATTGTCTTGCATGAAACATGTCTCCACATCCCCCCATCCCTAAAACTTAGAGAAACACTGAAAACCCGGATAACCTTCATTCATTAAACAATAAATATAACACCTTAGCTTTTTGATAGAGGAGCCATGATTGAATAATAAATATAAAATATGATGCCTACAGGACCCATAACAAATGTACAAAGAAAAATAATAAGATCCTGCCACATAAATCATGTAAGATTTAGATTAACCTGTCATTTAGAAGCGTTGAGCCTCCCTTCGTCTGTCCATATTCATCTCCCATGTTTATAACAGGCACTCCCGGTGACACTAATAAGATGAAAAGAAAATTTCGAATCTGACATTCATCACAGAACTGTGTATACATTAGGCAATAATTCAACAAGACCGTTTGGAGATCTCCAGACTAAAGCAACTAGAATGAGTGAAAAATTATTATATCAGAGGGAGAGGTTATGTCGCTTATGTGCTTTACTCAGATTGTCCATATCAAACATTATAGGAATCTGAACAACCAATTTAACTACTTTTAGAATAAAAGCTACCCGATACGAATATTGAGTACATGACTACAAATGCATTACACTCTCTTAGATGCAAGTAATACAAGACCTGAATCTGAAAGGCAATATTAATCTCCATAAGCATGCTCTTTGCTAGAAAATGGAGAAATCAGATCCAAATGTTAAATGCATGACTACATAGGCATCACACTTTCTTAGATGCAAGTAACACAAGACGAGAATCTGAAGGGCAATATTATTTTTCAGAATCATGCTCTTCGCTGAAAAATGGAGATGACCATTAAGTAAAAATGCAGAAGCATACATTTTGAAAGATTGGAAATTAAACTTGAGTGTTCCTCCATATATAGGAGAAACTAAATATCTATTCTCTAACTGCATAGCGCACACATAATTGATTGCTCTCAAATATAAGCAATAATTGGAAAAACGTATTAAACAATAGGAAAAGCACAAGTGTAGTCAGGACATGTAAACAAAACATTGAGCCGTGTTATCATTGTAGGCACTTTATTTAATTAATTTATTTGAGACTCCAGCTTGCATGCCTTTACATGTCATTTTACAGTTTTTCTTAATCTGGCAACAACCCAGACACTTATAAATATTGAGTAACTACAGCATCCTTCCAATTTCCTTTTATCCCACAAATACTGTATATTTAATGCATTTTATACTAAACCTTACAAATGCCCATTCTAGAATAAATTTGGTAAACAAGCATTTTCCTATAATGGAAACTTAGGAGTAATAAGAACACCTGTTTCAGTCGTGTTTCCAGAATCAAACGATTATTTGTTGGGCCTTCTTCACCACAATTCCAACTATTATGACACAATCCAAAAATGGCATTATCAATCAGAAATCTTTTAATCAGCAAAGCTAAAAAATAGCCCCATGTTATGAGCTGAAAATTACCTTAATTCGGTAGATGCATGTGCATCACTGAAGCATCACAGCAGTACAAATAGTGCTTAGATATTAGCAGAAAACATAGAAATACTATGAAAGGAGATCTATTTCAAAAATATCTGTATCGACATGAACATCACCAATTAAATAACTTATCCCCTATGTTATGTTAGGTCTCAAAAGAAAATACAAATACCTGAAGCTAACTAGGTCAACAAGAGATAAGCCAAAGTTGCGGGTGATAAAGTTGAAGGAAAAACAAGGACCTCGACCATCAGTAAAAAGATCTCCACTGAAAGAAGCAAAATATAATTATTGTCTTCCATGCTAACATATAAGATCTTTTCTAAAATAATATCTGTTCAAACTGTCTTAAATGTGTATGAAGAAAAAAACTCGTTCAGATAGCAAAAAAAGGGTTATCGTGCAGAAAGAAATTGATTGAAAGATTTAGTAGCATAAAGTCAGTTAGCAATTCCTTTGAATGCATAAACATTCACAGGCAAGTTGTATGAAGAATAGAATCAAATATTTAAAAAAACAAAAGTAGCAAGAAAAAAGCCAGAAAGAAGATTAGAAATTTCATATCACAAATTGAGGTTGCAATCATCAGACTTTGTTGTTAACAGGTCTAACTTCACATAAAAGGTAGCAACTAGGCTGTGCATTACTTAAAGGAAGAATAAAGCAAGACTAAAGTTGCTAAAAACAAGAAATGAATGTATGTCCATACCACATCAGATGAAAAAATAGAAAAGGCACCTTCTCAATTCACAAATAAATTCACAAAAAGAGAGCTATGTAGAGAAAAACCTGCCACAAAGCCTGGTTGCAAAGTTACTTAGTTGATCTTTGTCACCCCTTAGAAACTTCCTAACATCATCATGGAACCTGAAATTCATTTCTGCCCACCTCTTCCAATGTGGAAATAGGATTTCCTGCAGTGGCATTTAATCAGCTTGGTTCTACTCACAAACAGTCTATTAAAGTAACTATCATCACTACCCACTCCAAACAAACATGCACTTATTCGCACTATAGAATGCCATATTTAAATGGCACAACTACAAAGCTGATGGAAGACTCTATAGAGCAGTGAAAAATACAGAAGAAAACATAATATTTCACTGGAAAAATGAGTCTGACACCATACATCATAGTTAATTTCAAATCTTAAAACCTTACCTTACTTGGTGTGATAAATGGCAAGAATGGATCTGCAATAATCTTAGTCTTTGAAAGAACAGGATCAAAAGTGATAGCCTCTATCAATGGAGGACGACTTAAATTTTCCCCATGTGATCCTTTTACAAGAGACTGAGAATTTGTGAAGCTAAAACCATCGACATGATACTCATTTACCCAATGCTGGAGACTATCTAAGATCTGGAAAACAAACATTTTAATTACTGGAAGAGAATTATAGTATGCAAATGAAACTTCTAAACCTTGGATAAGTATATGATACAATAAAAGCATGTAACATGTCTCCATAAACAAACATCGCAGAGTTCAAAATGAACATGAACCAAATGAAAGATTTATTCACACCTGCTAATAACCAATGAGAGGAAAATCAGATTATTATAGATTCACAAAATCCAAACAGTACTTAATGCTTTTTCTAATAAACAATTCATATTTAAAAAGTGTGTTTAATACTAACAAAACATTAAATAAATTAATTAAGAAATATACAAAGTAACAGAAAGAGCTCATAAAGTTGTAATACTCTTTAAAATCACAAAACAAAATTATATTGATGTCCTCCTGAAACTAGAAGTGTTCAATACAACTGAAGAGCATAATATGTATGCTACAAACTAGAATGCTAGTGCCTAAAACATCTCCTATGCAAATAATCCTAAGCTTACGCAAGGTGATATTACAAAAGTAACAAAGATAAATAAGTAAATTCAAATAAGTGTGGCAAAAAACAATGTCTGTTTATGACATAGGCAAGAGACCTGGTCAGTCCTCATATTGTGAATTCAGAAGAGCTCTGCAACACTAACTGATCCATATTTCACACATGCTAAGTTTGCCTATTAAGACTCATGAATATGAAGAAACTTGTGAGCTCTGATGAGTCTCAACAAACTTGCAAGTTTCAGCAGAATTAGAAATCTGGACAAGCAAACTTCCTAACTCTGCGTAAGAACACCCCTGATTTTATTTTTATTTTTAAATTTGTTGAAGTTTGCCAATTGGTTTCCGAGAACAAAATCTCAAACAAGGCATATATCATAACGTTTGGTTAAGCATAAGCATTAAAGGTAGCAATAACAAAAATGCAGCTGATACAACTCAGAATATGAGAGCTTCATTAATTTCCATCACTGCTGTTACAGTTGTTGGACCTCAAATCACACTGGAACTTCTCAACAATTCAATCTTTGAAACCAAATACCAATAAAATGAAAATTCCTCAAAGGATTTTGCATTTGAAAGTCATTACAGGCTTGCTGTTGCAACTTTCTGTGTAATAGCAGTCAACATAGGCTCTCAATACTCCATTGGCACTCACACCCAGACACACAGCAGCAATAAGACAATCAAAAACTGAAGGTTTCAGCTCTGTTGATAAATTTCTGAGCATAAGAAAGGCTATAGGAAACCCATGATGGCAGTCCTGACATCATGGTGTTTTTATGTTGCTTTCAATGATCTGATTTCTGACTTATATGGTTTATGAGGTTTAAAGTTTTAAAAGTTTTCAAATACTGATTCCCCACACCCCCCTCTCAGTATTTGCTGTGCAATCTTCAACATATACACCCTTAAGTAACATCAAAATATAATAAAATACTATGTCCCGGGTAAAACTTGACAGGTATATAGCTGTCAGATATCATATCAAACAAATTTCTTTCTTTTTTGTTAAAGGGTAAGCCGCAATCAACATGCTCATAAAAGTTAACCCTAAATCGTTGCCTGATATGGTCATCTAATAAATCACCAATGGAAGTCTTTCCAAATCATCCAATCATGTGGAAAAGAATTAGCACCCTTCGGCCTTCTCTTACCTCTGATAGTGTTGATGCAATACAAGCTTGATGCTGACAATACCAAACTTTCAATTTTGGAAATGACTCAATAAACAATGGCTTGGAAAATGATGAAGTTGCTCCAAGGGCTTGATCATCTATTGGAAATAATAATTGTGGCAAAGTAGAGCTCGACTAAAATGACTTTTTAACTTGAGAATGTCTGTTATCTTTAGCCAATCTACTATTGTGCAAGATTAAAAGGTATCCAAGTGCAAGTTTTGTACCAACTGGAGCTCCCTTTCCAGATAAACTATGTGTATGAGGACATCCATAGAACTTCCACAACCTAAGAAGCAAAAGAAAAGCATTTGAGAAGATTGAGTAAACTGGAACTTCTTCCCCTGAGCTTGACATCTGCGACACACTAGGCAAAATGGATCCAAATGTCTCACAAATCGGCATCAGTGCAGCTGCAACCTGTGGAACAACTCCATTCAACGAGAGAACATGAAAATTATCATGTGTAGCTACTGCTCTAAGGACAACAATTAAGCAATGGCCCATATGCCAATAAGCAACTTCCAGATCCTTCATAATCTACAGCAATAGGAGGTGAAAGAAGATTTACTACCAAGTGAACTGCATGTTCCTGGACATTCCATCCATGGATAAGAGATGCACCACAAAATAATAGCCATAGCAGACCTTTCCTCCTCTGATCCATTCATTGCAATGTGATATTCCTTCTCCAACTCTTCTTGAAGCAGGAGTTTTAATAACAGCATCTTTTAGTGAAATAGATAAGGATGCTCCTTCCATAAAAGCAGACCATGGAAACTCTTGAACTGGTATAGAATGAGATAATGGATTTGCTAATCTTTCAACATAGCTTGGCCATAAATATGTCAAGGAATCTATCAATTTCTTGGCAATGCAAGCTTCAACAATTAGGTGCCACATGTTTCCCACTTTATAGATTTCCAAAGGTTTAGATCCCCAACACCTCAAACCAAGCATTGTCTTGATCTTATGTGTGTGTTCTCCATACTTGCTCTTAGTTAAACATAGTTCCCAAACCCCTTCGACTTTAAAACCAATATTCAAACCATTTGACTATATGAAACTGCGCTTTTTGAAAAGTCTCTTCTTTTATGCGTGTTGGGTTCTTCAATGGTTCCCACAACCATTTCAAACATTGAAAGAGTTTTAAAACGTCCCTAAGACTTTGACGAAACAAGCCTTAACATTTGCTTTTTTCCCTTTAGAGTGGATGCTGAGGTTTTGTGTGGTTGTGACAACCTCATCGGGTTCTGACACAAAATTTTAACCTCATAAAATTCCAAAACTTAATCAATTATTTGAACCCAAATATGATTCTTGAAGGGTTGTATGACATTTAGAGTCCAAATATTAAACTGTGAAGCTTCATAACCACGACCCTAAGAAAAATTGAAAATTTTGTAACTCCCAACTGGAGACTCATTCTTCCACAAAAACTTGACCAAACGATGCATAATAACTCCAAAGTAAAAACCATCACTTATTTTTGCTCCAGTACCTGAAACTCATATTTTAGCTATTTTCATAAACTCCCTGACAAGAAATTAAACTTTTAAAATCTCTCAACATAGAAACTGTTTCAACCTTAAAATTTTCCTCGATGTCTTCAATAATGCCAAAAGAATTCCTATAAAACAATTTTGTCTCATCTTGAATGGTTTGTGAAATTTAATTATTATCTGATTTTGACAGGGTCAAAATGGACATGGTAACATTGGACAAGTACGACAACATGAGTAAATAAATGTAAACAAATGTTTTTGTCTCATAAGATAGTTTGACAATTAGAGCAGCCGAATATGCTTGCATGATTGGATTATCATGACGGGATTCAACACCAAGTTGTAAATTTGACTAATTCAAAATGCTAGTAACAACTATTATGACCTTTAATTTTTGTATCATGGAGTTGATTGCATCATAGATTTCCCCAAAACATGGCGAATCTGAATCAGCAAACCTAATCATACTAATCGATAGGCTCGATGAAACTCAAGACAGTCCACATGAGCCCACCAATCCTCATCTAGGATCAAAAACTCAACCTTTTGGGCCCTCTCAAATTTGATTGCTTCCAAATACTCCATTGGTAGTTAATGACCATGACACCCAATGCCTCTTGCACCTTCACAAGTCATCTCAAAATAATCATGTGTGATGCAATTTGGGTCTCAAAAACCTAATGTTGTGTAAAAAGAAAAGTTAATAACACAATAAATTATAAGTAAACATGGAATAAATTAAATTTAAAAAAAAAATTACCTTCAATAATTCTAAATCCGAGAAATTCTTGAAAATTCCTTGTGACATATGATGGTTTGTCACAAACATTTGCATCTCCTCACCCTTAGTGTATATAGCTTTCATCCACTATATTTGAGTGCTAATTGCTTGCATTGCCAAGGGAGTGTACGGTACATGGTGTCCAAAAAATGTGCACATACCTTTCCTCAACCAAAGCACCTATTGCCTTGCAAGTTTTCGCATCATCCATAATGACTTGGATAACATTTTTAGGACCCACAATCTCTATGGACTGAACGAAAATTTTAGAAATGAATTATGCATTCTTGATTTTCCCCTCACAATCAACTGCCTTCAAAAACAGTTTTCATTTAGAGGGCAATGCAATCATATTTATTAAAGGTCAATTTTTGCAATTTTTTCATCCATCAGAAATAATAGACACTCATATTTCAATCCAAGAATCTCTAATCGGTTTGAGTGATGTCTCTACAAAAAAAAACAAAATTGGCAATAAGGTGATGTGCACCTTTTTCATACCTAGGACCTATGAAACCAGAAGGTGCATTATTTATTGTTGTCATAATTTCTTGCCAATATGGTGATCTCACCAAGTTGAAAGGAAGACCATTTGCATAAATGCAACGTGCAAGTTTTCCTCTATAATGTCTTGTGTTTCATTTTGAAATGCCTTAACCAATGGGCCTCTTGTAGGAAGGACAGAGATTTTCTTCTTGGACAAAGGGTGTAAGAAAGAATGTTGGGAGGCCATTATTGAATTTGTGGGTGCCTTCAAGGATGTTTTCCTTGCTAGAGGATGAGATTTTAATTCTCCTCTCACTCATAGCATTAGCTTCTTCTTGTTCTTTAATGAATGCCATAATTTTTTCTTTTGGCAACCAATTCTTATTTTGCCTCCCACATAGTCTAACTCCACACCCACTTATAGAACATAAGAGAGCTTTCACTCGACTATATGAGCTCTTAAATTGGACTCTACATTCATTACAATTCCAAATAAAGTCCTACCTCTCTAAAGTCGATTAAGCATCATAACATATTTCTATTAGAAAAGTTGTCATTGATGTCAAAAGTGCACGAGGTCATCATTGATGCCAAAAGAGTTTAATGTAGAGATTGCTAAGAATATCAGTGTTCCACGGGCCTGGGGGATGGGGAAACGGGGGGACGGGGAAACGCGTTTCGAAGACGGGGGGACAAAGGGCCTAAGTTTGGGGACGGCGGGGAGACGGCGGGGGGACGGTGGCGGGGGGGCGGCGGGGTGGTGGTGCTGATATAGTTATACATATACTTATAGTACTTGAAAAACTAGTTTTGAAAAGATGTATAACAGTATAATAGTATAAGAATTACATTTCAAATGAAACTATAGGAAATTAGTAAAATTATAACATGGCAAAATTTGAAATACTAAATCTAAATACAAAGATATTTGAATGCTAATTGCTAAATAAAATTTGACAAATGAAATTGTCAAATTGGAGATTTCTATTATATCGCCAAATATGAATATCTGATGTCATATGAGATATGATGATATCACAAAGTCTATAAAGATGATTAATTGATTACATGATTCATCATTACAATGAGTAGCATTACAAAATGAAAAGACAAAACGCCAAAATGTCAAAACTCAAAATGTAGTGAATGGAGGCCTCTAATCATCTACAAACTCCTCATCACTGGAACTGCTGGACTCCACAAGGTCAAGATCCCTCAAGCTCACACCAACCAGCCCTGCATTTGAAGTGGTAGGATCATCCTCATCAATCTGTGAAGGCTCCTCTGGCTCCACATCCCATCGTGCCGCTGGACTTTCCTTGTACACAATTGTCTTGCGGTCCATGAGACGCAAAGCACTGTGTACAGCCACAAGCTTCTCTGCTCTCTTAGAGGTAAGTCTGTTCCTCTTAAGAGAGTGGATGAAGCTATATGTAGACCAGTTCCTCACAGCAGCTGAAGAACTGAAAACCTGGGATAGCAGACGAATAGCTAGAGTGGTGGTCAAAGATTTCGAACCATGACAATTCCACCACAAAAGTGGGTCCTCCTGTGCCATAGAAACTATATCCACCTTTGCTGCATCTGAATAGCCTCTAAGAGTGGCAAATCTGGTCCACTCAGTGTGAATTGTGCTGGCATCTGTAGAATCATACATCTTCTCTATGCACCTAAAGAAACCTGCCTTCACCTCATCATCCTGAATCGGTGTCACTCTACCTGGTCTAGCCATGTACCACTTAGGATTCAAGGCAAAGGCAGCCATATGCAAAGAGTGTTCAACTTGTCCCATCTGCGCTGAATGATTGGCCGGATGTGCTCATTGTAGAATGCTAGAGAGGGGTCCTTCACTTGCACAGCAGCCCTCATCTGGTCAAGCATAGAGTCGATGCACTCATACACCTCTCCAAGGTTAGGTGCATCCCCATCTCCATATCTGATAACCTGGAATACTGGAGAAATGATGGAGACAATGTATTTCACATCAGTCCAAAACACATCACTCTTCACTATCTCCTTCACCCTTCTCCCCTGTGTTGTCTTGGCCTCGGCCCACCTATTCCACTCATTAGTCATAACCATGACTTGCAATGCCTCTTGCAACTCAATCATTCTCTCCAAGAGAATGAAATATGATGCATATCGGGTCTCCATCGGTTTCAAGAACTCCTTCGCGAAGGTCCTAAAGAGTGCATGGGAAGTGTGGTGGTTGCAAATAAACATTTGCACATCTCTCGCATCGGTGACCACTCCTCTAATCCAATCAATCTTCCCCATGTCCTTGAGTGCATTGTTCATGGCATGCACACAACATGGGGTCCACCAAATATGTCTATAGGATGCCTCAATGAGTTTCCCTGCTGCTCTACACACATGGGCTACATCTGTGACTACTTGGACCACATTTTGTGGCCCAACCTCCTCAATAGCCTCTCTAAGGACATGAAACTGAAAATCAGCATCTTTGCGATGCCCTGTACAATCAACTGCTCTAAGGAAGTATGGGCCCTCTGCACATGTGACCATGATGTTGATGAGTGGACGATGGCTAATGTCCGTCCACCCATCCATAACTATACTGCACCCAGATGCCACCCAACATGCCTTCATCTTCTCCATCAAAGTATTGATCTTGGAATAGCACTTATCCAAGATCGAGGTCCTCATTTTTGTCTCACCTGGTGGCACATATGATGTTCCTCCCTTAGCCACCATAGCCATCATCTCCCTATAATAAAGAGACCGTGTAACATGAAATGGAATTCCATTGGCAAAAAAGAACTTGCCAATGGATTCATCTATCTCATCTCTCGACTGCACATTAAACATATTAGCTATGGGGTTACTTTGTGATGTCTGCAACTTGCGTTTCCCTGTGGCTGTCCCCCTAGCGACACTAGAAGTGGATGTGGATGAAGATCCAAACATCATTCCTCCCGTCTGAAAAGTATGTGGCACTGATGCATGCTGGATTTGCTGAAGGGCTGCCCTAGCAGTCAAAGTAGTAGGGACTGAAATATTTGTGTCCTCTGGAATGCCCCAAAGCTTGTTAAACTCCATTCTATATTTTA
>VDFB02271358.1:217131579-217170743 GCA_007258455.2 Sequoia sempervirens
TATAAAGTCAAATTGACTTTATAATTCTTATTTCACTTCAATTAAGTCTAAAGTGAATATTTTAATGTTATATCTTTTATTCACTTAAAGGAGGCGCCAAAAATCAAAATGAAGACTATGGAAAGTGACTTAAGTTTAGTTTCATAAATTTAAATGAGCTAAAGCCCTAAAATGTACGGCTTTCTTAGGTTTTCACTTCCTTTGCTTTATAAGGGATTTGGGCAATGAGAAACTCATCTTTTGAATATTTCAACTTTGCCTTGGAGGTTTTTTCCCTTGCTTTCAGCCTGTGACCAGGTTTGCAGCAAATCCACCATTGGAGAACGAAATCTCTTCAGTGTGAGCACTTGTGAAGTTGTGAAAGATCAGCTGAATTAGTGCAGATTGAGAGAGCTTCATTTTAGAAGTTCTGCAGTGCTTCAACAGATTTTTTGTACTGTTCTTCATAAAAAACAGAGGGTTTATTAGTTGTTGTTCTTCCTTCACCATGGCAGACTTCATGGCTGTTTGGGCACACCTTCAGAGATGGTTTTTGGTGCTTTTTGTTTGAAAGGGCGTGGCACTTGCAAGGAAGTTTATTTTGGCTTTTTGGAGAAACGTCTTCTTTTGGAGGATCTCTCTTCATGAACTTGGGCGCCCTACCTATGTTACTCTCTGGCTTCAGTTTCAGAATAAACTTTGAAGTCTGTAACTCTCTACTCCAGTTTTTGTCAGTTCTTCACCATGCTGGTCGGATTTCTTATTTAAAAAATCTGGAGGTTTTCGGGTATGTTTGTATGTTTTAAATCCATTATTGATGATAATAAACACCTTCTACAATTCCAGTTTGATTAAATTTGCTCAAGTTTTCATTTTGTGAGCTTTTATATGATGCGCCCCTTCTCTGTTAGCCTATTTCTTGGACCCTTGTGGGCTAACTGGATTGGTTAGAGGGTCAGTGGTACCTTCTGGAGAGTTCGGTCGATTTCATTTTCTGAGATCGTGGATAGGCTCATTGCAGGCCTTGGCAGTACAGGAGTTTCTTTGCTTCTGACGGCATTGAATTCTGTTGAGAATTGAGGGAGATAGGCTTACTTGAGTGATTTAAGTTAATTTTTAACTTAAAGTCTTTTTATAAAGTCAAATTGACTTTATAATTCTTATTTCACTTAAATTAAGTCTAAAGTGAATATTTTAATGTTATATCTTTATTCACTTAAAGGAGGCGCCAAAAATCAAAAGGGAAACTATAGAAAGTGATTTAAGTTTAGTTTCATAAATTTAAATGAGCTAAAGCCCTAAAATGTACGGCCTTCTTAGGGTTTCTCCTCTTTTGCTTTATAAGGGATTTGGGCAATGAGAAACTCATCTTTTGAATATTTCAACTTTTCCTTGGAGGTTTTTTCCCTTGCTTTCAGCCTGTGACCAGGTTTGCAGCAAATCCACCATTGGAGAACGAAATCTCTTCAGTGTGAGCACTTGTGAAGTTGTGAAAGATCAACTGAATTAGTGCAGATTTAGAGAGCTTCATTTCAGAAGTTCTGCAGTGCTTCAACAGATTTTTGTAGTGTTCTTCATCAAAAACAGAGGGTTTATTAGTTGCTGTTCTTCCTTCACCATGGCAGACTTCATGGCTGTTTGGGCACACCTTCAGAGATGGTTTTTGGTGCTTTTTGTTTGAAAGGGCGTGGCACTTGCAAGGAAGTTTATTTTGGCTTTTTGGAGAAACGTCTTCTTTTGGAGGGTCTCTCTTCATGAACTTGGGCGCCCTACCTATGTTACTCTCTGGCTTCAGTTTCAGAATAAACTTTGAAGTCTGTAACTCTCTACTCCAGTTTTTGTCAGTTCTTCACCATGCTGGTCGGATTTCTTATTGAAAAAATCTGGAGGCTTTCGGGTATGTTTGTATGTTTTAAATCCATTGTTGATGATAATAAACACCTTCTACAATTTCAGTTTGATTAAATTTGCTCAAGTTTTCATTCTGTGAGCTTTTATATGATGCGCCCCTTCTCTTCTGTCTACAAAATTTCTCTAAAAAACTAAAAAACACAAATAGACTTAAAAAAAAGACAGGGGTTTGAGCAGTGAGCTAGCAAGGCTCATCACAGTGGTATCAGAGCATTCAAACATCATTGTCAAGTGTCAAAAACCAAAAACACAGCAATCAAAAGTTTATATCAGCATATATCAGCTTTACATGACAAGTGTTTGACAAAATTCCCAAGGCAGAAATTGAAAGGTTTTGAGTCTATATTAGCAGGGCTCATCACAGTGGTATCAGAGCGGTTTCCTGCCATCCTGTTGGGCATTGATCATGGCTACTTCAATTACTCAGAGGCAGTGGAACAAGAATATGGAGAAGCTGAAACAAAGTTTG
The DNA here is from genome assembly GCA_007258455.2 of Sequoia sempervirens. Taxonomy (NCBI): domain Eukaryota; kingdom Viridiplantae; phylum Streptophyta; class Pinopsida; order Cupressales; family Cupressaceae; genus Sequoia; species Sequoia sempervirens. The sequence goes on from VDFB02271358.1 coordinate 217,133,939, forward strand.
AAAAAGTTGGATGAAAATCAAAAAGGGATAAAGGAATTGATTTTAGATCCTGCAACCTTAGATAAAACAGCAAGGTTTATGGCATCCATCTTCGGGTCTACATCACAAAATAAAAATGAGATACATGAGGTCTCTACAAGTGAAGTATCCAAAAATCTTCACAATGAATTTTCAGCAGTTAGTGACCAGCATTCAGTTGCTCCTATGGAGAACAAAAATCAGACCAGCTTTGAGGAAGAAGTTGGGCACAAGATTCTTCAGGAAGATTTCAAGGTTGAAGAAGAGCAAGTGATGTTTGAAGACAAACCAATTGTATTGGAGCAGCCACATGAAGATAAGTTTTCTTGTAATGCATCATCAACAGAAATGTATGAAGATATGGCTTCTACAACTTCTTTTGAGATATCCTATGAGGTACATAGCAACAATACCTTAAATGTTGATGACAACACACAGGATGTTGCTGATTATGAGGTGAGTGATGCAGATTCAACTTCATGCTATAGTGCAGATTTGGATGGAGAACAGAAAGTGATTCAAGAGGGATTTTCCTCTCCTCAGTACAGTTATGAGTTTTATGATCAGCAAGCTCCAATCTATGATACTGATGGAGAAGAATCAGAAAATGAGGCGGATGCTACATCTTCTTGTGATAATCCGCTCTTTGAGGTAGATGTTGATTCTACTCTTGACCCTGGTTTAAGGGTGAGCTTTGATCATAGTATCAGAGATTCCGTCAGTGCATCGGGATTTCAGACAGAGCTCGTTGAGGAGATTCCCAGTGTGTACATGGTCAGGAGTCTACATAGTTTCTTTCTCAGTCATCATGTACATGATCTGTTTCAGATGCACAATTCTAGTATGCACGTGTTAGACATGTGGGATGATAGCCTATCTCATGCAGTCTTAGGGAGCACGTTTTGTCAGCAGTTTGACTTGCTTCCTTGTGAGTTTCTCTTTTCTGTATCTGATGGTGTTGAGATTGACAGGCTACAGTATGATGATCCAGCTGATCAGATTTGGGAGTTACAGGAGACTCATTCATCTAGGAGTTGCATATGGGATGACAATGGCGATCCAGTTTCTCTTCCTAGAGTAGATGTTATTCAGTATGATGATCCTCTCTTCGAGTTAGATATCGCTCGCACTCTGGACATGAGCATTGATCGTTGCGTTTGGGATCCTTCCAGTGTATTGGGATTTCAAATTAAGCTGGCAGAGGAGTTTTCGGAGGAGTACATGATGAGAGGTGCAGATAGTTCTACATTTGACCCTCACGATCTGGCAGCTATCTACTTGTTGCTTGGTGATTTAATCTTCTTAGACTCTTCATTGATCGATGGTTGTCCTACTTGGAGTTGGCATGATTTGCAGAGTTGGGATTTAGGAGCTTCATGGCTAGATGGTTGGTTTCATGGGTTGACAGGTTATGGTGACATCATAGGTTCCAGCTATAGACAGAGATGTGTTGCGGAGGCTTCCCGATATTCTTACTTTATTATGATGGATGGATGTGAGTACCGTTTATATTGGGATCCAGGTGGCAACAGGATTGGTACTGCGTTTTGGATGAGTCCCATGCATTGGCTTCACCACTTTTGGCATGGTGAAGTTGAGATCAGTGTTGAGCAGCGAAAGACAGTTGATGATAGTAGGGACATTTCACAGCACTATCCTTGGGATCCTGGTGGAGTGGTTGATCCTTTGTTGTTGAGATTGCTTGCGGTCAAGCAATTTCAGGAAGGGCGGATTGTAATGTCCCCCTTTTTAGCGTGATCTTGTTTGCAGAGTGTTAGCCTTTTTCTTGGACCCTTGTGGGCTAACTGGATTGGTTAGAGGGTCAGTGGTACCTTCTGGAGAGTTCAGTCGATTTCATTTTCTGAGATCGTGGATAGGCTCATTGCAGGCCTTGGCAGTACAGGAGTTTCTTTGCTTCTGACGGCATTGAATTCTGTTGAGAATTGAGGGAGATAGGCTTACTTAAGTGATTTAAGTTAATTTTTAACTTAAAGTCTTTTTATAAAGTCAAATTGACTTTATAATTCTTATTTCACTTAAATTAAGTCTAAAGTGAATATTTTAATGTTATATCTTTATTCACTTAAAGGAGGCGCCAAAAATCAAAAGGGAAACTATAGAAAGTGACTTAAGTTTAGTTTCATAAATTTAAATGAGCTAAAGCCCTAAAATGTACGGCCTTCTTAGGGTTTCTCCTCTTTTGCTTTATAAGGGATTTGGGCAATGAGAAACTCATCTTTTGAATATTTCAACTTTGCCTTGGAGGTTTTTTCCCTTGCTTTCAGCCTGTGACCAGGTTTGCAGCAAATCCACCATTGAGAACTAAATCTCTTCAAAGGTAATAATCAGGAAGTTGTGAAAGATCAAATTAATTAGTGTAGATTGAGTATATTTCATTTCGTAAGTTCTGCGTTTCAAATGTGATTTTTTGTAGTGTTCTTTCATCAAAAATGTGAGGGTTTATTAGTTGCTGTTCTTCCTTCACCATTGCAGACTTCATGGCTGTTTGGGCACACCTTCAGAGATGGTTTTTGGTGCTTTTTGTTTGAAAGGGCGTGGCACTTGCAAGGAAGTTTATTTTGGCTTTTTGGAGAAACGTCTTCTTTTGGAGGATCTCTCTTCATGAACTTGGGCGCCCTACCTATGTTCCTCTCTGGCTTCAGTTTCAGAATAAACTTTGAAGTCTGTAACTCTCTACTCCAGTTTTTGTCAGTTCTTCACCATGCTGGTCGGATTTCTTATTTAAAAAATCTGGAGGCTTTCGGGTATGTTTGTATGTTTTAAATCCATTGTTGATGCTAATAAACACCTTCTACAATTCCAGTTTGATTAAATTTGCTCAAGTTTTCATTTTGTGAGCTTTTATATGATGCGCCCCTTCTCTTCTGTCTACAAAATTTCTCTAAAAAACTAAAAAACACAAATAGACTTAAAAAAAAGACAGGGGTTTGAGCAGTGAGCTAGCAAGGCTCATCACAGTGGCTCTACATCATTTGTCAAGTGCCAAGAACCAAAAAACACAGCAATCAAAAGTTTATATCAGCATATATCAGCTTTACATGACAAGTGTTTGACAAAATTCCCAAGGCAGAAATTGAAAGGTTTTGAGTCTATATTAGTAGGGCTCATCACAATTATGTTCCCTTTTATGACAGAAATTGCAAAAGTTGCATTGACAACATTTGTGCAACTTGACAACATTTTGCATCTACACACTAACTCACCCCTAATGACTCAAAACCAACCCAAACAGATATGAAATGGTCCTTGAAGACCTTATTCCATGCAAATAACTCAAACACAACAAAACATCAACTTTTGACCCCTCTTGGAGGCATGAGAACCTGGATGCCCCCATACCAAGGATGATATTTTAATTTTTCTCTCTCTCGCTGATAGCATCAACTTCTTATTCTTTAATAAATGCCATAATTTTTTCTTTTGTCAATCACTTCTTATTTTTCCCTCCACATAGTTTGATTCCATGCTCACTTATAGCACATAAGTAATCTTTCACTCGACTGTATGAGCTCTTAAAATGGACTCCACACTCATTACAATTCTAAATAAAAGTCCCACCTCTTGGAAGTTGATCAAGCATCGTAACATATTTCCATAGAGGAAATGCTTGATCATATTTAAATTGTTTATTTGTCTCAATGCTCACTGAACTTGAACTAGTGGCCCTTCCAAATGGATTGAATTTGCTGTTATAAGAAATTATAAAAGTATAAATTAAAATAAAAATAAAAAACACAACCCTGCAATATGTATAAACTAATAAAAGTTCAAAAAAAGTAGTAAAAAACATTATACAAAATCTTGAAACTTCTTGTTTTTGGAAATGATTTCTTTTTTAACTTGAAAAAATAATTTAATTGCTGAAAAAAATCGTCAAAATACTGAAAGAATTAGTTAAAATACTTACTTTAGAGGAATAGATCTCCTTTGTGCAAGTTATATTCACCCCCTTGGCACTCTATGATTGTTCTCCTAAAAAATCCTCTACATTTCAAAATGCAAAAATGGCTTAGCAAGAATGATTTTGTGTGAAATTGAGTTGTGTTTTCCAAACAACTAACAATAAGGGGTGTGTTTTAGGTTTTAGGCTGCTTTTATGGTTTTTTAGAATGTTTCAAACCTTAAAAAAACACTTTTAAATGTGCATTTGTTTGTTTGTTGTGTTGGCACACCTATGGGATTTTCTTAGAGTGCGTCGAGAGTGGCTAGGGGGCTTCTCAACCGACATAGCCATAGGGAAGCTGAGGTAGTAAGGACGCTCTCTGGTCGCTCTCGGGGTTCTCTCATTGTTGCTTCCAAGTTTAGCCTGGTTGGCTAGAAGACCAGAACCTAGTATAGGAGAACCAAACAACATAGATTATTAATGCTACAAATGTACATATGTTAAATTTAAAATTCATAAAATCTATCTAGCAATAATAATCAAGACCATTTCAGTATTAGCCAAGGAATATATATAAAAAGCAGATAAAATACTAGGAATAATGCTACAGATGGAATGGCAGCTGCTAAGAGTCAAAATCTCGACTTTATCGATGAAAACCCAATCTTGAGTTTATCTATATAACTATTCAAGATGAATATTATTGCAACAAATAATTGAAGCGATCCCTTCTTCACCTAGTACGACCACCCAAACAATCCTCAAATGTTGTAATATACTTCAAAATTGGTATGACAACCAATGATGTGCCTTTTCAATAATCTTCAAACTTTTATGTCGTTGCAGAGATAGGTACGACAAACTTCAAGATAATGGTAAGATGCCAAAATACATTCAAACATCACTCCACACCATGTAGTATAGTTTTAATAAAGCCTGTGATTAGGATTATTATTGGTACAATGTTTGCATTGAACAAAAGAAGACTTCCAAACATGTATAGCTCCCTAACACAATTTATAAAATCAACCAAAAATGATATGGCTAGCATTAACATGAAGATGTAACAGCATAAATAGTATGGTCAGCATAATAGGAAACAATTTTCCTTCAATATTAAATATAATATTCTGGAACCACCTCAAAATGGATATCAAGTATAAAATTTCTCAAACTTATTGGAATATTCAATTATCAAATTGAACTAGGAAAATCACTGCAAAGTTTCTGGACAAGTGAGATTTTTGAATGAAATCACCTCAAAGAATTGAAGGGTGCTTCTCCTCAAATCATAATACCAATGAGGTTTTTCATCCTTAGGCAAGAAGATGAAAAAAGTTTGATATCAGAGAAAAGGGGTTTTGATTTCATAAAAATGGTTGCTTTATTCTATGTATGTCTAGCCTCTCCTTTTATAAATGTCTAGAAAATACTTATTTAAAATAACATTACATTGACCCTCTTTTCTAGACACTCTTTTTAATAATAAAATTTTAGTTGTCTTTTTATGAATATAACATTAAGTTACTTAGGACTTGTGTTAAAGTACTAAATTATTTCCTTATTTCACCCAATTAGCCTACTCCATATGACTTAAGCTTGGAAAGGGGACATGACATCATTTTCAATCATGTTTTCAGCATGCACACCACTTCTTTGTGTTGCCTATACAACTTCTAATCTAGCCACCATTTCTTTTAGTATTTCTGCTGTATCAACATTTCTTTAACATCTTGTTCTAACTCTATGAGCCATGTTATCCGCTTCAGTTCTCTGCAGTCATAGGATCCTCACACATGCAACAATTTTTTTAGAGCTTTCCAAGGCTGGCTTCTTCAGATGCTGCAGCTCTTTGTAGACACAAGATCCTTACAATTCTAATATTTTTTAGAGCTTTCCAAGGCTAACTCCTTCATACCCAAGTTAGCAAAAGAAATCAAAGCAGCTTCTTAAACCTTTGTACCTATAGGCATGCAACCGAGCAACATGACAGTACAATAATTTTAGAATTCTCTGAAACCTTTGCTAGGACATTCCTACACAAGCTAGCAAAAGAAATCACTTCAGCTCCTTACTTTCCATGACCCTGTTCTTGTTCTATATTTCAACGTATTTGGTTTTGTTTATAGAGAGTGTCTCTACTGCCACCAAAGGAAACTGCTTTCAACAATGTAAATGGCTCAACCAGGAATAGGCATGTAAGTAAAACACCTGTAGAAGACTGCTGTGCCTGTCAGAGATTTATGGGCAAACACCCACAACCGCATTAGGAATTGCCCAGAATGGACAAGCCATCAACATCCTACGATATGCCAGAAATAGGGAGTAAAAGAAGAAAGAAAAGCCTGGTAGAAAAAATTGTAATGAAGAAGGAATCACCTGTTAGTAGTAACACCCACAATCTCAACTGAAATCAACCGGAAGATAGGATAAAATGCCTGCCATGTGGACCCCAATATTAGTCCAGAAAAATAGGAAAAGATGCCATGTGGGTAGGAGAACCAAACACTATTCCGGTTTGGAATTACACAGGCCCTGTCACAGCTGAAACAAGCTTGAAACCAGAAAACAACCTGAAACACACAGAATTAGAACAAGAAAACCAAAATTTTAACAGCAGGATGCAGCTATCCTGGATGCCCATGCATTATAAGATATGGTCAATGAGAGCCTTAACATTGACCTGGAGTTTCAAGGCTATCCATACATGTATCTTCTTCCAACCAAAATTTTAACTGCAGGATGGCAGCTGACTAAGATGCTCCTGCATCATAAGATACAGTCAATGGGAGTCTTAACATTGGCCCATATAAAATTATAAGATGGAGTTTGAAGGCTATCCATACATGTATCTTCTTCCATATTTCCTGTGTAAGTTATAATTTCAAAGGTGACAAGCACCTGTGAAATGAATTATAGCCATAAATTGCTGTCATGACAGAAATAAACTCAACTGGAGCATTGGGTATCTATGATAACGGACAAGTTGGCTGCCTTCTTTCATTCAGAAGCTGTTTTCTCCAGAAGTGATTCCATCCTAGTCTGTAACTAATCTTATAGCTGGTGCAAATCCCAAAGAGATGATTGTATGCAAAGTGATATTGGTATTGGAATAGGATGTTTTGGTTACTCATAATAACCAATCCTCTTAGTGTAAGCTGTCTGCCTTTTTCCATCCAGAATCTTTTTTCATTCAGAAACCAATTTGTTGTAATGTGCAACTTAATATTTTAGATGGTGCAAACACCAAGGAGATGATCATACATAAAATGTGGTGAAATTGGAAAGGATATATTTGGAATTTACAATAATTGATCCTCTTAATGCATAAGCTTGTAGCCTTTTTTATTTAGAAAATTTCTGTTAAGAAAAGAATTCACCATAATCAGCTTTGTCAGGATGGTAGATCCATTTGAAGGTGTATCTTTCTTCACTAAGATGTGATGAAGTTTTGTTTCATGATCAATAAAATGATTCAGCCTTAACTCTGTTGGTGAGTTATCAGGTTTCATTGAAAATGGAGAATAAGCAATTGAATTTCTAATACTTTCTATCCCATCTTGGTGATATATAAAAAATTAAAATGAATGAAAATGACTATTTTGGTACCTTGTCACTTGCAAGTAGAATGTATAACCAGCAGAAGCAAACCTATATAGACTCTGACTAAAGGTTCAATGAATTCCTTGGAAATTATGATTTTAAGCTGAAATTTTAATAATTGTGAAAGTGAGCTTAAGAAGGACGTTGTATTCCTTTTTATATTTTTATATTGTTCTTATTATTGATAAGTAAATGAAAATTTAAAATAAAACTTGAGAGCCCTTCTGTTATCTTATGTTTTGCATTTTTCTATAGAAGATGGTTGCTTGTACAAGTCACTTATGAAGTACAGTTATATTGTAAAGGGCATGTTTCTGTGTGCATTGATCAAGAAAATTTGTTATACAGTTTACCATGAATCCTTGATTGGTAGAATGAAATTATACTTATCAAATGGTAATTTCTGTCTTGTGTAGAGAAAAAGCTTTTTGGAGATAGAAAATCTTAATTGGCATGGACGTTACCCAAATCAACCTCAATGGGAAGATCCAAGCAGGTACTTTCTTCTTAAGCTTTCAAAATATTAAGGGATATAATCTGTTAAATCAGTTGATATCATACATAGCTAGTAACCTGGTTATGCTCATTTGTTGTTGGGAAACATCTTCATCATGTTGCATTTATCAATTCATAAGTTATAACTTTTAGTGTTCTTTTCGGATAATAGCCACCAAGACATGAAAGTACTCATCACAAATTGTAAATCCAAAAGAACCATGTTTATCTAGTAGTGGATTGTTCAGGAGACTTGAGTGGTGCTGGGAGATCCTGCAATGTGGTCTCCCTTATTCAGGCCCATCTCTAATTTAAGGTATTGATCATTACTTTTTAGTGATCACAATAGATAAATGTAGGTTTGACTGCATTGAGCCCACCCTACCTTTGCAATATCTTGCAGTTTGTGATTTCTTGCCAGTGTCATTTTTTACCATACTTTATGGACATTGTGTTTCAAAATTTCTTATTAGGTGATGTTAATTTTTGCATATTTTTAATGGCTGTTCTGGAATATGCTAGATGACTACTCATAGGCTTGTAGACAGTGAGCTTGATGAAAGAGATATGCTTCCTTTCAAATCTGAAAACAAACACACACAATAGAGTATAGACTATGCAAGATGGCAGCAAATTACAATGTAACACAACTAATGGAAGATAAATCTGCAACATATATTGTATTTGAAATCTGAAAATGGATTACATAAATATGAAGCTTATGGGCTTCATACGTACAAAAATCTACAACATAATGTTTTCAACATTCTGGCTTCATTCCAATAGCATCTAGGTATGCAACCACAACTTCTCCAAAAGCTACCCCTTCTCCAAATGAACAAGCATCAATATATAGAGAATGTGCGAGGAGAAAACCATTACTGGTTTTCAAAACAACCAAATCTTTACCACCTTGAAATCCCACACCCACTTTGAGGAGAGATAAAATATGAAATATAAAATAATTCATTTCTTACATGGCCTTCACATGGGTGCCTAACTTTTGGCCAATCATCTTGGTTAACTATGACACCTCCATTGATTCCTGGCAGCTCCAACGGCTCCAAATACGGACATGAAACAACATGCAAAGCTTGTGGCCCCAACATACAAATGCATGCAAAACATGCAATTGAACATGCAAGAACATGCATACCAAGTGGCCCCCACCTAGAAATGACGCCCAAATAGAATATTCTTCCATCTATGCCCTAGAAACATTTATTGGGACATAATTCCTCCGAATTTACATTTACCATTTTGCCACAAGGAATTTTACAAAGTTGCAAATTAATTTATTTATTCTTTTCTATCCCCTAAGCCCTTATTGAATCGCTTGCATTGGATGAAGAATCACCTCAATATAGTAATGATATTTTTTCCTTGGAAGATGTACTAGGTGATGAGATTGTGTTTCCATAGTCTATTTATATGCTCTAGGTTGGAAGACAAAGGATTGACTTTGGGAATGGGCACTAGAGGCTGGCATTGGAGTTGGCCCTAGAGCTTGGTACAGGTTGTTCAATTTGAGAAGCAATGACATGCATTTGCTATGGTGAGATTGTCATTGAAGAGATCAATAGGTTTAGTTGGTTGCCATCAAGCCAATGTGAGGGTAGTAAACCAAAGTTGGCAAAGAATGGATAGGAATGATTTGATGATGATGCAAAGGATTGATAGAAACTCATGGGTTTTGAAATTTTTAATAGATTATTCATAATCATATTCCCATTGGGTTCATGTTGCAAAGAGTCTACATATTGTGTTTTAATATCCCATGAATGAGTAGCACTGCATAATAAGCAAATATTGATGATAATAGATTGAACTTCTCCAAAAAACATTGTGTTTACTTTCATTGTGTATTCTATGTGACTATTAACTGGTTGATGATAATAGATTGAAATTCTCCAAAAAACATCGTGTTCACTTTCGTTGTGTACCCTGTGCAACTATTAATTGGTTGCTCATTTGATTTGTTACATGTTTTGCATCAATTGGTATTAGAGCAAGTGTTTTGAATCTTGAAAGAGGTGAGATGTACTCTGAAAATAATTTGTGCATGTTGCATTGCAAGTCATCTTGAAGTAAAAATGGCCCACGTAGGTTAAAGAAAATATTTGAGTGCATTGTGTGATAAGTGATGCAAGGGGATTTCTTTTTTGTTTTGGAATTTTGGTTTTGTCTTGTTTGTTCTCTATTTTGTGTCGGTTTCCTTGCCTCTTGTTGACAAGTGGCAACCTTGGAGGGGCAACGAACTGTTTCTTTGTTTTGTATGGAATGAAAAAGACAGTTACAAGAATCGCCCCATGTTCTTTCTATGGGTAAGTGACTGCCTGAAGAAAAAGGACAGTTATGGGAGGAAAGAGTCGAATCAAGAGAGTTTCGATTTTGTTTGCCAGAGGCAAATGATTTGTTTGAAGAGAAACTCTCTTGCATAGGAATAGGATCGGTTGGAATAGACAGGGGAAAACAAAACGATTCTTGGCAGAGAATAGAAAAGAATCGATACATGGTGGGAAGGTTTTTGCCAGTATGAAAGGAGGAAAACAAGATTGAGTGGAACAGATGCCTGGCAGGGAGAAAACGCCCAATGTTGCTTGAGCTTTGGTGTGAAAAACGGTAGAACTTTGAAACAAATCGTTTTGTTGTTTCTCCTCGTGAGAATTAGTGGTAATTGATGTCTGACGTTGGCAGCATGAGGAGTGGTTGTTTGTAATGAAATCAATGAGCAATGAAAAATCGGTTTTTTTATTGAGTTTCTCGTGAACTTTATTGGAACTTGAAGTCGATCTTGTAGATAGAGTAACTAGTGAACATTGATTGAACTCCTTGTAGTGATTTGGTTGCATTTGCTTTTTTCTTGTTGTTTGTCATTGTGATTCTTCATTGAATGAAGTGCTCGTTGTTGCTAGAGTTGCTAATAAATTCTGTTGGGATCCATTTTACATAACTGGTTGCAATTGTTTTATTTGGTTGAGTGTCATTGCCGGTTCCCAATAATTGAAGCATTGCCTGAAGTTGTTGTTGAATTGCCTTCCTGTTGTCATCAATAAGGATCTAGTTGACATGCTAATAGCCATTCATGTTAGGCTCAAAGATATTGAGACCACACATAGGTGAGGAATGGTTGTGGATGTGGATGTGAATGATGATGAACAAATAGATTGGGAATGTTGTGATGATGATATGTTGAGTTCAGAGGTCATTGTTGAGCTATGTTACCGGGTTCGCCCCTGGGAAGCCTGGGTACTGTTTGGTTCGGTCCAGGTTCGAAAAACGGGTCTGGTTTGGGTCAAATACGTCTTGGGTTCAAAAAGTCCACTGTGGGTCCGGCCAGGGTTTGGAACCATGACTGTGGGTCTGACCAAGGTTCGGTTTTTTCAAACCCGGTTCAAACCCAGGCAGAATTAGTGCCCAAGTGGACTTTTCCAACTCCTTTTTGCAATTTTTATTTTTAATTATTTTTTTGACTGTTTAATTTACAGATTCCCAGGTAAAAAAAATTAATTTAAGTTTCTATTGTGGAAGAAAGACGAATGTTCTTTGGGTAATTACTACTGCTGTATCAAGCATAACATAATCAGTTGATCCCTTATCTCTCAGTTGCAGCAGTGTTAAGTAGACTGATGGTCTCTTCTCTTATGCTCCTATCACCACCTGCCTCAATAATATTTGTATTCTACCTGTTGTAGTGAGCTGGCATGCAGCATCCATACCTTCTATCTCCGCCTTCTACTCCATGTGTTCCTCTGCCATGCAGTTACAATTTGCATTTGTCATTTTGTTACCATCTGCCCTCCCTCTAAATGCCTCCCCACCACATTTTTTTTACTGATTGCCCTCCCGGGTCTCCTAAATGCCTCCTCACCTGTGTATTCTCTGTTGCAGTTCCAACTTCTATCCACTTGTGCACAGAAAAGGCTACTCTCCATTTCCATCACCTCTTTTGCACTCTTCCTTCCTTCTTCCACCTGCACCCACTATCTGCCTTTTGCAATGTGTTTCCCTACCTTTTCTTACCTGTTCCCACATTTTAGTATTCTCTCTGTTCGCTCTTTCTCTTCTATAAATGTAGATAAGCTAGTTTGTTTTCCTAAACCTACAAATTTTCAAGTAGTTAGTTAAATTTATGTTAGATCTGAGTTTGGGTTATATTAGTTTTAAGAATAATTAGTACTTATTGAATTAACATTTAACATTAGGTTACTTTAGCTTTTATTAGAATAATTTAAAATTTAAATTAGGCTAGTTAATTAGTTTTATCTTAACTAGTTTAATTAAGTTAATTAAAACTAGTTAACTGGTTTTAAATTAATGTATATATTTCTGATTTTTATATGTTTTTGTATTACCGAACCCAAAATGAACCCAACCCCAAAAAATTTTTTTCCCGAACCGGTGAACCGGGTTCTCGAACCCGAACCCGAACCCAAAACCGAACCAGTAACTTAGTTGTTGAGTATAAATTTGCCTTAGCCTTGATGACGGTTAGGAACAAATAGAGGTTTGAGCTCCCAAGATACTTAGGAAGCTTAAATTTAGAATATATTTTGGAGTGGATCATTGAGTTGGAGAAATACTGAGTTTGAATCCATTAAAGACCCTAAGTAGATGAGATATGCTGCCACAAATATGAAATGGCATGTGGCCTTGTGGTGTGATTTGATATAAAAAGACCATGTATGGAGGGAGATGTTCAAGATAACTAAGTTGAGATCACATGGTTATGGAGTTTAAGGGGGAGTTCATACCTACCAACTATTTATTGGATTTGCTTAAGAATCTCCAAAACTTGTGCCAATGGGAGACCTTGGTGAAGGAATACATAGAGGAGTTCATCAACTTAGTATTTGTACTGGTCATGTGGAGGATGACATGGAAAAGGTTGTGAGGGATGCAAATTGTTTGTCTATTTCCATACAAGATGAAATTTGTTTACTGCAGATTTATTTCATAAAGGAAGCCTATCAGCTCATGCTCACCACAAAATAGTTGTCTTGTAGACAATAGAGCACACACAACAAAGGTCAAGGCAGAAAGAACAAATAGTGTGGCAGAAGGCAGACCTGTAGGAACAGAAAATGCAAAATACATGCCAATAGTCACAGTTTAATCATATTGGTGACTTATGCCATGCTGTTCTAACTGCCTTACCCTGAGTTTTTCAATAAACTGGTCAAATAGGATAAAAAATCCATGTAATTGAAAAACATTCAGTTTTTTCACACAAGCCATGGGTTTTTCCATTAAACCCTCAAAACTGATTTTTTTCTCATTTTTTTGCTTTCAGAATGCATGTAATTGAAAAACATGGAGTTTTTTCACACAAGCTGTACGTTTTTTATATAGAAACCTCAAAATTGATTTTTTCTCATTTGTTTGCTTTTAGGCAGCATGAATCAAGCAATGTAATACTAATATAGATATCTTCTAGAGTGACAGTGTTGCCTTTTTATTTAGCTGAAGAAAGTTGCTTATTTACGTACTACTTAGAGCTCAAAATCCTCAAAGTATATTGTGGAGTCCAGACTATGGACCAGTTTTGCATATATGATAAAAAATTACTGCACTTTTATGGGTTGGATTTTGACTTTTCCATACTGCTTATATCGCTCCCCAAACTGCTGATACTATCCCTAGATTTTAATGTTTCTCTTCCAATTACAGCACAATATCCCAAAGTTTGTGGCAGCAGAGTAATGCTTGTGATGGAGTAAATCACACAAAATAATAAGGAATATGCTTCATGGCTGAATATTTATACATGGGGCTAATTGTATTAAGTGCAGGTCAAAAGATTTTATCATGTCAAAAATTAATCACTGCAAGTTCAAAAATACTTTGATTCCTTATTGCATAACAATAGGGTTTTGTTGCATATTGTTGGAATCTTTTGAGAAATTCTATTTGATGGCATAATTGCTATGAAACTATCTTGAATTCCATTTTACTCATGTCTTCTCTAAAGAACCTTAAACAGCTACGTGCATGGAGAATCACCATCTAATCCCATGTATCTAGAAAAATAAGCTTTTGCAAGAAGTAGCTGACGGATATATTCAACTAATGGTATGCATGCCTATTTAAGGCTACATTTGAATGCAGCTTCCACATTTAAACACTATGAACAAGCAATAGAGAAAATACTTCCATGAATTAAGTCAGCCATACTTTTTAATTCCTTTAAATTTTAGACTATGTGGAGTTTGGTTTTGTGGATGAAGAATGTTGGCGTAACAACTAACACCTTTGGAGTGCAAGTTAGTACGGACAGCTATGCACACTATGCAATGAGTGCTCTTCAAATTAGGAGGGGAAGCTCCCTCGTTGTGCTTGACAAAAGTACTTGAAAAGGGAAATAAACTAAACTATATCCTGTCTTTTTGTCTTAGCTGTAAGAGGTACAAGGCTTTCATGAAAACTCTATACGTTGCAACTAAGTATTTTTTGGTTTCGCAAGACTTAACTACAACACACAAAACTAAGTAACTTAACTTATCCAATCCCCTCAAGAATTCAGAGCATGAGGAAACGGAGCGGGAATGAATATCTGACGATAAGCCGGGTACGGATTCACAATGTGAAGGGAAGGTGGCACAACTATCTGATTGTCTGAATAGGCTTATTGGAAACGACAACACACGATAAACTGAGTACAGATTCTCAACTCGAAGGCAAGGTGGCACAACTATCAGCTCAATCTGAATAAGTTTATTATTCACACACATCACACGATAACCAAGTACAAATTTTGAACTTGAAGGCAAGGTGGCACATCTATTAGCTCAATTTGAACGAGTTTATTGAACACAAAACATGAAGGATAGCCAACTAGGACAATAAATTGCATAGGCGAGACATGCATACAATCTACGATCAAACTAGCCACTATATCTAACTAAAGCAAGAATTCACCATCATAATTGCATGAAACCCAAGTGGCATAACAATTCATTACAATAGTAAATACTCATGAACAAATACAAAACGAGCAATATTGAAGGCAAGGTAGGCACAACATATATTTCTCTCTCGTGCAAAAGTTATGTACAAATAAGCAAAAGCTCTTATTTATAGACATCAAAAGGTGTAGGGAACGCTAAAATCACCTTGAGTCAACTACAATCTTGCAATGCATGCAAGATTATTGCTAAAATCCTAATAAAACAAATTATATAGTTAACTAGAAAGCTACCATTAGTTAACCAGTACAATTAATCTAAGTGGACAATGTGCAAGCATGCATGTCCTTATTGAAAGCAAGTTAACTGGAACACTACCATTAGTTAACGTAAACCCTAAATACAACTCCAAGTGAATAAAGATAATCCCAGAATAGACATGCATGAGATGAGACAACGAGTTAACTTGAAAAGGTAACACCAAGTTTAACTCCTGTGTGTAATGTCTATTTTGAGAGGTGGGAATTGAAGTCTACTGGCCATGATCTCGAGCAACCAATCCCTCAACAAGATTGTTAATTGCATCAGCATCTAAAGGTCGTCACAATTCACTACTTGTCAGCAACTTGAGCAATCTTTGCACACTCAGACTAGCATTTCACTGACTTGTAACTTTGGCGGCTCCGTAATTGAAGTGATGGCTATTATCTCTTCTGCAACTTGATGTCTCTGACGCTTCTTAATGAAAGAGTGTTGCATGACGAAATTGCGAAGTTTCATTGCGCACACTCTGGTTGTGAGAAATGCAAACGAACTTGCTGCACATGCAAAATTCCAATGGTATCAACCCTCTAAACCGGCTTTGGAAGGAAATCGGCCATACGAGGCATGCAACCATATGGATTTGAGTGACTATGCCTGTCAACCCTCTGAATGCACTTGATACAAATCGGTCTTAGCTTTCCTGATGAAATCATGAATTAAGATCGATTTGGTCTTGAATTCAGTCTGCGTGAACTGCACTCTGAAAAACTCGCTTGTTGACTGTGAACACAGCCATATTCTGACAACTTTTCTAAAAAGCTAAAAATAGCTTGCTGAGGCTAAAAATAGCCTATCGAAGGGTGATTTTCGGCGAAAAATCTGAGATATGGGTTTTGTCCAGAAAAAGATTCTAAAACAACCCAAAATGTCAAAAATGTGAAAATCCAACTTCAACTCGACCATGCAAGGAATTTTCATTTGAGAAAATTAGAACTTGAGAACTGATGCTCTGGAGTTAAAAATTCCTAAAAATTCAAGCACATGGATTTAACTCGAAGAAGCTATATAGAATCGATCCAGATGAATGAATTTGCCAAAATTTTCCTATTTTTTGAACATGCGAATTGAAATCTGAGAGGAGAAAAGACATTTTTTCTGTGTTCTTCCTCTGTCAAAGTCGCCACTTGTTTATCAAATTTGTTGATGATTGTGAACTTACACTTGCAAAAAGGAATTGTTTGATGCCTCTGATTTTGATTGTTGATGATAAATTCGCCCAACTCTTGAAAATTTGCCTCTTCTCTTGAAGAATTACGAATTTTGCTCAAGCTGAATGAATGCTAAATGATGGCGCCATGAATAAATAGAGAAAATTCGCACCATAATGCTAATTGCAAGATTTAAAAACCTCGATTGAAATAGAAAGCTTTTGATTGGACCCCTCCAGTTCGAACTGAGACTGACTTGAAGTCCAGAATAAAATAATAATAAAAATATTCATCATGCAATTTGAAAATCTAGCACAAAGAGGCACCAATTTAAGAAAATCGCTATTTAATGCTCAAATATGCAAATTAAATATTTAATATTATTTTAATCAGTTGACAAACCACGTGAAGCTCTTGGATTCATCCGGAAAACTTCACTGATTTCAAAAAGTCCTCATTTGTTCTCATAGGCATCCATTTGCTCAAGATATTACATTTTTTATTAACTTCCTACTTTGTAGCTGACTACAAAGTTACAACTGACCATATACACTGATTTCCGGGTGACCAGATGATGTCGAGACTGAGCAGGTGTATTCATTGCGCAGCCTGTAGAGCAAGGAAGAAATGTTTGCT
Organism: Sequoia sempervirens; assembly: GCA_007258455.2. Lineage (NCBI taxonomy): Eukaryota > Viridiplantae > Streptophyta > Pinopsida > Cupressales > Cupressaceae > Sequoia > Sequoia sempervirens. Next base: position 217,150,972 of record VDFB02271358.1, read on the forward strand.
GGGAGTCATCACTGCTAAAATCAACATTTAACACCTCAAAAACAGAGGATTACTTAGAGGCACACATATTTACCTAGACGAAGATTTGACTTTTGAGCAGCAAGAAAAAGAAAGGAAAGAATGGGAGAAAGTGAAAACAGCAAGAAATGAAGGAAAGTGGGCATGGCGAAAAAATGGGAAAGCCCAAATTGGTGATCATTTTTCAAACAAGAAATAGGGATTGGGGGCCCTCTAGGAATACTTACGTGTTGTAAGTTGGAATTGTAGAGGCTATCCATGGAGAAGAGGACCTGGATTGGGGCCCATAGCAAAGGGTAAAGATATCATCATTCTTACCGAAACACATGAACATGAAGGCTGCAAAGTTCCAGATTTTGAAGGGTATAAGAAAGTTTCAGTTTGGAACAAAGGGAGTGAAATAGGAAAAGGTCATGGGGGAGTTACAGTACTAATAGGTGAGAAGTGGAAGGGAATTGTTGAACTTGAAAAAGAGGACATAAATAAACAATACATATGGTTGCAAATAGCAGAAAATGGGGTGACTTTAAGATTGGCTGCTTGTTACTTTGCTCCAAAAAACTCTAAGTTCTACAAGAAGAGAAATTTAGACAACGAAGACCCGTATGCCTCACTAAAAAGAGATATATCTATTTTTAGCACACTTGGAGATGTTGTCTTAATGGGCGACTTTAATGCTAGAACAACAAATAATCAATCTCTTCAATTGAGTAGGGAAGAAAAAGGGGAGAACAATCCTTTATGGTTGGAGGAAGGTGGAGATCAAAAGTGGGAAAGAACATCTCAAGATGGTAATGGCAATGTCACTCCATTTGGGGCAGAATTACTTGGGCTTTGTAGTTTGTTTGGCATGGTTATTTGCAATGGGATGAGAGGTTGGCCAAATTTGGGGGGTATCACTTGTAAAACTTATAATGGTCAAAGCGTGGTGGACTACATGATTTGCTCTCAAGGTTTTGTCTCTAGGCTGCTAATGTTTGACATTGAGGACTGCCCTATTGGGCTGAAATCTGACCACTTACTTCTTCTGGTTAAACTCGGCATGTCTTCAATCAGCCTTCACATCAAACAAGATCAGCACATGCACAAAAAAACCCTCCCAAAGGGTAAAATCCTCTTGAATAAGGAAAATAGAGAAATATTTAACGCTGTTCTTAAACATCATTTCCATGATTTAAAGAACAACAAAGAGGTCAAAACAACAAAAGAGGGGGATGTCCACATTCATAGCAATTCGTTGATCCCAATAATTCACAAGGCCTTAAATGCATGCAAAAGGTCTCACCCCAAGGTGAAGGCTGCAAACATTTTCCCGGCAAATCCATGGTACGACGAAGAATGTAAGGCAGCCAAGAGAGCACTAAAAAAGAGAGGAATGGATAAAGAATACAAGAAAAAATATGAAAATTTGGTGCAGTCCAAAAAATCTGACTATGTGAGTGAAAGAAGGAAGGAGCTAATTTCACTTGGAAAACAGAACCCTAAAGGTTTTTGGAGAGAATTGCAGCAAAAGAAAATGAAGATTGAAAACAGTATTACAGATGTCCAATGGGTAGATTATGCTAGGCTTCTTTATGAGCGGGTTCACGAGAAAGACCATCCACCTGTTATTAACACATCAATGGAACTTTTCACTGTGGATGATATTAAACAAAGAATAAAAAAATTGGCAAGTGGTAAAGCACAAGACATAGATGGGTTACAGGCTGAATTTTTAAAGTGGGGGATTGACAGTCTTGCCCCTCACATAAAACGAATTTTCAATAATGTCAATCAGGAGGGTTTTCCTATGGAGTGGACTACCAGTGTGGTCATTCCTTTATTTAAAAGTGGTGATATCAATAATCCATCTAACTACTGCACGATTATGGTCAACCCTATCTTTGGCAAGCTCTTTGGGAGCATGATTGAACGAAGGATCAGCAGTTGGGCAAAAAATGAGGGCAAAAGAGCAAAGGGGCAGGCAGGCTTCAGGTCAAGACACTCTACCATTGATCACTACATCACCCTTAGACATTTGATTGAAAAAATTTGGAACACTCAAGGCGAGGAAGCTTACTGCTGTTTTGTAGACTTCAAGAAAGCTTTTGACACGGTACCTAGAGACAAACTATGGAATAGAATGGAGGAATTAGACATCCCAAACGTGTATAGAGCAGCTGTTCATAGATTGTATGAGAAGGTTAGAGCTAAAATCAGAACAAGTGAAGGTATGTCAGAATGTTTTGGTAGCGACATTGGAGTTAAACAGGGCTTCCCTCTATCTCCCACGCTTTTTGGGCTATACTTTGATAAGTTGGAAGCTTGGTTAAGCAAGACGGACGGGGACGGTATTCAATTGGCAGGTTATGTGGTGAAGCTACTTTTATATGCTGATGATCTTATCCTAATTTCGAAAACAACTCATGGGTTAAGAGAACATTTGAAAGCTCTTGAACTCTTTTGTCATGAGGTTGGGATGCAAGTGAATATCACCAAGACCAAAATCATGATTTTCTCATTGATTAGAAAAGATAAGCAAAATACCTTTCTTTTTGAAGGCAACCCACTTGAAATTGTGAAAGAATACAAGTATCTTGGGATTGACTTTCATTATAAGCTTAGTTGGGAGACATGTCGTACGAAAAGGATACAGGGAGGTTGGAAAGCCTCTTACCTTCTACAAAATAGGTGTAGAAAAGCCGAGCTTTGGGATTGGAAAACCAAGAAAACACTTTTTGGTTTGCTTATTACGCCGGTTGTACTTTATAGGTGTGAAGTGTGGGGGAGCAGTATGTCAAAGTGTAGTTGGAGACAACTAGAAAGAATCCAGAAGCATTTAATAACAAGCAGTCTCAAAGTTAAAACCACAGTCCTATTGTGACCTTTTCACACATCGCCCCATCGCTGATGGGGACCCCCAGTTGCCTGTTAGTTTTTAGGGTTCTGTCTCCTTGCAACGGTTTCGTCAAATCACTTTGCTAAGAGTTTCAGGTCAGTTTGCCGAGAGTTACCCAAGCCAAGTCAGTAATTCATGCTTGAATCAGTGCGTGGACGTCATGGAAGCGCTCAGAAGGCCCAGGAGACGAAGATCAACTGTGAATTCGGCCAATTCTGAGACTTCCTATTTTTTAGGAAAAGTTGCTTTTTCGATTTTTAATTTTTGGCATTTTCGGACCAAACAACGTTCCCTATTTTTTAGGGTTTGCTTTTTCTATTTTTAGAAAGTTTCTATTTTTCGAAAGTTTCTATATTTAGGAAGGTCCCGAGTTCTGAAAACGCACTCAGAAGTTCAAAAAACTCGATAGAACTCTCAGAAAATCAAAGAGAAAATTTGAAGAATTATTGAAAAATCTAGAAAAAAAGGTCAAAAAGCATGAAAAATCAGACCAAAAACGTTCAAAATCTGGAAAAATCAGTCAAAACCAGTTCAAGATCAATCAGATCTGAGGTTGAAATCATGGAAAATCAGCTCTTAAATAATGAAATTCATTTGAAATCTGGTCAAGTCAGAAATTCGCCATGGAAGAATGTCAAGAGAAAGAGGTATGAATGTCAGAAAGCTGGTGAAGTCCGCCCAGCACTAAGGAAGCATGTCCAAGCAGCAAGGATGCTCATCCTTGGATCCTCCAAAGTCCGTCCAGCATAAGGATGCTCATCCTTGGACCTTTCAAAGTCCGCCATATGCCAAGAGGGACGTCCAAGAAGTCTTGAAGTCCGCCCTTGATATCCAAGCATCTTCTAAAGTCCGCCATGCATCTTGAAGACCCATCCAAACACCCTCCAAAGTCCGCCCTTGACATTCTAATCCCTTCTAAAGTCCGCCATTTTCAAAGAAGGATGTCCAAGAGGCTTGGAAAGTCCGCCTAGGCATGTAAAATGAAGAAAAAACAAAATTTTTGCTAAGTGTTGGTACCCAGCAAAGTGAATTTCGAAAATCTGCTAGGTATGAGGGCCTAAAAAGGTGGAAAATTGATCTTTGGCTAAACATTATATCATTTCCAAAGGGATAAAAGGATGAGAACAAATGCCAAGGAGCTTTGAAGTCCGCCCTAGAAAAAAGGGACATCCAGGAGGTTCGACCTATGAAATCCGCCATGCACTTGGAAGGGGCTAGGAAGGTGCTAAAGACGTCCATGATACTTGTCCAAGATGCTAAGGAAGTCTGCCTAAGCAAATGAAGAGATAAAAGATGATTTTTGGCTAAGTGTTAATGCCAAGTCCAAAGAAAAGTTCGAATATTTGCCTAAGTATGGAGGCTAGAGGATGAAAAATGAAGATTTTGGCCAAGTATCACGACACTTTCAAGAGGATAAGTGCCAAGTTTGAAAGGACAAATGCTAAAGGAGATTAGGACATGGCAAAGAATAAAACGGAATGTGCCTAACGCGAAGGTGGAAAACAAATTAAATTTGCCTAAGTATGGAGAAAATGTTGAGAAATTAACAACTTTGGCCGAAGAAAAGTGCACAAGGCAAAGAGAAAGGAAGGATCGTCCTTGGCCAGAAGGAAGGAGAATTTGTCAAGCGTCAAAGAAATTCAACCGATGAAGACACCCAGATGAGGATTTTGCCTAGAAAAATTCGACTGAGCGAGGAAATATTTGACTTTGGCAAAAGAAAAATTCGCCTTGGCAAAGAAAAAATTCGCCTTGGCAAAGAAAAATATGGATCTGGCAATAAAATTTTCGACGGAATGGCTTGAATTTTGGTTTGGCTAGACGAAATTGAGGATGAAATTGGAAAATAAACTCTTAGCCAAGAAAAACAAAGGAAAAATCGAAATAGCCATGGGTCCAAAACGAACGGGTTGGAATTAATTAAAATATTTTTAATATTTTAATAATTAATTTTCAACTATTTGAAATTTAAAAAATGCCTTGGACAAAATCAAAATTGCCAGACACGAATTGGAAGAAAATAAAGTACGCTAGGCGGAGATGAAATCCGACAAGAAAATAATTAAATTCGCCATGAATTTAATTAAATATTTAATGTTTATTAAAAAAATTCAAAAAATCAAAGATAAACATTAAATAAAAAAATCAAATTTTTGAAGATCAGTAAGATTTGCTTGGATAAACTCGAGACTGATTCTTGTCGGAAAATAAAAGGAAACTTGCCTGTTTGGATAAATGAAAACAAATCGAGATCGAGAAAGAATATGGCAGTTGCTAAAACGAATTCAATCCTTCAGCATTATAATGAGTTTCAGCAACTCATTTTTTCACACACGGCTGAAGAGAAATTTAATCTTTCTCGAAATTATCAGACAATTGATTGAGCAATAAGCAAAGTCGAATTTTCCAGAAGGAGAAGCAGTGTTATGCTGAAGAATTCTTCGCAGAAAAAAGAAAAGAGATTTATTGAAAGTTGAAATTCTTCTTGAAGAGGGGCGCACTTCTTCTTCTAAAAATCAGATTTTTAAATCTGATTTGCATTCAACGGTTCTTCACAGAGGTTTGATGTTCGGACAAATGAATTTGCTATCTCTTTTGTGTCCTTTCATCTTGACGGAGTTCTGGCAAAATTTTCAACTCTATCCAATTTATTTTCAGCTTGCTTTTTCGCAGCAATTTACTTATTTAAACAGCTGAAAGTAAATTTTCGAATCCAAGGCACAAAATCTAATTATTTGAAAAAGTCTTTGTATTAATGTTAATTTTATGACTGCAGGTTGACGGACACGGCAGGCGAATTATCAAAGAAGCTGAAAATGAAGTTTGCCAGCAAGGGTGCTTAGAAAGAGACCAAGGTCATTTCAAAGTGGAAGAATGTCGTGGACACTGATCTCGGGCACGTTGACTTTGATGAATTCAAGAAAAGAGTGTACGGGCAGAAAGGGCTTCCCACAGCAATAGCCAAACGGATGGTCAGAAATGGGATATTTCAGGCAGCTGGATTCCCACCGGCAATGGATTGTGCAGAGTTGATGGTGGAGTGTGCTCTCCACTATGACGCTCAGAAGAGACAGATCATCGTGCCTGATGGAAGAGTCCTGGCACACTTGGGAGAAGTTGCAATCCAGGAGACCTTTGGCATCCCGGAACATTCACGAACGGTCTATAAGACCAAGGAAGAAGCCAAAAGATTGTATGACAACCAACCAGATTTGTGCGCCACGACAGTTAACAAGGTGTGGATGGACAAGCCTAAGCCTTCAATCAAGAAGTTGCCCAAGAGGCCTCGCCGAACAGACTTCAAGGAAGATTTTGGGGATATCGTGCTGATGCTAAACAGAATAGCTGGTAATCCACAAGGCGCCTTCTTCGAGAGCTGGATGTACTATTTTATAGATGAGATCACTTCTGGAGTCAAAATGTTCAATTGGTCACGGATGATAAGTGACAACCTCCATAAGCAATTGATCAACCTCGAAGAGACTAAGTCTTTTCATATGAGTTCGTATGTTGTATACCTGTTGGCCAGATCATACAAGTATCCGGGATTGATTTGCAAGGGAAAAATTGGCAACGGGGAGAACGAACTCAGGCTTTACGACTGTTATCCACAGCTCCAATTGAAGGAGAAGACTCACTTCAGGAGGGTGCATGATGCCTTCCTAATGCACATTACCAGAAAGCTTCAAGGAGGAGTGCATCAGAGGCTGAGCCATGAAGCGAAAAGTCTTATCAACAAATACGGGTCTTGGTTCATCCAGTTCCCGAAATTCACATATATCAGGATCCAGGGATTTACTGGAAATCCCTATAAATTGCCTATCTATCCGACCAATCAGATGATCTTGCTCGAGGTTTTGAGACAATTAGAAGAATACCAGAATATTCAGAGGCCATCCAAGAAGGCGTCCGTCACATTCCCATTCTTCATCGGGAATATGTTAGAATATTGTCCATCAGCACAGGCAGCTAAAAGTGCAAGATTGGAGATCCAGTGGTATCCTTTCACGGCCTACAAGTCCAGGGTCAACTTTGACCCACATCATAACATTCGGACAGTAGAAGGGAGAAAGTACAAACACAGGATGGAATTGGAGGATTTCTGGGCAAATGCTGCCGATGAGTATGAAGTTAGGCGGAAAATGTGGTCCAGGATGCCACTAGATTTCATGAGGACAATTGAGTTCTGCCGAGTGCCTGACCAGCTACAAGATGATGGAAACCACGTCTAGCCACGCTTCGAGGAAAGCCGACCCCTCCCTCCAGTGAAATGATCAGAGCCTGAGCACGCAGACTTGGCAACCCTAATGAGGCCAATGACTAAATACTCTCAGTGGTGGGTTGATTATCATGCCCAGGAATTGAGACAAAAAGGAATCACGCTCACATATGACCTACTGAGTGAGTCAGAGTCATATTCTTCTAATGCCGGGGCATCCCATCAGGACTTGGTTGGGATTGGAGAGAAAAGGAAGGAAATAATGCCAAGTGTTGAGCCTGCTTCTAAGAGGCATAAGGGAGAACCTTCTCGTTCAGCAGCATCCAGGAATATTGACGAGTTGGTAGCTACTATAGACGACTCCTTGGTAGAAATGTTTGAACCTCTTGCAGCTCAGGAAGTAAATGATGAACCTATTCAGCTAGATGATGAGGAGCCCTTATCACCTACGGGCACGGAAATCTTAGGTTCAGACAATGAGATCGAGGCTTGGAACAATGACTTCGAAGAGGGAATGATTTCCGCTCTCAGAGGGGTTGTGAATGTTCCAAATGAAGAAGAGGTCCAGGTCGAGGATGGGATTGAGCAGCCGACCATTCCAGAGTGGCTGTTGGAGAGAATCAAGATCCAAATACCTGCAGAAGCTCAAGAGGAGAAGGATGATACTGCCGATTTCTTGGCAAGATTAGAACAAGTTGCCATCAAGAAGCCTGCCAAGAAGTTCTCCACCATTCAGAGGAATGAGACGGGCAACCGTTCCGTGCATATTGCAGTACCTACGGTGGACAAGCCACAGGACGAGATCACTCCTCAGGAGTATGCTATAACCACTGTTGACCTTGGCCCTACCTCGAAAGGTCAGGAAGTAGAGGAGTTAGATAATTCCGTCTTGACCATCAAAGTGAGACTGGAGAAAGAAGTGGCTAAGAAGAAGGAGTATAAGAAAGAGGTCGAACGTCTTAAGGAATATATTCAGCATTTGACCCAGCCACTTGATCAGGGTAGTGCGATTGTTCCTCCTCTCCTCAATTCATCACAGGAGGTGACCAAAGATGTCGAGTGCAGAATGGTGACGGCCAAGGAAGCTCAGGACTGGATAGCAAGTGAAGGCATAGAAGCGGCCTTGTTCATGGAGAAGTTGGCACTTGCTTATGGACGAACTTCTTCATTTCTTTCCAGACTGATGGATATGGCAGAGGCATGGGAAGGTGTCCCGGATATGCAGGAAAGGCTTATTCCAAGCCTTAGAGTCTTGAAGAGCACTCTAAGAGAGGAGTTGGTTGATAAAAGAGTGATTGCTGCAGGGGCAGCATATGATTTTCATCACTGGTTTTGCGCAGTGACTATACGAGTAGAAGTCTTGGAGAAGGCAAAAGTAGATGGGCTTGGAATTGAGGAACAGGTCAAGAAAATCCAGGAGAAGATTTACATGACAACTACAGAGGTGTTCGACCATGAGATCATCCGGGAGAACGACATGCAGCTGGAGAAATTGAAGCATAAAGTTCAAGAAACTTTCTTCTCGACCACTGGACCATTTTTGAGACAGGACTTTGCGAGAGTGGCAAGACTCTCATCCATTCGAAAGGATTTTGAGAAGCAGGAGGCAGATTGGGAAGGTACTTTTGCTAAATGTGCTGAGAAGTTGGACGGACTTGAATTCCGGATCAGCATGTTGCCACCTGTCACGATGGAGGAAGTCATTGCCGTAGTGTCCAGATTCGCCAAGCACAATGCTGCTCAGATGGATAAGGACGCCTCTCCTAGATAATAGCTGGAACTGCCACTTTACTGATTGATTTCTAGTTGATAACTCTTGTTATTTTGGGAAACCCTAATTAGGGTTTGGTTGTAATAATCTTGGCCGTTAATCTTGTTTTAATCTCGGCCCTTCATTGCATTTTTGAAAATCTATATAAACTGATGCTCTCTCACTTTCATTTGTGTGGAGATAGAATATGAAATTGTTGCATTGAGACTGTTTTGAATAATAAAAGCTCTTGAGCATGATTTGCCTTGAATAACTTCTTATTATCAAATAGTAAGCGAGGTTGCATATCATCTTCCGCCATAGATTAAAGTTAAAGTTAGATTAAGTAGAATTTGTTTTGAAAGTTGGTTAATTGAATGAAAGATTGATCGTATTGATTCGATGGTGAAGTGTAGCTCATACTTTCTTCGAATGGATGATTTGCATTCGATGCGTAAAGTTAGCCTGAGCTCTTAATTGTGGAAACTTAACTTCAGCCTCATTCGAGGTTTGAAAATTATTCTCACAACCCTTGAAGATTGCACCCATTTTGCGTATGTTGTCCTGCAGGAGGCGAAACAAAGTGTGGTTTATTTCCTTCACCGAATCCTTATTGTCTCTTGAGTTCTTAGGCTTAGACTAGATTCTCCTAAACCCTTGTCCTTTTGCCATTTTTTTGAGATCCATTGAAAGTCCTAATCGAGAGCCTTTAACGATAAATTCCCTAAGTCCTGAACTTGTGAAGATTTTCTTACGTAAGTCCCCTTGTTTATTACCAGCATATCACAACGGCCATTGAGCTTATCCACACGTCGAGACCCGACTAAAGAAACCTTGGAATCGCCATATGATCTTCTCGCAATCTTAGCATACGCGGTGGTTTTTCAAGAGAGGATAAAGTGTCTTTGGACATTTTTATTCTGATGTTTGGTGTGTCATAAAACACGCATCAAGAAGTCCCATATGAAATTATTTTAGCTAAAACGGGGACTTTTCCATTGGAAGAGTCGGTGCTAATCCGATTGATAAGCTATTTAAAGAAAGTTGAAAACATGGATAACCACTGGTGGCCTAAAATGGTTATGAAGGAGATGCTAGATCGTAGGAAGAAAACTTGGATGAAACAGAACCACAAGTGGATGAACAAGTGGGACATCAATCTGCATGACTGTCCTAGCACCAATAGTGAAATAAAAAGCTATGTGACTGAAAAATTCAGAACTGCCATGTGGACAAATCAGATTGGGCAAAAAAAAGCATATTACATCAAAGAATTTAATCCGGCAAAAGATCATGGTGACAAAACCTATCTAGGAGCAGCTATTAAAGGGAAAGCGAGGATGTTAGTGGCACAATTGAGGACGGGATCGCATCACCTTAGGTGTGAGACCGGTAGGTGGAAGATACCCAAGGAAACTTGGGAAGAAAGAACTTGTATTTTCTGCAACAAGGGGGCTGTGGAAATGGAATGGCACTTCGTCATGGAGTGCACTGCTTATGTGGATATCCGCACTCAACATGGGAATTGGTTGAAAGTTGACAATATGCACCAGCTATTTGAGGAAGATAATATTAATCAAACGGCTAGCCTTCTAGTCAAAATTAATGGCAAGAGATCCGACTTGGAAAAGAACATGAAGACAAATTAGACCTGTTTTGTCTTGGTCCCATAGACTGTTTAGTCTCGTGGACGTCATTAAAATCTTTCATTCATTCATTCATTGCGATTTCCTGAAGGGGCGCAATGGCTGAGTAAATAGTCGTATCTTTTGAAGATAAGTGACGCCCTATCATTGCTAACCCTTCTTGCATATATATTTGCCTCCTTGTGTGCAGATTAAGATGTGGAAGATCGGTACTGAGAGCATGACTTCAGACCTTGCATAAACTAGTTTCAAGGTTCTATCTTGAGTAATTATCAAGCATCTTCAATACTGGATAAATCTTAAGCAACTCAAAAGGTGGTTCAATACAAAAGGGAAGATAGATGGAGGATATCCAAGAAGGGGATCTGTAATCCATGCCTCTAATGGCTAGTAGACATATGGGGCTAACTGGGACGACCTAGATAAAAGCTTGGTCATTTATTAGTACTTAATTTGGGACGAATATGTGGCATTGTTGATGGAAGCCAACGTTGATATTAGATATTTATTTGAGTAAGAAATGCAGTCTGGAGCAACGGAGGGTAAACCATGGGAAGCACTGCAAATAAGATATTGCAGAAGAGGGACGCTGTGAGTTAGACTTCAGAGGGCTCTGCAGATCGTCTAAAACCAGATAAGTATTACTATATAATTAAATACAAGTTCATGATTACTTATGTATGCAAAAGGTGAGAATAGTGGATAGCTGTGTTGATCATCAAATATATCATTTATTCAGATGCCTTTAATATATGACAATTTGTGATTGTATTCGGCTATAGATTGGAATGAATACGTATAGTGATAGAAGGAAACGGCATGTTAACAAGAGATACGTGTATAATTGGATATATGTATCAAAATATAATATATTATTGCTATTAACCAATAATGCAGCTTGCAATAGCAATTCAGTCCCATAAATAATGACTCCATTAATTTACCATAACATTAACATGGTATAATAGATGGGAAACTCGAAGGTGTTTTGGACTCATGAAACATATTATAGAAGAATCATTCAAGGTGAATAACATGGAAATTCGGGTTTAAGTCCTTCCACAGAAAAGGGGTCATTACAACTTCCAAAAAAAAATTCATGCAAAGTGTTACTGTAGGAGCAAGAATGGAGCCCCCAAAGTTCTCATAATGAGAATGACTAAGCAATACCTGTGAGAATCTACAATTTCTATAAAAACCAGGCACCAAAATAAAAAATCAACTACACCATTGCGAAGAGCACAAAATTTTGCCCCAAATAAAAAAAAATTGCTAAAAAAAAGCGGTTGGATGATTGAATTATGTGAGTTTGAAAATCACCCTCCAAAACCAAAATGCAAATGGAGAGGGGTGTAAAAAATTTAGAAAAAAGATGCTAATTGCAGCATAACAATAGCTTAAATTTGACGACTTTTTGGCTGTCACGTCGGAATATTCCTTTGGCTGATCAAAATATTCTTCTCCACGAAATATGCTTTAGAATATTCTCACTGGCGTAAATCGGGGAATCTTGGCAAAATATGCTTGTATTGATGGAATCGTCGTCGGAATCTTCATTGGAATTAGAATATTCTTTTCATTTTCAGCAGTTTTTAAAAAAATCGCCAGTTTTTAATTTAACCGGTTGTCGTCGGAGGCTGTGGCTAGGTCTGCGCCTATGCCATGTTGTAATGTCCCTTCCTTAGACAACTTAGTCTATAGCGGAGGTTGGCCTATTATTTGGGTTCCCTTGGGTTAGCAACATGGTTGGGGAACCCAATCGAGGGCTGTAGAGTTAGCTCAGAGCCTTTCGAGTCTTTCAGATTAGATTTCAGTTGATGAATCCAGAAATAAAGTGAAAAGATTAAAGTTGCTTTATGGGAATAGTAATAAGTGAATAGTAACTAAAAATCATAAAGTGAATAGTGAAAAGTGTCCCCATCCTAGCAACTCAAGTTGTTTTTAAAAACTGGCCTTTTTATTTGGATGAGGAAAGACCCTTAAGATATTATTTAATTGACTTCTATAAAAAAAAGGCTCTTGGAGGTTATAAAGCAAAGTGATGAACTCTTTTTTGGGCATTCTACTCTCATTTTTTACATAACACTTTGCCGGTTTGAGCTTTGGAGAAGGGTTTCAGCAGTGCTTCAGCCTTCTGGGAACGAAAACTCTCAAAGGGTATCGTGGATTGGATGAAAACCCAGTTCACCTTTGGGGAGGGCCTACCTTGGGTCTTCATTTGGGCTCATTTGGATGAGTTTCAAGTATATATTTTGTAGATCTGAGTTTGCAGTAGTGATATATCAGCATATTACAACAGATCAGGGGCAAAGGATAATTTCTGGACGTGAGTTTAACCTGGACGGCACCATAGTTGACTAGTACCATTCATTGTAGCAGCCAAACACCCATATAATGAATCTGATCTGAAGAGTTGAGGTGCTGGTAATAGAGGTTGTTTGGAGCCTATACCAAGTTGCCACGATTTATTATTGGAGCTGCACCTTCAAGAGTAGGGGCGGTATTAGTGAAGGAACAATTTGGCACTTTGAGAGCTTCGCATCAACTATCAAGTCTACATCATCATCATCGATTCCTATCAGCATAATCCAGGTTCCTTACTTGCATTATATAGGGTCATTCACATAGTTTAGCTGCTGCCATATAGTGGCTGTAGGTGCACAATTGTATCATACATTGTAATGACATTTCATTGTAAGCCAAAAATATCTTGGCAAGGCATATTGACCAGTTGTAATCAGTATATCAGATTGTACTTCAGCATTGCACTTGATTTTGCATATAATAAAGGAAATATAAGGTTGCATGCCATATGTTTGATAAATTGTCTCTTGTTGTAGCTTCATTTCAATGATCTAGTTTGCATGCTAAGTGTCTGTAGAAATGCCCATGGTGCTGTAGATGCATATTCAACATCATTTCATTCATATCTTTGCATTATCAGTTGCTGCATTATATTTCAAACTTTAGTTTACTACTTTCAGGTTTATATCAGCATTGCAAATATCATCCAAAACTTCAAAAACACAAAAACAAGCAATCAGCAACAGGTACAGACTCTGTTGGCCAAGTGTTCGTCAATATTCCTTGAGCATCAAATCAGCAAGTTTTTTTAAAAACAAAGGGGTAAAAACTTTATTAGAAATCAGAAAAGAGCATTACAATAATAACCATAGTTGAAAAACTCGGACTCGGCAATAACTCGGCAGACCCAAAAATTTTAAAAACTCGGGACTCGGCAAAAACTCGGGGAAAAACTCGGCAATAACTCGGCAAATTTATCGAACATTTAAAAATACATAATGTTTTAAAATATTCTTCTTACTTGCAAAGGCCATACTCTTTTAACAAGATACCTAGCAAAAGAGAGACAAATAAACATTAAAAGATAAAAAGTGAAGTTAAACAAATAAATAAAACATATTAAAATTTAAAAATGATTGAAATTAATTAAAAAGTATTTTTTTTGTATTAATTAAATTTCAAGGATTGTTATAACTTATAACTTATTTGCCAATTACTTGGTTGCAAAAGATTTGAAATTTGAAACATATAAAATTAAAAATGATTGAAATATTTTAATATATTAATTTTTATTATTATAATTTGATATTAATGAATTGTCAAAAAGAAATTAATAACAAAAATAATGATACTAAATTTCAAATTTTATTTTCAATATTGAAATTTCAAATTTTAATATCATTATTTTTGTTTTTTTTTCTTTTCTACTATTCATTATTATCATAATATAAATTAATATATTTCAATCATTTTTAATTTTAATTTTTTTAAATAAAGTAAATTAAATTAAAAGTTTTGAATTTTCTTTTAATTATAAGTTAATATATTAAATTCTAAGTGTTAAAAATAAAATAAATTAAAAAAATTCGATTTTGTAAATACTTATGACTTATATAATATATTAATTATTTTTTACAAATTTTTTTTTTAAAATGAATAAATAAAAATAAATTAGCATTCGTAAAAAATAATAAAGCCCTCATAAATTTTAGATCTTTAATTTAATATATTAACATTTGTAAAAATATTTAGATCTTATGGGTAAAAAAATAAATAAAACTTAATAAAAAAATACTATTGAATCTATAGAAATCAATTAAATGTTTGATAAAAAACATGAAAACAGATTCGTAGAAGTCGGAAATCGTATGAGTGGGACGCAGAGGTAAAAAATAAATAAATTCATGTAATTTTATTTCGTGCCCTCGATTTTCTGCCTGCTGCAGCATCGATTTCTGGTTTTTCTTGTGTTTTTTCCAACCGTCGTCATTTTCTGTGTACAGTAAATGAAAAACGCGATTTATGTTTTCCTAAACGCGTCATTTAGAGCTCTTAGCCGCGAAAATTTTAGGGCAAAAATTATCAAAACCACGTGACTTATTTTTTACCCGCGTTTTGCCCTTTTCACTCGCGATTTTTCGCGATTTTTCTCAAATAAAACGCCGCGCGTTTTTGCAATTACTCGGCTGCGAGTAATTAGGCGATTAACTCGCCTCTCCCTCTGCCACGCGATTACTCGCGAGTATTGCGAGTTTTTCGCGAGTTTTTCAACTATGATAATAACCACGGGACCCAGTCCCAGAAAACAAGGTGAAAACCCCACAACATAAAACAAAATCAACTATCCCCGTGTATCCTCCTATCCTCTTCCAAGAACCGGTCTAAATCCAGATGCAGCTCAGGGTTAACTTGAACCCAATCCTCAACCTTCCAACCACTATCTTGCTCAGAGGCCCATTTGGCCAAGCAGTCAGCAGCGCGATTCCACTCCCTTGGGATGTGAACAAAGGATGCCTCCTCCACCCGAGAACTAACTTGAAGAATCCGTTGAACCACCGAAGCCAACTGCCAATTTATATCAGATATCTTTCGCTCATTCAAGAGATTAATCAAAATCTGTGAATCAGCTTCACATATAACCTTTCTCCATCCCAAAGCAAGGGCCCTCTCCATAGCATGAAGAATTGCTAGACCCTCCATGAAGTTAACAGTCTTCACCCCCTCATGTATAGAGAATAGAAAAATCACCGAACCAGCTGAGTCCCTGCCAACCCCACCAATTCCAGCAGGCCCAGGATTTCCCCTAGAAGAACCATCAGTATTGATCTTTAAAAATCCATTGGGAGGAGGTAACCACCTTCCAACCCGTTGGACCCTCTTTTTCCCATGCCTACAGTTCCTAGAACTGACAAAAGATGAATGAATTTCTTGAAGACCTAGTCTGGCCACCAACTCAGCATCACCTCTCTCCAAGGGGAAAACCACATCACATTTAGCTAAAACAGACTCCTGCACCATTCCAAGCATACGCATCCAAACTTGCCGACCCACCAACTTCTGATCACGAAAAATTCTGCGGTTCCGCTCCAACCAAATCTGCCAAAGCAGAAAGGTAGGGCCCACGAACCAAACTTCCTGCAAAAAGGAAGCCATAGAAGGAGGTCTTCCCATACTATCCCAGAATTCAACCAAAGAGCACGCATGAATACAGGGAAGCTTCCACACCTCCCACCACCAATGCCAAAGTTGCACAACAAAGGGGCACCGAAAGAACAAATGTGAAGAATCCTCTTCCGCTCCCCCACACAAAACACAAATTGAAGGTCCTTGAAATCCCCGTTTACGAATGTTATCCCAGGTCAAGCACCTATTCCAAGCCAAAGTCCAAACAAAGCAGTTGCATTTAGGCCACGAGAGTTTATTCCACACCCTTTTCCACCAATGAACCTCTGCCCCAGTTAGCTTCTGAGCCAATAACACCTGATAACCAGAAGCAACAGAGTAAACCCCCTTAGGATTATGGGTCCAAGCAAGAATATCTTCTTCCAGAAGAGAACTACAACTCCTACTATGAAGAATCTTGTGAAGCTCAGCACTTTCTTCCGCAAGTCCCAAATCTGGCCACTCTGCGGGATCCTTCCAATGAGCTACCTCCAACTGACCAAAAGAAGCAACAGACTTGAAGTCACTCACCCTAGCCCAGCCAGCCTCGAGAAATCTTTGGCACAAAGGAAGTAGATTGGGGAACTGAGAAGTAAGTGGAGGGAATCCATCCCAAGAATCCGACCAGAAGAGAGCCTCAGTTCCTCGTCTACAGATCCAAAATAAACCTTCCTTAATAAGCTTTGCACCCTTCTGAAGAGTATTCCAAATCACTGAACCTTTCCCCTCAAGAGGGTAACGAGGAAGATCCTGCCGTGGAATCCCCGGGAAATACTTATGAGATAATATCCTGGCCCACGGCTGATCCTGTTCCACACACCATCTCCAAAATAGCTTAGCAGCCACAGCCACTCCAGATAACGCAGACTGTCGAAGACCAAGACCACCAAATTGCTTTGGGCTGCACACAACATCCCACCTAACCAGGCTCCACTTGGAAGAAGCCAAACTACCCGCCCATAAGAACTGCCTTTCAAGAGAATCCAACTCCCTCAGAAAACCCATCGGAGCCACCTGAAGCATACATCTGTAGGTAGGGAGAGCCTGCACCACCGACTTGAGAAGTTGAACCCGCCCCGCAAAGGACAACCATCTGTGGGTCCAATGATTAACTTTTGCACGGAGCTTATCAATAATATTCTGCCAAGAACCCTTGGGAAGATGGCGAACAGAAATTGGGAAACCCAGATAAGTCAAAGGGAGAACCCCTATCTGAAACCTTAAGATATTAGCAATTCTTCTCTGTATGGGGCTCGGCGTGTTGAAGAAGAATATGGAAGACTTCTCCTCATTAATCAATTGTCCTGAAGCAACAAGATATATGTCCAACACCTGCCTCAAGTTAGTAGCTTCCCTAACAGTAGCCATCCCCATCAGGGCAGTATCATCAACAAACTGCAAATGAGATTGCGGAGGCAAGTCTCCACCCCATCGCCAACCTTGAATGATGCCAAGCTCCACCCTTCTTTTCAACAAATGACCAAGGCCTTCCACAAGAAGCAGAAAAAGATACAGAGAAAGAGGATCCCCTTGGCACAAACCCCTAGAGGCACCAAAATGTTCAGAATGATCTCCATTTATCAAAACTGAGAAGGAAACAGACGTGACACAGCTCATGACCCATTGGATCCACTCCTCACCAAAACCAAAAGCAACAAGGATCTTCTGCAAAAAAGACCATCTAACCCTGTCATAAGCCTTAGCCATATCCAGCTTAATGAACATAGCCTTCTCATGGGAGTTGTCCATGGAGTGGATGGTCTCCGTAGCAATGACAACCCCATCAAGAATCTGCCGACCTGCCACAAATCCACTCTGTTCCTCCGAAATCAACACTTTAAGCCACTTCTTCAGTCTCTCAGCCAATAACTTTGAGATGATTTTATAAGCCACATTGCAAAGAGAGATAGGCCGGAACTGAGATAACCTATCAACCCCTTCACACTTGGGTATGAGAGCAAGGAAGGTGGAGTTCAGAGCACGAAGCATCTGTTTATTCCTTTGGGACTCAAGGACAACAGCCAGAAGATCCAACTTTATGATATCCCAGAATTCCTGAAAAAATTCAATCGGGAAACCATCGGGACCAGGAGCTTTACCCTTCTTCATCTGAAACACAATCCCCTCCAGCTCATCAAGAGAGATATCTTTCATCAAATACTCATTCGCCTCCCTGGAGACCAACTGAGGAATACAAGAAAGAACCTGTGCTTCCTCAACAGAGCCCCCTTGTGAATCCTCCCTAAATAAAGTAGCAAAATACTGAGATGCCTCAGCAGAGATTTCTTGAAACGAGGCAAGACGTTCACCCCTATCATTCACCAGAAAAGGAATGGAATTACCATGCCTCCTATCCTTCACAGAATTGAAGAAGAAGGCGGTGTTTTTATCACCTTCCTGTAACCATTCAACCCGGGCCTTTTGCTTCCAATAAATTTCTTCCCGTAATTCAAATTCCTCAACCACTTTCAAAGTCTTAGCCTCCTCCCTTAGAAGATCCTCAGAGGCCCCATTCTCACGAATCAACCGCGTAATATTATTCAACTCCTCCTGTGCGGCAACCTTAGCATGAAAGATATTACCAAAACATCGCCGATTCCACCTTTTAAGCTGATATTTGACAAACTGAAGAAGCTTGGAGAATGTGTACATTGCCGTACCAAAAGTTGGTCTACCAATCCGCCACCACTCAGCCACATAATCATGAAGAGTGGGATCCCGTAACCACATAAGCTGGAACTTGAATGAGGGAGACCGAGGCCCCCGTGCAGAGATAATACTAAGCTTAATAGGCCAATGATCAGAACCTCTCCAATCAAGAATTTCAGATCGAGTGGACCATAAGTTTCCAACCCAATAACAGGAAACCAAGAAACGATCTAGCCTCTCAGCAACACAACTCTACCCTCCCATATTCCAAGTTTTACCATTACTAGGTAAACATCAATAAGATTTAATCTCGTGAAATGCTATCTCTCAATAACAAAGAGCGGTAAGGATCCAACCTAGGAATTCAACTCTTTCATACAATTCCAATAATAGCATTAAAAATCGCCACCATAACCTTACCTGGATGTAGGGCAGGAGCTGCTCTTTAACAAAACCAAGATGCACCTGCTAGAAGCAGCCAATTCGTAAACTCAACAGGAGCATACACATTAGAGAGGAGAATACACTCGCCAGTCTCATACCAAGAGGCGACAAGGGATATAGAGGATCTAGAGGACATCCACCATAGGGGGAAAATCTTCCGAGGGTTCCAAAAGCAAGCCACCCCTCCAGAAGCACCAAGAGCCCCCACACACTGGCATTCACCATATTTCCACAGCTTAGGAGCCATGGCCAACATATTATCTACAGATAATTTAGTCTCCTGAAGAAAAATAACATCTGGAGAATGATTCCTAACCAAATCACGAACAACTTTTTGTCGAGGGCCACTATTCAAGCCCCTTACATTCCATGAGAGAACAATCATTTCTGGGGGCATGAAAAATGTGAATCAAGAGTCTTGACTGACCCTGACTCCACCAAAGTTTCCCCAGTTAATTTAATCTTCTCCATATCCTTTTTCCTTCCTAGCTTGGAAGTCCTGTCACCAACCCCTTTCTTCAGTTCATTTTGTTGAATACCTAAACGAGAGGAGGCCAAAGAGCTCTTCCCCACATCCTTGCCACCTTTCGGGCAATGGGAGCCACCTCCTTACCACTCTTCTCAAGCTCCACAGAAGATTCTTTGTTCGGCCTGGATAATCAATTGTTGATTCAGATTCATCTCGCCTAACCCTACCTCTCT
>VDFB02271358.1:217170843-217561096 GCA_007258455.2 Sequoia sempervirens
CCCAAAAAGAGTTTTCTTTGTCTTCCAATCCCATAACTCGGCCCTTCTGCATCTATTTTGCAATGAGTGTAAAGCTTTCCATCCCCCTTGTATCCTCTTTGCTCTACACGTTTCCCAGCTGAGTTTGTTGTGGAAATCAAGGCCAAGATACTTATATTCATTGACCACCTGCAAGGGGCTGCCTTCAAAAACAAATTCCCTATGAACCTTCTTTCTCTTCAAGGTAAAGATCATGACCTTAGTTTTGGTAGTGTTCACTTGCATCCCCACCTGATGACAAAAGAGCTCTAGCGCTTTTAAGTGTTCCTTCAAATCTTGTGCTGTTTTTGCCATTAAGACCAGATCATCCGCATATAAAAGCAGCTTTATGACACAATTGGTCAAGTAGACCCCACCCCCACCAAACTTATCGATCCACTCCTCTAATTTGTCAATGTATATCCCAAATAATGTAGGGGATAAAGGGCATCCCTGCTTGACCCTGATATCGCTTCCAAAACATTCTGAAAATCCTTGTTTGGTTCGAATTTTGGCCCAAACCTGTTCATATAGCCTATGGACAGCAGCTCTATAGTGTATTGGAATTTCCAATTCTTCCATCCTACTCCATAATTTGCTCCTAGGAACCGTATCAAAAGCTTTCCTAAAGTCAACAAAGCAGCAAAAAACCTCCTCTCCTTGTTTATCCTAGACTTTCTCGATCAAGTGTCTAAGAGTCATGCAATGATCAATAGTAGAATGTTTTGGCTTGAAGCCCGCTTGCCCTTTTGCGCGTTTTCCCTCATTTTTCACCCAAACACTGATCCGCTTTCCTATCATACTCCCAAAAAGTTTACCAAAAAGAGGGTTGATCATTATAGTGCGGTAATTTGAAGGGTTGTTGATGTCACCACCTTTGAGCAGGGGGATGACAACACTAGTCGTCCAATTTGCAGGAAACCCGTATTGAAGGACCTCATTGAATATTTTTTTAATATGAGGCGTGAGAGCCTCCAATCCCCATTTTAAGTGTTCTGCCTGTAAACAATCTATGTCATGAGCTTTACCCATTGCCAACCTTTTTATTCCTTCTTTAATGTTCTCCGAAGAAAAAAGTTTAACCCTTGAGTCAATTATTGGAGGGCTGTCTTTATCTTGCCCCCTCTCATAAAGTTGCTTTGCATACTCTAACCATTCAAGGTCTGAAATATTGTTCTCTTTATTCGTGTCTTGTTGCTGCAATTCTCTCCAAAAGCCCCTTGGATTGTGCCTCCCAAGCAATATTAACTCCTTCCTTCTAGTTTGCATATACACATCTTTTTTCAGTCTGACCAGCTTTACATATTCTTTGTTATTTCCCCATTTTTTAGCCCTTTTCCTTGCTGCTTTACAATCCTCATCGTACCATGGGTTAGCTGGAAAGCTATTTTTATCACTTTTTTTAGGCCTAGACCTTTTGCAAGAATTGAGGGCCTTGAGAATAATAGAGGTCAGCATGGTGTTGTCTATACTTTTTTTATTTGAGTTGAACATCCCATTGGTTCCCACCTCGTGCAATTGTTTTTCTAGCGTTGTTCGGAAGATTTCTTGGTTTTCCTGCGTCAAAAGGATTGAACCTTGAGTAGCTTCTTTCTTTTCATTATGATGTGTCATCTCTTGCCGTTGAGTACCATTTTGTATGCTGATTTTCACCTGTATTGGATTGTGATCTGAATTCATTTCTATGGGACACTCCTTTACCTCTATGCCTATTAAACTTGTCACAAGTTTCTTTGAGCTTATAACATAGTCCACCACACTTTGGCCATTGTATGTGTGACATGTGATGTTCCCAGAACTAGGCCACATTTTTAAACCATTGCATATAATTAAATCATACAAGCTGCACATGCCTAATAATTCTGCCCCATACAGTGTGATGTCTCCTTTTCCATCTTGAGATAATCTTTCCCACTTTTGATTCCCTTCTTCTTCTAGCCATAAAGGGTTGTCCCCTCTTCCCATCTCAATATCAAGGCAAAGAGACTGGTTATTTGCAGTTCTAGCATTAAAATCTCCAATTAAGATGATTTCCCCTTTGTGTTTATATGCTGTTATGTCATTTTTCAAGGCTGCATATGGGTCTTCTTTGTCTAATTTCTTCTTCTTGTAGAATTTTGAACCATGGGGAGCAAAGTAACATGCTGCAAGATATATTATGTTCTCCTTTAACTTTATTTTTATCCATATGTACTGCTTATTTGTATCTTCCTTTTCAACTTGTATGATTTTTCCCCAAGAATCTCTTACTAAAATTGTTACCCCTCCATATCCCTTGCCGCTTTCGGTTAGCTCATTCCAAACTGACATCTTTGTGTAACCTTCAAAGTTCGGAACCTTGCAGCTCTCATGTTCATGTGTTTCAAGGAGGGCAATTATGTCCATCCCCTCAGCTATGGGCCCTAAACCAGGCCCCCTCCTCCAAGGATAGCCCCTACAGTTCCAGCTTACCAGTGAGAGGTGTGCCTGGGGGGCCCCGCCTTCCTATTTATCATGTGTATTTTTGTTGCTGAATTGAGCTTTCCCTCTATACATCCAAGATTCATTACCTGCATTTCTTGCTGCTACCACTTTTGCCCATTCTCTTCTTCTCTCTTCTAATTGTAGTGGGGTTAGATCTTCATCTATGTAGAATTGTGTTCCCTTGAGAAGCCTTTTGTTCTTCATAATTCTGCTCTTGTCCTCTGCATTTTTTAGTGTTACCCTTACATTTCTATTCCTGCCATCTTGTGCCACTTTACCAATTCTGCTCGCTTGTTCAATATGCCCCACCCACTTCACCTTCTCCGCTAAAAAGCCTTTAATTAGCTTATCTGTGTGCTCCCCTTCCCCATAGTCCTTCAGTCCTTTTATTATTACATTTGCTGCTCTATCATTCCTATGTTTTTCTTCCCCTAGATGTACCTTAATCTGCTTCTCTATGAGTTCTCTTTGGCTTTCTGCTGTCCCTTTTGTTACTTGTGCCCATGATTTTGTCTCTTCCAGTTGTTCCTTCAGCTTAGCTTCTCTAATTTCTATGCTTGCTATTGCTGATTGGAACTCCGCTAGTAGTGGGTTGCTCCTTTCCTCCACTTCTGTTGTGGAATTTCCCTCTTTGATCTGCTTTATCTCCTGCTTCATGTTTGATATTTCTTGCTGACCCATTTTCAGATTGGCCTGAAGTTTGACTATCTCCTCTCTAAAAAACTTGTTTTCTTGAGAGAGTTTGTGATTGGTGTCCATGATCTCTTGCCATTTGTTGTACTTCCTCTGTTCTACGACTTCTAAACCTTCGAGTCTCTTCTTTAGCTCCATTAATTCATTAACATACAAGTCTGAAGACCAGGTTAAAGGGGTTGAGTTAGGACTATATTGGTTCTCCTGACCTTCATCTTCCACATCCCCCTCTGTTGCTGCTTCTTCCTGCTTCCCTCTCTCAGCATCGTTAAACTGTTGATTCTGCAAATATATCCTTTCAGCTTCATTTTCCAAGTTTTCCACTTGACTTTCCAGATTTTCAGCTTGAGTTTCCAGATTTTCATGATTTTCCAGAAGTTCTATCACTGGTTTTACTTGCTCTTGCTTAGTTTCAGATGTGACGGTTGTCAGATTGAAACTTATAACTTTTGGAAGGATAGCAATAAATTTATTGTACAGGATTGTATTTGAAAAAATTCTCTCCCATATGAAGCACAAATATTAACAGTAAGGAACCTTGAGGTGACACAAAGTCCCCTATCAAGAAAAATGCCATTAGCATCATTGAATGCTAAAATTGTTAAGAGGGTTGAGTGTGCATCTTGTGTTTGGGTAAACTGAGTATGATGGATGGTTCAATCACTAATTGGATGATGTGAAGGTAATGCAAGCCTTTTTTAAGTCATTAATGATGTTCATCTCACTAAAGTAGTAGAGAACATTTGTCAAGTGAAGTGAGGGTGATGTGAAATCCGGTGAATGGTTCAGTTAGTGATGGGATGATGTTAGGGTAATGGAGGCTGAGGCTTTTGCCAAGGCAATAATGGCATTTGTATCTCACCCAAGCCATAAGGGGAAGGCAAGACAATGGGTTTGTAAGTTAAAACATTGGGTTTATGAGTTGTGTAGCTTAAGTAGACTTGGAATTCAACATTCATCCTCACATGCTATGAAATACTAGGCGATGGTTTAAAAAGTAATGCATACACCATTGCATTTAATTTTTATTGTGCATATCAAAATAATGTTATCAAATATAAATATGGTAATAAAATAGTTGAAAGTTTTGGACATTATCTATATTGTTTTTGATATTAATAAAAATGACATTGAAAGGGCTTGAACCCTTGTACAATAGATTAGCCGGCTGGCAAATAGAACATTATCTATATTGTCATTGTTGCTATCTTGAGTTCAATTGAGTGTAAAGATTAATGAAAAATACTACTTAATTCTTTGCCAAGTGGTTTGTTTATATTGCCTTCCAAATTATCCTTGGGGTAGCTTTTGATTTATGCTAGTTATGGAGTAGATTTTTTGTCACTCATAAATAATGCTTGGCTTATTTGTTGTTTGACTGTTGCAATCCCTTATCATGATTATATTACCCTCATGATTATATTTATTGATATAATTGCCTCAATTATTAAAGGGAAAACAACTCTTTTAATATATGCTAATTTTATACTTGGGAGAGTTAAATGGATGCCTAAGTGTGAAATTCAAATTTCAAAATGAAAAACCTTCTAAGAACTCAATCATTGTAAGGGAAAACTATATTTACATAAGAAAATGGTTTTAAGACTAAAGCAATCAACAAAGAATTAAAGTATCAATAATTAAAGGAAGTGATTGGGTAAGCGGGGCTTAGTTTGATTTGAACAATTGAGAAAAATCCTTTTAATTTCAAATAATGTAGTGCCAACCTCACAACACTAATATATCTCTAACAAAAAAGTTAGTATAAAATAATTCTTTTGAGCCTATTTCATGTTACCTTACACCATTTTTATTAAATCTAAAATGATTTAAAATTATATTTTTTATCTACACAAAAATTAGACAAAATATTTGATACCATGACAATGTGAATATTTAACTTATTGTATGCCACCATTATAAGCTCAATACTAACTTAATTTTCTTGAACCAAATTCATCTATACAAAATTTTAAAATCGATGAATAAATTGTTTTGCTTCTACAATCTCTACTAGCTAGACTATTGTCTAGTCTATGTAACATGATTGAGATATGTGATGCTATATTGTCTAGGCTACATGAATATTTTAAACACCAACTTGGTTTATATTATGTTTATCATTATACAAATTGTTGATTAACATATACATACAAAAGTAGGATTAATAAACTAATAATTATATTTACATTAATCTAAAAGAATTCTCAATAAATGTTTTATTTTAAATTAAATTTTTATGTATGATTAATTAAAAATAATTATATTTAAATTAATCTAAAAGAAATTGTAACAAATACTTTATTCTAAATTAAATTTCTTGTATAATGTTAATTGAAATTCTTGCTACATCTTTTATGATGTCAGGGTTTTGCAATCAATAAAACTTGATCCTTGGTGGGTTCATTCTGAACCATTCATCACTGATAGACCAAGGACCCATTGACTATAGACATTATTTTTCAATGACTTTTTATATTACAATTCATTATAAATATATTATTTATTACTAACAAAAACCTACAAAAGAGGATCAAGAGTAACAACTTAGAAATTTACCTTTTAGTGCCACAGGCCAACAATAGAAGACCCTGAATCAACTTAGAATTCCACATTAGATGTCTTTTTGGGGATTTGAACTTGGTATCCACAATGAGAACCAAAGTTTTAACCAATTAAGCTCAACCCCTTGAACTATATAATGATATTTTCAATTTAATAGTTAATTTTTATAAAAATATTAAACAATATTTTTCTCAACCATTATATATCATAATAACTATGAAGAAACACTCAAATTCAATTTGTTACAAGCTTCATTACAAGTGCAAACTTATAGGTGATTCTAGTTTTTGATAAAATAAGTAGCATTTTTAGGGTGCTATACCCTTTACACAAAGCCTAAAGGGCCAAAAAAGAAGCTAGTTCAAACGAGGAATGAACTAGGAAAAGAGGACAAACCACACATAGAAACAACTGACAACCAGTCGTCGAACCATAGATTAGGACTAGACAACCCCAGAATCTAAGGGGACTAATCTGACTCCCTTAACCCTAGGCTGCGAAGATGCGACAGTTCGAGGGAGTCCCCTCTTCTTTCTTAGCACAACACACCTTTTTTCTTTTATTGAGAAAATAGTACAAATATATCTTAAATGAGCAATCTAGAGTACAAAGCCAATAAAATGAACTCCCAAGGAGACAACTCTAATAAAAAATATCAAAATTTACTCAAAAGGAGTAAATAAAAATTTAGAATACAACATGAATCCAATATTAACATAACCTAACATAAAAATCCAACAAGAATTAATCAACCCTTTTGTTCTTTCCTTTAGCAACTTCTTTCTTGTCCTAAGTGCTCTATAGATCAACATGTTTCTCGATAGTTTTCACCCCAAATTTCGTGCATTCTCTTATGGGTAGGATTTTGTAACCTCTATTTGGGATAGGAGCACATTTGGAGCTAACACCATCTTCCTCTCAAGTAATAGAGTTGAATGGACCATCCATAGAGACATCATTGCTACCTAATGAGTCCTCCCTAAGGTTAGGCACAAAGACCAATCAACAATCACTATCATATTGACTCATTCTCATGAGTACCAATAATTCAATTGGGAATAACATTAAGAGGGACTCCATTGTTCCCTTTCCTTTGACCTCTTTGAGGAATTGGGTTGCCATTTGAAGTAAACTGCTTGACCTCCTCAAGGCTCTTAATCTTAAAACTCATTTGCAACGAAACTAAATGAAGAGCAGCTTGCCTAAATAAGTCAATAAGATCTTTTCATTATGTTAAAAGCATTTTTATTCCTAGCAAGCCAAATGTACCACAAAACCTTAAAGCAAAAATCCAACCACAACTTAAAAAGATGTTTAGACAACAAAATATTACAATTAATATATCCAAATAAAACTTGTCATATCTTTCATAGAAAATTATATTGTGTCAGAAAATGATGATTGTTAATAAAAGACATTATATTTCTATAATCTAATTTTTTGAATGATAATTGTCTAATAATAAATTGATAAATATAAAAATATTTCAAACTTTTATTTTATATAAAAACAAAAAAATCATATATTATTTATGTAAATAAAAAATAAATATTAAAAAAACTACAATTTATTTTTTAAAACATTTTACAATACACTTTATAAAAGTTAAAAATACATTAATAAAATTCCAAATTTTTGTGTATAATAAAGCCACCTCCTCATGCTTTGGGTAATAATATAGTAAGACGGGTATATATGCCCCTAATGTGTAGGAAATAGAGGGGAAAGAAACCACCTATTGTTAAATTTATTTGTTTTGGCTCTCATAAGTGACAAGAAACTTGAAAACCAAATAATGCAGTGAAAAACAATCAAACAATGTTGAGCACTTGAATCTTATCTAAGATGTGGTTGTTCTCATGAGATTAAATTCAAAGTCTTCAAATATCAACATTATACAAACCAAAGTGGCATATCCCACTAATCAAGGATTTCAATATGCTAAGAGTCTTAACTCTTCACTTAATATGCTTCACATTGCAAGTCAATTCTCAATACACTGTAAACTCAACCTCATTAAATTTGATTTAGACAGGCTACCTCTTGGTTATCAAAGTGACTTGGATAAATGTGAAGCTCTGAGACATCTCTAATGACCTACCATTAATAGGACAAACATTTAAAGGCATACATTTAAACTACAATTACAACCTCTAGAACAATGGAAATCAGAGAGAACTATGGAATTATAAGAATATTAACTATATATTCATGTTCGCAGATTGACCCTCCCATGGATACCTTGGGAACATGCTGACCATAATATAACATCATTGAAGATAAATACATTTACTTTTTAATATGCCCAATATATAATGATAGTGGGCACCATTACATACATATTTGCAATCATAACTCAGTGTATAAAATTTGAACAAACACAATCAGACAAGACTCAAGTCATTTATCTAAAACTAAACAATTAAAACATTTGAACCAACACAATCAGACAAGGCTCAAGTCATTTATCTAAAACTAAACAGTTAAAACAATCTTTTGAACAAATAAACACATTTATTAATTCTACAAATTGATTTGGCCAAAGGATGTTAAAGTTCATATGTACTTCCTCGGATCACCCAACCTACATCCTCACGATCCAAATGCCAACTGTTGCTTCGAAGTGGTATGATGGTACTCATGATTATAGATTCATGAAGGGTTGTTGCTTGTACCCACATAATGCAATGGTTGACGACTATGGTTATGCACAAGCCATTTAAAGTTTATTGGAACTTCTTTATGATGTTCTAATCATGTTATACATGGATATGTACCCAAGTCGTTTATGGGTGTATCCATCTTTTATGTTAGTCCTCAAATTTGTAGACCTCAAAAATTGTAAAATTGTTTCATGTCTTTGTCTTTTTGCATCCTTGTCTTATTTTTTCCATCAATTAAATCCGATTCGAAAGATCTTCAATGACCATGTTAGAATGTTCTAGTTTTTTAGGGAGATCCTTAGGATTTTAGTTTTTCTAGTTCGTAAAGAGTTTCCTTATATTTTTATGACTAAAACCCTAGTTCTTTTCCACTTTGGTTCTTTGCATATGTTGCTACTATATTCTATTTTCTTATTGATTGATTTTTCTAGTTTATTTCACTTACATTAACAACTTGATCACTTTGAATGACAGTCCTATTAGTACCTAGCTTTTGCTTACTGATGTTTGTTTGTGCTTGTTTTATTCTTTATGTTATCTAATCATGTTCACATTGCAACTTTGAGTCTCCAGTGGCATTCCATGTGTTAGTTTCATATTGCATCATGAGGGTCCTTCATATTATGCTTTTTATTTGATTTTTTTAAATAAAATTACGAGCTAACGATATTGTCCCATGTGTCTTTGATTGCAGAGTTATACTTGCAAGTTCATGGAACATTGTATGTAATGACCCTTAATTTAAGATTGATCCTATCAACAAATAACGTGAGAAATAAGAAAAAAAGAATTGAATTATATTTGACTTAGCTTAAGACCAATTGTATTAGCTCTATCTAAACAACAATTGATTGTGTGATTTCATCCAATTATTATGACTTACTTAATAATACCCTGCTAAAGTTATTACTGTTTGTTTTCTTAATCATAGGTATGGTTGAATAAGATGGCTACAATGGGACACCCATAGAGTGCTCCTTCCAAGCCCAAGAGCGAATACGACGATCCCTCTTGGCCCAACAATGACAAACCGCTAGTCATCATTGTGGGTGGGGTACTTAGAAAGCCTCTAACACCTGCTATCTCCTTTTGCACCTCCTATTTCCCATCTCCAATGACTGATAACATATTAGATTTAAATCTTAATTGTATGCAGATTAGAGATATATATATATATATATATATGTATATTGATGTATTTCTTCAAATTGATCCAACCAGGCGATAGTTTGGAGGAAGGATTTCCATAGGAGGATCATAGATGCTCTCTCTAGGCCCAAGAGCGCATATCACCCCCTTCGCTCTCAATGGCATGACGCTTAGTCATCCGATTTGGGGAGTGGCATACCTAGAGGAGAAATCTAGTACCTGCTCAACCCATCGGTTCCTTCCTCTCAACCATCAACATGATTGTTTGATAATACCAACAACTTGCATATAATGATTAGCAATAACTAGTTATCCAATAAGGCATTACTATACCATGGGAATACATATAGAAACATGAATCCATTTCCCAATAAATCAATAGATCACATTGATTAGATAAGTATCTTAGTGTAAATTGCATTCAATAATTTATTTATCAAATATATGAATTACAATATATACAACCATACTATATTTAGTATATATATATTTATCAATCCTTAATTGAATATTTATCAATCATAAATATATTTAAATATAATTTGTCCCACATAATATATTTAAATATATTTATACATCAACCATAATATATTTAAATACATTTATCAATGACCAACTGTTATTAAATTCCTAATTTATTTGCCAATCATCAACATCTATGTTCACAACGTATCTAATAGATTTCATTTCCTAAATACATAAGCATTTATTACTTTTTATTTAATTTTATAAAAAATACTTACCTCTTTATTTCCTGATTTGTCTACAGACTTGTCTTCCTTTCCAGCCCCATTCTTTTTGCTTGAAGATGTTCTCTCTTAAATATTAGCCTTGAGTCAAATCCTTTCCCAAGGACACGTCTTTCTCATCAAACCGTTGCCTCTAACCTGTGCCTTGTTTCCTTCTAATATTATTGACTTAATCTTTATTTGTTATGGTTGTCTTAACTTTTAGGAATCGTTTGCCTCTTAGAGATTCGATTCATAATCTTGGTCAACATTAATATATGTTGATAATTATGTTTATTTTAATGATAATATTTATAATTATAATATTATCATTGGATAATTATAATTATAAAGATCATTTGATAATTGTGACTATAAGATATTTTTAGATTATATCCTTTATTTTATTTTTGACATTTTATTTTTTTGTATTCTAATCATTAAAGTCAATATATATATATATATTATGTTTTTGATTAGTGATCAATAGATTTTGCGGGGACCAAAAACCTCTTACAAATAGGTTTTGAGGGGACCTAAAACCCTTACAAACAAAGGACATATGTAGAAAGATAAGAACACAAACAATCAACAACCCAACATCAACAGTCTACCAAAAGATAGACAAGACACAACAGACTGCAAGAAAACAACAAAGGGACTGAAACCCTAAACAACTCACAAGGGCCTTACCCCAAAAACAACATTATGAGATTGCCTGAATCTGCCAGGCACCAAACACAATCAACAACCACAAAAGGCTGCCACAACACCCTTCAAGACCAAACATTTTTCCCTACCTCCCTACCTCAATAAGAGAGCAACAAGGAAAAACCCAAGCAGTGTAAAACACCAACCAAACCCTGCTTCCCAAAGGAAACAGAGAGACCAAGCACCCCACCTCAATAGGGGTAATGGGAAACACATCATAGCACAACCAAGCAACAACCTTCCAACAACACCAAAAAACCTGAAAAGCCAATCCAACCTCCACCTCTAAAAGAGAGGGCTGCCCTCTATAGGAGGGGATGAAGTGACACCCTTACCACCAAAACCATGACTCTCCACGCCAAAAAGGCTCCACCTCAATAGAAGCCAACACTCCACCTCAATAGAATCCATCTCCCTCTCTATAGGAGACACTAACTAAAGATTCCAAAAAATAGTTTTAGCAGGAAGGGCTGACAAGACATCCCTGTTGGCGTTTAAATTCGCACCTCTGGAATGCGGATTTGAAATGGACAACTATGCACAGATAAACTGCTCTTCAAATTAGGAGGGGAAGCTCCCTCTTGATGAAGGTATTCAAGAAAGTAAACTAAAACTAAGTTGCCTATCTTTTTGATCAGCGAGAGCACAAGGTTTATAAAACACAAACGCCGCAGCTGAGATTTTCTGATTTAAGAACTTCAACTACGACTAACTTAAGCTAAAGACATTTCTAAATTCTCAAGTAATACGCAGAGCAAGAGAAACTAGAAATGAACAAGGTTGATTCTTTGACAAAGTGCTTCAATAAACTCTTTTCCAACAAACATCTACACACTTCAATGCAAGCTGAAATTAAGATCATAAAAGCATAACACAAATAACGGAAATCTGAGACATTATACCAAGGCAAAGGAGGCTCATGATTTTATTTCTCAAACTTTTGGAACAAAGATTATCCTAACACATGCACAGAACAAGAACTTGCAGCTAAAGAGGCTTGCAAACTTGTTCTTACACAAAAGGGACAGCGATTACAACAACTACTTGTTGGCTAAAAGAGACTCAACAATTCGCTATCATAAACACAAGTGAACCGACACTGAATAACAACTTGCTGGCTAAAAGAGACTCAACAATTTGCTATCACAATAACCGTTAAAGAAAACTAATGAGCAAAGGCCCTTATTTATGGGCAAGCAGAGGAGTAGGGAACCCTAAAATCTCCTTGCTTTCACAATCTAGGGCTTGCTCAGCAAGCAAACTTTATTTCTAAATCTAGAAAGAAGATAACATCTAACACCTAAGAAAGCAGGAAAAAGCAGGAAACGCCAACTATTTTATCTTCTTTCTCTTTTTCAAAGAATGGATAAGAATTGCTCCAAGAATAGAAAGAAAGCAAAAAGAAAGCTTCTAGATGAAATCCGCTTTAAATCTCAATCATATCCGCTAAAAAGCAGGAAACTGGGTCCCGATTAGGTGCATTGATACCATCTAAGGCAATATTATGATTCTCCAAGATCTCCTCGCCTTCTGTGATCAAACTTAGAGAATCCTTCACTTCTTTGGCTGGTTTTTGAGTTATGTTCTTGAAAAACATCGCTGCCCGAAAAGATGACTCACTAATTGATAACATGGTGGCTCTGCAACTTTATATTTCTGACACCTCTCTTGATTTTCAACAGAAGAGTATTGCACAACTCTTTTCCGATACCTTTCCTTTTCCTCATATCACACCTTCTTTTGTTCTTCAACTGAGATGATGAAGTTTTGACATAGTGCTGATTTGGTCTTAAACTTGAGGGGAGTGTACTCCATATTGAAAATCTTGAAGAATGACTGTAAACTCGCCTATGTTCAGACAAGCTTTGAGCAACTTTCTATTTTTAGAATGCTGGTTTTTCAGTCTCAAACGGACAAATTTTTGGAATTTTTTTGAGATATGGGTTTTGCTCAGAATTTCGTTGCAATATAACCCAGATCATCCGTTTTTGAAAATTTTGAATTTAGACCGAAAAAGCAACAAACCCTAATTTCTTCAAATTTTCACCGAAAAAGCTGGCACCTGGGTTTTGTTCAGAATACAAGTAGAAATGGACCCAGTTGATCAGATTTGAAAAACACTGATGGCTGATCGAAAAAGCAGCCAACCCTAGAATTTGAAATTTTCTTGAAAAAGCTGTGATATGGGTTTTCTTCAGAAGATTGTTTTGAGAGGACCCAGATGATCAAAAAATGAAAACACTGAAGATTTCATTGACATGCAAGGAAAAAGCAGCTACTGCAACTTGATGAATTTCTCCAAAAATTCTTCAGAAGAATGAGATGAAGAAACCCAGATGACTGAAAATTGAAAATCTTGACCTTCAAAAATTTGATATTCTGGATGAAAAAGCATGAAAAAGCAAGGTCTTATGTTGATGGTCTGAAAATTATTTATGAAAATCAGCAACCTTGAGCTCTTGAATGTTGAAATAAAACTCAAAGTTGCTGCTCCACTTCTCTTCTTTGGACGCCACCTGCAAAAATGATGAAAACTAAATGGAAGAGATGTCTTAAATAGATTTAGGGCTTGAAATAGCTTTGCTTTCTTTTGTTTTAATCCATGCAAACCCTAAAACCTTCTCATGCATCGAACTTGGACATTCACTTCAACTTGCAATTTTGAAATTTTGGAAAATTGACTAAGTTATGACAAGTTGGGCGCCCTTCTTGGCTAGGGGCGCCCATTTTCTCCAAAGTTAAC
The DNA here is from genome assembly GCA_007258455.2 of Sequoia sempervirens. Taxonomy (NCBI): domain Eukaryota; kingdom Viridiplantae; phylum Streptophyta; class Pinopsida; order Cupressales; family Cupressaceae; genus Sequoia; species Sequoia sempervirens. The sequence continues at coordinate 217,184,577 of VDFB02271358.1, forward strand.
CACTTTTTTGAGAATTTTCAACTTTTCTTCCATTTTGACCCTTGGTTTGACCTTGATCTCTGGCTTCCAGATTGATCCGATGAATGAGCTGGATGATTCATCGCGTAGCCTGACTAATTCTGAGAAGATTGTTCTGGAGGCACCTCTGGCGAAAAACTTCATTTTGACCTTCAAATTCATGGGAGCCTATTTCCTCCAGGGGCTCTAAACTTTCACAGTGTTAGCCATTTTTGCATGATTTTCAAGTTCTTCATTTCCCTTTGATCTTTTGATGAAATCTTGATTACGGGAGCTACGCTGATCTGATTGACTGGCTGACAGGTTCATTGGATAGCTTGGCTGAAACCAATGAGGTGATCTTAGGCGGTGTATTGGAAAATTCCATCATTTTTGACCTCAAAAGTTTGGGCGCCCTTTCTCTCCAGGGGCGCCCAACTTGACCAAACTTAGCCATTTTCAACATTTCTTCATCTTTTCTCTTCTACAGATGATCTTGCCTAACTTGGTGACCCAGAGCTCAGATTGGCTGATGGCTGAGCTTGTCGCGAAGCTGAGAAGATTTTGGAGGGGGTTCTCTGGGAGCAACTTCATCAAAAAGTTGAATTTGGGCCTTCAAAAGCTTGGGCGCCCTTCTTGGATGGGGCCGCCCAACTCAACCATATTTAGAATATTTTCTTGCATTTTCACCTTGCTTTTGATTTTCAAAATTTCACTCTCGTCAAACCCTCTGTTCAACCTTTTGCATCTAATGACTGCCAACTCTGTTTAACGTGCTGAAGGTCTTGTTGGAAATCCTGACCAGTTCTGAGGAAGTGATCTTGGAGGCTTCTGGAAAAATCATTTGTTTGGGCTCTCGAAATCATTAGTGCCTTTCTCTTCTAGGGGCGCCCATTTGCTTCAGACTTAGAATATTTTACCTGATTTTCATCTTCACATTTGAACCATTATTCCATACTTTCAGCTCGATCTAGATTTGCTGGAGAATGACAAGTCAAATGCTCTAACGAAGATAGCCGTTGCGAAGTTGATTGAATTATGAAGAAACTGAGCTCAATTGCAAACCCTAATTGCTGGATTTTCCCTTCCAAAAGACTGGGCGCCCCTGGGCACCTGGGACTCTGAAAACTTCTAGACTTAGAAATTTTTCCGTTAATTTCATGATTTTCACTTCATCTTTTGGTTGAAAACCCTCTGTTTGACCTCGAATTTTGGGTGACTGAATGATCTGATGACTACGCTGCCAGACTCGCTGCAGAGCTGGGAGGATTTTGAACAACTTTGTTTGGGAGCTCAAACCCTAATTTCACCATTTGATGCCCTAAAAAAATGGGCGCCTATCTCCTCTTGGGGTGCCCATGTCAAGCAGTGTTAGTCAATTTTAAGCAGATTTCACCTTCCTTCTTCATTCAACATGCACGTTCATCATTTGATATTCTGTTCAATGTTTGATCATTGAATCTGATGCCTGGCAGCCAACTAACCTCCATTGATGACTCTAGAGCTCCTAATATGCTTATGAAAAAGCATAATAGACCCACTAGGGAAAAACTGATCTTTTTGAGATTCTGACTATACCGGCCTGATATGGAAGTATTTTGAGCCAATCAAAATCAATTTGGACCCTAGTGGACAAACTCTATTTTTAGAAATTTTCCATTTTTAGAAAATTTTGCCAGTATCCGTTTCAAAAGAAACCCAGAAAAACCCAGAAAAGTTACTATTTTTAGGAAATTTCTAAAAATAGCAGTTTTCCTAAAAAGTAGGGATGAAAAACTGAGATCTGGGTTTTGTAGATTAGGCTGCTTTGAGCAAACCCAGATCGTCAGATTTTGAAAATTTTTCATTCTTACCCCTCATGCAAGACATGCACACCCAAATTTTGACCTTTTTGACAGATTTAACAAGACTTTTACTCATTTCTTCAAAATATCTAAGTGTAACAAAAATTTTAATTTTGGGGTACAAGAATCCCTTAGTAGCTCAAGCATCAGGTACCATGCAAAATGACCAAAAATCTCCTCAAAGAGCTCACACAACTGGGTCCAAAGATAAAACAAAGTGCATAACCCAACCATCAACAAACGAGCATCAACTTGGATTAAGTCCAACAAAACCAAGACGAGCAACTCCAACAACCTCATTCACTGGAGGAACCACCAGAAGAGGCTAAAGGAGCACCACCTACAAAAAACATTATGCAAGAGCCCAAAGCACAAAGCTTCAAGGAAACCAACAAGAAACTTCCCACAAAGAATAGGGAAGCTGACCTCCAAGCTCCCCAAAACCACACTTCTTCTCAACAAAGAGGAGAACACAATAACACAAGGAAACTCAGGCAAAAGACCACCTAATGCAAAGCCTCAATCTCAGAATGAACATGAGCAACCAAGCCCTAGGAGGAATAGGGTGTCCCAGACATCACATAAGTAAGGAGAAGGCCCAACAAAAGAGCACACCAAGCAACCCTGACACGCTGGTTAGAGCCAAAGAGGGGCCAAAAATCCTCACAAACAACCAAAGGAAGACACCCCCAAACCACAAAGAGGGGAAAAGAAGGACCCATAACATTCCGGAAACAAGAACCCCCAAAAAAGAGCCACCAAACACACCGTAGGTAGTGGCGGAAGACAACCAAGAAGAAGCAAGAAGAGTAGGCCAACATGAAGAGCCCCCAAGCCCTCCTACTATGCTGAGTAGTGTTGTGACCTTTTCACACATCGCCCCATTCAAGATGGGGACCCCTAATTTTTGCTCCATTCTGGTCTTTTGGCTTTGGTTTTTGTCTGTCTCTGTCTCTGTCTCTCTTCTGATGTTTGCCTTCTGGGGACGTTCCCGTATGTGAGCCTAAACATGAAATTGGCCAAGTCTGAAAATTAGGGTTTTGAACTTTTCAGCCAATTTGAAGTCAAACGAGGTGAATAAATTGAGATTTGAGACTAACATTGATGTCAGTATGCTTCCAGCAGGCTCTCAGCAAATTTTCATCAAATTCTGAGTACTTACTATTTTTAGTAAGTGTGCAATTACAGGCAATCCTTCAGTATTTTTGAAATTCCGACTGTCACACTGCGTTAAGAATACATCAAGCTGCTCGCGTGCAAAATTTGAGTTGAAACAGACAACTTACTATTTTTAGCAGTTCAGCTTCCAGGATAAATTTCAGGGCTCAGATGAAGAGTTTTTCTCTGCATGTCGGCATATTCCTTCTGGGTTTTTCGAGACCTTCGCGATGGTACAACATGCAAAACGAGACGACAACTTTCAGAATTCAGTCTTTCGAGGCTATTTTTAGGGTTTGCATGTCTGGTGATTCCTTATGGGTTTTTCGAGACCTACGCAGTGGTGTGACATGCAAATGAAGATAATCACTCAGTAAGGAACTTACTATTTTTAGCAGGTGCGTCCTGGCAGCCGCTTCCCAACAATTCAGAATCATGAGCTGATCGCGATGCAACAGAAACGAAGACAAACATAGATCATTTGATACGCATGCAGAGCAAATTAGGGTTTCCAGCTTCGGGACCTGAAAAGAGGTGCAAAAAGTCAGAATTTTAAAAAATCGGTGTAAACCATCGCGATCAGCATCCTTCAGGCTTTCTGCTGGTGAAATTTGAAGACAAATGGAGCACTTACTATTTATAGTAAGTCATTTTGGAAACAGGCTAAAAATAGCAAGTCAGGTGCATGCGCTGATGTCAGCAGGAAGGTCACAAGGTGAGGAGCGCCTCATTCAAATTCCAAGTTAATCGGAGCTGTGGAGATACCAGAAGCAAGCAGTTATTATTTATAGTAAATCACCTTTAGAAATGGGCTAAAAATAGCAGGCCGACTAAAAATAGCAGTGCCAACAGGGTAACAAGGTCGTGAGGATCCAGTGTTTGAAATTTCAAGTCATTATGAGCTCCAGAGATGCAAAATCGAGAGACTTACTATAAATAGTAAGGCACAGGGAAGCTGGAAAAGACGAGAAAAATAGCTAAGTCTAGAACTTTATCCACCTGCCACCTCCAAATGCGCCATCCTTGAGGAGTTGCTAAAAATTTGTCTAAGTGTTAATTTTCATCCTCTATCACATGTGAAATGCGCCCAGCTACAAGGGACATCAAGAAAAAATTCTAAGGCAAGAAAGTTCATCCTGCTCCTATGGCAAAATGCGCCCAGCTCAAGGTAGCGGCATGCAAATTTTTTTTTCTAAGTATGAGTTTCATCCACCACACATGCTAAAATGCGCCCTCAAGGAAAAGCTGGTGAAAGTTCAAAAAATTTCTAAGTATGAGTTTCATCCACCACACATGCTAAAATGCGCCCTCAAGGAAAAGCTGGTGAAAGTTCAAATTTTTTCTAAGTATGAAGTTTATCCTCCACCCTTGCCTAAATGCGCCCATCTTGAGAGAGAGTCAAAGAAGTCAAAATGTTTCATCCTTCAGCATAGGCTAAATGCGCCCACCTTGAAAGCAAGATGATAAAAATTCTCTAAGTTATAAACTCGTCCTCCTCCTATGCTGAAATGCGCCCAAAAGCAAATGAGTCAAAGTAGTCAACAAAACTCATCCTCCTCTCACCCCAAAATGCGCCCATTTGAGGCCATATGAAGACAAAAATGAAGAAGTTGAAAGGTCACTAAGGCGTTGAAAATGCTTCATCCTTCAGCCTAGGCAAAATGCACCCAAATGAAGGCATGTGAGGACAAAACCAAAGGCATGCAAGGTTGGAAAAGGACAAAACGTCTCCATGCAAAAGTATACATGCAAAGATGTAAGATGAGGACAAATGAAAAGATTCTTGGGTAAGACTTAAGTCTACCTTGATATCTAAATGCGCCTAAGTGTGGATGAAGACAAGTGAGGTGCTAGGCATTGAGAATGTTCTCCATGACAAGGAAAATGCGCCCAAAGTAATTCAAGTGTGAGGTAAAGTGGTAAGGCGTTGAAAGTGTTAGGTGTTGGAAATTTTTCCAAAGGCGTGGTTTTATCCTTCTTCAAGTTGAATATGCACCCAAGGTGTTGATGAATATTGCCAAGCATTGGAATTTTAAAATGAAAGATATTCCCCATGATGTGCCAAATGCGCCAAGACACAAGATGAATAAAAGAAAATATGTAAGGCGTGGCTAGTATCCTTTTGCAAGTGTGAAGTGCGCCTAAGATTTAAATGGAAAATAATGCCAAGTGATAAAATAATATGCTAGGCGTTGGAAATTGCTAAATGAAAAATAAAATATGTTAAGTGTGATGTGCTTTCAAGAAATATTTTCTAAGAGAAGTTGATGAATTTTCTCACCACTGGCAAGATGGATTGAAGAATGAATAAAATTTTCTAAGGGAAATTTTTTCAAAAAATGCTAAGTGATTCAAAAAATTTCTAAGGCACAAATATTTTCTTCCTTTAGAAAATACGCCTAGACTCTGAGGTGATGAAATTTCTCAAGATGTGAGCAAAGTTGTCAGAGATGAAGTCGGAGGATGCCAGCTGCACAGGTTGATAAAGAAATTTTCAAGTCAGAACAAGAAATGTTCGCAGATGTGGAGAACAGGATTAAATTTGTTGAAAATTATTTTTCCAAGGTTCAAAATTCAAGAAAATTAAATGAACCCGTTCGTTGTACACCCATGGGTCCGGTGCGTTCTGAAGAAAATTTTCTTCTGGGTATTGAAGATTATCGATGAGGAATGGATTTTGAGGTCTTCCACAGCTTGCCGAGGATTCTATGATAAAGATTTCAAATGGGCACCAGGTTGATGAAATTTCCTAAAGAAAATTTGAAAAAAATTCTAAGGCAAGGAATAAATGATGTTGAAATAAAGTGCTATGGCTGATGAATTTGAAAATGATCGCCTAGATGATTTTTGATTGAGTTCCTAATGAAAGGATTTTTCTCGGGCCTGAGTTGGATGAAGTATCAGAATGAAGTGTGCCAGGCAGAATGCAAGATGAGTTGCAAATTTGGCTAAGGCATGAAGAATTTGAATGTGAAGTTGGCTGGTGGGGGCGATGAACGCTTGGAAGTTAGAGCGTGAAAATCAGGTAAGTAAAGTGAATTTATATTATGAAGTGTTCTGATACCCTTCTCCTTGCTTGTTTTGCAGGAGGAATGTCGAGACCAAGCGGTGATGACTTAGAGTGATGAAGCAAGTGATTCAAGACAACATCTCAACCTCGAAGGAAGAAAGTTGCAAGAAAATGGCTAAGTATTGAGACTTAGTATGACTCAAGTGACAAAGAAGAAGTTGAAGAACTACGTCAAGAAGAAGATCAAGAGCGGTGTGAACGCGTTTCAAAGTTGGAATCTTCTAGAAGGATGGTGGCCATTAATGGCTCATTTATTACCCCTCTCCTTTGTGGCAGTTTTTAGGACGAATCTTGTTTAGGGCTGAGGTGGCGCGATCCTGGCCATCCAGCCGATTGTAATCTAAGCCGTCCGTTGGACTTGGCTATCTATAAAAGGGGGAGTCCCCCTCATTTGTATCTCATTAGAAATTAGAAATTAGAAGTAGAGAGCAGAGTTAGGATAGCAGAGAAGGAGTAGAGAGCAATTAGATAGTTGATAGTATAGTTTAGAGTGAAGAGGAAGGAAAGTCTTCCCATTGAATACTTTGTAAGAAGTTATCATGAATGCTTTCATAATAAAAGAATTTTCATTGATGGTGATTTCTTCTTTGTTATGAGTAGTTGTTGAGGCTTCTTCGTCCTTCCAATTCACGTAGCATCTTAAAGTAGCTTAAAGTAAAGTAGATTTCATTTCATGCTAGTACTTAGTAATTGTGGAATGTGGTGCTCGATTTGAACAAGACTTCGGTTGTCCATACCACTAGCGGGCTCGCTGATGGTGGGTTCGCCTTGCGTGGTCAACTGGAACTTTGTGAAACTTAACTTTGATTATGGTTTATATGTTGGCATGCATCATTGTGATAGTGTCTTCATGCTAGATCGTAATCTGAACATCTTGAGTCACTCCTCTGAAGATTGCACTAGTTCCGCGGAAGCTGTCTGAAGTGAGGCAAAACGGAGCTTGGTTGAAGTCTGTGAGAATTGATCGCTGTGTCCCATGCTTTAGAGTAGACTAGAACATTCTTATCCCTACACTCATTTTAAATTCAGTTCATTTCTGGTTAGAATTAGGAATCTTGTGCTCACTTGCCAAATCATTCGAATAGCATGAAAGCCCTTAGTCCGCTGTTTGTTGTCAACTGTCAAACAATTGTGTAAGTCCGCTTGAAATACCAGCAAAATCACATCAAGCCAACTGAGACTATTCGCATTTAAGGAACCTTGGAGTTAAATGTATGATCTATCTCGCAATCTTAGCATGCAGGAAACTTTGTTCAAGAGAGGATAGGGCATCCGTTGGGAAACTTTATTCTGTGTTGGTGCGGTCGCAAAAACCACATCAACAAGTAGGAGCAACAAAAATCCCAATCTTCAACAAAACTTCCTCAACGAGATCACTACACAAGCTAACCCACCGAAGGGACAACACCCATAAAAACAATAGGAAAGCACCGACACCCAACGCTAACCACAGAAGTACCAACCAACACTACCTCAGAGAAACCAAAAGCTCCTCGTAAGCCACACAGGCCACACAGACCCAGAGCGGAAGCAAGTACATCCGACTCAATGTCCATAACACCCTCCTCATTGACAACAGAAGACAAATGACAAACACCCGAGCAAACCCCAACGAAAGTCACCCGTAGAAGAACCTGCACAAAAGAAAATAGCTCATCGTCATCCTTGTCTGAGCCCCCATCTCCTTCGCTGCTGTCAGATTTCAAACAGCCCCTGTCGCTACTCTTCCGGCCACGCTCCATCTTTTCCATACAAATATCCACACACAACCTTATATCATATATATTATTATGTTATTACAATGTGTTATAATCTTTTACATTGATATATTATGTATTTCATGTTTAATATATCATAATGATTATAATGTTTGGTATTTATATTTGGTAATCACAATATTATATTTTTATAATTATAATATTATGATATTTATAATTAGTAGTTATGATAATTACATTATAATTATAATATTATTTAGGATAACTATAATAATAATAATAATAATAATATTTAGATTGTGATTACTTATATTTATATTTTGATATTTATTGGATTTTGTTATTCGTATTTTAATATGTCATATTTGGTGTTACAATTTCGGGGACATGACAGTCTACCTCGCCCAAAATTGCTTGTCCTCAAGCAATCAAACTAGGTTCTATAAGTTTTAGGTATAGTTCCTTTTCGTGATACTTTGATCGGACTGAAAATTCTAAACTAGGTGATGATGGATCATGTAGTGTGATCCGAAACGTTGATGCTAAATTTTTTTTGCACACAATCAAATCCAGAAGCTATACAAACTTATGATATGGATTGTGGAAACTTATTATCATTAAATGATTAATCTAGTTATGTTTGGCTCTGCGTCCTTGGAGAGTAGCTCTGGGTATACTTGCCTTAACTTACCACCAATGGGGTCAATACCACCCTCAAAGATTGAGGATATAATATACTTTGACAAGTGTTGGAATTTGCCCAGGCTTTGTTGTTTAAGACAAGTTTCCTCCATGTCACTACCACCAAGATCCTTTGTGCTAAACCAATTCATATTTGAGAATAAGTATCTAGGTGTCCCTACTACGTGTTGAATTCTTTCTTAGTGAACAATTAGCTGACAATTTCTTGTGGATAAAGTATATTTCCCTTCATATAAACATTAATACCAATTTTTGAGGTGAGAATAGTTCTGGGGTTTGTGGGTTATGGCCCCATGATTTAACTTGGCTTAAGCTTATTAAAAAAAAAACTTGATTGTATCAAATTTATTTGAGGTGCCTAACATTGAAGTCCCTTCACGCATCAACCTGATTTAAGTTTCTTGCAAAATTAACTAAGGTTCTATTCTTAATTGCATTCTCCCATTGAAATGCTCTCCTTTTGTATCATAATGTTGAGGGAGTCACAAATAGTCACAACTATTTATTATTTCATTTGGATAACTTAATTTGTCAGTGCCTCCCAACCCCATAATTTTTGTGGTAGACAAGCATAAAATAAGCATAATGAAGAGCTCCACTTGAATCAAAAATTAAAGTAGACAACTAAGTAGCTCAACCAAGTAGACAAGTAGCTCAACTGACTAGACGAGTAGCTCAAGCAAGCATACAAGTAGCTCAAGAAAGCAAGCAACAAGCAAGTAGCTCAAGCACACAAGAGAGTAGCTCCAACAAGTAGGCAACTAGCTCAAGTAGACAAGCAAGTAGCTCAAGCATGCAAGCAACCAACTCAAGCAAGTAGGCAGCCAACTCAAGCAAGTAGGCAACCAACTCAAGCAAGTAGGCAACTAGCTCAAGTAGCCAAGAAAGTAGCTCAAACATCCAAGCAAGTAGCTCAAGCATACATGAAAGTAGGCAACCAACTCAAGCAAGTAGGCAACTAGCTCAAGTAGCCAAGCAAGTAGCTCAAGCATACATGCAACTAGCTCAAGCAAGTAGGCAACCGACTCAAGTAGACAAGTAGGTAGCTCAAGGGTGCAAACAAATAGCTCAAGCAAGTAGGAAACCAGCTCAAGTACACAAACAAGTAGCTCAAGCATGCAAGCAAATAGCTCAAACAAGTAGGCAACCAACTCAAGCACCCAACCAAGTAGCTCAAGCAAACAACCAACCAACTTAAGCAACTTGACATGCAACATTTTTATCATTTTTTAGAGTTTTTAAGCATAAAGCAATTATAAGAACACATCTTGTGTAAGATACATGAAGTAACACATAGATACATGTCATACATAAAGTATAAATATGAGGCACAAATACAGGTTATACATAGAGCATACACAAGAAGCATGAAGCATATATGCGAATAATACATGAAGTCACAAAGCATTTATATGGATACATGTAAAGTATACACTTAAATACGTAAGTCGCATGAATACACATATACACACAAGTCACAAAGCATGTAGTTTTGCAAAGCATACACTTGAATACATGTAAGTCACAAAGTATACACTTGAATACATTGGAATACACATAAGCCACAAAGTATGCACTTGAATACACACAAGTTGCAAGGTATACACTTGAATACACTTGAATGCACATAAGCCACAAAGTATACACTCGAATACACATAAGCCACAAAGTATACACTTGAATACATTGGAATACACATAGGTCACAAAGTATACACTTGAATACACATAGGTCGCAAGGTATACACTTGAATACACTCAAATACACATAAGTCACATGATATACACTTGAATACAATTGAATACACATAGGCCACATGGTATACACTTGAATAAACATAAGCCACAAAGTATACACTTGATACACATGGACCACAAAGTATACACTTGAATACACTTGAATATGAGGTATACACTTGAGTACACATATATAGGAAGCATGAAGCATACACGTAATACATGAAGCATACACAGGATGGCAGGAAAGATGCTCTGATACCATTTGTAATGACCCTTAATTTAAGATTGATCCTATCAACAAATAATGCAAGAAATAAGAAAAAAGAATTGAATTATGTTTGACTTAGCTTAAGACCAATTGTATTAGCTCTATCTAAACAACAATTGATTGTGTGATTTCATCCAATTATTATGACTTAATAATACCCTCCTAAAGTTATTACTGTTTGTTTTCTCAATCATAGGTATGGTTGAATAGGATGGATACAATGGGATGCCCATAGAGTGCACCTTCCAAGCCCAAGAGCGGATACGACGATCCCTCTTGGCCCAACAATAGCAGGCCGCCAGTCATCATTGTTGGTGGGCTACTTACAAAGCCTCTAGCACCTGCTATCCCCTTATGCACCTCCTATTTCCCATCTCCTATGACTAATAACATATTAGATTTATGTTGTGGATCCGCTCCCTTCAGCTCGCTTGGTGGATTTTGATTCCGAGCCCTCTTGGTTGGTTGTGCCGAGAAAGAAAAGGGGGCTCCCTAAATCTGTTGCCTCTTCGCGGCCTTGGGTTCAGGGAGTTAGGTTGGCCCCCTCTGGTTCAGGGGTTGTCTAGTCCTTGTTTTGTTTTTCTTCTGCTGTCAGTCTGTTGTTTCTGTTAGTTTTCTTCTAGTCCTTGCTCTGGTTTGGACTATGTGCTGTTTTGGCCCTTTGGGCTTTTTGTGTAAAGGGTACAACACCTTTTAAATGCTGCTTACTTTATCAAAAACATATTAGATTTAAATCTTAATTGTATGCAGATTAGAGATATATTTATATGTATATATATGTATATTGGTATATTTCTTCAAGTTGGTCCAACCAGGCGATAGTTTGGAGGAAGGATTTCCATAGGAGGCCTGTAGATGCCCTCTCTAGGCCCAAGAGCGGATATCACCCCCTTGGCTCTTGATGGCATGACGATTAGTCATCCGATCCAGTGAGTGGCGTACCTAGAGGAAAAATCTAGTACTTGCTCAACCCATCAGTTCCTTCCTCTCAACCATCAACACGATTGTTTGATAATACAAACAACTTGCATATAATGGTTATCCCAATAACTAGTTATCCAATAAGCACTACTATACCATGGGAATACACATAGAAACATGAATCCATTTCCCAATAAATTAATAGATCACATTGATTAGATAAGTATCTTAGTGTAAATTGCATTCAGTAATTTATTTATCAGATATATGAATGACAATATATACAACAACCATACTATATTTAGTATATATATTTATCAATCCTTAATTGAATATTTATCAATCATAAATATATTTAAATATAATTGTCCCACATAATATATTTAAATATATTTATACAACATCAACCATAATATATTTAAATACATTTATCAATGACCAACTGTTATTAAATTCCTAATTTATTTGCCAATCATCAACATCTAAGTTCACAACGTATCTAATAGATTTCATTTCCTAAATACATAAGCATTTATTACTTCTTATTTAATTTTATAAAAAATACTTACCTCTTTATTTCCTGATCCGTCTACAGGCATGTCTTCCTTTCCAGCCCCATTCTTTTTGCTTGAAGATGTTCTCTCTTAAATATTAGCCTTCAGTCAAATCCTTTCCCAAGGACATGTCTCTCTCATCAAACCGCTGCCTCTAGCCTGTGCCTTGTTTCCTTCTAATATTGCTGACTTAGTCTTTATTTGTTATGGCTGTCTTAACTTATAGGAATCGTTTGCCTCTTAGAGATTCGATTCATAATCTTGGTCAACATTAATATATGTTGACAATTATGTTTATTTTAATGTATTTTTGACATTTTATTTATTTGTATTTTTATTATTTTGTATACTAATCATTAAAGTCAATATATAAATATATATATTATTATGTTATTGCAATGTGTTATAATCTTTTACATTGATATGTTATGTATTTCACGTTTAATATATCATAATGATTATAATGTTTGGTATTTATATTTGGTAATCACAATATTATATTTTTATAATTATAATATTATGATATTTATAATTAGTAGTTATGATAATTACATTATAATTATAGTATTATTTAGGATAACTATAATTATAATTATAATATTTAGATTGCGATTACTTATATTTATATTTTGATATTTATTGGATTTTGTCATTCGTATTTTAATATGTCATATTTGGTGTTACAATTTTGGGGACATGACAGTCTACCTCGCCCAAAATTGCTTGTCCTCAAGCAATCAAACTAGGTTCTATAAGTTTTAGATATAGTTCCTTTTAGTGATACTTTGATCGGACTAAAAATTCTAAACTAGGTGATGATTAATCTAGTTATGTTTGGCTTTGCATCCTTGGAGAGTAGCTATGGGTGTACTTGCCTTAACTTACCACTAATGGGGTCAATACCACCCTCAAAGATTGCTTGGATATAATATCCTTTGACAAGTGTTGGATTTTTCCCAGGGTTTGTTGTTTAAGACAAGTTTCCTCCATGGTACTACCACCAAGATCCTTTGTGCTAAACTAATTCATATTTGAGAAAAAGGATCTAGGTGTCCCTACTACATGTTGAATTCTTTCTTAGTGAACAATTAGCTGACCATTTCTTGTGGATAAAGTATACTTCCTTTCATATAAACATTAATACCATTTTTTGAGGTGAGAATAGTTTTGGGGTTTGTGGGTTATGGCCCTAGATTTAACTTGGCTTAAGCTTATGCAAAAAAAAAACTTGATTGTATCAAATTTATTTGAGGTGCCTAACATTGAAGTCCCTTCATGCATCAACCTGATTTAAGTTTCTTGCAAAATTAACTAAGGTTCTATTCTTAATTGCATTCTCCAATTGAAATGCTCTCCTTTTGTATCATAATGTTGAGGGAGTCACAAATAGTCACAACTCTTTATTTTTGCATTTGGATAACTTAATTTGTCAGTGCCTCCCAACCCCATAAGTTTTGTGGCAGACAAGCATAAAGTAAGCATAATGAAGAGCTCCACTTGAACCATAAATTAAAGTAGACAACTAAGTAGCTCAACCAAGTAGGCAAGTAGCTCAATTGACTAGATGAGTAGCTCAAGCAAGTAAACAAGTAGCTCAAGCAAGCAGACAAGTAGCTCAAGAAAGCAAGCAACCAACTCAAGCATGTAGGCAAGTAGCTCAAGCACACAAGCAAGTAGCTCAAGCACATAGGCAAGTAGCTCGAGCACACAAGCAAGTAGCTCAAGCACACAAGAGAGTAGCTCCAACAAGTAGGCAACTAGCTGAAGTAGACAAGTAGGTAGCTCAAGCAAGTAGGCTGCCAACTCAAGCAAGTAGGCAACTAACTCAAGTAGCCAAGCAAGTAGCTCAAGCATACAAGCAAATAGCTCAAGCAAGTAGGCAACCAGCTCAAGAAAGTAGGCAAGTAGCTCAAGTAGCCAAGCAAGTAGCTCAAGCATACAAGCAACTAGCTCAAGCAAGTAGGCAACCAACTCAAGTAGACAGGTACGTAGCTCAAGGATGCAGACAAATAGCTCAAGCAAGTAGGAAACCAGCTCAAGTAGACAAATAAGTAGCTCAAGCATGCAAGCAAATAGCTCAAACAAGTAGGCAACCGGCTCAAGCATGCAACCAAGTAGCTCAAGCAAACAACCAACCATCTTAAGCAAATTGACATGCAACATTTTTAACATTTTCAGAGTTTTTAAGCACAAAGTAATTATAAGAACACATCTTGTTGAAGATACATGAAGTAACACATAGATACATGTCATACATAAAGTATAAATATGAGGCATAAATACAGGTAATACATAGAGCATACACAAGAAGCATGAAGTATATATGCGAATAATACATGAAGTATACACACGAGTACATGAAGTCACAAAGCAATTATATGGATACATGTAAAGTATACCCTTAAATATGTAAGTCACATGAATACACGTATACACACAAGTCACAAAGCATGTATTTTTGCAAAGCATACACTTGAAAGCATGTAAGTCACAAAGTATACACTTGAACACACTGGAATACACATAAGCCACAAAGTATGCACTCGAATACACACAAGTCGCAAGGTATACACTTGGATACACTTGAATGCATGTAAGCCACAAAGTATACACTCAAATACACTTGAATACACATAAGCCACAAAGTATACACTTGAATACACTCGAATAGACATAAGTCACATGGTATACACTTGAATACAATTGAATACACATAAGCCACATGGTATACACTTGAATACAATTGAATACACATAAGCCACAAAGTATACACTTGAATACACATGAGCCACAAAGTATACACTTGAATACATTTGAATACCAGGTATACACTCGAATACACATATATAGGAAGCATGAAGCATACACAGGATGACAGTAAAGATGCTCTGATACCATTTGTAATGACCCTTAATTTAAGATTGATCCTATCAACAAATAATGCAAGAAATAAGGAAAAAAAAAGAATTATATTTGACTTAGCTTAAGACCAATTGTATTAGCTCTATCTAAACAACAACTGATTGTGTGATTTCATCCAATTATTATGACTTACTTAATAATACCCACCTAAAGTTATTACTTTTTGTTTTCTCAATCATAGGTATGGTTGAATAGGATGGCTGCAATGGGACGCCCATAGAGTGCTCCTTCCAAGCCCAAGAGCAGATACAACGATCCCTCTTGGCCCAATAATGGCAGACCGCCAGTCATCATTGTGGGTGGGGTACTTAGAAAGCCTCTATCACCTGTATATATAGGTATATTGGTGTATTTATTCAAGTTGATCCAACCAGGCGATAGTTTGGAGGAAGGATTTCTATAGGAGGCCCGTAGGTGCCCTCTCTAGGCCCAAGAGCGGATATCACCCCGTTGGCTCCCGATGGCATGACGCTTAGTCATCTGATCTGAGGAGTGGTGTACCTAGAGGAGAAATCTAGTACTTGCTCAACCCATCGGTTCCTTCCTCTCAACCATCAACACGATTGTTTGATAATACTAACAACTTGCATATAATGATTATCACAATAACTAGTTATCCAATAAGGCACTACTATACCATGAGAATACATATAGAAACATGAATCCATTTCCTAATAAATCAATAGATCACATTGATTAGATAAGTATCTTAGTGTAAATTGCATTCAATAATTTATTTATTAAATATATGAATTACAATATATACAACAACCATACTATATTTAGTATATATATATATATATATATTTATCAATCCTTAATTGAATATTTATCATTCATAAATATATTTATACAATATCAACCATAATATATTTAAATACATTTATCAATGACCAACTGTTATTAAATTCCTAATTTATTTGCCAATCATCAACATCTAAGTTCACAACGTATCTAACATATGTCATTTCCTAAATACATAAGCATTTATTACTTCTTATTTAATTTGATAAAAAATACTTACCTCTTTATTTCCTTCTAATATTGCTTGAAAATGTTCTCTCTTAAATATTTGCCTTGAGTCAAATCCTTTCCCAAGGATGTCTCTCTCATCAAATAACCTGTGCCTTGTTTCCTTCTAATATTGCTGACTTAATCTTTATTTGTTTTGGTTGTCTTAACTTTTACGAATCGTTTGCCTCTTAGAGATTCAATTCATAATCTTGGTGTGATGAACCCTGCTGGCTCACAACTCAAACCCCTGTATTTTCTTATCTTATTTGTGTTTTTTTTAGTTTTTAAGAAAAGTTTGTAGACAAAAGAGAAGGGATGCATCATATAAAATGCTCATAAAATGTAAATCTGAGCTATTTTCTACAGAATGAAAGTGCGGAAGGTATTATTCAACTGAAACAAATAGATCACAAATAATAAGCATACCCGAAAGCTTCGAGATTATTTATTTAAGAAAATAAGTCAACTCGCCAGCCAAGAATGGTGAAAACTGGCAAATATGGACGCCTAGCCTCCATAAATGACTTCTCCCACTCTAAAACAGGATACAAAGGGCTAATAGGAGTAGCCGCCAAGAATGAAGCTCAAATAGGAACAAAAAAGAAGGCGCTTTAGCTTCTAGCTTCACACACCAAACCTCTAGGAAGGCACAAATTCCAAAGCAAATGGTACGGCCAAGGAAGAAACCAAAAGAACAAAGTTGGAAGTTGTTGAATTGCTGAAGAGGACGCCTCAAGTGCAGAAACCCCCTTCCTTATTACAAACAAATATAAACTGAATAATAATCTCTGATTGAAGCATGTAGAACCTCTGAATGAAGCCCTCACAGTTGCACTAATTCAACTGGTCTCTCACAGTCTAAAAAATGCTCAACATCGAAGAGTTTTCATTCTCCAATGGAAGTATTGCTCAAACCCTGAGCACAGAGGAAAGCACAGAAGAAACCCAAAGGCAAAGTCAAAATATTCAAGAAGTGAGTTTCTCATTGCCAAAATGCCTTATATCCAAAAAGGCACGACTTTCAAGAAAGTGACGCCACTTGCAATCTTTTAAATATTTTAAATCATATTTAATTCACTTTTCAATAGTTCCAAATTAAATACTTGGGCGCCCACTTCTATGCATAAGTGATTTAATTTTAAATCACCCTTTTATGAATATTTAAGTGATATTAATAGAATCAAGTCAATTTGACTTTATAATAAAGTATTAAATTAATATAACTTAAATCACTTAAATAATCATAACTTCCTCAAAACTCCATATATCTCTGTGCCGTCAGAAGCTGTCAACTCTTGAACTGCCAGGCCTGCAGTGAGCCAATCACTGAACTCTGAAAATGAGAACGACCAACTCCTCTAGAAAATACACTGACCCTCTAACCAATCCAGTTAGCCCACAAGGGTCCAAGAAATAGGCTAACACATTGTTCTCGAGAACTGACTAGAGCGGGGACATCACAGTCCGCCCTCCCCGAGTTTGCTTGTCCACAAGCAAACTCAAAGCCGAATGCTGAAGAATACTGTCACTCTCCCAAGTAGCATCCTCTGCCAGCAAATCTTTCCACTTCACCAGATATTCCCTAATAACCTGCCTCCGAAGATGACACTCTTTGGAATCCATAATGGCCTCAGGTATCAAAATCAACTTCCCCTCATCATCCAGGGGTGGTAAATCTGAAGAAGGGGTCACCTACTGTCCCAACGCCTTTTTGAGGCGCGACACGTGGAACACATTGTGAACCTTATTGTTCACCGGTAGATCTAACTCATAAGCCACTTCACCGACACGTCTGACAACTCTGAATGGTCCATAGTATCATGGCTTAAGTTTCTCAGCGCCCTTCTTACGAAGGGTGGACTACCTATAAGGCTGTAGCATCAAATACACCAAATCAACGATCTCGAAAGATTGCTCCACTCACCTCTGATCAACATATTGCTTTTGCTGATTTTGAGCTTTTTGAATGTTCTCCCTGAGTGCTCTCATAATTTCCTAGTTCTCCTGTAATAGATCCCCAGCACTAGGTACTCTGCTGTCACTCAGCAACAAATCTAGAAAACTCGGAGCATCATATCCATATAATGCTCAGTATGGTATCATCTGAATACTCATGTGATGAGTGGTATTGTAGCAATACTCACAAAGGTATAACCACTTCACCCATGCCTTCTGCTACCCTGAACTGTAGTTCCTCAAGTATCCCTCCACCCATTTATTGACTATCTCAGTCTGCCCATCTGTCTGTGGGTGGTAGCCGGTGCTCAGAGTGAGTTCTGTTCTGCAAAGTTTGAATAACTCCTGCCAGAAGTTACTCATGAACCTGCTATCTCTATCACTGACTATGCTACGAGGCAAACCGTGCAACCTGAATACCTCTCAGAAAAACAAGTTTGCCACCTATGTAGCTATGTGAGTAGTAGTGATTGGGAAGAAATGAGCATACTTGTCAATCTATCTACTACCACAAAAATGTTGTCCTTCCCTTGAGCTTTCGGCAAGCCCGTAATGAAGTCCATCGACAAGCATTCCCACTTCCTCTCAGGAATAGGAAGCGGTTGTAGTAGTCCAGCAGGGTATGTATGTTCTTGCTTGTTCTGCTAAAAAATAAGGCATTCCCTGACATACTGAAGAACAAATGACTTGAGACCCTTCCAAGAGAATCTATCCCATACCTGCCTGTAGGTCTTAAAGTAACCGGGATGTCTTGCCATAGGTGAATCATGAAATGATCTCAATACCCTGTCCCTCATCTCAGAACCTGGGACTAGAAATATCCTCCCTTTGTAAATGATAAGATCATCTACAAGTGAGTATCTACCATCTTGTACTATCCCATCCACTATGCTAGAAGCCCACAGGTTCTTAGCATACTCCGCAACTATCATGTGTCTCCAGTCCTCTGCAATCTCTGTAATGGAGCTCAAGTGTGGGCGGCAAGATAATGCGTCAACAACTACATTCTGTGTACCCTTGACATAGGAGATGTCAAAATCATAGGATTGAAGTTTGCTGACCCATTTTTGTTGTCTTTCATTCAAATCTCGTTGTCCGAGGAAATGTTTCAGACTATTGTGATCGGTTTTAACACAAAATTTACTACCAACCAAATATTGCCTGAACTTGGCCATGGCATGCATGATGGCCAACATTTCCTTATCATAGATGCTAAAGCCCCTCTCAAGACCTCTCAGCTTCCTGCTCTCGAAAGCTATAGGATGTCGGTCCTGCATGATGACTGCCCCAATACCCTCACCGCTGGCATCACAATGTAGCTCAAACAACTTGGTGAAATTTGGTAAAGCCAAAACTGGACATGTAGTCATGAGAAGTTTAAAGCACGCCTATGCTAAAGGTGTCCACACAAAAGCTCCCTTCTTAGTCAAATTTGTCAGTGGCGCTGCATGACGCGAGAATCCACTAACGAACCGACGGTAGAAGGCGCATAATCCTATGAAACCCCTGAGTTGTGTCAATGTCTCAGGTGTAGGCCAATCAATGATAGCACGAACTTTCTCTGGATCCATACTAACTCCCTCACTGTTGATGATGTGACCCAGATATAAAAGTTCTCCCAATCCTAGTGCACGCTTGGATTCCTTGGCGTACAAGGACTCCCTATCCAATATGCTCAACACTGCATCCAAGTGAACTATGTGTTCCTCCCAAGACTTGCTGTAAACCAGTATGTTGTCGAAGAACACCAAAACAAATTTCCTTAAGTGAGGATGGAAAACCCTATTCATTGTGGACTGAAATGTAGCTGGAGCGTTGGTTAAACCAAATGGCATAACCAAGAAGTCATAATGTCCACAGTGGCATCGGAATGCGGTTTTCTCAATATCCTCCTCTCAGACTTTGATTTGATGGTAACCTGTCCTCAAATCAATCTTCAAGAAATAGAAAGCTCCATGAAGCTCGTCTATCAACTCATTTATTTGTGGAATAGGATACCTATTCTTTATAGTCTTCCTGTTGAGCATCCTGTAGTCAATACACATCCTAAGTGTACCATCCTTTTTCTTCACCAAAACAGCTGATGAAGCAAAGGGTGACTTACTCGGCCTAATGTGCCCCATAGCTAAAAGTTCCTTAATAGTTTTTTCAATCTCATCTTTTAAATGTTTGGGGTGTCGGTAAGGAGTGATCATGATAGGTTTCATGCCCTCGTCCAGCTCTATAATATGCTCAATACCTCTATCAGAAGGTCTACCTGGTGGAATAGCACTGAAAACCTTTGCATGTTGGAGTTCCTGCACATCTGGATGATAAGGAGATTCTTGCTGCTCCCTTTGTGAAGGCATTACCTTGCACTCTGCTGCCCAATCCACCATGTCATGCCGAATCAAACGTTCCATTCTTCGGAGTGAAATTTCTTTTACATTGCTGTCCTTGATGGCTTTAAGAACATGATTTGTGCCATCAACTCTGAATTTCATCTCCATATCACGTAAATTAAGTGTGAACTCTCCTATTGCATGAAGCCACTTCATGCCGAGAACTATATCTGTACCTCCCATGTTCACAACATAAAAATCTGCCTTAAACTCAAAATTGTTGAGTTTCATTGGCAAATCCGGAATCATCCTCTCGCAGTTGAGAGTATACCCATCCGCAACCTTCACTCGAATGCCTTCAAACTGTTGATTTTGAATACCCCTCTTCTCCACTAACCGTGAATCAATGAAGTTATGGGTTGCACCTGTATCCAAAAGGGAAATGACCCTTTGACCAGCTAAGATCCCTCAAAGTCTGATAGAGTTCTCTCTTTGCATGCTAGACATGTGAGCCTCCTGTAGCTCAGCTTCAACCTCCCTTTTTGCCTCGTTTTCTGATTTTTCTTCATCTGTATCATAAATTGCAGCTTGCTGGTCTAAAAAATCAGTCAACTCATCTCCCTCAAAGAACCACTCCATGTGCTTGTTTTGCCCTTTAGGCTTGAGGGGACAATCATGGTTGAAGTCATATGGGCCCTTGCAGTAAAAATAGAGCTTCCTTCTATGTAGATCATTCATTGTTTCACGATCTAATGGTGCTGCAAATTTTTTCTTTTGATCAGCATTATCAGCCTTCTTTGGATCAATTTTGTTATCAGTGTAGGAAGTAGATGGTTTCGAGCCAAATTGTTTACGAGGTGTAGTGAGCTCCATATTGCGACCTTTCCTCATGGCCTCATGTAAGGTAGGTGGATCGAATGCCTTGATCCAACCTTTCATGGGCTCGAAAAGACCCTCAATAAACAATATGATCAGCCTTCTCTCTGAGATGCCTGTCACCATACCGGATAGTCTTTGGAACTCTCCAATGTACGATTCCAAGCTACTCAACTGTTTTAACTGCGCAAGATCCCTGAAGAATAGTTCGGGATCACGTCTATCAAACCTCTCTACTAGTCTATCAGTAAACTCCTGGTACGAGGTAATTCTATCATGGTGTAGTGTTGCCATGCCATGAATCCACCAGTCATGTGCTATGCCATCAAGGTGGAGAGCTGCAAATCGTATAACATCTTCCTCTGGCATAGGACGTAGTGTCAGGAATGTATCCAACTTACTCACCCAGGCATGTGCTATAACTCTACCACTGCCATCATAGTGAACTAAGGTCAGTTTGTTGGTAGCCTGTCTAAGATCATTTTGTTTGTTTCTAGGCCTCTTATCATTCTTGTTACGGTTATACTCTCTTTTGGCTCATGAATCGATCAAAGTTAAGGTTCTCCTTAACTCTCGGAGGAAATGCATCCCATTCATCATGCATAGTCATGATGTTATCTGCAAAGTTCACTTCACCACCCTGTTTAACCTCTTCCTCTTCATCAGCTTCATTTCTGATAAAAGTAGGGCACGTGGGTCTCTCAAAGGTGCGTGCTAGAGCAATGATTTTGTGGGGTTCTCCATGAATACTGCCTTCCTGATCTCGACCTTGATTTTGACCTCTATGAAGTGTCAAATTTTGAACATTTGTGCTTAGCTGCTAAAGGATATTCACCACTTGTTCTTGGCCTGCCACCATGCCTCTGAGTACATATCTAGCCTTTCTGTCCTCTTCATTGAGAGGATTTCTATAAGAACCTTCACCTTCCCTGTCAGCCATGTTATCAAGGTCTAATTGTTCCTCCTGTTCGTCAAACGGAAACGCTAGAAATGGTTCAAAAGTACTTCTCTGAAAACCAGGACCCTTGCGTGAGTAGTACTTGTCAAACCTATTCTGATGAGGCCGCATAGAAGCTGCTAACCCTTAAGACTGGTAGGATCAGTGCTTTGATACCACTGTGATGAACCTTGCTAGCTCACAACTCAAACCCCTGTATTTTCTTATCTTATTTGTGTTTTTTTTAGTTTTTTAAGAAAAGTTTGTACACAGAAGAGAAGGGGCGCATCATATAAAATGCTCATAAAATGTAAATCTGAGCTATTTTCTATAGAATGAAAGTGGGGAAGGTATTATTCAACTAAAACAAATAGATCACAAATAATAAGCATACCCGAAAGATTCCAGATTATTTATTTAAGAAAAGAAGTCAACTCGCCAGCCAAGAATGGTGAAAACTGGCAAATATGGACGCCTAGCCTCCATAAATGACTTCTCCCACTCTAAAACAGGATACAAAGGGCTAATAGGAGTAGCCGCCAAGAATGAAGCTCAAACAGGAACAAAAAAGAAGGTGCTTTAGCTTCTAGGTTCACATGCCAAACCTCCAGGAAGGCACAAATTCCAAAGCAAATGGTACGGCCAAGGAAGAAACCAAAAGAACAAAGTTGGAAGTTGTTGAATTGCTGAAGAGGATGCCTCAAGTGCAGAAACCCCCTTCCTTATTACAAACAAATATAAATTGAATAATAATCTCCGATTGAAGCATGTAGAACCTTTGAATGAAGCCATCACAGTTGCACTAATTCGACTGGTCTCTCACAGTCTAAAAAATGCTCAACATCGAAGAGTTCTCGTTCTCCAATGGAAGTATTGCTCAAACCCTGATCACAGAGGAAAGCACAGAAGAAACCCAAAGGCAAAGTCAAAATATTCAAGAAGTGAGTTTCTCATTGCCAAAATGCCTTATATCCAAAAAGGCATGACTTTCAAGAAAGTGACACCACTTGCAATCTTTTAAATATTTTAAATCATATTTAATTCACTTTTCAATAGTTCCAAATTAAATACTTGGGCGCCCACTTCTATGCATAAGTGATTTAATTTTAAATCACCCTTTTATGAATATTTAATTGATATTAAAAGAATCAAGTCAATTTGACTTTATAATAAAGTATTAAATTAATATAACTTAAATCACTTAAATAATCATAACTTCCTCAAAACTCCATATATCTCTGTGCCAGCAGAAGCTGTCAACTCCTGAACTGCCAAGGCCTGCAGTGAGCCAATCACTGAACTCTGAAAATGAGAACGACCAACTCCTCCAAAAAATACCACTGACCCTCTAACCAATCCAGTTAGCCCACAAGGGTCCAAGAAATAGGCTAACACATTGTTCCCGAGAATTGACTAGAGCGGGGACATCACACTTGGTCAGCATTAATATATGTTGACAATTGTGTTTATTTTAATGATAATATTATCATTGGATAATTATAATTATAAAGATCATTTGATAATTGTGACAATAAGATATTTTTAGATTATATCATTTATTTTATTTTTCACATTTTATTTATTTGTATTTTTATTATTTCATATTCTAATGTGTTATAATCTTTTATATTGATATGTTATGTATTTCATGTTTAATATATCATAATGATTATAATGTTTGGTATTTATATTTGGTAATCACATTGGCAGTTATGATAATTACATTATAATTATAGTATTATTTAGGATAACTATAATTATAATAATAATATTTAAATTGTGATTACTTATATTTATATTTTGATATTTATTGGATTTTGTTATTTGTATTTTAATGTCATATTTGGTGTTACAATTTTGGGGACATGACATTGTAGTATTTCGGAGCTGAGTTAATGGGGTCAACCATGGGTTATGGTTGACCCATTAATGCTTATGAGTGCCTTTCGTGGAGTAGCTACAATTTTTTTGTCGGTTTGTGACAAATGATAGATTTTCATCACATCATGTTGCTCCTTCACATCATAATTTTGTTGTGGGTCCCTCTTTTATTTATGTGATGTGAGATGGGTTTTACTTCTCTCAAGGAAATTCTGATGTGATCTACAACTAGTGCCATTTCATTGCATCACAATACCTTCACATCACGGTTTTGAGTGTAGACTCTCATCAATTGGCTTTTAATTATCCTCAACTTGTTGATGGACCCTCTCCTTACCTTTTTGATGACAAATCTTTGACCCTGGAGGTAAGAAACATTTTAGGATTGTGGACCTACAATTTTGAGAGCTAACATAATGGTATCAATGTTGGGAATAAGATTGTTTAGTTGTTATCAATGAAGTGTGTTATGAAACTTTTTCCCCAAAGTGAAAATAAAGTTGTGAAAGCACTAAAAGGAGATAGAAAAATAAAGGATAATGTGATCCTTTGGTTAAGATGGAGACTAATGAAGAATATTTATGAAAATTCTTTTAAAAGAGAGGAATAATTATAATTATTAAATAATATTAAAGAAAACCTTTGTGAAAGGGTGTGATGGTTTGAAAACTAACCCTTAAGTCTTATATAAAACATTTGTATAAGACTTGGAAAGAGACATGGAGATCACTCAAGGAATAAGGTGGTTTGGTGGGCTATGGGTACTAGAGAAGAGGGCACACAAAGTGTGTCCAACTTGAGTTATAGAGTCTCAAGATTTTCCCAGCCAGGGATTTGATGCATAAGCATGGTGTATGTAGGCATATTCTATGTTTTTACACAGGTTCTCCAGAGTGCCATAGTTATGAGGCCCAAAACTATTGAAATCTTCCTAAGGTGAGAGTGATCTTTCCAAGTGCTTTGATTGAGATAAGTATCGGAAACCTTAATGTTAAAAGATATTGAGAATATTATATATATGAGTTTGAAGTTAATTTGATTGAATTATGTGGCTATGCTATTCAATTTATCGTGTTAATTATTTACTTTAGAATTCTCATAATTTATCACATGTATGGTTTACATTGGATATTTATATCTATTTTGATAACAATTACGTACTTCAAACTATTTTAATCCTAATATTAACAATATTTAAATCCATGCAAATAATTAATTAACTTTGGGAGAAAAGTAGCATTACAAAGTGTGAAGGTGCATATCTTAAAAGCCTATGTAACATAGTAGTTTTTACAACTAGCACTTGCACCAGAGGGGGTGCAAGGGTTACGCCGATAGATTACTATATAAAAGTAAACATGGTAAGGAAGTGTAGTTTGAAATATATTCAAGTTTGTTTGCAAATTTTACAAAATATTTGTAATACATATTTGGTGCAAGAAAATTGAATAAAAGATTTATATCTATTACACTTGTGGCGATTGTGTAGTTGATGATTCCGTGTGGTAGTATGCAATGAGACGACACATAGTTTGTTGCCTTTTCATGTATTTTGTTCCTACATAATTAAAGAAGAAGTTAATGGACGTACATCAAAAATGGTATAGGTTTTACAAAAAAGTGAAAGTAGGTGTTGGAGAGGAATTGTAGGTATGTTACTATAGGAATGTGAATTTGCATGCACTGCACTTGGTTGAAATGCTACATGGTCAATTCAATGCATGCTCAAGTAAGAACTAATTGTCATATGTCTCTTTGAATATGTATCATATGAAAGAAAGCTGTATAAAATAAAGTTTGATCTCTAAATTTATTACTATGAAGTAGATCTGGAACTGGTAAGAGTAAAAAACTACAAATGATAAAAATATCTACTTGTACCAAAACTATAGTGATTTTGAAACAAAGGCAGGCTTACGACTGCTCAATGAAAATTTAAAAATATTGAAAACTAAAAATAATTCAAATGAAGTCTCTTAATATTTAGAGATTACCCATATAAATCTTCAAAATGAAGATGAGTTTTCATTATAAATGAATAAAAAGCCAAAGATCCTAAACTCATTAGCAAAATTATTGAGCTCCAATCATAATTACTACCTCTAAGTTTTGCTTTTTTATTTACAAAATGAAACCATCAATATTGTAACAATTGAATTCAATCATACACAAATTAACAAGGTATAATTTATAATCAAATTGCAAATTTAAATTCCTACAACCACCATGGCTTCGTTGTGAAGATAAATGTGCACAAACCAACCCCTTATCAAAAAATCAAACAAGTGAATTATAATATTATTAAAATATTATTAAAGGAAGGAATTTTTTTATTTAAGAAATTCATATATTCAGAGAAAAAGAGGATTGCATATGGTTATGAGCAAAATCTTCCCTAAAAGGCCATGAAAGATGATGTATGATTTATACCTCAAACTTGGCAATCACTCAACATCATTGACAAAGTAGGAAGCTTGGCTTAAACGAGAGCTACTTCTTGCCTTTTGCAGTTTTATTAGATGAGTACAACAATATACTTACATGTTCCACATCAAAGAAAGGATTGTATTTCATACAAGAGAAATATTAATATGATTACAACATCTAGCAACATATTTTTTCCCGAGGAAGTAGGCTAAATATTTTCTTATAAAATATGACTGTCGATGGTCTTAAGGGCATTTGGGCTTGTTGCAAAAGGTCTTTACATTGGCATTGTAGGGGCAGAGCTCTTTGTTCCCATATGTCCCTGGGGGAACACATTTGCATCTGGTACAACATGTATCACAGACTCTCAAACATTGGTCATTCAAAGATGTTGCTGCTTTACATCTACCTGTACAAATAGCCTTGCAATCTGCAAGCAAGCAAATGAACATACCCACAAACAATTATTAGCCTATGAGACCAACCACTTAAAAAAAACCACACCCCCATCAAAATAATAACCAATTCCATAGTGGTGAAGGTGAACACTTAGTTTCTTTGTCAAAAATGTTGTCAATAATTTTGCATATGATGGGCTTAAAGTGATGAGCTTTTAGACTCATACCAATCATTTACACAAGCCTGCAATATATCCCATTTGTTTGCAGCTGAAATCATATCAGAAAATTCATTGGCAATTAATTGGATATTTATACCCCCTCTCTCTCTACACACATACACATATAATGTAGATAGATATACTTCATCCAATGGACTTTGATTCTAAATCCTAAGTAACTTCTGCATACATATGTGGTGTACATGAAGAGATAAATCAGAGTCTAAAGTTGTTTTTCTTGGCGTGAGCAGATAACAACAGAATTGTTTTAGAATGAAATAAAACACGGCGGAAAAAATAGTTAGGTCGTGTACAGATTCCAACCATAAAAATCACTTAAACCATGGCAAGTGAATTACCTCAAGATTCAAGCTCCATGTGGTAAAGGTGGGAACATTCCACTGATCCTTGAGCGATCATTTGTTCAGGAAAAAATAGCCCGGACCATAAGTGAAATTTCCGAAAATGTTCTCGAATAACATAATCCGACCATTCAGCGATGAAAGAAGTATGATCCATAGTTTTACAAGGGTTCTCAGTCAATTTGGTAGGATTACACTTTTCCCCCAATTAATCTTGCAGGGTTTCCAATAGCAGTAGTCTTGGGTGGTACCTCCATGAGCACGACAGACCCGGCTCCAATCTTAGCCCCTTCGCTAATATTAACATTCCCGTGAATGGTATGCCTCGACACTGATCAAAACCTCGTTTCCACTTTTGGGATGCCTGTTGCCTCCATGCTTGCCGATACATCCAAGAGTAATGTGGTGGAGAATGGTGACGTTGTCGCCAATAACAGTGGTCTCGCCAATAACAAGCCCCGTCCCATGGTCAAAGAGGAGGCCCTCGCCAATCCTCGCGGCATGATGAATGTCCATGGCGAACACTTCAGAAACCCTTCTCTGGATAGCCAGGGTGACCGAGAATCTTCCCTGAGACCACAGGCGATGCGCCAGACGGTGCGCCAGACCCTTGAAGTTGAGCACGCAGTGTAAATAGGAAACGCAGAACGGGTCTCTCTCTCTAACGGCGCGAATTTTGGCTCGAATAACATGACATGTTAGGGTTTTCTATAGACACGTCCATTAGTAGGTTGTAGAGCAGCGTGCTAGGAAGCATGGTGCTCGATAGCTGGTTGGCCAGATGGTACGCCAACGTGCTCTCCATTGTCTTGTGGAAATTAATTCTCTGACTGCCATTAAATGTCTGCCTGATTGTTGAGCTCGAGACAAGATTTCTGCAACCTTTACAACAAAAATATCCAATGCACGTCAAAATTGGTTTTCAGGCGTGAGGCAACGAATGTGAGAACTTTGTAGAATGTGAAACTTTTTAACGGCGACCTGGAATCTGTTTTACGGTGAGATAAAAGTTGTTTCAGGCGTGAGACAGGTTTTCCCTCAAAGTGCATTCACAATATATATAGCCTATCGGCTAATTATGTGAATTTCATTTAGTTAACAATTCATGCCAACATAATGGTGTCATTGGGGAGAAATCTTGTTGGTGTAGATCGAAAAACTTCCAATTTGGAAAGTGATTGGATTGAAATAAAATTGAAGACTTTGTTGGTGAGTTGAACTTATAAGTAATTTATTGTCCTGGAGGTCAGTGTGCTTCAAGGATTTCATCTTTTAGAGAGGTGGCAACTCTGATGCCTTGAAGAATAATCTTTTGCTATTGTCAATGTTTAATTAACACATATTAAGTCTATAACAAATTGTTCTGAAATGTACACATTTTTTTTAATCTTTTGAGGCATATCAATTTATAGTACCTCAATTTTTTTTCTTGCATGGTAATTTTAGTCATGACTAATTGGTATGGATATAATTCTTCTTTGGATGTTTCTTCACATGCTTTATATGTTTCTACCCCTAAGAACTATATTGAATCGGTTGCCCATGACTATTTTAGTGATGCATCCCTTGCTACTCAAGTAGCCCTACATCTTATGAAAAACCATGTATAAAATTTACAAGCATTGAGAGCAAATGGAAAAATAGTGAGCTTTCTACAATAAAAAGATAGTATGAAGAATAGATCAAGACATCACAATCTAGTGCTTATCTTACTACTACAAAAAATAAGGTTCATCTCATATCATTCCCTTGGACACCTTTTACAAATATCTAGACCTCTCTTGGATTGATTATAAAATATGAACCATGATTCTAAGGTCTTCATTTAGATGCTTAGATTTGATGGGCATGATATTCATGAAGGGGGTGTAAATATTGTAACATTTTTAGAGTTTCATGAAAAAAAATCAATTTGAAAACGAGGAAATGTGAATGAGATTATTTGTTAAGTTGATAAGTGTAAAGGCATGAAGTGGTATGATGATTTCCCAGAACATTAATTTGTTTCCTAGAATGACCTTGTGATTGCATTTTAAAATGAATTTGCACTTAATATTGACCGTGCTATGTTTTCCTAAGAATTAACACATCAAAAGATAAGACAAAGAGTCAAGTATGGACTTAAGTCATAGGTTTGTTGTTGCCCTTTCTAGGATTCTAAATGCTTTAAGATCTAACACACCTACTACATTGACATGTTTTTTGAAGCTTATGAGTCTGGTTTGAGTTTAGTGCAAAAAGAATTTGAATTGACAAGCTTGCAATAGGCTTATTCATGTCTTGACTCTTGAAAAACTGAGGAATGATTGCATTGCAAACCTTTTGTTTTCACATGCAAGTGTTATTGATAATGAATGGGTTGCTGAGTAGTAACCAAATGGATGCAACATACAAGATGAGTACATTGTTAGATCAATATAAGAGTGTATGCAAGCATGTAGAAGATGGTGTTGGTGCATCATAAGACATCAATGTTGATGAAGAAGATAGCGTATGCAGCTCCCTTTAGCTAGATAGGTAATCTATTGGTGAATAAAATGATGAAATATTTGATGACATTCAGTTTGAGAATGAGGTAGTTGACCTTACTATTTGTAGCAGTCAAACTTATAGAAAAAAGATGTGTGCACAAGTGAGTAGTCAAGTGGATCAATTCTTGAAACTAATGATATAGGGTGTGCACATGATGATGTAAAGGGTGAATAAGAAATTAATTTCTTGTTTGATGTATTGCTAACTGCTCCTATTGGTTGAAGTGTACAACACATCTCTTCAATGGCACCAAGTGTAAAGACATGAACATAAATTTAACATCTGGCGGGTCATTTCCATCACCATGGCTAAGTGCCCTCATCCAACTACCCCAACAATAACTAATTTTCTATTAATGAGGATAATTTGCATATCAACGAAGGGTCTTCCTCCATGCTCTATGGGTACAACCAAATGTCTTGGTCCATGATTACATGCATGATTTAAGGAGAAGAAATCCCTAGGAGGAATGGATCTCCTTTGCAACTTACCACTTCAAGGATTTTTGAGTTTAATGCAAGTGTGCATGCCTTCTGTCATTGGTCATTGATTTTGCCTACAAGAGGAATATAAATATTGGTATACTCTATATTCAAAGGGTTGGTTGCAGAGCCAATTTTTTGGGTCTACTGTGCTCCAAATGTATTCTAAGGTATTGACTATTTTATGTCTTGGCTGCAAATGAAGGAATGCATTTTGGAAATCATAGGAAAAGTTTGTAAAGCACATCTATATGTAATGGTATGCCTTCATGGCAACTTGTAATGATTTGGGGAAATGTAAAGTCACAACTATGCATTTCTCTCACCACATTTGTAGGTGTGATTGTAGTAGAGGTTAGATTGAAAATTGACAAATTCTAATGCATTGCAATGCTATTGTATTGGTCTTTCTTTTATTTCATATGGGTAGTTGCAATAATGAGATGGATTATTAGGTGTTTCCATTCTGTAAGATGTAATACTTGATTTATATGTAAATGCATCTCTAGTCTATTGGTGTTTGTTGGATATAAACACTTCCTATATTTGCACGTAAATGACCTTTTAAAAACTGAAAATGTGTACAGAACTGAGTTTGTTTTTCCCATACTTTATGATGCCAATATGTAGTCCTATTGATGTTTGAAGATTGTATTATAGCTCGAGGGTATATACTTTGTTTTGTTGACACTTGCTTTAGGTTCATAAAGATAGAATATAGCATACTTTGTTTTGTCCCCACTTTTACTTGTGTCAGCTCTCATGTAAATTCTCAACTCAGCTCTATTGTTATATAATAGGGTTCTATAATAAATATGATGAATGCCTTATAACATGAATAATTTAGATTTACTATATTTTTAAATTTTTCCCTTTTTTTAATTGTCACCCCCTGCTGTCCACCCATAAAAGGCCTCCCGTCCCCTGCTACCCCAGAACCAAGTTCCTATGTTTTCTACTATTCCTGTTCTGGAAATACTGTGGAACATAGGCTATAATGCCTAGATTATGCACTTATTGGTTTAATGGTGAGCCTATGGTGTGCTTACTTCATATTCAATCATTATGTACTATGTTTGGTAAGCTTTAAATTCACATGACGAATGATTCATTAGATCCTCCTGTGGCTATTTTCCAGCCAAACAGAAATTCGTAAAAGATGATATAATAGTTGGTATGCATTTCTGCAGTGTCTAATATCATCAAATGTGAGAAAAAACTAAGATTGCATTTTACCAAAATAATTTTTAAGAGTTAAATCTGACAAAGGTTTCCCTATTTTCCTCTGGATATAAGGTTCCTTAAATCAACAAATTTGGACGGCTTCCACATTAACTTTACCTAACAATTCAAAATGCAACCATGTTTCGTTTAACAAATCTATGGTGTTATATCAATTATGTAGGTGATACATGTAAGATAATCAATGACAAAATTGCCTAGTCAGAAAACCAAAATTGGACTACTGAGTATAATTCCCACCTGATTTAATATAAAATCCAAATACCAGAGTGAGCTATATGCTCTTATCAGAGTCCTTCTCTTACAATACATCCAGTTCAAGACAAGTTCTACCAATTATGCAATGTGCCCAAAGTTCAAACCGTATCTGGCTTACACCCAATAGGCCGAAATACCATCTTACAAACCTAGTGACAAACTTGCAATATGTGAATCCCTGATTCAAATAGCACATCATGTATTCTTGCTTGCAGACATCAAAGTTGGATCTTGAAACTAGGGCTGGAAGAGCCTGGGAATAAAAATTTTGCTTGCTTGATTGTTTCCCCTATTGTAGAAACAAGAACTAAGACAGACAAAGTAGTTATGGAGTTATTCAAGCAGAACTGTCAAGAATAAGGACAACGCAGATCATGGTGTGTTCCTGCAGAACTGACTATTGATCTTTGTCAGTCCTACTGAAGATTTAGGGCTTTAAATTTGCGCAGCTGTTAGTGAACTCGCATGCTATAAAAAATGTCACTGCACTTTACAGATCACACTGTTATCCAAAATTTCTTTTGGCAAATCAGCAGCAGCTCTCCTTTGTTTCCATTGGCTTCCAAATTATGTACTTTTGCATCCCAAAGAAATTTAGGTGCAATATCTACAATGGTTGAGACTATGGCGGAGTCATCTCTGATGATGAGAAATCCCTGCAACCACCGATTTTTATTTAATTGATTTCTCTGAGATCATCTTCAAGAAACATCAACTTTGTTTCATGTCATTACACAATGCACATTTACATATATGAAAATATACAAAGAAAAACTTTAACATGTAGCTTATGTAGCATATATGCATCTATCCTTAGAGATCATTCTAAATAGTGTCAAACAACTCAGGACATGCTAATTATAAACCAGGTAAAGTTAAGTTGGTTTTATCAACAATAGCACTTGTTTCTTAGGTCTTCATTACTTGCAATAGTTTGTTATTCTTCGAAAAATTGATCAAGATTCAAAACATAATTTTTTGTAGAATTATCAAGTTAATGCAGTCATAGAAAATCTTCCCTTGTGAAGTCCCTAGAGAAAAAATGTTATTATATATTTCTACACATGGTCTAGATGTTGGGAGACTTCATTAGTTGACATGAACATTGCTGAGTCACCATGTGGTAAAAAGATCTATCCTTTTCTGCAGAAGATGTTATAACAACTTATTTGAGCTAAAAGTTGAGACATTTGTAGCAAGCCTTACCATTGTTGAGATGCTAGGGTCGGACGATTTGCCTGCAGTTCCTATCCTGGGATTTCTTCTGTATTCAATCTAGAATTGGACATTAAAAATAGACATCTAATTACATATGGATATTGACTGAAGCTTTTCAAGAAATTCTTCATTAACAAAACAGGTCTTCAATTCAACATCTCTGCCGTGGCACCTCAGGACTACAGCATCTCCACAAAAGTCACATTATTCATAATAAATATGATGAATGCCTTATAACGTATTCATGAGTGACTGAGTATTTGTGAGGATAAATATAAATATAAATATATATGTGTATATGAGTATATGTGCTGCATAGGAATGCAGATCTCCAAACTTTGGGTAT
This sequence comes from Sequoia sempervirens, assembly GCA_007258455.2. NCBI lineage: Eukaryota > Viridiplantae > Streptophyta > Pinopsida > Cupressales > Cupressaceae > Sequoia > Sequoia sempervirens. The sequence continues at coordinate 217,217,941 of VDFB02271358.1, forward strand.
ATCAGTATGGAAATACAGCACGTATTTTATACACATGCACAGACTTTTGTCTGTCCATATGATGTTTTTTGGTTTAAAAAACAACTTACTGAAAGTAGGAATGGCTGTCTTTAGAAAATCTATAAACCCATTCATTGTGGTGATTGAGGGCAGAGAGGTAGTCCTAACATACAAAAACTGAGACAATGCCAGTGATACAAGTAGTAGGGAGAACAGAAAGAAAAGAGGAAAACAGTGTTGGTACTCCTAAGAAAAATTACAAAACTCTGCTTTCAATCATGTTCTAAGCCAAAGATTAAATCTTTCTTGTCATGTTGCCAATATCAACTGTTAACTTTCCTGTCAATAGCATCTGATACAGGAATTTAAAATAACAGATGTCAAGAAGGAAACACAACATGATTATAATTATCAAATGGTCCTTAATCAATGTGTCAAAAATGCGAACCCCATAACACCATATCTCATAAACTCAAGACTTCCTGACACAAGTCAATATCACACACCTTCCCCATTGGAGATCTCACATACATGCACTTAACTTCAAAATTTTCATCATGTGGATCCCACAATGACAAACAAAAAATTGCATCCTTAATATATTTTATTTTTAACACTGAAAGGTTTTACTCTTTGAGCCCTCTATAAGTCTCCCTCCCATAAGAGGTAAACATAAAATATACTGATAACTAGCACCCACTTGCTTGAATTTTTTTCTTTTTGACGTTCCCCACACTTACCATTGTGACTACAATGAAAGGCCGGTCTTCCTTCACCTCTCGTGAACCTGGAAGGTTGATTGGCCTCCCTATTTGCAATTCATTTCTCTAAATTCAAAATAGATTATTATATGAATCTATTATCCCATATTCAGAATAAAGAAAGAATCATGATTACTTAAAAGGATCAATAATTGATGCAAGCATCATTATTGCATGATCATATATATATAATCATTTCTAATTAAATTTAAAACTTACAATAATCTTCTTGCTAGAAATAATATTTATTCCAATAGGTTTCCTAATATTTCCAATTCTTATTTCTCTTTGTCCAATCTGCTTCCTTCATGCCCCTCACAAATGATTGGTTCCCCCTTTAATATTTTCCATGGTGGGGGAAAAAGTTACATCTTTTTAACAACACCCTTTCCTTGGTGAGGGACACACCCCTCCATATCCCATCGCTGCCTTAAAGCCTTTTTAATAATTATTTCTCTTTGTCCAATTTGGCTTGAATAATCTTTTTGAAAAGAGACATTCATTAGAAAAGACACAACCTTTTGAAATGATTGCTGCCTTTTGGAAACTAGTTCCAAACCTTTCTAATTTCTATTTTTATTGTTCTTTATACACTATTGATAGATCTCCTTTTTATATCTTCATTACTTTACTCTTTTATCTTCTTAAAATCTGATGTGTATTTAATATATCCTTTTTTTTATCTTCCACTCACATCTTCTCAACATCCCACAAACATAATTTATAACCTTATACCTCCATGAAGAGAGGCATCTCTTTGAATAGAGACAACCTCACAAATGGACATGACCTTTAGTTAAACATTCCTTGAAGATAATCGCCGCCCTTATCAATTATACCAAGTGCTGCCTTCTATAATTATAAACATAATAATATTAACCATAGCTTATAATAAATGAAACACTCTTAAAGTGATCGCTACCCTTCATAAAATATTCGCTGCTCTTCATATTATGATTGCTGCCCTTTCATCTCATAAGCTCTGCTCTTTCATTAACATTTTGTTTTATTCTAATTTTGTCCTACATGCTTTTTTTCTCTTTCTTCTTTTGTCTCATTCACTTCCTTATAATTGCTGATTTCATAAATGTATTTGCTTCCTTCTTCAATATATTATTTCATTCTTGGACAATCTCATATATATATATATATATATGTATATCTGATTTTTCTTCTATGTTTTCACTCAAGCCTGCAAAAACTCTTCTCTTAATACTGCATTTATAATGGTCTGCTTCTTATACTTGTAATCTGATTTTGCTTCTCATGACAACCACAAAATGTAATTCGATGATGATGATATAGTGGCCTTTGGCTGTAGCGATTTCCTTCACCAAAAGATCTGATTTCTTTGACACCAATGACAACTTCTCACCTCTGACATCAATGGCAACATTTCCAACAATCTCCCCCTTTGTCATTGATGGCAAACAGAATTCTCGCTCTTTTCTCTAACTCTCCCCCATTCTATATCTCTTCCCCTTTGACATCAATGACAAAGGGAAGTTTATCCACAAATGGATCATGGAAAACATCTAATTATATTCTTTAATACTTACATCTAGTGTAACAGGGATACACTTCTCCCCTTGTTTGAGATTCTCTAATGCTCTCCCTTGCTCTAATATTCCTCTTTCTCTAACTTTCCAACCTTTGTTTCTATGTTGTTTGGATAACACGCTTCCTCTATGGCTGCCCAAGAGAATTTGGATCATCTCTTTGAATCTAACGAGTTAGAAACTTGTTTAGCTATCTCATCACTATTTGTGCATCTTTGGCTCTTCCTTCTCTATCTATGGCTACTAAATGATGATCATCCTTTTTGATCTCTTTGTGAGAGTCTTCTCACCTACTCTCTCTTCCTCAAAATTTTCGATTGCCATAATTCAATAATTGTCTTCTTTCTCTTTGCTATCTTCTTACATGAGAAATTCTTCATTTTGACATCAATAGAATCATTTTCCTTTTTCCAATAATTCTCCATCTTTCTTGAAATCAATGACAGTGAGATACTTATTCCTTTAATGTGAAGTTGAACATAAATACAACCATATCTTTGTTGATGTTCATAGGCAGCATCGGGCGAATCTTCCAGCCACGTTATTGATGATAAATTAAATAATAGCCAAACGGCTATTTAATTTATATGAGACCAATATTAATGAAGAGGCGCTTCACTAAATAATATGTATTTATTATTATCTTGGTCGACTTCTCCTTGGCGCGATACTTGAAGAGTCACATTCTTTTGAGGAGGCCGACTTATCATGTTTTATGGATGCGTCTCTATGAAGGGATATCTCTCTATGCTGGCCGACATGATGGTGAAGGGTTACGTCCTTCTCTTGATAATGTATATATATCCATTCTTGTCTCCTTGTTTAGCAATTCATATATATCATAAGTCGTCACAGTTATAGAGCGAATTATATAGAGGAGTTGTAATGTCCCCATTTTTTAGCACTACACCTTTCAGTGATTGATGGCCTATCCCCGGTGAGCTGTCAGCTAGCAAAAGCTCGAATCAGGGTTTCCAAACTTCTTAGAGGGTGTTTTCGTCTTTTTGCTGAGTCTGCATTTGGAATTGTTGATTTTGGATTGCGGATTCTTTCTGGGTTTTCAGAGAGCTTCGCATTGGTGGTTTCGGTTCGGCATTCTGAGCAATTACATGGATTTACTATTTTTAGTAAATTCTATTTTTAGCAGTTGACTTGTTGACTCCTAATCAGTAGGCTTCACTATGGCAGTCTGTTCAGACGGTATGGTTGAATTTGGCTTCTGATGCATTTCCATGGTGATATAAGATATTTTATATTATAATGTTATAATTTAACATTATAATTCCTTGTTCTAGCATCATGAATTAATATTGTCTTTAAAAGGGGGACATTGAAGGGTATTTTCACATGGAGGAAATATTTTAATATTTCTAAAGGCCAAATTTTAGCTAGAGGATTTGGACGCCAACTTTGAGGGAGATATTATTTTATTAAAAGATTTATTTTTGCTCTTAAAAAGGGACGCCACTCTTGGAGGGAAAATGAAGTCAAATTCAAATTGGAAAAAGGGCGCACTTTCTAGAAGCATCTAGAGATTCTCTACTAAGTCTATAAAAGAAGGCCTTCTCTCTTCATTTTATCATCTTATGACTTGAGTAATGTTATGCTGCCGAAATGGTATTGGGATTGCTTCGAGGAATGAATGCCTCCTAGCCTTGGCTCGACTTCTTGCTTGAAAGATAGCAACTAGTGGAGAGTTAGTTTGTAGTTGAGTGGATTTTGTAGTGAGATTTTTGCATTGTAGTAGTTATTTTGCATTTGTAGTTCAATTTCTAGCATGTTAATGAAGTTTTGGAGTTGCTGATTTAGTATAGCTGCATGTTGTATTTGCTCATAAGTCAAAAAATAAAAATATATTCGTTCTGGGTATTGGCTAGAACCATTTCTATGCCCTAGGCGCCCATTTGTGCAAATTTTGGTGATTTATAATGAAGAATCTGATTTTATCTTGTTGGTAGAACATTTCTAGAGGCTGTACCATTCTGTTCCGCCTGGCAAGTGTTTAGAAAAAAAAATACTTCAATTTGTCAGCTGTTTCTTTGTCTAGTCTTCATTGTCACCATCCTAGCATTCGTTTGCATCAAGTCTCATGTCATTCTGACAAGTATTGAGTGAGTTGTGAGCATTTTAGTGGATTTTAGGGTTGCTAGTTTTGCATTTAAAAGTGCAGATCTGATTTGATCAGAATCTTAAATCTGGTTTTTGAGAGAAGAAATCAGTTTGGTATTTCCATTAAGCAAGGAGAATTCTATATCTAAATGCTCGTTGAATTGTTCTAACTCTATGCTCTTGGCAGGTGAATTCTCTATCATATTGTAAGCTGACAGTAGTACTGGTAGTAGTTCTTAATCTTGCTTAATTATCTGATTTGTAATGCTCATCTTTACATTCTGTAATTGCCTTGTAATATCTTACATCTCCGCCCTATGGTAGCTCCTTTCCCATTCCGGGTTAGAAAGCACATTCTGGGTGTCGAGTTACTTTCTGCATTCTAGCTTATTTCCTTTAACCGCATTGTAATTCTTAGCATCTCCGTCATATGGTAGCTCCCATTCCATCTCGGTTTGGAAAGCACATTCTTGACGTGGAGTTATTTCAGCTTATTAGTGATAGGGATCCTCTGACCATATGATCGTCCTTCGCGGGCACATTCTTGGTTAGAGTTTTTGCATTAGCATTTCAATTTAGATCCTTTGACCAATGCTCATACCTTGTCCACATCGGGATCCTGGTGTACATTCTGGTTAGAGTTGTTTCAGCATCGTTTTGGTTTAGAGCTAACCTTAACGGGTGCGTATTGTTTGTAACTTGCAATTGAAAAAGTTGAAAAAATTTGGCTCGGAATATTTCAAGAGTAGGCTGAAGAGTTGTATAAGTCTTATTGCTATGTTTATACATCAGTTTGTAGTCTCTTGTTGGCCATCAGATCGGCCTTTGTAAAGGAGATTCTTGAATTACATATCAATATATAAGTGATATATTGTTGCTGGGTTTTTCTCCCTCAAGAGGAGGGTTTTCCCAGGGTATCTGCTGTGTATTGTGTTGTTATTTGAATTAATTTCTGGGCATTCAAATTTGTTCATTAAATTTAACATGGTATCAGAGCGGGTTTGAGAAGATCGTAATCAGATTTGATACTACAGCGATACTCCATTCTCTTCGTCTTAATTCTTTGTCTATCTCTACCTCAATCAAGATGGTGAAAGGATTGAAGATCGAGGATAGACTCAAGGGAGCATCCAACTATACATCATGGAGGTTTAGGTCAATGCTCACCTTAGAAGAGAATGATTTGGCTGAGTTTGTGGAGACCAAAGTTACTGAACCTGAAGAGGAAGAAGAGAAGTTGCAATGGAGGAAGAAATACATCAAGGCGAAGAAGTTGTTGGTTGAATCCATCAAAGACCATATTGTTTCGATTGTCTCCAAGTTGAAGACTGCAAGGGAGATGTTCAAAACATTGGAGGAGATGTACGAAATCAACAACACTAGCCGGGCACTTGCGCTGAAGCAACAACTTCACCATGTGAAGATGGCAAAAGGAGAAAGAGTGATTGCCTACTTCATGAGGATTTCAGAATTGAGAGATTAGCTCTCTACAATTGGTCATGTGGTCGATGATAAAGACTTGACGATGCTTGCTCTCAACGGTTTGCCATTATCATGGGAGTCCTATATTCAAGGAATTAGTGCAAGATCCAAACTTCCAAAGTTCGATCGCTTGAGGGCCGATTGCATTCAAGAAGAGTCAAGATTGGTGGCTAGAGGCGTTGGTCAAAGTTCGTCTAATGAAGATATTCATGTTCTCGCCTCCCAAGCTTCGAAGAAGGCAAAAGATGGAAAGAAAGGATTCTTCAAGAGGAATCACGATAAGGGAAATGATGGTGCTCCCCCTTCCAAGAAAAAGAGAGACTTGTCCAAGATCCAATGCTTTAGGTGTGATAAGTTTGGCCACTTTGCTAAGCATTGTCCAACTAGACCTAAGCAACAAGCCGCCGTTGTAGATGTTGATGATGCTTCTCCGCAGAAGGATACATGTGAATACTTATTCTACTCGGCATTGTCAAGCAGTGTACCTACTGACACCAACACTTGGCTAATCGACAGTGGTGCTTCTAGACACATCACTGGTTTTAAGGAGCACTTATCAAGCTTGGTGGAGAGAGATTCTTCCGAACAAGTCATCATTGGAGATGATGCTAGCTACTCCGTAAAAGGGATTGGGACCTCTACACTTCATTTGGATTCCGGCATCACATATCAGTTAAGCAATGTCCTTTATATTCCAGGAATCAAACGCAATCTCATTTCAATTTCAGCCCTAAAGATAAAGGATATCAAGTTGCCTTCTCCAAAGGCAAAGTACTTGTGTGGATGGAGAATTCTAGCTTCAAGGATGCTCAAGTAATTGGAGTGAGACATGAAAGTCTTTACAGGCTTTGCACGCGTCCTCTACAAGCATTGGTCCATGATTCTTCAAGTCTATGTGATCTTTGGCATCGGAGATTGGCTTACCTACACTTCCGAGCCCTACCTATCATGGAGAAGATGGTGTCGGGTCTTCCTAAGTTCAATCAGGAGCATGAAGGAACTTGCAAAGGTTGTGCATTAGGTAAGAATATAAAAGCTTTTCCATAGTAGAGAAAATAGATCTAAATGCATTTTAGACCCTTATTCATTCTGATTTATGTGGACATATGTCTGTTCCGTCTTCGAGTGGATTTTTGTATTATGTTTTGTTTATTGATGACCACTCTAGAAAGACTTGGATTTATTTTTTGAAAACTAAAGAGTCTAAGGAAGTGTTAGGAAGGTTTAAGGAGTTCAAAGCCTTGGTAGAGAATCTTTCTGGTAAAAGAATCAAGGTCCTCAGATCAGATAATGGTGGAGAATACACCTCTGGCAGCTTTAGGGATTTTTGTATTGATGCAGGGATTAAGAGGGAGTTATGTGTCCCCTATAATCCTCAATAGAATGGTGTTGCAGAAAGGAAGAACAGGACGATCGTGGAAGCAGCGAAGGCCATGATCCATGACCAAGATTTGCAAACCTTCTTATGGGCAGAAGCTTCCAGGATGGCTGTATATGTTCAGAACAAAAGTCCTCACAAGGTCTTGGAGAATATGACTCCGGAAGAAGCCTTTACAGGAAAGAAGCCTGAAGTCAGTCATTTGAGGATCTTTGGATGTCCTGTCTATGTTCATGTTCCAAACGAAAAGAGAACAAAGTTGGAGCCTTCTAGCAAGAAGGGAATATTTGTTGGCTACAGTGAGACATCAAAAGCCTACAGGATATACATTCCAGGACAGAAGTTGATCGAGATCAGTAGGGATGTCACATTCAAGGAAGATGTTGCATTTAAGAGATCCAGGGGCATTCATATGGAGATCGATAATGAAGAGTCTCCTCAGGATATGGAATGACCATACTCCTGGGATTCAGAGGGAGACTTCAAAACCAAAAGAAGATATTGATTCTGTTGAACCCTTGGAACCTACTGATGGGCCTACTGACATTGTTATTGGGAGAAAGAGACCTCTATGGGCCAGGCGTACTATGCAAGAGGCTGAAAGTTTTGCAGTTCCTAGAGGCACATTCAGAGAAAGTAAAAGGCCACATACGTTCTCCAGTTATGTTGCCTTAATGAGTCAGATTATTGAATCCGAGCCTACCTGTGTTGAGGAAGCATCTAGTCATCAGGTTTGGAGAGATGCTATGGTAGAGGAGTACCAATCAATTCTCAAGAATGATGTTTGGGACATTGTTCCTAGACCCGAGGGCAAGTCTATGGTATCTTCAAAATGGCTCTTCAAGATCAAGCATGCTGCAAATGGGAGCATTGAGAAGTACAAGGCAAGATTTGTGGCTCGTAGGTTCTCTCAGAAAGAGGGAGTTGATTACGAAGAAACATTTGCTCCTATTGCTCGCTATACTTTTGTCAGAATCATCATTGCTATTGTTGCATCTAGAGGATGGAAAATTCACAAGATGGATGTGAAGACAGCGTTTCTGAATGGTGTGATTGAGGAAAAAGTTTATATTGAGCAACCTGATGGATTTGAGGTTCATGGGAAGGAGTCTCATGTTTGCAAGCTGAAGAAGGCCTTGTATGGTCTTCAGCAGGCTCCTCGTGCATGGTACGAAAGGATTGATCGGTGCCTGTCAAGTTTTGGCTTCTTGAAAAATGATGCTGACTCAAATCTCTACTTCAAGGTAATCAATGGTGAAGCATTAATTTTGGTATTATATGTTGATGATTTGATTCTTACTGGAGATCACCTGATTCTCGAGTGTAAGGATTTGACTTCTGAATTTGAGATGAAGGACCTTGGGCTCATGCATTACTTCCTTGGATTAGAAGTCTAGCAGAAACCAGATGAGATGATTCTAAGTCAAGGGAAGTACATGTAATGTCCCTTCCTAGGCAGTACAGTTGATTCAGGGGTTAGCCTATCATTTAGACCCTCGTAGGCTAACAGATGTGTTTAGAGGGTTATTTTGGCAGTTATCCAGTGTTTGGGGACACTACTCCATCAGTTGATTCAAGTTTGGGCCTTGGCAGACACTTACTATTTATAGTAAGTCCGGCAGACAGGGGTTACTATTTCTGGAAGGGCACCTGGTTCAGTTGGTCAACTCAGTTTCGACCCAGTTTGACAGTTTGGTGAGCAGTCAACGAATATCTAAGCATTTAATGATATTTGGAGAAATATTAAAGTGTGACTTTATATTATAAAGTCAATTAAAGGAAATATTAATTAATTAATGGCTTATTATAAAGTATTTTATAACTTTATAATATAAGGGAGATATTATTATTAAATGAGTATTTATTACTCATCTAAAAAGGGACGCCATTTATTAATTAATGGGCCTAAGTTGAAAAGGGCGAATTAAATAATATTAAATGCATTTTAAGTGGCTTTTTTGGAGGGTTGAACTTGTGAAGAGAGTATTTATTTCACCAAAGACAAATCGAACTGATTATTGTTGATCATTTGAATTTGTCTTATTTTCTCTTTGAGAACATTGGGGTTTGTGAAACAAGGGTTTTTGCAGATCATTGGATTTTGGAGAACGTTCCCTCTTCAGAATCAGACATACTGAGACTGTGAGATACCAGTTGAAGCTTGTCAGTTGGGTGACTTTATTCAGAAGTCATATTTGTGCTTACAGAGGAAAAATAAATAAGGGTTTGAAGAAAAATATTGAATCAAACAGGGAGGTCGATTTTTAATTTCATCCATCATATGTCAGGCCACTTTTTCTTCAGCCGTACCATTCTCATTTATTGCTGTCAGGCCGTACTGTACCAGCAGCAGCAAAGACGTCTTTTTGAGATAAAATCCAGTGCCTTCTTTCTCAGCTTCTAATCTATTCCAGAGGTGGCGCCTAGGTTGTGGGAGTCTGAAACAGGCGATTTCTAGAAGGAGAAATAAGTCTATCAAGTGGGCCGTACAATTCATTGTCTTCTTCAGGCAGCTGCAAATAAAAATCAAGTTCTTTCATTTTGTAATATTTTCCTTTTTGATTGCATGTTAGCAATTCAGTGATGTAATCATTCAGAAGGCCAATATAATTCATTGCCATCAATTCCGGAGTTAATTTGCTTCAGGAATTGCATTTTAGAATTTTTATGAATTTTATATCATTTCTTTTCAAAATCACACCATTTATATTATTGCACAAAAACCACAAAAAAATCAAAAACAACGAAAAACAAACAAAAATTGCATTCGCCATCAACAGTTGGGGTTGAGAGACACCTGGTCTCTTACAGTACACCATTGATATACTTAAGAGATTTGGTATGATGGATTGCAAATCCATGTCTACACCTATAGAGACCAACCTACATAAATTGAAGGAGGTTGCAGCTAGTTCAGACTTGGTGGATCCTACATTGTACAGGCAGCTGATTGGGTCCTTGATGTATCTAGTTAACACTAGACCAGATATCTGTTATGCTGTGGGTGCACTTAGTCAGTTCATGTGTGAGCCGAGACAGATACATCTTGTTGCAGCTAAACATATCCTGAGATACTTGCGTGGCACAATTGGATATGGATTGAGGTATTCTTCAGATGCAGACTTGGAGCTACATGGTTATACTGATTCTGATTGGGCAGGGTGTGTCACAAATCGGAAGAGCACCTCTGGTTGTTGCTTCAATATGGGTTCTGCTATGATATCCTGGTGCAGCAGGAAGCAGTCATCTGTAGCATTGAGTACATCAGAGGCAAAGTATATTGCAGCGTGTATGGCAGCTTGGGAAGCAGTGTGGCTTCGTAAGCTCCTTGCAGGATTGTTTGGACAATCAATGGAGCCTACTATCATTTATTGTGATAATCAGAGTTGCATGAAGCTTTCTGTCAATCTTGTGTTCCATGACAGAACCAAGCATGTTGAGATCAAGTACCACTATATTAGAGATATGGTATTGTGGAAGGCTATACAGTTGAGGTATATCAGCACTGATGAGCAGACGACAGACATTCTCACCAAGCCTCTCTCCAGGATAAAGTTTGTGTACTTTCGAGATAAGCTTGGTATGGTGGAGAATCCAACCTTAACTGAGAAAGAGTCAATATCAGTGAGCCTATTTAATGAGTTCTTTTCGAGAGAAGTTCAAGGTGAAATCCCTTGTTAGTGAGTTCTTCTCTGTGAGAGAAGTTCGAGGTGAAATCCCTTGTTAATGCATTTCTCTTTGAGATTTGAGGTGAAAGCCCTTGTTTCCACCCTCTGAGAGAATCGTGGTGGATGTCATGTGTGTGACTCCATGACAACATTTTGTACTTGTGTTTCACCCTCTGGGAGAGCCATGGTGAAAGTCATGTTGAGGTGACAACATCACGCAAGTGATGAACACTTGTACACACCATAGTATGGTTGTAGCCATTATGGTTGATACCGTGTTGAGGCGATATCTAATATCACGATGAGGTGATATTCTTCTCTTCCAAATTTGGTTGTAGCCATTGTGGTAGACATCATGTTGAGGTGATATGTCTTGTGCAGCTGGAAGTATCCTCCCTAGCTGAAAGGGAGTGTTGATGTTCATAGGCAGCATCGGGCGAATCTTCCAACCACGTTATTGATGATAAATTAAATAATAGCCAAATGGCTATTTAATTTATATGAGACCAATATTAATGAAGAGGTGCTTCAACAAATAATATGTATTTATTATTATCTTGGCCGACTTCTCCTTGGCGCGATTCTTGAAGAGTCACATTCTTTTGAGGAGGTCGACTTATCATGTTTTATGGATGTGTCTCTATGAAGGGATATCTCTCTATGCTGGCCGACATGATGATGAAGGGTTATGTCCTTCTCTTGATAATGTATATATATCCATTCTTGTCTCCTTGTTTAGCAATTCATATATATCATAAGTCGTCACAGTTATAGAGCGAATTATATAGAGGAGCAGGCTGAAGAGTTGTATAAGTCTTATTGCTGTGTTTATACATCAGTTTGCAGTGTCTCTTGTTGGCCATCAGATCGGCCTTTGTAAAGGAGATTCTTGAATTACATATCAATATATAAGTGATATATTGTTGCTGGGATTTTCTCCCTCAAGAGAAGGGTTTTCCCAGGGTATCTGCTGTGTATTGTGTTGTTATTTGAATTAATTTCTGTGCATTCAAATCTGTTCATTAAATTTAACAATCTTCACTTTCTCTAATGGTCTTCCTTTTCTAGAATCAATGGTAATGGGATGCTCATAAATTTCATAAGGAATGTGCAACAGCTGATCTATCTTTGATTTGTCTTCTCCATGGAGCTTTCAAAAGTTATTGCAATGATTAGCTCCCCTTGAATTCATGCTTCTCTTCAAATTTCTGCATGAGGTGTAGTTTGCACAAGCGTGAATTCTTCCTTCTTCTCATTATTTCACTCTCAAAAGGTAGCTCCTCTTTTCACTTCCTTGTGCTCCCTTTATACCTTCTATAGACTATAAATAATCTATCTCTTGATACTAAATGCTGTTCACATTGAAGCTTTCCTCTTTGTAATGTCCCCTTTTTGAGCAAGCATCAGAGTTGGTAGGGTCCTCGTAGGCTAATAATGGTGATTAGAGGGCCCTGTTGTGGAGATATCTAGTATCTCAGTTGGCAGCTTGCAACGTTGGCACCTCTAGATCCTTTGTATATTCCGAGGCTTTGTTATTCAGGGTGTTTTGGCTTCGTTTTTATATACTTACTATTTATTGTAAGTCGGTGTGTTGATAGAGGCCAACCTTACCAGTAAGAAGTTTGCTAATTGGTGGCTTTATCTTAGAAGTCACATTGTGCTTAATTGGAGAGATTTATATCAGTTTTCATAAGGGTTTCAAGGCAAATCAGAAGTTTTGAAGATCATCATTGAAGATAAGCATTATTAAATTTCTTCATTGCCGGTTGTGCCTTCTTCATTGGCATGTGGGAATCATTAGTGTGCATGTTTGAAGTGAAAATATCAAGAGATTTCTAGGGTTTGAAGGATTCAACAAAATATTGCAAATCAGAAGTTGTTCTGCTACTACAATGGCGTGAACAATGTCATGCTACAGTACCGAGCTACAATGATAGGGCTTTGTTTTTGGCATTGATGCTAGTCTAAAGAGCAAATTAATGACTGCAATATAATGTAATCAGAATTACAACAGTCATTACTGTTGGTGTTTCAATTCGCACCTCTGGAATGCGGATTAGAAACGTACAACTATGCACAGATAAACTACTCTTCGAATTTGGAGGGGAAGCTCCCTCTTTGTTGATGTTGCTTAAAAGAAAGTAAACTAAACTAATTTGCCAATCTTTTTGTTCAGCTAAGAGCACAAGGTTATAAAACTCAAGCGTCGTAGTTGAGATTTTCTCTTTTGGAAGTTCAACTACAACTAAGCCTACTCTAATGGCGTTTCTAACTACTTAAGTAAACGCAAAGCATGAGAGTTAGAAATGAACAAGGAATAATTCTTTGACAAAATACTAAAACAAACTCTCTTCCAATACACATCTACTTACTTTCAATGCAGGCTGAAATAGAGATCATATAAGCATAACACATAAAACGAAAATCTGAGACATTATATCAGGGCAACAAAGTAGGCACAAGACTTTATTTTCTCAAATCTCAAGTAACAAAGATTACACTTCTGGGACAGCAAGATTGTAGCAAAATAGGCTTATAGTTTAGCGATCAACCAGAAAACATTAACACAAGACACAAGAACTGAACAATAATGTGCAGCTAAAGAGGCATGCAAGCTTGCTCTTACACTAAGTGAACAATACTGAATAACAATTAGAAGGCACTAGTAGGCTCAACGTTTTGCTATCACAAGCATGGTTAAAGAAAAATGGGCAAGGCTGCCCTTATTTATACACAAGCAGAGGAGTAGGGAACCCTAAAATCTCCTTGCTTTTACAACTAAGACTTGCCAACATGCAAGATTTATTTCTAAAACTAAAACAAGATAAACATCTAACAATCTATGAAAGCCTAAAACAGGGAAAGTGCCAACTATTACATCTTGATAGCTTTCTTTCACAAAGAATGGATAAGAATTGAGACAAGAATAGAAAGAGAGCATGGAGAAAGCTTCTAGATGACTGTTTCTTTAAATCTCAACCACTTCTGCCAAAAAGTTGGAAACTGTATCTCTATCAGGAGCATCAATACTATCTAAGGCAATATCCCGCTTTTCTAGGATTTCCTCGCGATTGATCTTAGGAAATCTTTGACATCTTCAGTTTCTTTATCAAATCTTGCTAATTTCGGCAGCTTTGCAACTAGAGTGATGACCTTTTATAAATATATCCTCTTGCTTTAGCATATCTTTCGCAGCTTTTATACTTCTGACACTTCTGACTTTTCAATGGAAGTGTATTGTACAACTCTTTTCCAATACTTGTCCTTTTGCTCATACCACACCCTTTCACGTTCTTCAATTGATATGATGATGTTTTCCGTCCATGGTGGTTTTGAAAAAGCACTTCTCAACATCCTCCATTCAAATAATCATGATACAACACTTTGTTTGGCTTTGAATTCAATGGGAGAGTACTCCATGCTGAAAAACTTGAAGTTTGACTATAAACTTGACTATGTTCGGACAAGTTCTGCACTGTTGTGACCTTTTCACACATCGCCCCATTCAAAATGGGGACCCCCTAATTTTTGCTCCATTCTGGGCTTTTGGCTTTGGTTTTCTCTCTCTCTCTCTCTCTCTCTCTCTCTCTCTTTTGCTGTCTGCTTTCCAGGGATGTGCCCATCTGTGAGCTTAAACGTGAAATTTTGGCCAAGTTTGTAGAATTAGGGTTTGTATTTCTTTGGTCAATTTGAGGTCAAATGAAGTGAGTAAATTGGAATCCGAGACTAACATTGCAGTTAGTATGCTTCCAGCAAGTTTCCAGCTAAATTTCAATGAATTCTAGCAACTTACTATTTTTAGTAAGTGTTCAATTCAAGGCATTCTCTCAGCACTTTCGAAGTTTTGATCATTACACTGCATCCAGAACATGTCAGGCTGCTCATCTGCAAGTTTTGAGCCAAAACGGACAACTGTCTATTTTTTGCAAATTCAGCTTCGGGAACTGATTTTAGGGTTTATATGTGAAGTTCTTCAATGCATGTCTGAAGATTCTTTATGGGTTTTATGAAACCTATGCGGCGATATAACATGCAAAATGAGACGATGACTTTCAGTGTTCAGCCTTCAGAGGCTATTTTTAGGGTTTGCATGTCGAGATTTTCTTTGCATGTCTAAACATTCCTTGTGGGTTTTTTGAGGGCTTCGCAACGGTATAACATGCAAACCAGGATCAGGACTTTTTCCGAAGCCATCTTTCGAGGCTATTTTTAGGGATTGCATGTCAGAGTTTTCAGTGCATGTCAGGTTATTCTTTATGGGTTTTTAAGAGCTACGCAGTGATGTGACATGCAAAGTGAGACGATCAGTTTTCAGAGACTTACTATTTTTAGCAGTTCCATCCCGACAGCTACCCAGCGCATCAGAATCACAAACAGGGTGAAGTGCAACATGAATGAGGTCAAACGAAGGTCATTTGATATACATGCAAGTCAAATTAGGGTTTCCAACTTCAGGACCCAAAATGAGGGGTAAAATGCCAGAATTTTCGAAAACCAGTGTATCCCATTGCGATCAGTATCTTTCAAGCTATCCACCGGTAAAATTTGAGGGCAATCGGAGCACTTACTATTTATAGTAAGGCGTTCCAGAAACTGGCTAAAAATAGTAAATCAACAGCAGGCGCCACTGTGAACAGGCAAGTCATCTGTTGAGGAGCACATCATTCAGATTTCAAGTCAAACGGAGTTGTGGAGGTCTCAGAATCAGGCAGTTGCTATAAATAGTAAACCACCTTCAGAAATGCGCTATAAATAGCAGGTCAGCCCGAGATGGCAGTGTGAACAGGCTAACAAGGTCATGAAGATCCAGTGTTTAAAATTTCAAATCAATCTGAGCTTCAGAGATGTGAAAATCAAAAGACTTGCTATTTATAGTAAGTATTGAGCTGGCAGATAGAATGAGGAAAAAACGCCTAAGTCTGGAGTTCATCCTACTCATACATCAAAATACGCCCTTAAGCTAGCAGGTGTTGAAAATTTTCTAAGTGTTGAAGTTTATCCTGCAAGACCCTTGAAATGCGCCCAAGGAAAGATGAAGGTGTTGAAAATTTTCTAAGTGTTGAAGTTTATCCTGCTGACCCCTCCAAATGCGCCCAACTTGCCTGAAGGTGTTAGGAAAATTCTAAGTATTAAAGTTCATCCTCTTGCACATCCTAAATGCGCCCATGCTTGAAGAAGTCAAAGGGGTCAAACGCATGGAAAATGTTAATCCTTCTACACATGTGATATGCGCCCATCCTTCTACCTATGTGATATGCGCCCAAGAGAGGGTCAAGGCAAGTCAAAGGGCGTTGTGCATGCAATAAAGAATATTCTAAGTGTTGAATTCTTCACCACCCTTTGAATGCGCCCAACTTGCCAGGCAATGAAGAGTGAAGAAAAATATGCTAAGTGTTGAAGATCCTTCTAAACCCCCTAAATGCGCCCAAGGAAATAAGTGATGGTGATGAAATGGCTAAGGCGTTGGAAGCTAAGTTTACTCCATGTGCTAAAATGCGCCAAGGTGAAGGTGAGATGAATAATAAGAAAATGACTACGGAAGGCATTGAAATAAAATATCCTTCATGACATGCTAAATGCGCCCAAAGTACATGCTAGGGATAAAATTTAAAATGAAGAAATATGCTAGGCGTTAAAAGTGTGTTGATAAAATTCCTCACCACAGGTGAAATGCGCCATGACTAAAGATGAATGGAAAGAAAATTTTCTAAGGCAAATTCCTCCTTGATGCCTAAATGCACCTATGTAAGTGATATTATTTAAAAAATTTCCTTAGGCACAAAATTTCATCTCTAGAAGAAATACGCCTAGACTTGAAGAAGGTGTGAAATTTTCAGAGGCATGAACAGAATTGGCAATGGATGAGTCAGAAAGTGTCAGCTTCACAGGGATGATAAAAAAAATTAATGTTAGAGCAGGAAAATTATACCCAGAGATGAAGAATTGGAATAAATTTGAGAAATATATTTTTCTAAGGTTTAAAATTCAAAAATTAAATGTTCCCCTTCGTTTGTAGACCCATGAATTCAACACGTTCTGAAGGGAATTTTCTTCTGGGTATTGAAGATATTCAACAATGAATGGATTTTGAAGTCTTCCACTGCTCGCCAAGGCTTTCAAGATGGGAATTTTGATCGGTACTTGAATAATGAATTTTCCTAAGGAAATTTTTTTTAAAATTTCTAAGGCAAGGAATAAAATGTGTTGTTAAAATAAAATGCCTCAGACAATGAATTTGAAATTGATTCACTAGATGATTTTGATCGAATTCTTTGTGAGATGAATTTCTCCAGGCCAAAGATGAATAAAATTAAGTGTTAGAGCTTCGGCTGGTGAAGTGAATTTCTTAGAAGATGCAATTGAAATGAATATTTTCAAAAATGAATTTAAAATGTGAAGTACGCCAGTCAAGGTGAATCTTTTAAAATTCTAGAAGGTCAAGATTCCAGACGCCAGATGACAAATGTTGCAATTGCCAGAGGAGGGAAATTCGAACTCCTGCTATGAAGTAGTGGAGATTTAATGAACTGGCTAAACTTAGCCTCTTCTAGAATTTGACTTGGCTATATGAGCTGAGAGTTTATTCATTTTTCTCCATCAGGTTGGCAAGTTCGATTCTAGCTCTGAAGTCGAGATTGCAATGCAAGTAAATAGCTAAGTATTGAGGAAGTTCGACTTGAGGTTTGAAGCTGAACTTTGAAGAAGTGCGAAATTTGAAAAGTCCAAGTGCTGAGAAGTGTTAGAAGTGAAGTTGGCCAATTTTTCAAAGTGTTGAAGTTGCTGAAGCCAGCTTAGAAACTTGCTAAGTCTTTCTCAGTTCGAAGTTGCTAAAGGAGAAGTTGACGTTTGCAGATGAAATATAATGTTGCAGCTTCTCAATTCTAGAAGTCGACTGGCAGCCCCATGTTATTTTATTTTTCTAAGTTAATTTGTTGATGGCTGTTTGTTATTTTGCAGAATGGTTGAAGTAAGAGCAGCTGGTAGAGACAATAATGTTGCATCCAGGCAGGCTGTTATCAAGAAGCTGAGCAAGCCTTTCTTGCCGGAGTCGAAATTCACTTCAAAGTTGGGCAAGCTGGCTAACACAAATTTGGGTTCTTTCAACATGGATGCCTTTAAAAGTCGAATGATGGGAGTTGGCAGTCATCGCCCTTCAATCACTTCGCACAATATTGTTCAAAGTGGACTATTTGCAGCTGTTGGTTTTCCACCAGCTATTCAGTGTCCAGAGCTGATGATGGAGTGTGCTAACTGCTACGACTCGGATCACAGGTCCATTGTTTCACCTGATGGTAGATTGTTCGCCAACCTCACTCCTGCAGCTATCAGCAAAGCATTTGGAATCCCATCGCATGAGAAGATGATTTATAAGACAAGGGAACGTGCTGAGCGAATGTATGCTTCAACGTTCGAGAGATGTGTGGAGATGATCAACTCTCGCTAGATGAACAAGCCTAAGCCCTCTCGCACGAAGTTGCTGAAGCAAATAATATCAGATGATTTGAAGCAGGAGTACTGTGACCTGATTATGATGCTCAGCAGAGTTGGAGGCTGTCCTCAAGCGTATATCTTTGAGCCTTGGATGTTCTACTATATCAACCTCGTGCTGGAAGGGAAAGAGCATATCAACTGGGCAGTGATGATTAGTGACAATTTACATGAGCAGCTCTGGAGCCTGAGGAGGACGAAAACATTTTACATGGGCTCATACATTGTTTACATGTTGGCTCGTGTGACGAAGTACAGGGGAATTTCATACAAGGAGCCAATTGGATGTGGCTCTCACCAGTTTAGAATTCATGAGGCTTGTCCGCAGTTGCACCTGACAAGCACGTCTAATTACAAGTGAGTCAATGATGCCTTCACCATGCATATAACGAGATCACTTCACAAGAGGACCCATCACAGGATCTCAAGGGAAGCTCAGGAATTAATAGAAAGGTATGGGCGCTGGTTTATTCAGTTTCCGAAATTTTCTTACATCAGGTTGCAAGGTTTTTCTTCATACCCATATAGATTGCCTAAGTACCCAACGAATAGAATGTTGATGTTAGAGATATCTAGGCAACTTGTTGCCTATGATAAGATTCAGAAGAGAAAGAAGAAGGGAGGGATTGACTTCCCAATCATCATGGGGAATTCAGATGAAGTGTGTCCTTCACTTCAGGCAGCCAGGGAAGCTGAAAATGAGCTTCAATTCTTCCACCTTTCCTATCACACCAGCAGGCAGTATTATCCTCACAGGAATATTAGATGGATACTATCAGAGGAGTTTGTTCATAAGGCAAATATTGAGGATTATTGGGCTAATACATCAAATGAGGCTGATCCAGCAGTAGAGATGGAGGAATTTTTGAGTAGGATCAGCGCACCTCCAACTAAGAAGAGAGCTAGGAAGTTTTCGAAGATCTCAACAGATGAGGATGGCTCTCGCACCCTTCACGTTGCTGTGCCTAGGGTTAATTGTGATCGAGATGAGGCTGTACCAGAGAATTTGTAATGTCCCCGTTTTCAGCGTGATATTGTTTGGTGATGGTTAGCCTTTTCTTGGACCCTTGTGGGCTAACTGTTTGGTCAGAGGGTCAGTGGTACTTTCTGGAGAGTTTGATCGTTCTGGTTTTCAGAGCCCAGTGATTGGTTCACAACAGGCGTTGGCAGTGCAGGAGTCGATCGCTTCTGACGGCACAGGATTATATGGTGTTTTGAGTGAGTTATGGGTTTTTAAGTGATATTAAATATTAATTGATTTAATATTTAATTATAAAGTCAATTTGACTTTATATTTTAAAATCACTTAAATATTCTCTAAAAGTGATTTAATATTTTTAATCACTTAATTTGATAAAGTGCGCCCTAGTATTTAAGTTAAATACTATTGAAATGACTTAAATATTATTTAAAAGATTTAAATCTCCAAAAGTGGCGTATCTTTCTTGGGATTCGTGCCTTTGCATAAAAGGGCATTTTTGGCAATGAGAAACCCACCTTTTGACAATTTCGACTTTGCCTTGTGCTATTTCCTGTGCATTCTCCTGTGATCAGGGTTTGAACAATTTTTCCATTGAAGAACGATAACTCTTCAGTGTTGAGCACTTTTGAGGCTGTGAGAGATCAACTGAATTTGTGCAGTTTGTGAGAGCTTCATACAGAGGTTCTACTGAGCTTGAGCTGTATTTCCTATTGGATATCTTATCAGTTTCAGAGGGTTTTGGGAGATGGCGCCTTTATTTCATTTGGCAGACATCATACTTCTTGGCCGTACCTTCTAAGTGAGAATTCAGGTTGTTTGCAGTGAAGTGCGTGGCTCTTGTGCAAGGGCGTTTGGGCATTTCTTGGAGAAACGCCTTCTTTTCTGAGGGTTTCTCTTCATCATTTTAGGCGTTTGGCTTGTACTCTTCATCTGCCACCGTTTTCAGGCTGGATTTCGCATTCTGTAGCTTTCTACACCAGATTTGGTCAGTTTTTCACCATCTTGGCTGGCAAACTGGACTACTTTCTTAAATAAATAATCTGGACACTTTTGGGTATGTTTATGAGTTCTAAATCCATTGTTGAGCATATTTATTATCTTCTGTATTGTCAATTCGCCTGAAATAACTCAGATTTACATTTTATATGCATTTATGCTGTGCACCCCTTCTCTTCTGTCTATCAAACTTTCTCTAAAAAACTAAATAACACTTAAAGATTTAAGAAAAATTGGGGTTTTGAGTTGAGAGCCAGCAGGGCTCATCACAGTGGTATCAGAGCTCTAATCCTGCCAGCTTGTGGGGTTAGAAAAAAATTATGCGGTCACACCAGGACAAATTTGACAGGTACTGTTCACACAGGGGTTGAACAGCAAAGTGGTTATCATGGCTTCTAAATTTGTTGATGAAGTAATGGTTGCTTATGAGGAATATATAGCATCTCCAGATAAGATAAAAGATCACCTAGACTTCGAACAATATATGGAGCATCGGCTGGTTTATAATAAGCAACGAAGCAACTCAAAGAAATGTGAGCAGAAAAATGTAGAGAGCATTTCAAATAATATTCAGCAGAAACCTATGCCATCACAACAAAGATTAGCTCGTAGCTTGCAGCAATCTGAAGACTCCATTTCAAGACAAAGCTCATCACAAAACAAAAAGAAATTGAGTTTCCTTGATGTGTTGGGGTTAAAAAGGGATCAATCAGCAGTTAGTGACCAGCATACAGCTGATCTTATGGAGGACAAAAATCAGACTTACATAGAAGTAGATGTTGGGCACAGGACACTTCAGGATGAGCAAGTGTTGTATGAAGACAAACCAGTTGCCTTAGAACAGCCACATGAAGATAAGGTTCCTTGTGATGCTTCATCAATTACTATGAAAGAAGAAGTGTACAGAAATATGGCTTCTACAACATCTTTTGAGACAACTTCTATTGAAGAGAAAGTTTTACACCATGATAGTGGTTTTGTTGAACCCCAGGAAGATATTATCAGCACTAACGGAGATGATATCAGCCTTGAGATCAATTCTGATTTTATGAACAGCAGTCCATTACTTTCACAAAATCATGAGGTGACGGATAAAGTACATAAAGATGGTCATGTTATGGAATCTCCTAACATTAGCATTGAAGTTTTGCATGTTGAGCTTGAAGAATGTTTGGTGGATTCAAGTCACAAACAGTCTGATTTTATATATCAGACCTTGGAAGATGTGAACAAAACTCAAGTTTTGTGTGATGGGTGGCTACAAAGGGCTAAGAAGGCAAAGATGTTGGCTGCTCAAGCAAAACAGCGTTTGCAAGAGGTCAAGGAACGCTGCAGCCAGCTAGATCAAGCAAAGAAACAAAGGGAGTCGCACCTTAGATCTCTAATTCTTCCAAGAGAAGAACATGTAAGAGGTGAGCATGCTATGGATGGACTTACAGTGACTTTGGCAACAGAGGTGTGTGAGGATATTGTCATAACAGCAGCTTCTACCTTGCCAGTCAAGACATCCTATGAGGTACATAGCAGCAATACCTTAGAGGTTGATGACAATACACATGATGTTGCTGATTATGAGGTGAGTGATGCAGATTCAACTTCATGCTATAGTGCAGATTTGGATGGAGAACAGAAAGTGATTCAAGAGGGATTTTCCTTTCCTCAGTACAGTTATGACTTTTGTGATCAACAATCTCCAATCTATGATACTGATGGAGAAGAATCAAAAAATGAGGTGGATGCTACATCTTCTTGTGATAATCCGCTCTTTGAGGTGGATGCTGATTCTACTCTTGACCGTGGTTTAAGGGTGAGCTTTGATCATAGTATTAGAGATTCCGTTAGTGCATCGGGATTTCAGACAGAGCTCGTTGAGGAGATTCCCAGTGTGTACATGGTCAGGAGTCTACATAGTTTCTTTCTCAGGCATCATGTACATGATCTGTTTCGGATGCACAATTCTAGTATGCACGTGTTAGACATGTGGGATGATAGCCTATCTTGTGCAGTCTTAGGGAGCACGTTTTGTCAGCAGTTTGACTTGCTTCCTTGTGAGTTTCTCTTTTCTGTATCTGATGGTGTTGAGATTGACAGGCTACAGTATGATGATCCAGCTGATCAGATTTGGGAGTTACAGGAGACTCATTCATCTAGGAGTTGCATATGGGATGACGATGGCGATCCAGTTTCTCTTCCTAGAGTAGATGGTATTCCGTATGATGATCTTCTCTTCGAGTTAGATATCGCTCGCACTCTAGACATGAGCATTGATCGTTGCGTTTGGGATCCTTCCAGTGTATTGGGATTTCAAATTAAGTTGGCAGAGGAGTACATGATGAGGGGTGCAGATAGTTCTACATTTGAAACTCACGATCTGGCAGCTATCCACTTGTTGCTTGGTGATTTAATCTTCTTAGACTCTTCATTGATCGATGGTTGTCCTACTTGGAGTTGGCATGATTTGCAGAGTTGGGATTTAGGAGCTTCATTGCTAGATGGTTGGCTTCATGGGTTGACAGGTTATGGTGACATCATGGGTTCCAGCTACAGACAGAGATGTTGTGTTGCGGATGCTTCCCGATATTCTTACTTTATTATGATGGATGGATGTGAGTACCGTTTATATTGGGATCCAGGTGGCAACAGGATTGGTACTGTGTTTTGGATGAGTTCCATGCATTGGCTTCACCACTTTTGGCATGGTGAAGTTGAGATCAGTGTTGAGCAGCGGAGGACAGTTGATGACAGTAGGGACATTTCACGGCACTATCCTTGGGATCCTGGTGGAGTGGTTGATCCTTTGTTGTTGAGATTGCTTGCGGACAAGCAATTTCAGGGAGGGCGGACTGTAATGTCCCCGTTTTCAGCGTGATATTGTTTGGTGATGGTTAGCCTTTTCTTGGACCCTTGTGGGCTAACTGTTTGGTTAGAGGGTCAGTGGTACTTTCTGGAGAGTTTGATCGTTCTGGTTTTCAGAGCCCAGTGATTGGTTCACAGCAGGCGTTGGCAGTGCAGGAGTCGATCGCTTCTGACGGCACAGGATTATATGGTGTTTTGAGTGAGTTATGGGTTTTTAAGTGATATTAAATATTAATTGATTTAATATTTAATTATAAAGTCAATTTGACTTTATATTTTAAAATCACTTAAATATTCTCTAAAAGTGATTTAATATTTTTAATCACTTAATTTGATAAAGTGCGCCCTAGTATTTAAGTTAAATACTATTGAAATGACTTAAATATTATTTAAAAGATTTAAATCTCCAAAAGTGGCGTATCTTTCTTGGGATTCGTGCCTTTGCATAAAAGGGCATTTTTGGCAATGAGAAACCCACCTTTTGACAATTTCGACTTTGCCTTGTGCTATTTCCTGTGCATTCTCCTGTGATCAGGGTTTGAACAATTTTTCCATTGAAGAACGATAACTCTTCAGTGTTGAGCACTTTTGAGGCTGTGAGAGATCAGCTGAATTTGTGCAGTTTGTGAGAGCTTCATACAGAGGTTCTACTGAGGCTTGAGCTGTTTCCTATTGGATATCTTATCAATTTCAGAGGGTTTTGGGAGATGGCGCCTTCATTTCATCTGGCAGACATCATACTTCTTGGCCGTACCTTCTAAGTGAGAATTCAGGTTGTTTGCAGTGAAGTGCGTGGCTCTTGTGCAAGGGCGTTTGGGCATTTCTTGGAGAAACGCCTTCTTTTCTGAGGGTTTCTCTTCATCATTTTAGGCGTTTGGCTTGTACTCTTCATCTGCCACCGTTTTCAGGCTGGATTTTGCATTCTGTAGCTTTCTACACCAGATTTGGTCAGTTTTTCACCATCTTGGCTGGCAAACTGGACTACTTTCTTAAATAAATAATCTGGACACTTCCGGGTATGTTTATGAGTTCTAAATCCATTGTTGAGCATATTTATTATCTTCTGTATTGTCAATTCGCCTGAAATAACTCAGATTTACATTTTATATGCATTTATGCTGTGCACCCCTTCTCTTCTGTCTATCAAACTTTCTCTAAAAAACTAAATAACACTTAAAGATTTAAGAAAAATTGGGGTTTTGAGTTGAGAGCCAGCAGGGCTCATCACAGAATTATATGATCACAACCATGGAGTTAGGTCGCCCCACAGGAGCACAGATTATTGAGGAGTGTGATAACTCCTATCAAGCGCTCAAGGACAGATTGCTCAAGATTGAAGGCAAGTATAAGAAATTGAAGAAGGAGCACAAGACTTTGATAGGCTACGTGCAGCATTTGTCTCGTCCTTGTCTCGTCCTTGTGGGCAGGAGATTCCGGCACTTGAGCTTCCAGCCGAGTTATCTAGGGAATCAGTTAGTGGCTTGGAAGATTTGAGGAAGATGGCACAAGAGGCAGATAAATGGGTTGCAGGGGTTCGTGCCAAGACAAAAAAGTTCATGGAAGATCTTGCTCATGCTTATCAGCAAGCTTCCGGCATTATGGCACAGATGGAGGCAGTTGATCAAACTTGGGGTGATACTCACGTCTATCAGAGCAAAGTTATTCAGCGTATGGAGGCCTTGATGCATACTCCCTTGCAGATGCTGATTGATGGAGGAGTTATTCAGGAGGGTGATAGGTACGATTTTACCAGCTGGTACTCTTCAGTAGTCACAAGACGTGGGTTCTTTGATGCAACACAAGCGGATTCAACTAGAGTCAGGAAAGCTATGATGAACATTGTTGATGGAGTCCTGAACACCTTGGAGGCGATCTTTGCTAGACGGTTGAATTCTGATGAGGTGACTACTAATGGATTGAGGAGTAGGTTGCCACCTTTCTTTTCAAAGGTGAAGACTTTTGTGCAGGATGACTTTGAAAACATTTCGACTTTCTCCAGCCTGATTCAGAATACACAGGATGCCTTGACCACTTGGAGAAAGTCTTGCACACGGCATGGGCAGTCAATCACGGTGTCGGAGTTTCAGCTTGATCATATTCCACCGATCTCGATTCAAGAGGTTGAGGTTGTGCTTGCTAGGTTCATTGATTTTGCAGCCAAGGAGAAGGAGAATGGAAACGCACTTCTGGATGATGACCTTCTAGAAGACTGATTGTGGGCATTAATTGCCTTTACTATTTTGGGAGTGAGTGGGAATCTTTGATTCATTTATTGTACCACTCCCCATTCTGGCAATTTTTAGGGTTAGGGTTGAGGTGGCTTGATCTAAGCCATTCATTTGATTGTAATCTGAGCCGTCCATTGGACTGGGCTATCTATAAAAGGGGCATCCCCCCTCATTTGTAATTAAGTCGAAATTAGACTAGAGAATAGACATTCTAATAGAGCATAGAGAGACAGTTTAGAGTTAGCATAGTTTCATTGCATAGTTTGGAGAAGGAAAATTCTCCCTTTGAGAATTTTGTAAGGAATTGTTACGAAGACTATCATAATAAAAGAGTTTCATTGATGGTGAATTTGTCTTTTGTTACGAGCAGTTAGTGAGGTTTCTTCGCCCTTCAACTTCAAGTAGGACATAAGTTAGAATAATTTTCATTTTCATGCAAGTAGTTAATTGTGGGTGGTTGTGTTTGATTTGAGTGAGCTTTGTTTAAATCCATACCACTAGCAAACTTACTGATGGTAAGTTTGCCCTGCGTGGTCAACTGGAATACTTTTAGACTTAACTTCGATTAAGATTCACATGTACGTATGCATCGTTCTGATGGTATTTGCATTGTTGAGTCGTGATCTGAACACCTTATGTTGCTCCTTTGAAGATTGCACCAACCTTGTTGAAGCTGTCCAATGCGAGGCAAGACAAAGTTCAGTTGAAGTTCATTGAAGTCAAGCTCAATACCTCTTGCATTTAGAATAGAATTTAGACTCTCTAATCCCTACAGCCATTCAATTCAGTATATTTCTGGTTAGTTTTAGGAAAATTCATACCTCAACACCAAATCATTCACACAAAATTCCCTTCCAATCATTAACCTGTTGTCAACTGCAAACCTTTTGAACAATTGTGTAAGTCCCCTCGTAAAAACATCAAATCACAACGAACCGACTAAGGGTATTCCATAGCATTTCGGAACCTTGGAGTTGAACATACGAACTTTCTGGCAATCTTAGCATATGGAATTCTTTGATCAAGAGAGAATGGAGTAGCCTTCGGATTACTTTGTTCTGCTGATTGGTGCGGTCACAAAAATCACATCAACATGCACAAAAGCTAAAAATAGCTTGCTGATTTTTTTTTCTTCATACGGGCAGATTTTTCAAACATATTCTGAGATATGGGTTTTGTAGAGAATTTCGTTGCAAGAAGACCCAAATCATTTGTTTTGAAAATTGTTGATGGCTGGTTGAAAAATCAGAAACCCTAATTTTTGAATTTTTATTGAAAAAAGTTGAGAGCTGGGTTTTGTACAGAATCACGTTTTGGATGAACCCGGACGATCAAATTTTGAAAATACTAAAGATTTCTTGGACATGCAAGAAAAAAGTAGGTTCTTGAAAATTGAAATTTTTTCCAAAATTATTCAAAATCATGAACCAAGCTGACCTAGATTGTTGAAATTTGAAAATATTGACCCCCTTCTTCAAAAAATTGATGCCCTAGAGAAATAAAGCATGAAAAAGTGAGCCCCTTTGTGAGCTGATCAAGAAAATATGAAGAACTCTAAAAAATCTCCAAGTTTTGGCCTCTGAATCTTGAAATGAAAAATTCTGTGTCTCCTCCTCTGGACTCCAACCTGCAAAAAGTGAATAATGAATGCCAAAGTCCTCTTAAATAAGTTTTGTGGATAAATAAAACGCTTTATTCTCTGCTTTAAAACTTTCGAAGCTAATTCTAAGCAGGTTCGTTGAACTTGAACACTTTTTATTGATGCATGATAAAAATTGAAAAATTTACTAAGGCATTCAGCCTTGGGCGCTCTCCTTGGCCTAGAGCATTTTTCCTCTCCAGACAGCCATTTTTTCACCATTTTCAATATTTTGCTTGATTCTGACCTCAGTTTGACTTTGATTTCCAGATGCTCGGAGAATCCTATGAGCTAAATGAATGTTCCATCACGGAGCTTGAGTGAATCTGACGAGATCATCCTAGAGGCTGCTTTTGATAAAAACATCATCTTGACCCTCAAAATGCTTGGCGCCCCTAGCTACCTGGGGCACCCAAGCTTACCAGTGTTTAGCCATTTTTGAGCTTTCTTCAATTTCTGTGTTTTCCTTGATCTTCTGATGAATTCTCGTTTTTGGATGATTAGGGTGTCCGATGAATTGATGGCTTGACTCATTGGATAGCTCGGAGAATTCTGAGGGGGGTCTTCTCGGAGTGATATCTTCTGAAAAGTGATTTCAGGGCCTCAAATCCTTGGGCACACCTGGCTACCTGAGGCGCCCAACTCATCTAGAGTTAGAATTTTCTTGAGATTTTCTTCTTTTCTCAATTTCATCCCTCAATTCCGTCTTCGATATCTAGTGACTACCAACTCTGGTGAGATTGTTGATGATTGCATTGGAGAGTTGCTTCAAATCTAAAGATAAGTTGTTGGAGGTGCCAAACCTTAATTCAATCATTTGAGGACCCAAAAGCTTGGGTGCCTATCTCCTCCTCAAGCGCCCATGATCTCCAACCTTAGCCATTTTTGGCTCTTTTTCAACCTTCAAACTTGAAACCTCATGTTGTGTCCTCCATTCGATCTGAATTTGTCGGCAGTTGACAAGTCTGATGAATCTACTGAGATATCCATTGCGGAGCTGACAAGATTCTAAAGAGATTGACTGATCTGGAAAGCCCTAATCATTGGATTTGAGCCTCCAAAACCCTAGGTGCCTATCTCCTCTTAGGGCACCCAAAATTTCCAGACTTGAATATTTTATGATAATTTCATCATTTGCATTCTACTTCTCTATTGAGACCTCTTCGTTCGATCTTCAATTCTGGATGACTGTGTTGATGGATTCACTGTGGAGCTGAGAAGATTCTAATCAACATTGTCTGGAATGAGCAAACCCTAACTCTGACATTTGATGCTTTGAAAAGTTGGGCGCCCCTGGCTAGCTGGGGCGCCTATAGTCTCTAGAGATAGTTTTTATTTCTCATTTTTCACTTTCTTCCCCTTTCCTTGTTCACCACTTCAAACTTCGACTGTTGGGATGGAAAAATGGCTAAGGCACAAATCTTGGGTGCCTAGACTGAGCTAGGGCACCTGAACTTTCTAGACTTAGATAAAATTTTGCAATTTTCATGATTCTTCAACTTCCATTCTCCATTCTCCGTTCCTCAATCTTTTGTTGCAGTTTCTTGGTCTGAGCAATGCCTGAGACTCTGAATCTAACACCTGGTAGTTGATTGACCTCCATTAATGACCTTGGAGCTCCTAAAAAAGCTTTTGAAAAAGCAGAAGACCCGCTAGGGCAAAACTGATCTTTTGATAATTCTGACTGGACCAGCCTGATGAGGAAGTATTTTCAGCCAATCAAAATCAGTTTGAACCTTGGGAGCCAAACTTTCTATTTTTAAAAATTTCCTATTTTTAAAAAAATTTGCGAGCATCCATTTCAATAGAAACCCAAAAAAATTTCTATTTTTAGAAAGTTTCCAAAAATAGAAATTTTCCTAAAATTTGGGGCTGAAAAACTGAGATCTAGGTTTTGCAGACTTAGTCGCTTTGAGTAGACCCAGATCATCAGATTTCGAAAATTTCGAGTTTTTGACCCTCATGCAAGACATGCAAATTCCCAATTTTGACCTTTTTGACAATTTAACAAGAATTTTGACCATTTCTTCAAAATGCCTAAGTGTAGCAAAAAATTTAATTTGGGGTACAACAATTACCAGCAAATAGTGGTGTCTAGGACTTGTGCACAGTAGTTTGGAGAGGCGTGGGAGTATGTCTGCTGATTATGTGATTTTCTGAAGGTTCTGAGTCAAGACATAATTGCTGTTTGCATTTCAGTCTTCCCTACATTTCTAGGTTTGAGCAGAACACTACTATATGTTTGTTAAATGTCATTATCTGCCCAGAATACCAGGTTACTACAATATTGTGAACTGAAACAGAATTTCTGAGTGTATGAATTTATAATCAGATTAGCAACTTGCCTTCTGAGAATGCATTTTTTATGTTGTAAGAGTCTACAGGCGCATGGGCATATTGTATTCTTAGCTTTCAGCTTGTTCTGTAAGAGCTGTTATAATTAACATCAGTTCATCAAATGAAACATTAGTTATCTGTGAGCGAATAATATGCATATTGATTATCAGATTTAGACATATGCTCTCTCTGAGTTATCCTATCAAAGTATATACATGAAATCAGGAAGTTGTATTTGAATACAATCAATATATATTTATATTTGCCAATTCATATCACCTCTGTAAACACTCAGTCAATAAGCATACAAACTGTTTGACAAAATGTCCTATCTGACAAACTGAAATTAATCAAGCAAAATAAAAATAAAAAGATTGTTCCATTTTGGGGTGGGACATTACACTCTTTTATTACCTTCAAGGCAATATACTCTTCTCTATTGTTATATTGGATTTGAATGATGCTTTAACTCTCTATTCTCTCAAATCTTCACTCTCATGGAGATACTTGTAAATGTCATATTTATGTGCATGGATTAAAGGTATGCAGTCTTTCATCGTCTAGGATCTTGAACATTTCCCACAATTATGTAGATGCCAATTCATTACTTTCCCTTGATACCAATCTATTGGACAAGTGGATTCTTCTCTTCAAGTTTTGTGATACTTAATCTTT
Source organism: Sequoia sempervirens (assembly GCA_007258455.2). Classification (NCBI taxonomy): domain Eukaryota; kingdom Viridiplantae; phylum Streptophyta; class Pinopsida; order Cupressales; family Cupressaceae; genus Sequoia; species Sequoia sempervirens. The sequence continues at coordinate 217,248,099 of VDFB02271358.1, forward strand.
TGAATTATCTTCTCCATGGGGCTGAAGAATAATACCATACTTAGCTCCCTCTGAAATTGTGCTTCTCCTTATGGACTAGCAGATATCTCTTGTGCATGTAATGACATTTGCACTTTCATAGATTTATCCTTCTCACTGTCTTGTTCTTGTTTCCTTCTCCAGACTTTTATAGACTTTCCTTTTTGTTTGGTCATGGTATCTTCCATCTTGTGCTGTCTAGGTGATTTCACAAAGCTACTTCTAGAATATCGTGCAATATGTCCATAGTTATTGCAATTGTAGCATACAACACTACAATTCACTAGAGGAGCATAGGAATTATAGTTTCTACCTGTCCATCCATAAGAATTTCTATTTCTGTTCCATCCATCATTATATCTCATATGTGTTCTACAATCTTTTACCTTGTGACCAAAATTATTGCATGAATAGCAAAAGCCATAAAATAAATTCTGAAACCTGGTCTTATACACTTGCTTTGGTGGGAAGGACTTTCTGAACGTGTCCTTTTTGGCCTTCAAAGGTGTGCCTGATTTCTGTGAAGCATGACTCTCTTCCTTCTTGTTGTCTTCCTTTTTGGCATGTGCATAGCCTTTTGGATTTTCTTCATATATCTTCTTTGGGGATTGTGTGGTTTTTGAGCTTTGACCTTCTTCATAACGAATACCACCCTTATTGTAAGTTGGCCTTTGCTTATTGATAACTCATTTAACATTTCCGTACTCTTTTCATTCTTCAAGCTTCTGTTTAATTGAGAAATCTAACCTTTCACAACTTTCTTCCGATTCTCTCAATTGGATTTTTACATCTTGAATTCTTTTCTCTTCTTCAATTTGGATTTTCAAATTGATAATTGTTTGCTCTGCTTCCTTTATTTGATCTTTCAAATCAATGATCACCTTCTCGGATTTTTCTTGTATTTTGATCTTTTTTACATTCTTCTTGAAATAGCTGCTTGTACTTTAAATTCGTCTTCCTAAGTCTCAATTTCGTCTATGGCACGATAGAGTTATTCCTCAAAGCTTTCTTCATCATTATCTTCATAATCAGATTTGATATTCTCATCCTCATGTGAGTGCTTGTTTTCTTTATCATCATTTTCAATGATATCGCCTTCTGTTTCAAATGCCATAAAAAGCTATTCCCCTGTTTCAAGCAACTTAGTTTTGGAATATCAATTACACGTGTTCAGTGAATCCAGTTTTGAAGCTTGACCACAAATGATTGTGTTTATTTCCTTAATACCCTTTTTAGACCTTTCTTCTCAAGCCCCTTAATTACATTTTTTATTTTTATAAACTTTTCTCCACACATCAACAAACCCACTTTTGGAGCCAAACATAATACATTTTGCTAGAAAGCAAGGCAACGAGTTTATAGTTTCTTTTAGGCTGCCATGAAAAATACAGTTCATATATAAACCCCCACAGAGTTAAGTGGTAGAAAAGAAACCGAGGATTTGCAACATTGAAAATGAAAAACATACCAACGGGCGTAGAATGCGATCCACCTCCAGTATTATATCTTCTATTTGGCAACCTCTACCACGATCTTTATAATGTGAGAATAATTGGAATGCATGGAGCAAATCATATGTACGTGGATAAGTAGAAAATGGCTCACACCTGCAACAGATACTCACAATTATAAGACTGCATTACCTTAAGTAAAATACAATGCTAATGCATGAATTTAGAGAAACCTCAAAAAATAATTTAGATATGGATGAGTGCAAAATCAAAACTACCCACCAATCATGAAAGGAACCAATCAAGCCTCTGTCATAGATTGCAGGTAATGTATTCCTCAAGGTTGAAGGGACTACATTAATAACCCAAACTGGTTTTTTGCTTAAAGCAACAGCAAACCCACCATAGAGAGAATTCATATCCATTACATTTCGAATATCATGCTCGCTAACATTCAAAAGGTTCCAGTATTCTTCTACTTGCTTCTGCCAAAATGCTGTATCTGCACTGAAATCCATAGCAGTGATTCCTGTAAAAAAACCACCAGTTTGTATATTTATTTTATTGATAATAGTAAAATTAAAGTATTTTGTGTTCACAATCTGATGTATGTTGATACTTGATGAGGAAGAAAAAACAATATAAAATGCTTATGAATTATCATCTTCACTAACGTCTATCTAATGCATGCAAATATTTAAGGCATAGATCAACGAAATGCCAACTCCATCCCTAGAAATATCTTACTTACAATTTTGCTTTTAGAGGTCATACGAAAAATTCAAGAACAATGGAATGCCAAGTAAGTCACTAGAAATAAAAAAAAACTTGAAACAAGAATGTTTTATGTTCATAACTGATTGAAAAAGGATTTAGAAAACATATTAACTCCCATCAGTATTGATGATCTTCAACATAATATTCTCTTATATCTGCCTAGCCTCTTATGCTACAACAATTTGTATATATTAAAAATATTTCTGACAGACATAAGCATATTATTTGACAATATGGACACCCAGCTAGTGAACACAGATTCAGAAAACATACTAATTCCCATCAGTACTGATGATCTAGCACAAAACAGTCTCTTCCATCTGCCTGGCCTCTAACGCCACAACAATTGGCATATATTACAGATATTTCTGAAAGACATAAGCATACTATTTGACAGTATGACAGTAAATTAGAGCTTATTGTGTCAAAAATTCAACTGCATAGTCGGACATTTGGACACAATATTGTGATTTAATAGTTCTTTTGTCAATGTTTAGTCAAATCTGGAAATTTAACCTCCAGGCTCCAACTAATGAGCAAAGAAAGAAAGATATTCAATTAAAGGCATTTGAAATATTGAGCTTAATAAATATTGCCAGTTGTTTCTAATGTTTTAAACTGTGAAGGACCTCCCGAGCTATGATTTTTCCATCAAAAATTTGTTGTAGCTTGTCATTCGATAACCTACTTAGGAGGGAAATTTGGTTACCATGCAAGGAGATTTGGTGGGCATCCATATAGCATTATCCACTATCCAACCCCATACATCATCCACTCCCAATATTTCAGTCAATTAGGATGGACTGTTGGGGCAACCAAATGCTAGCCACTTATTTTGGATCTTGAAATCTGGTACCAAAAGTAGACATGCAGAAGTTCAATGGAAAGGATCTAGTCATTTGGATTAACTAGATGATATCTTTTTTGATATTCATCAAATCCCATGTGAACAAAAGGTTACGATAGCCTCCTTATACCTGAAATCTAAACAATTCATTTGGTATAGATGGTATCTTGATTTGCTTCGAAGATTCGGCATGGTTGATTGCAACCATTTCAGTTAGGCGTCATACTATCTATCAGTTGCACTGCACCAACAATTGATGCTACATTGTATCGACAGTGGGTTGGCAATTGTTTGTACTTGACACAATTGTCTTGATATGTCCTTTGTAGTTGGAATTTGTAGTTAGAAAACTAATTATATTAGTTGTTGTCAGAATAGTTAGTTCTTGAATGTAAATAGTTGGAAGGTATTGATGGTTGGCAGTTCTCAGCAACCGTCGGCCACTTTATATACCCCTATTGTAATCGAGAATGGGGACCACATGTATGAAAATTCCTTGAACAAAATTGTGTAAACTGTGAATGAAATAGACTAATAAATCATTGTGTAATTGCTATTATGATATCTAATAGTTTCTGGTATTTATTATACTGTTTACTCTGTGATAATTGAATAAATAGACTTAGGTAGTAAACATTTGGCATTGCTGCCTATAAAAATCCTGGTAAGATACGAAGTAAGGTCGAGAAAAATGGCAATATAAATGGAGCAATCAGTACAAGCTAACGAAGAAAGAGATGACGATCTTACACAAGATCTTGTGAACCTGTGGGAGATATCCATCAAGGAGCATGTTTGGAGGGAATCTGTCAAAGACAGATCCCTCAGGACGTGATTTGAAACAACTTATAAGTAAATGACGAGGTAGACCATCTGTTGAATTGATTACCAAGACTCCTTGCACGACACTTTATCATTCTACAAGACCTCAGGGCAGAGAAAGAACAAGAATGTCATCAGTAAATACTACAATGATACTAGGAAAGGAACCGAAGGGAAGAAGAGGAACGTGGTACCAACCAATGATGCACTTCCAGAAATTAATGCCCTTATACCTGAATAAGGAAGAGAAAAGATCACAAAGTGGTCACAAACCATTGGAGGAAATAATTAGAAGATCCATAAGGATAAAGGAACAAAGGGAACGAAGGAGAAGATTGAAGGGAATAGTCGAGGGAATTGAAGGGTTTTTGACCAAAAGCCCAAGCCCATCAAGGAGTAAAAGCCGAAGCGTAAGCCGAAGTTGTAGTTGAGAAGAGAAAAAAACCTTCATGATTGAAGAATATACGAAGGGAGAGTGGGAGGATGTAAAGACCCTGACCTGTGGTGTATGATTTTTTTTCTTTCTGTTTTGGTTTTGCCTTGAACTGATAATTTTCTTTCCTTGTTTCAGGTGAATGTAGTTTGAGATTGCAAGTGTAGGCATTCAAAGATTTTTCATACATGGGAAATAACAACGTAATGCACCTTGATATTCATTGTTTTGAAACTGAAATATTTCTGCAATAAAGACTTCTTGCTATGGACAAACTCATTTAACAGTAGCTGAACAATACCTACAGTTAACTCGACATCCTAATCAAAGAGTAGATGAGAGTACGATTTTTGTAACAGCAGCATAAACATTCATTTGCCTCAATACCCAGCTGGAACAGCATACATAAATATAAATTTCTGAGTGTTATATAAACTGAAATACAGTTACAGCAACACACCCAAACTCAGAATGTTCACATAAGGAAGTGCATTACAATTTTGAGGGGCAATACTATGGTCTTTTTCTAACCAAAGGTCTGATTTATTGAAATATACCGAGTCAATTTTTTTCAATTTTTATCAAGTACACAACAATGCAGAGAGCACCCGTTAGGGTTAGATAATTCAAACCAGCAGATTACAAATAACTCATTGAAAAGAATGCGCACTCAATCTCAACAAGAGAGAGGCTGTCATATGGCAAGAGGATCGTTAGTGCCTTAAACAAAGATGCAACTGAAGGTAACTCTAACCAAGAATGTGTCCGCGAAAGACGAACATATGGTCAGAGGATCTTCTACGCTACAAATACTGAAAACAAACTCAACACCAAGCATGTGCTACCCAATCCAGTATGGAGAGGAGGCGACCATATGGTGGAGTGCAAAGAATTACAATGCTATTAAGGGAAATAAGCAAGAATGCCAAAAGTAAACTCAACACCCAGAATGTGTTTTCAAACCCGAAGTGGGAATGGAGCTACCATAGGGCGGAGATATAAAGAATTACAAAGCACTTCAGAATGTAAAGTAATCGTTACAAAACATGATAAGCAAGATTGGAGAACTGCTGACAGTACTACTGTTCAGCTTACAATATGAAGAGCAATCGCCTGCCAAGGGCATAGAATTAGAGCAATACAGCGTACATCAATAAAGAGGATTCTCCTTGCTTAACAAGAATGCTAAGACCCTGTACTTCACTCCAAAACCAAACTGAAAATTCTGTTTTAAACAGATTTGCACTTTCAAAAGGTAAACCAGCAACCTATCATCACACTAAATTGATCATATCTCTCTCAATACTCACTCATTTAACTTGAAATCAGTTGCAAAACATTCTAATGATGATGACAATGAAGATGGATCACAAAAACTTCTCACAAAGACCCCTATTTATTTTGCACGACTTCCAAAGCACTTACAAAGTGAAATTGCCTGCAAGCAAGGGCGATTTACTTTAGATAATTCATAGACTTCAAATAAAATTCTAGAAACTTGCACATATGGTCGCCCTACATAGGAAAATAGATTGGAACAGTACCCAGAACAATATTATTTCTGTTTCTTGAGTTGTGAGTAAAAACAACCTACAGCCATACAAACCAGCAACTCTAAAATTGACAGAAAATACAATAACTCAACTACAGAATGTGAGAAGAACCAACTACAATGAAAGGAAACCAACTACAACTAAACCTCTCAACTAGTTGCTGTCTTTCAAGCAAGAAGAAGAGCCAAGCTAGGAGGCTTACATTCCTCGAAGCAATCCCAAAGCCAATCCGGCAGCATAACTTTGCAAATTCATCAGATAAACAAAATGAGGACCCCGAGCTCCAATTTATAACTTTAGAAGAGCTTTCTAGAAACCTCCAAGAAGGGCGCCACCTCAAAGATTCTTTTAGGTCATTGACTTGTCTTTTGTCTTCACCCTTAGGATGGCGTACTTGCTTAAGAAGATAAATTTCACTTTTTAAATAAAATATTTGGCTCACCCAAAGTTGGCGTCCAAACTCCTTGAGCAATATTTGGCTTTTAGAAATATTAAAATATTTCCTCCATGTGAAAATACCCTTCAATGTCCCCCTTTTAAAGACAATATTAATTCATGATGCTAGAACAAGGAATTATAATGTTAAATTATAACATTATAATATAAAATATCTTATATCACCATGGAAATGCATCAGAAGCCAAATTCAACCATACCGTCTGAACAGACTGCCATAGTGAAGCCTACTGATTAGGAGTCAACAAGTCAACTGCTAAAAATAGAATTTACTAAAAATAGTAAATCCATGTAATTGCTCAGAATGCCGAACCGAAACCACCAACGCGAAGCTCTCAGAAAACCCAGAAGGAATCCGTAATCCAAGTTCAACATTTCCAAGTGTAAGCTCCGCAAAAAGACGAAAATGTCCTCCAGGAAGTTTGGAAACTCTGATTCGAGCTTCTGCTTAGCCTACGAGTTCCCAGAAATAGGCTAAATCCAAATGAAGAGCGTACGACTAAATTGGGGACATTACAGCCCGCCCTTCCCAAAATTGCTTGTCCTCAAGCAATGCCACCACAACTCTAGAAAAACTCAAACTGCACCAAAACCAAACCAAGTACAATCCCAGGGTCCCATATGTGTCTAAAGGAGGACCCACCATGCTGATGCTACACTACTCTGATCACAATAGTGAAACCATAGTGCCCAAAACACTTTGAATCTTCAAAATCAACAATGCCACTATTTATCACAAACCCGGGCATTGGAAAAGATAGTCTACTCAACTCAAAATTGTAATCCTCGGCATATCTCCCCAAGGTATCTAACACAGCCAAAACTGCAAATGTGACCTCTCTAAATCTTCTTGCAAAGAGGAAAGCAATCCTTTGCAAGAGCTCATCAAACTCAAACTCGTGACTCCACATGAATCGACTATGCCTTCCCTGAATTATTCTGATGCAACCACGAAGATTTCTGAAAACTTTTACAGTTCCCACTCCAAGAGCCTCAGAATGGTGAACCAAAGCATGTGAAAGATTGCTGTCCTGAACCCACACTACGAGTAAACTGTCAAAGTTCACATCACAAACCTTCAAAAGATGAATTTGGAGAGTAGGAAAGGTGTGAAGGAACAAATAATTGTTGCTGATCAAGGCTGGGACCAGCGTAGTGCAATCTGATTCAAGCCTCCTACACAAGGAAAAACAGCAGCACCAAACAAATTCCCAAATGTGAGATTGTGAGATGAGCATTGAGTTGCAAGGTGACACCTCCCAAGTGGCTGGAGAACAAACTAGAGCAATGTCCAACTGGAAACTACCACCTTTTTGGCAAGAAGTGATGAACCAACTCTCTTGAATGAGAGTAACTCCCCATGTACGGTGACTAGTCTGACTCCAATCAGCAAGCACAAGTCTCAAAATCTGCTCTTGTCTTAGCCAAGGATCGCTCTCAAGAGCAATCAATCGTTCATCTCTCCGACCCTTACTCAAAATTTCTCTCCAATCCATTTGTTCATCAACAAATGGAACCATCAAGGGGCTGGTAAAGAAAGTAACAACACCATTAATACTGAAATTTTGATCCTTATCCCTCCAAAAATTCTTCTTTCCACAAGTAATAAGCTCTATCAACCCATATTGAGGATCCCAAGCATGGATACCTAACTGAAAGTGATTTCCAACATACTGAAAAGAAAACTCAACACATCCCCAAGTGCTAGTAAGGATCAAGTGCATACTGAAGAGATTGATGCCTCCGCTAGTGAACCTTTGAAGCCTATCCATGAAAGCTTCAACAACATTGGAGCATGAAATATTAAATGAGCTCAAATCCAAATCCAAAAATAGACTAATATGTGCCAAAGTATTGTTCAACCAAAGGGATGGATTGACAAGCATGCAAACACCAAGTTCTGGTCCATCTTTCTTCCCTTCTTCATGAGTAACAAGACTAAAATCTTCGCTTCTTGCTGCTGTAATGAAGTTACCAGCAGCTACCAAGTCTTGCCTTGTTAACACCTTGGTGTCAAAGATGTTGAAATCTCCTCGAATCAACACTTCCCATGTAGAGACTTCATCCTCAAACCCACTTATGCATTCATTATGAAAAAGCCTTGGAAGACTATTAATCACAAAGTGTGGCACCTCCTCAAGTAATGATATCAAAGCATCCATAGATTGGGGTTTATACTTGACCTCGTGCTCGGTCACCTCACCACATGACTCATTTCTCAAGTCAAAGAGAGGATTGGCAAAAGTTGCCTCAACTCCTACTTCAAAGAGAGGATTGTCAAAGACTTGGAAGTCATCCCTTTCACCTTGCTGTTCCAAATCTGCACATGCAACCTTTGATCTTCTTGTGAAACCTTCAAGATCAAACTCCTCTAGAATACTATCAAGCTCGCCAATTACTTGCTTGATTTCTTCAACTCTTTGCTCATTCTCTCGCTCCCTGAAGAGTTTGGAATCAGCAAACTGGTCTTCAACCTTTCTTAGAGCCAACTGAGTTTCTTTCAACTTGTCCTTTGTTGATTTAAGCTCCAAAGTGAGCTCATCAACCATACTCTCCCTTTCTTCGAAAACACTGAAGGTCTTCTTTGCAGATTCAACGACATGATCTCTATCTTCAATCAAGCATATGTACTCGGATTTCATGGTCTCCAAGGAATCTTTGATTAGTTGCAAATTGGGAAGAGCAACTTCATCCGTGACTCCTCTTCGCCTTTCTTCCAACTGAGCCTCCCAAATAAGCCCTTCAATCAGACTATGTGTGCGATCAAATCTAGATAGAGCTCGCACTTCATCTTCAACGGACACCTCAGGTTGGCCTTCACACTCATAAGAATGCGAAGATGGTGAATTGTTGGTTGGCTGCTCTTCAAAATCAGAACTTTGTTTTGTGACATCGCTGTCCTTAGAGCTGCTCCAACCTTCTTGTCTTTCACCCTCAACTAACGGAGAATGTTCAGTGTCATGGAGAGGAACATACTCCACAGTTTCTTCAACCTCAAGCTTGCAATCAGCTTCTTGCATTGGTAGATCAGCCTTGTGTTCTAAAACCACGTTAAACCTTTCTTCTTCAAGAGCCGTAAGGTCTTCAAGCTCTTCATCCACCTCACTGTCTTCTTGACCAAAGGCTATGGCAGCCCCTGACTCAAACGAACAATCATTGAATGCTGATTTGAAAGTTTCGGAAGTAACAACATCCTCCTTGGTGGCTGCAATCAACTTGAAGGGATCACCATGGAGCTCTTCAGAGTAAGCTTCTTCATCAAAAACAACTTCTCCTTCGGCCTCCTCATAGCTTGCAATGCAGACAATATTTTGGTCTTCATCAGGATCAAAGGGAAACTTATCCCACACAGGTTCTTTGTCATACCTTGAAGCCAACACACTCGGATCCCACATGCTAACGGGTTGATTGAGATGGTCAACAGGAAATTGCTTATCATGCTCCTCACGAAGAGATGACTCTTTGAATAAGTCAACTCCCAAATCACTTAAGTTGAAATCTTCACTAGTAGCTCCCTCCAAGAGCTTAGTTTGATGATCAAGCCCAATACCTCCCATCTCACTATCATTGTACTGAAAATTAAAGTCATCAAAGCTGATTGCTTTGAATATTTTTTCATTCTTTTCTCCATTGGAATTATCATAAGTAGATGTGTTGCTGATTTTGTCATTAGCATCTTCATACTTACCCAAGAAGTCTTCTTGGTCTCTTGACATAAATTTATCTTGTGTAAACTCATGAGCTTTTTGGCCAGCAACATAAAAAGAATTATCCATCACCACATCTTCAACAAATGGAGGCATAAACACTATGGAATCTTTACCAATAATATCATTATGGTAATGATCAAAAGCTGGTTCAAGGACACCACTAGTGTTTTCTTCATCTTGTTCTTCTTCAACGAACTCATCCCACACAACTGTCATACCAACATTTTTTGTGAAGCCTTTAGCCTCAAGACCTTCATTGGATGTATTTTCATTAGAACTCAAGACTGCTGTTATGTTCTTTTCACTGAACTGTTCTTCATCACTTCCTATCACATGCAAGTCTAAGGGAGTATTTTGGGGTTCTTCCACACACTTTTCAACTGTCAGAGTTTCTTCATCAAGCTCACGATCAATATGAGGTGACATGTGCACCTTGCTATCCCGGCTTTCAGACCTAGCATAAATCTTTCTGATTCCCCACCTTATGTCAGGATCCTTCATTAGCGTAAACAGTTCATGCATTAACTCAAGTAGAGACTTCTCTGTAGTCATCTCTCTCTGCACGTAGTGTCTGGTATCTCTGTCACTCATCTGTCAAGTGAACTTTGTTGGGCACAGGATGGCAGGATCTTGGCTCTGATACCACTGAAATATACCGAGCCAATTTTTTTCAATTTTTATCATGTACACAACAATGCAGAGAGCACCCGTTAGGGTTAGATAATTCAAACCAGCAGATTACAAATAACTCATTGCCAAAAATGCGCACTCAATCTCAACAAGAGAGAGGCTGTCATATGGCAAGAGGATCGTTAGTGCCTTAAACAAAGATGCAACTGAAGGTAACTCTAACCAAGAATGTGTTCGCGAAGGACGAACATATGGTCAGAGGATCTTCTACGCTACAAATACTGAAAACAAACTCAACACCAAGCATGCGCTACCCAATCTAGTATGGAGAGGAGGCGACCATATGGTGGAGTGCAAAGAATTACAATGCTATTAAGGGAAATAAGCAAGAATGCTAAAAGTAAACTCAACACCCAGAATGTGCTTTCAAACCCGGAGTGGGAATGGAGCTACCATAGGGTGGAGATATAAAGAATTACAAAGCACTTCAGAATGTAAAGTAATCGTTACAAAACATGATAAGCAAGATTAGAGAACTGCTGACAGTACTACTGTTCAGCTTACAATATGAAGAGCAATCGCCTGCCAAGGGCATAGAATTAGAGCAATACAGTGTACATCAATAAAGAGGATTCTCCTTGCTTAACAAGAATGCTAAGACCCTTTACTTCACTAGAAAACCAAACTGAAAATTCTGTTTTAAACAGATCTGTACTTTTAAAAGGTAAACTAGCAACCTATCATCACACTAAATTGATCATATCTCTCTCAATACTCACTCATTTAACTTGAAATCAGTTGCAAAACATTCTAATAATGATGACAATGAAGATAGATCACAAAAACTTCTCACAAAGACCCCTATTTATTTTGCACGACTTCCAAAGCACTTACAAAGTGAAATTGCCTGCAAGCAAGGGCAATTTACTTTAGATAATTCATAGACTTCAAATAAAATTCTGGAAACTTGCACATATGGTCGCCCTACATAGGAAAATAGATTGGAACAGTACCCAGAACAATATTATTTCTGTTTCTTGAGTTGTGAGTAAAAACAACCTACAACCATACAAACCAGCAACTCTAAAATTGACAGAAAATACAATAACTCAACTACAGAATGTGAGAAGAACCAACTACAATGAAAGGAAACCAACTACAACTAAACCTCTCAACTAGTTGTTGTCTTTCAAGCAAGAAGAAGAGCCAAGCTAGGAGGCTTACATTCCTCGAAGCAATCCCAAACCAATCCGGCAGCATAACTTTGCAAATTCATCAGATAAACAAAATGAGGACCCCGAGCTCCAATTTATAACTTCAGAAGAGCTTTCTAGAAACCTCCAAGAAGGGCGCCACCTCAAAGATTCTTTTAGGTCATTGACTTGTCTTTTGTCTTCACCCTTAGGATGGCGTACTTGCTTAAGAAGATAAATTTCACTTTTTAAATAAAATATTTGGCTCACCCAAAGTTGGCGTCCAAACTCCTTGAGCAATATTTGGCTTTAGAAATATTAAAATATTTCCTCCATGTGAAAATACCCTTCAATGTCCCCCTTTTAAAGACAATATTAATTCATGATGCTAGAACAAGGAATTATAATGTTAAATTATAACATTATAATATAAAATATCTTATATCACCATGGAAATGCATCAGAAGCCAAATTCAACCATACCGTCTGAACAGACTGCCATAGTGAAGCCTACTGATTAGGAGTCAACAAGTCAACTGCTAAAAATAGTAAATCCATGTAATTGCTCAGAATGCCGAACCGAAACCACCAACGCGAAGCTCTCAGAAAACCCAGAAGGAATCCGCAATCCAAGTTCAACATTTCCAAGTGTAAGCTCCGCAAAAAGACGAAAATGTCCTCCAAGAAGTTTGGAAACTCTGATTCGAGCTTCTGCTTAGCCTACGAGTTCCCAGAAATAGGCTAAATCCAAATGAAGAGCGTAGGACTAAATTGGGGACATTACATTTATAATGTTGGTAAACTCAGGAATTCACATCAGATTTATATGACACCAAACTGACCACAAACTGACCACAGATAATTTTCTAAGCAATATTGATGGCAGAAATGACATTCTAGAGTGCCCAGATTTGTGAATGCATTGACTAATTTAGAGACTACTGATCCCTTCAGTTGAGCAAGCAAATTCTACAATAAGGCACGTCTTTTGCATTACTCATCTAACAAACATTGTGGAATTACATACAGCAATGAAAGAGCAACCAGACCTCAAAATTTTGGCTTACCAAGATTTTTCTGTTTACAAGTTCGTGAAGTATGCCTTCAGTCAAGAAAAAAAGAAATTTTGGACCACATTGAATCAATCTATGAAAAGAAATAATTACTCACAGAGCCCATCAGCTGATAACTAAACATTTTTGTTGATATTTCAGGAAGTTACATTATACAAACAATGAATAGCATACTCCACAGAAAGATCAATAATAATTTTGAATCATTAATTGAATGACTAAGAAACAAAATTGATCAAGGAATTGGCAGAGGAGGTCAGGGGCATCCCTTTGGTATAGAATGCATAATATTGAATTGAATTTGTCATGGTATAGTTGAAGTAAAATGTAGAATTCATCCCAAAAATTAGTGAACAAGGCCACTAAACAAATATACAATGTCTGGGAATTCTCCTTAAGATGAGAAATATTTGCCAACAAATAAAAAATTTCAAGATAAAAAAGACAATTTCAGGATATTCCGACTCCTTAAAATAGGGAATTCCCCATGTTCAAGTGAGAGTTTGATCATCACCCCAGACATTACAGATTGCTTCCTGAAGATAAACACTATTAATAAAGCAGGACACAAAGGAAAAGATGGTAAAGGAAGGATGGGAACCACACAATAAGGCCTCAGAAACAATGATGTAGCTTAATTTGAAATTTTGTGTAGTTTGTGTTCAATTTGATCAATGCTCATATTTAGGTATAGATGCTTTGGACAATAGATGATCTAAAATAGTCCTTTTTACTATACATATAAATCTGTTGAAAATATTGGTCATGTATCCTTCAGCATGTTTTTAATTTTTTAAAACATAATTGAGAGAAGATATCATGAATAGAGGTTTTTTTTTAAAACAAAATCATGATAATGCACACAAGAAAACAAGGAGATATGGGTCAGAAAAGTATATAAGATATGGTAGGATTTAGTAACATGTTCACTTCTTAAAAAAGCTATATCAAATAACTCAAAGATTCTCCAAAATTGATAAGCATTTATTAGGGTAAATACTTTACTATTCATCTGATAATAGAAAAACAATCCAAAAGTTTCACCGAGTAAAAACTAAATTGATTATGTAATGTCCCCTTCCGAGGAGTAATCCAGAGTGACTAATTAACCTATTTTATTCTCGTAGGCTAAAGTCAGGCAAAGAGGGAATTTTATTTAATTATTTAATATTATCTAATCAAACTCATTTTATGGGTAATATTATTTAATTAATTTAATAAGTTCATAAAGTGACTTAAGCCAAATATTTAATGGAGTTTAATAATGTCACTTTATTTCCCCAAATTAAAATGAAATATTAGAAGTGCAGGAATTTGAAAAGTTCTTCTAGTGGCTTCGGGAATTAATACAAAAGTGCTTTTGGAAGCTCATTTTGAGTTATGCTTGATTAATCTTTTGATGAAATTGGAGAGTTCTTGGAAAACAAACCCTTGGACGAAAATTTGAGGAACTGCTGGTTTCGATAGTGCAAGATTCTACCCTAGCTGGTTGTTGAAGAGATCATTCAGATTTCTTGATGTGGTTTGAGCGATTGTAGTTTCAAAAATTCATGAAGTCTTGTCCAAGATGAATTTATGGGTTTTGAAGGTTAGCTGAAAAGGCAAAATGGTCTGAATAGAAAATTATTTCCTTGCAGCAGATAGCCGTATTTTGTGATAAACAGGTTGCATTATTCAAGAAAAGGGGCAGACGGATTTATTCCTAAGATGGGTCGATATTAAGGTGCTAGTCATTAAGGAATCGTGACAATAGAATGCCTGAAATATTAAGGCGATGCCTATGATTTGGAAATATTCATATAAGTCTGGTGTGGCAAATCTTGGCAGCTCCGGGTCCTTTGGAAAAACCATACAGAGGTTGCAAGGAAAATGTAATGTCCCCGTTTTTAGCACTTCACTTTTCAGTGATTGATAGCCTATTCCCAGTGTGTTGTCGGCTAGTGAGTGGCAAAATTAGGGTTTTGCATTTTGGAGGATGCTTTTGCTCGAGGTTGGTTGTTTTAATGGCGGATTCTTTCTAGGTTTTCAGAGAGCTTCGCAGTGGTATGTTTTTCTTGGCATTCCGAGCACTTTCTGGAATTTACTATTTTTAGTAAATTCTATTTCTGGAAGTGGTCCTGTTGGTTTCGGCACGGTTGGCTTTCTACTTCAGACTGATCAGTTGGCTTACTCATTTTTGGCTTTGGGGCACAATTGGAGAGATAAGTCGAATTATTTCAATTAAGTCATGTTTTAATGTTATATTTTAACATTGACCCCCCCTTGGCCTAGCAACTTCACTTTAAGTTGTTTTTAAAAGATGTTCTTTTTGGGTGGCACTTCATTGAAGGAAATTAATTATATTTCTTATAAAGAAGTTTAATTCAAGCATAAATTGGACGCCAACTTCAAGGAAGAAATAAAGTGATATTAAAAGTCAAAGTTGTGCTTGGGAAAGTGGGACGCCACCTATTGGAGAATTAGGGTTTGATTCAAAAAAGAAGATTAGGGTTTCGAGACGGGTCAACTGGAAATTATAAAAGGAAGCCATTGGTTCTCTTTGAATTATCTTTTGTCTACAGGAATGTTATGCTGCCAGATTGGCTTTGGGATTGCTTCGAGGAATGAAGGCCTCCTAGCTTGGCTCTTCTTCTTGCTTGAAAGACAGCAACTAGTTGAGAGGTTTGAGTGTTATTGATTTGTCTTTTCAGTTATAGTTGGTTTCCTATCCTTCGTAGTTGAGTTTTATCATTTCCTGTCAATTCCAGAGTTGCTGGTCATGACTGCTGAATGTATATTTCTGCTCACAAGTCTCAAATCTTAAACATTCTCATTCTGGGTATTGTCTCATTGTGTTTCCCTGTTGGAGGCGCCCCTTCATGAATATTTGCAGATTTTAATACGAAGTTTATGATTTTATAATGCAAATTCGTCATTCCTTGAAGGCCGTACTTTCTGGAGTGCCTTGGGATTCGTGTCAGTAATTAATAACCACTTTTAGATGCCATTTCTTATTACTAAGTTAGGCGCCATCATTTTGAAGGTCTATTGCATCAGATTTGAGATCATTTGGGTGAGAAATGAGAGAGTTATGAGCATTTTGACAAGGATCTATGTTGCTGGTTATATATTTTAAAGTGCAGGTCTGTCATAATCAGATTTGAGAAATCTGCATTATCCTTCTTGGATTGGTGTTAGGAAATCATTAAAGGCTTTGTAAAAGATTCCTTGTTGTTGCAGCAATTTGAAGAGTTCTAATACTTGATCTTGCAGGCATTTAAATATTCATTGTAAGCTGAACAGTAGTACTGTCAGCATTTCTCTCAGTCTTACTTTACATTTTGTATACGCAATTGTATTTCTTTATATCTCCGTCATATGGTAGCTCCCATTCCGTCTCGGGTTCGAAAGCACATTCTTGACGTCGAGTACTTCAGCATTCTTGCTTATTTCCCTTATTAGCATTGTAATTCTGAGCACTCCACCATATGGTCGCCTCCTTTCCATACTGGATTGGGTAGCACATGCTTGGTGTTGAGTTTGTTTTCAGTACTTGTAGCGTAGAAGATCCTCTGACCATATGTTTGTCCTTCGCGGACACATTCTTGGTTAGAGTTACCTTCAGTTGCATTTTGTTTAAGGCACTGACGCTCCTCTTGCCATATGACAGCCTCTCTCTTGTTGAGATTAAGTGCGCATTCTTGGCAACGAGTTATTTGTAATTTTCTGGTTTGATTTATCTAACCCTAACGGGTGCTCTCTGCATTGTTGTGTACTTGGTAAAAAATGAAAAAAATTGGCTCGGAATATTTCAGAAAATCGTGGGGGATAAAGTGACAAGTGTCGCTGCTAACCACCCAAGGGTTCAATAGGAATCGAGGAAGGAAGCGCCGCCATCCCTTTGCGAGTCGAAGACATTTTGGTAGAGTTTTGGGAGCTCAAGACTTTGGTGGGGCCATCGTTTAAAAGAGTCTGCTGCGCCGTACAAGATCATGGGTACGTATAGCCAGCAGTTAATATTTGAATCATTTCTGAATATTTAAATTAGATTGAGCTGCCAGTATTTCTCCTGTGTAAACTGTATCAGCAGTTGCAATATCCATTAAGCTGGAAATTTATATTAATATTGTAACCTGCATTATATGAAATTTGAAAAAAAGTCTATTGTTCTGGAAACTATTCAAACTCCTCCAGGCCACTGGAAAACTCTTTAGAACAAATCAATGCAAAGTGTTTGATGAATTACCTGTGCTATGAAAGTCTGTAAAACCGCATAAGAAGTTTACTTTGGGAAAAAAAATAATTAGTTCAGGATATTTCAGATTACCTGTTTTCTCGAGTCTTTTAGGAAAGACTGATAGGCGCTCTCGCAAGGGAGGAAGTTGCTGAATACTTTCTTTTTTGGGACTTAAAGTTAAGCAATTTTGTAAATTTTTATTCCACGATTGATCTGGATCATCTGACTGGTCACATAAAACCAAGCTTTTTGACTGTGCTTTCTGAAGTTGGCATTCCCTGTCACCTGGCTTAAACCAAATTGCAGTTTGAACTTGACGTGCAATCAGTTTCCAGCACATTGAATTTGTCAGATTAGTCAGTTTCTCCCATTGAAGTGGGAAGTCTTTATCCTTCCTGTAAGCAGGTGGTGCAGAATAAACAAAGTAACCCTTTGGTCTCAAAAGTCGGTCCACTTCTTTAAGCAGAATGCCATCTACACATATTCAAGAAGCCCAAACAATTGATGTTAAAATATAATATGGTCCATATGAAAAACTTGTGAAATTGTAAAATTTCAACACTGATTGGATTTGTTTATGAAGATACAAAAAATTAACTATGTAGAAAAACTAATTATTCATTTAATATTTATTAAACTCTTTCCTTTCTCAGCAATAAGGAGAAGTAAATATGTAACGTTCCAAAAGTTATACTACTAAAACTTAATGTATTGTTATTAAATCCTATATAAAGGCATTTTGATCAATAAAATACCGAAAATTTTGAAGTTTTTCATAATTAAAAATTTGTATCTTGAGGACTTTTAACTGAGAGACTGGCTCAATATCAATCTAAGAAATGGTTTATACAATTAAGTGGCATAGACGTTCAACTTCATACATACATGTCCACCCCACAACCCTTGATAACTTGGACCTGCACAGGCAGAGTTGAGTTTAAAACTTACAGGCTATTCACAATGAGAACTCCAGCAATCTTTAGATAGAAGGTTGAAAACTTGAAATTACAACTCAGATACTGCATTGACATATTTTCTTATGAGATGCACAGGTTTAAACTTCTCAAATGCATAAGTTACAGGCAAATCAAGAAAACATGATAAAAGGGGGGTTGGCATTCATCATATAATGAAGAGTAATTATAGAATAAGGCTAAGCATAAATGAAATTGAAATGAATCAGCTTATTTGATATTAAAATTGTATATGTCAACCCTTTTTATATGGAATACTATAGTCAATAAGATGAAGGCAGAAGCTATTGCCTTTCCTAAAAATTAAGCTACTGAATGTTCACTAATTCTTTGAAGCTTCTCATGAATATAAATGACCAAATTCAAAATTGATGTAGCTGTTATGATAACTATATCTTTCATCTTTCTGGATCAGAATTTCAAATAGATGTGATTACCTTCTATCAATATAGAACATTTGTATACAAATAACTGCAACTATACCCCAAATTCACATAAAAATTATACTGACGACCGTTTGTTAATCATAATATGCATACCACATGCACATCTTTCTCAAGTAACCCATATTAATACAGTGCAACATAGCACTATAAAATTTCATGGAGAGAAAGAAAACCAAAACATGAAAAGGCTCCTGCATTACCAAAGTCTGGACCCTAGAATTGACTGATTACTTACCATTTTCATGCCAATCAACACGACAACGTGAACAATGAACCATTTCAAATGAATTGCTTGGATAGGGTAGCTGTGTTGTTCCCAGAATTGCGATCATAGCACTGATTCCTCGTTCAAGAGCAAACTGAATTTGATTCTCATGCTCATCCCTTGGAGCAAATGACATTGTCTGTATATCCAATTCAAGAAGATAAGCTGCAAAACTGGCAACACCACAGCCAACATCTAGAACTTGCACCACTCCCACCGCTTGTAGATCCCCTGTGCCAATAGATGTCATATTTCCCAACCTGTTGGAAGCCACATATACTTAATGATCAATAAATATTCAAATCCAATAATAAAGAAATAGCAATGAAATACTTATTAATATCCAGAAAGGACTTCTGAGTGATTGATGGAACTGTATTACGTTACAAATTTAATGTACATTGTGAAGCTTGGAACACTTAAGGCAACTCCAACATGGAAAGAAATAATGAGTAAGCAACAATGAAGCTTATAAAACATTTATTCTGTCTGTAATAATGAAAAAAAAAAATGATATTCCTCGAACAAGAAAAGAAAACAAGGAAGGTGACTAGGAAATGGATATAACTATCAGTCGCTTTCCCGCTCCTGTTACAACCCCAGATAACAGACCTAGATTAAGCAAAGAATTAGGCACATGCATAATGGAACTCATTTAAGGAAGCATAAATCCACAAGGAAGAGAATATCAACCCAGAAAAGAAAAACCGTTCTTGCTAGGATATGGGCATGGGTATAGGGAACACTGATTTTTGAGGAACCCTCGATATTAATGGCATACAAAGGTTCATACAAAAAATAGAAAATATAGATCTAATCAGACTAAACATAGTACCCATGTTTTGTTCAGAGAAGGTTCAAAAGTCTCAAAAATATATTAAATAAAATGACGATATTGATAATATCATAATAATATGCATACAAATTATAAGAATGGAATAAATGCTATTATTGTTTTGGTTGCATGTTTGTATTAGGGTTTAGAGAGGGGTGGGTTTGGGGTGTTCTTTTGGTTTTCTTTACAAGTTTGACCCATGTGGAACTGCAGGTCTCACCTGTAAACAGCCCAGAAATGTTCTTCATCTATGCTCCCTCAAGTTTCCGGGACATGGACAGCAGGGGACCAGGGGATGAGTTTCCAGGACAGGTTTCTTTAAGGCCATTTTTTAAGGGATGGCTATTCAAAAATAGGGAAAATTTTTAAAAATAAGGAAATTTCAAATATTCATATGATAACATTGATCAAGCATTCATCATAGGCATTATAGAAACTTTGTGAGCATGGGTAATTGAATAGGAATTATGATGTTCTTTATATATTTATATATGGGCATGAGTTAATAATGACATGCTTGATTGGTGTGTATATTCAAGTGAGGGATTTATTATTGAAGTTTTCCTAAAGCCTTCATGATTACATGTTTTGTTGTCAAACTCATTAACAAAGAGGAACGATTAAGTAAAAAGATAACTAGTTAAGTTCCAATTTGACCTCACTTGGGATACTAATATATGGGATTGTTTTGAGTTGTTTGTATAGCGCATGATTGATACATTTTTGCATTATGAAAGTGGCATTTATTGCCAACAATAGATGTGAAACTCGAAGAGTGCTTACAAAACTTGTAAGTTAGAAATACTTGCCGCCGATTTTTTCATAAACTCGCAATGATTTTTTCACAAAAACTCTATTTACTCTCCTTTTTGATAAAATGAATACTTGAAATATTGAATAGAATTAATAATGCATACCATATAGAGTAAAGGTATATCGTTATTCACACATGAAGTTATTACAAATTAAAACCCAAGATGGTCAGCCAACGATTAGACTCGATTCGACTAGATCATTTTGCTTTCCTTGACAATACAAAATCTATTTAAAGAACTTGACGGTTCGAGAGGACACAAACATCTATCAACCAACTCTTATAACTACCCAAAAGTTGGCAAACAATTGATGCATAGTTGGATCCAACCATATTAATAAAACATAATAGAGGAATTGTATACAAACTACATCATCCCCCCCAAAAGAAAAAGTTGTCTTCCGTACGAAAAGGAAAACAAGCAGCAAGTAACATTAGGGAAGACTTTCCAAATCAATGATAATATTGTAAAAGAAGAACTATAGGCAAACTTGGAAGCATAATTTGCAAATGTGGATTCAAGGAGTACTTGGCAAATCAAATGAATTTGGTGGGGGTTCGGATGAAAGGCATTTTCAAAACCATACAAACCTTCATGGCGCACACCATTTTCATGATTTTTTAAAAGGCAAAATATAGAGTTTTTGGAGTGTTTAACCAATGTATGTCAATATATGAATAATGCTTAGGACCAACCAACCAAGGTGTTATCTCTGATTTTTAACTTGTTAAAAATCGGGATAACCTATTACAATTTTGAATAAAATTGAAATTTTCTTTACTAAGGCACGTTTTACGAAGTGTAGATATTGGAAAATTTCAGTTTTAGATACATGGTTCCCTAGTATATCCATTTTTCTTCGTTCTTGATTGTTTTCATGAAATTCTGAGTCATTTTCCTTACATTTTTGGCCAATTTCGGGTTTTTATGTCTTCTCTGCAAGTAGGAGATTTAGTTTCTTATTTCAAGTCAAAAATAGGAACTTTTTATCTCTATTGCAAGTCTTTTTGTTTTTAATATTTCATTTTAAGTCATTTGTAGGAACTTTTTGTGTAACTTACAGGTATAGGAACTTTTAGAGCACTTTACAAGTTACTTTTAAAAAGTGAACTTGCAATTTGTCTTTAAAATTCCGATTTCACTTAAGTTACTTGTTATGAAGTCTAAAAGTTCCTATTTCAGTCTTTTCTTTTAAATTCACTTGTTTTGAGTCTTCAAAAGTCCGATTTCAATATAAAGTCACTTGTAATGACTTCAAAAAGGTTCGATTGCATGTGAATAAACTCGCAACATGCTTTCAAAAGCCCGATTTTAATAAAAGTAACTTGCAACATCTATGAAAAGGCCCGATTAAAGTCTTTTCATGTGAATAAACTTGCAATTGCTCCTTAGAAGTCCGATTTTACTTGGTGCGAACTTGCAAAGACCTCCAAAAGTTCCGATTCAAGCTTATATCATTTGAAGTCATCTTATTGCTTGTTCTGAGACATAAAAATCCTGACACCATTAATGGAGGAAGTTGTTTGTGTTTGAGTTTGCTTTTCCTCTTTTCGTGGCGGAATCTTGAATGTTTTGCTGCAATAAGAGGACTCTCAGCTGTGACAAATCATTCAAACTTCCCAGCTGCGTTTATGCAAGGCGTCTAAGGTTTCTTCTTCTTTTTAATTTGCAATCTTTTATTGCAGGTATGTTTTCCTTTCTTTCATGGTTTCTTCCTGTTTTAATGTGTTTGATTCATAATTTCATGGCGCCATTGTTTGATGTCATTTATTTTATCTAATAATCAAAACGTTTTTGTAAAAACGTCTTTCCTTCCTTATTCAAAACGTGTTTTTCATTGTTATTCATTTGCCATTTATTAGCTGAAAAACGTCATCATGATTTTCTTTCATACACTTCCATTTGGAACACTTCAAAAAACGCCTTCATTCCCAAACGCGTTTTCCCCTCATATTCATAATAAAAATTTCATTTGCTGAAACGTTTTTGTTCACATAAAAAAAACGTGTTTCCATTGCATTCATATTCCAAACGCCTCTCTTTCCTTTCCATACGCCATCCATTTCTCCCTCATATTCATAGCATAAAAACGTCATTTGCTAAAACATATTTTCCATTGCTTTTCATTCAAAATGCATTCAATAACAAGTGTTATACACCTCCATTTTCTTCCAAAACACGTTTTCCTTTCATTTCATCTCAAAACGCCTTCTCTTAAAACACATTTTGAAATATGATGCCTTTCATTCATTCATTGTTCTTTCCATTTCGTTTTCCATTCGTTTCATTTACATTTTCCCTTCATTCCATTTCATTACACATTCACATTCCTCCATCTTCTCATTGCCATTTTCTAAAAAAGAGAAAAGAATGAAAAATGATGCCCTTGGAGGAAAATCAGGATTTTGCCAATCAAATGCAAGTACAAGTTAACAAAAGAAAATAAACTTGCAATGGCTTTTTATTTTTCCTACTTTGCACTTTTCATTTGCAAAAGTTTCCAAAAATCCCTATTATACACTTTATT
Organism: Sequoia sempervirens; assembly: GCA_007258455.2. Lineage (NCBI taxonomy): Eukaryota > Viridiplantae > Streptophyta > Pinopsida > Cupressales > Cupressaceae > Sequoia > Sequoia sempervirens. Next base: position 217,271,140 of record VDFB02271358.1, read on the forward strand.
TGCAGCCAGCCTTTAAAATCCCGAAATGCTTTATAAGTGCCTAAAAGTCGGACTTTTTGAGCTTGACTGCAAATGCAAGTTGAAAGTTTTGACTTGTAGTTTTCGAATATGTAATCTAACTTTTCCATTTACCATGAAAAATACATGTCCCTTTCACTTGCAATCAGCCTTCCAAGATCCGAAATGAGTTATAATGCTCATTTTCTGCCCTCATACAGCAAGAACACCACTCTGAGTTAGAGTCTTCGCCATGTCTACACCTGTTAATGTTCATGATGTCTTAACTTTATGGAATTTTCATCGCAGCCTTGCAGATTCTTGTTCAATGACAGAGGAACCAGCTTCTCCACCAAACAAAAAGATGAAGTACAAGTATGATAAATATCAGAATGAGATTTCTCCATCTCATGTGGTCTCAAATATCGAAGAAAATAGAGACACGGAGATCGGACATATTGATATGTCTGAGTTTCTTAAGAGAACTGAAAAATCAACTTCACATGATATGCAGTTGTTGCTGAGAAGTCACATCCATCTGGTTTCTTCTTTTCCTTTTGCTGCCCTAGAACCGGAGTTTGTCCTTCCATGTGCAGCTCACTTTGACAGAGAATCCAGAACTATCAAAGATGATGATGGTAATGTGGTCATTAGGCTTGATCCAGAAACCATTAATAGAATTTTCAGAGTTCCAGATGCGCCAATATATTCAGACATCTCAATAAAGAGTGCTCTTCATCACTATGAACAAAAGAAAGCAGATTGTATACAACATATCAATACTAAATGGCTTCTAAAACGTCGAACTTGTTTGTCTCGGTGGCCCAAAGCTATACCGATCTGAATTCAAAGAAGAGATCAATGATATAATTACACTCTTGAGCAGGATAATGGGATTGAAATTTTCTAATGTTTTTGAGAAGTGGATGTACAAGTTCATAGTGGTGATAAGGAAGGCGCAACACCCAACCTTTTGGGGTGAGATAATCAGTGATAGTTTATGTGAGCAGCTTGCACAAGTTCCCACTATACTCACATTCTACATGAACTCCTATTTGGTCTATATAGCAGCTTCATTGAGACAATTTTCAGGCCTTTCCACCAAGGGAGATAGATCACTAGTTCCAGTTTGGGAGTATTATTATCAGCTGCCTTTGAGACCAAGTAGAATTCATTACAGAAGAGTCCAAGATGCATTATTTGGTCATTTCATGTGTCTATTTGACAAGACCTTACAAAACAACAGAGTATCCGAGGCTGCTTGGAAAAAGGTGAATGAATATGGTTGTCTCTTTCTCCAATTTCCTACTTTCACCTACACGAGAGTTGGTTGTTTTGAAGATCAGCCATATATGCTTCCAAGATATCCGTCAGATAAAATCATTTTAATGGAGCTTGCAAGGCAATTGATGACAGTACATGCACGACAAGCTGTACAACATAAAGCTAGAGTAAGTATCTCGTCTCATAATCCATTGCAGATTGGGAGATACTCTTTGACAACTACTTCAAAAGCAAAGGCAATGGAAACTAAAATTCAAGAGATCAAATTAAAAAGATTCAAGGCAAGAACGGATTTTGACTACAGAGGAATGAAAGACAAGATAAAGAGAGCTTTCACACATGTACATCGCCTTGAAGATATTTGGGTGGATCTTCGAACAGAGGACATCCGTAGAATGGATTATTGTAGGCTCACAATTGAACAAATTATTGATCTTAATCTGACCTTGATCCCAGAAGGAGTGATTGATGATGGACAGATTTTAGATCCAAATTATGAGGAACAAAGAGTTGTTGACGCTTCTATTCCAGCAATAAAGTGGTCTCATAAGGAATCTAGTTCTATCTTTAATAGATTCCAATCAGTTTTGGCAAATACTAATTCTTGGCTTAACAGTATAGGTGTCAAAACCATAAAAATCAAAGTTAGTAATGATGATGATTCAACTGGACCTGTTGGATTGAAATCAGAAGTTAGAGACAAATCCAAGGAAGGTGCTTCTTCTTCAGGAACCAGAATTAAGTTAAAAGTCAGCCGTGCTGTGGAAAAACCTTTGGAGAAAACAACATTAAAAGGGAAGGAAGTTAAAGAGACGCAGATCCAAATCATTGATCAGCAAGAGGGAGATGTTCTTGAATCTCCTACTGTTCTAAGTATGATGTCTCCACATATTGATGCTACACTAGTATCAATATTGTCTCCTATGTCTCAAATTGATAGTGATGTTGATTCTTTCTCAACGGTTTTTGTTTCTTCTATTGCTCCTACGGAAGTTGCTCTTCATACTTCAACTTCATCCACATTAACCACTTCTATGGAGAACATGCATGATAATTTGGAGAATGCTTTTGATGCCAATCCGATGTATCCAATGACATCACAAATGACACTTCCAAAGATAGATACATCAGCTACAAGTTTTGATTGCTTTATGGCTAATGCTGATCACAGTACGCCATCTGAACAAACTCTTGTTGCAATTCAAACCGAGACATCTCCTAGGTTAACAACTATGGTACAGAATGAATCTGTTTCTGCACAAACCACAATTGCTGTTTCAAATGCAAATACATTGGATCTTCCTCCATGGTTGAGTTCAGTCACTTTAAAGAGAAAGAAACAGGCAATCTCTCCTAATGTGTTTGATTTCCAGCAGTTGAAGAAATCTAAGCCAAAAGTTGCAAAGAAAGCCAAAATGGTTTCACGGGTGGTTGTGGACAACAATAGGATGAAGTATGCAGAAATAGTTGAACCTCTTGCAGACAAGTCACCAAAAGAGATGCATGTCATGTCCCCGTTTTAGCTGACACTGTTTGTCGAGGAGGTTAGCCTATTATTCGATCCTCGTAGGCTGGCAGGAGAGTGCAGAGGATCATCTAGGGCAGTTACTCAGTGTTTGGTAGCTCCAGTTTCGCAGTTGTGTCAGGTTGGGCCTTCGCAGAATCTTCCAGAGTGCTTTTTCAGGAACTTTCTATTTTTAGAAAGTTAGGTCAGGCGGAAGCTGCTATTTTGTGCAGGGCACCTGGTTCAACCATTCAGCTCAGAATCGACCCAGTTCAGCAGTTTGATGATCAGACGGAGAAATAAGGAGTATTTAATGAATTATTAAATATTTAATAATTTGACTTTATATTAAAGTCATTTTATTGAAATATTTAAATATTTAATTATTTGGCTTAATTATAAAGTATTTATTGTACTTTATAATAAATTATTAAATGTGACTTAATGAGTATTTTATATTCATTAAAATATGGACGCCAATAATTAATGATTTCTCCTAAGTTCTAAAGTGCGAATTAAATCATTTAATTTAAATGATTATTTTAAAGGAGTTGGGTCGAATTTTTCAAAGGGCAGTATATATTCTCAGCAAGGACAAATCGAACCATTATGAAATGTTATTCTAATTTGTCTTTTGCTCTGAGCATTGGAGTTTGCAAACCTTAGGGTTTCTGGCAGACGAACGTTTCTGGAGAATGAAAACTCTTCAGAGATCAGGCAGACTGAGGCTGTGCAATACCAGCTGAAGCTTGCACTTGGTGATTTCACACAGGGATCACAGGTTGAATTTATTGACAGATTCATCAGAGATTTGCAGAGAAAATTATCTACCTTCTGAGGCGATTTCATCAGAGAACCAATTTCAGAGATCTGGCATTGTTTCTTGGGAGGCCGTACTTTGTTCTTATTGCTGCAGCAGGCCGTACTTCTGTACTTTCCAGGCCGTACCTTCTCATCTCCAGAGAAACGCATATGTTCTTTAGAGTCTGGTGATTCTAGCTTGGGCGCCTTGGTATTGGGGTTGTTTCCTGCCTGTGACTGGAGAGCAAAAGGGATAAATTATTCTCTACATGCATTTATTGCTGCTACAGCCGCCATTAAAGAGAAATCAGGTTTTTTTTCCAATAAATTTATTGTATCTCATTTATATCTCCGCATTTATTATTGTAAACGCTCTGAAATCAACAATAAATGATGCGCCTATTGTTATTGAGCAAGATCTTAGCGTATTTGAAGTTCTAGAATTTTATTTGAATTTTCCAAGCAATTTTTAGTTAAATCGCAGCTTTCAGCATTTTGTTAAAAACCTTCAAAAAAACACAAAAAAACCAGAAATCTGCAAAAAACACACAAAACAGTTAGGGTTTCGGAATTGAGAACCACCAGGGTTCTGACAATGCAAGTGTCTGACTACAAATTCCCCAGGGTGGATTTGGGTAAACAAACACATGCTAGCATGATGCAAGATGCCCAAAGTTCAGTAACAGTCTTAGCACACAATTATAATGAACTCTTGGCTAAGAAAGAAAAGCTGAAAGAGGAGAATGCACAACTTGTTTCAGTAATTCAAAAGATTACCAAATCTTCAGAGATGGTTGATTCATTGTCTTCCTCTATTTCTGAAGAATGCATTAAACAAATTGAAAAAGCTAGACAAAAAGCAAGGGCAGTTGATTCTTGGGTTAATCAATTCATAAATCAAAGTACCCAAGTGATTAAAAAGGTTCTTGATGTGATGACTAATGTAAAGATAGTAAAGTTGAAACTACGCCAAGCTTCTGACACTTTCAAACAAAGCTTGGAATCTATGGAAAGTGATTTGAAGAGTTGGTATGCTTTGAATGAAGAACATTTGGAAATCTTATGTGCCAATGAAATAATACCAAACAGAGAAATGTATATTGAAACTGAAGAGCTCCTATTAAATAAAACATTGGTATTCAAAGAGCTCATTTCAGATATACAGGCTGCTCAAGAGATAGTGGTTGAAGCAGAACAAGATATCATTTCAAGATTTGAAAAGGAGTCTTGCAAGCTAGAGGATCAAAATGGTGAAGTACTTTTTAAAGATGCTATACTTTCGGCATTAACAGCAAAGTTTCATTAGGAGTTAGAAGCTGAAACCTTCACCGTACAGTCCATCAGCAGATTTGTAGATCATCATACATTTCTTAATAAGATGCAGATTGCATTGGAAGAGCATCAATTGTCAATCATCAGATGTTTTGACACCATCATCAAAACAGTTGTTGTTGCCAAGAACACACAAGGGCCAAATCCTAATGAACTACAGAATTCCATTCATAAATTTCAATTTTTCAAAGATAGCCATGGAAATAATTGAAGTGTTATTTAATTTTCAGTTTTGTTCCTTTTGGACAAATTACATGTAAAGGCAGAAATTGTAATTACATGTAATCAAATTACAAGTCAAGATAAATTAGGATTGTAATTTGGAATAAGTCAATTGCAAGTAGTTGGTGGTTGAGAGAATTTCTCAAGTTAGTTGGGATCATCCCACCTTTTTCTCATGACTTCTCTCCTATCAATACTTAAGGGGGTCCTTTGTAATCTTTATCTTTTTAGCAATAGAGAGAGAACTCTGCAGAAATTTACAGCAAAGAAGTCTTTGAGCTTTGTGTATGTAAACCTGATTTTCAAGCTATACAAAGGAAGGATATAAGGTTTCAAACTTTGTGTTGAATCTTATTGTATGATATTACTATGTTCTTATGTCATAGTGATACAGTTTTTTGAATTATTCTTGTAATCTCGTGGAGTTATTGTGATAAAACTTTGATCTAATTTCTTGTAGTCTTTGTGCTATAAGTTTGAAAGGTTAAATTAGCTTAATTAGTGATTAGGAGTTGGGAAGAATTATAAGTCTTTGTGCTTGTAATAATTCTCATATTAGGTGATTCTTGAATGCATTATACTTACAGACTTTGTGTTGTTATATGTTGCAACTTATTCTTAAATTATCTTTCAAAAAGGGTAGATAGGATCTCAGATTCTCAAGACTTTGTGCTTGGAATTGTTTTCCTGTCCCAGAGGAAGTGACGGAAGTCTTTGTGCTTTCAGGAAACTTCATTTCCTTTCTCTCAATTTTATTGCAGGCTGTTATAAGAGTTTTTCTAAAAGTTATTGTTACTTTTCCGTGAAGAGAAAAGAATATAATCTTTCCTGAAACAAGAGGAAAGGTTGTTATTCCATCCATTTTAGTTTTAGTTAGTAAAAAGGGGGAGCCTTCCCTAAATTAGGAGAGTATTATACTCACACACTGTGGCTGAAACCACCATTTTGTTAAGCCTCACAAGTTTGCAAAATATTCAACCAACACAAGGGACCCCATTTGATTGCACACTCAAGGTTGACAATGCTGCACCCAATCAATCAGTGAACCCAAATAGTACTATCGCCACTGCAGAATCATTCTAATCATGAAAATATTGCTCATTTTAAAAGAATGTACTTTCTCCCAATTCAACAACCTGTATGAAAAACTCCTTATCAATTGGACTCTAAATATATACCCACTCCCTTTTAATCCAAGACCACATAGCAAATCGAGAAGTATTAAATCTGAACCATGCCAATTATATTGTATTATGTAGACGTTTATTCATACGACTAAACTTAGGGAAAAGGTTTGTATGATGTAGGCAGACCATAATCGTACAATAGTGCCTTTGTACGACAAAAATTGAAAAACTAGCCCATACAGTAGGGTTGTACTGAAGATGTATTACGAGTGTGAAAATAGGTCATACGATAGTCAAAGGGGCATGTTGTACAATTGGTAGAGGTGTGGTATTTTTTTATTAAAATCAGGTTGTACAATAGTGAGCAATATTTTAGGCCGTACAACAAAGTCAAGAGCTAAAGAATAGAAGTGGGAAGTAGATAGTACATTGGTACCTTTGGATTCGTACTATGGAGAAAGAATGAGGTTGTATGGCTGAAGGTTGAACTTCAAATCTATTTTTTTAATTTGTCTTTGCTCTACTAATAACTGTTGTATAATGGCAAAATAAGGTGGTTTAATCTTTTTTCAAACTTGAATTTTATTAATTTTATTATTTTTTTCGCTCCTCTCAGGTGTGGCCAACCTAGTTTTTTGCACTCTAATTGCAAAAAAAATCTGTCTAATATTTTTCTCTTTTTCATGATTGTTGTAAAGTTTATCTTGACAACACATCTATATTTTGTAAACTCCGGATTAATTTTTAACTATTATTCTTTGACACATACCTTCATTAATTTTGTGATCTTCAATGAAGTTCGGTGCCCCTATTGGAACTAAAAGTGTCATCTTTTGCAAACCTTGTATTGCATCTGACACACAAATTGTCCAACTTTTTGTTGATCTCTATAGCTTCAATAAAATTACAATTTGACAAAAATACCTCATAGTCCTCCATTTGCCAGTAAAATAGGTCATGGAGAGAATTTGTTTAATCTTTTGAAGATGACTATAATTCCAAAATCCCTTCATCATTTGGTTCCATCAAACCTTGATCCTGCTTCTTCGTCCATTCTTCTTCGCAATCTAAATCTGCTGAATCCGAGGAAGCTACTTCCTCACTAATTGCTTGGTTCTTCAAATGAGTTATTTACTTTTTGCCTTTGTTCTCAATGGAGATTGTATTAATTTTTTGGTTGTGGTAGACTTTGGCTACTACCAACCAACCTCAACCCAACAATGCGTCATATCCTTTCTTCCATAATGAAATGACCACAAAATTCAACAAAAATGTTTGGGTTCCAATAATTATCTTTTGGCCCATTAAAATTCCAAGTGCCTTAATACATTGTTGATTTGCACCCACTAGTTGAAAATATGGGGGCCAAATTGTCGACTTGCCTAGACTTCTCCAAGTGTCTTTAAAAAGTAGGTTCACACCAAACCCACCATCAACAATTGTATTGGTGAGATTCCTTCCAAGGATCTCCATATTCACCACCATTGGTTTCTTTGTCCTGTTAACAGTCAATAGCATTGGATCAGTCATTTGGTCGCTCAAAAACAAATGTTTAGCTGTTCGGTCTTCATTCTCGCCATATTTCAAATGGGTTTTAGCATGCACCATCTCATTGTTCTTCGGTACAATAGCCATTCAAAGTTCAAGAATACTTTGTAATAAATCCACTACTTTAAACAGTATGGTACATTGAAGTACTTGCCTTGTAATATTTATACCAAATTGTAATTGATTTGTCATTGTACTTGCATTTGAATTTAAGTGACATCATTCATTAGCCATAGCATTCTCCACTTCAACCCTTGCTTCATGAAGCCTTTCTTTTTCTATACATGGGTTTGGGTACACAACCTTCTTTGTTTGGGCTTGTATAACAGCCAATACTTCATTATGCCTTATATCAATCATGTTGGCATTGACCATTTGCTTCAAACATCCAATGTCTTCATGGTCTCTAGGTTCACACCATTTGCACAATAGTTTCAATTTGTCCTGCTTGTGCAATAGTCTCTCGTAAAGTGTCCCCATTCATTATATTGTCAACATTGTAAGATTGGACGTCCTTTGGGGTCATACTATATTTGATTTCTATAACCACTTAGAGATGCATTTTGTGGCATTGATGGAGTGGACAACTCTCCCTATGTAAAGAGTACTTGTGTAATCCTGGTCTTCAAATCATATGGGCACTCTTTTATTGAAGGACCCATAACTTGGAAAATCTCACAAAATATTTTTCTAGGATAGTTACTTTTGGTGTGATCTTCACTTTTGCATTTAGTACACCATAGTTCATTAGTTTCTTTGTTGGTTTCTTTCTTCGCCTTCAATTCTTTCATTATTCAGAGCATGTCCCTCTAGAGCACTTATATCATTCCCGATTCATTATCACTATTGTCATCCGAACTTCCATCTTCCTTCGTTTTTCTTTTTCCATAGGAGGACAATTTGTTTTCACTTTCTATGTCCTTTACCCAACTATAGGCTTTTGCATAGGAAGAGGGTGGTGTTACCTTCACATTTTTTTCTTAGTAACAGAAGTAGACCTTCAATGAACCTTTTTTCTTGAGATTGTCAATTAGTTCTTTTTCTAATTTTACAAGCAATTCTTTAAGTCTATGAGTATAAGCTTGAATGTTTTCGTGCTTACCTTGATTTGTATTGTAAATTTCTGCTATTATTTCATTATCATCATGAATCAACTTAAACTCTTCTTTGAAAGCCTTCTTTGACAAATCGGAGGTTTGGTCAATTTCTATAAACTATTATTTCGGAGGTTTGGTCAATTTCTATAAACTGGTCAATTGCTAAATCTCGCAAGGTGGCGGGAAAAGTTCGTAGACAAATCGTCTTAATCATCTCGACCATTTATTGTCCAAATTGTTTCACAAGTCTTACAATGCTTATAGGATCCTTTTACCCATTGCCTGTAAACTTGGGTAACTTTTTCTTTTCTATACTAAGGATTCCCATGGTTTTGTTTTGATGCAAACCTAGTGTCTAGAACTTGCTTGCTAGGTAGTTTTTATTCAAACATTCCAATGGTTCTCTTGCACTCTCAACCACATAGGAATTATCTAGTCTTTCCTCAGCTCCAACATTCTATGCACATGTTTTGCCTTCAAATTTTCTTTTATATACCCTTGACTTGACTTCTCCTTTGATTGACAACCTTTCAATGCATCGAAGATTACTCTTGTACACTTTTGTGAAGGAATTTAACTTTGTCTCCCAACTTACCTTGTCTAGAGAAGGTTGTCTTGATTTTTCCACTTAGTTGGAAAGATTGACCCACGCTTCATCAAGTAGTGGTAAGTGCTCGGCTATCTCCTCCCTCCCTTTTTATGTTGTCTTGTAATGGAATTTTTTTTGTTTCTTTGACTACAGCTCCAACTTCAACTTCTTTCTTGGGATGGGCTCCAACTTTGAACTTGTATTGTTGGGGTTTCTTCAACTATTTCTCATAGTCTTCTTCATTCTCTTTGCTCTACGATCCTTAAAGATTGTCTGATCTCTTAGGCTTGACCACCTTGTGGTCTCTTCCCACTTTTATTGGGGTCTAAGGGCATGAATCTCTCAAATCTGACCCAATTTCTTTTAAGACAACAATGCCAATGTTTACTCTCTGTTGGCGTTTCAATTCGCACCTCTAGAATACGAATTAAAAACGGACAACTATGCGCAGATAAATTGCTCTTCAAATTAGGAGGGGAAGCTCCCTCTTCGCTAATGATACTTAAAGAAAGTAAACTAAACTATTTCCCAATCTTATTTGTTCTCAGCTAAGAGGACAAGGTTATAAAATTCTTTGCGTCATAGCTGAAGTTTTCTCTTTTAGAATTTCAACTACAACTAGGCCTACTCTAATGACACTTCTAGCTACTCAAGTAAACTCAGAGCTTGAGAGTTAGCAGTAAACAAGGAATGATTTTAACACAAATTGCTTAAACAAACTCACTTCCACTACACACCTGAAGACTCATTGTACTTTTCGATGCAAGCTGAAATAAAGATTATATAAGTAGAACATAGAAAACAAAACTTGAGACAGTAGATCAAAGCAAAGTAGGCATAAGATTTCCTATCTCAAACTTATAATAACGATTACACTTCTGGGACAGCAGATTTGTAGCAATAACAAGCTTACAGTTTAGCGATCAAACTAGAATACACTTGACACAAATTACACATGAACTGAACAATAACTTGCAGCAAAGGCAGGCATGCAAGCTTGCTTTTACACTAAGTGAACAGACACTAAATAACAACTTGCTGGAAAAAGTAGGCTCAGCAATTTGTTATCACAATAACGGTTAAAGAAAAATGGGAAAGGCTGCCCTTATTTATACACAAACAAGGAGTAGGGAACCCTAAAATCTTCTTGCTTTTACAACTAGACTTGCCAACTTGCAAGCTTTATTTCTAAAACTAAAACATGACAACTAACTAACAACTTGTTGAAAGCAAAAAAAAGGGAAAGTGCCAACTATTACAACTTGATTCTTTTCTGTTTCACAAAAAATAGATAAGCATGAGATAAGAATAGCAAGAAAACTTGGAAAAGGCATCGAGTTATTTGCTACTTTAATTCTATCTTTGGAAATCTTCGCTGTCCCAAAAAGATAACTCATTCATGAATATCTTGGGAAACTATATCCGCCAAAAAGCTAGTAACTTGCTCGTTGTTAGGAGCACTGATACTATCTAGAGCAATATTCCGCTTTCCAAGATTTCCTTGTCTTCTGCAATCTAACTTAGAAAATCTTTGACCTCTTCAACTGCTTTATCAAATCTTGCTGACATCACTGCAATCTGATTCAGCTTACCGACAATAGGATCATTGCTAAAACTACCACAAACAAGATTCTGGAATTCTACTTGTACCTCATCAAGATAGGGATCTGTGAAACAAATGTGCTTATGCATTTGAGGACATCAACAACTCTCTGTCTATATTCAGCTAGTTCTTTAGATACTTTTTCATAGGTTTTCACCTTTAAGAGGTGTTGTTCTCTCCAAGCAAAAATCTTTCTCTTATGTTCTTTTGCCACAATTGAATCATATGCCATCCTTGAAATGATAATCTCGTGTATAGGTTTCACTTCAGCCATACACTGCTCAAAACCCTTAATCCCTTGGCACAGATCATGGGCGTTATATCTCAACTAGTATATTTCTGCAAGTACAATTTTTCCCCTGGTGATAAACTCCTCTATCCAATCTCGCACATGCTTCCTATTTATAACCAACTGACTTAACTGGTGTTGATCAGCTGGTTACTCTAGAATCTGTGGAAGCAATAGAGTGGCCTGTGAAGTGTCATGAAGTAGATTTGAAACATATTGCCACAGTTGCCGAATTTCAGCCTTGAGGGGCTGCCTTATCCTCTCCATCCTTAAGCACTCTCTCCTTTAGATTTCTTGCTGCAACCTCGAAGAGATTTATGTCAGTGTGTCAAGTGCTTCTTCCGAGATTGGCCTTGACAACGGTGAAGTCATCAATCTCAACCTCATCAATATTCTTATCCTCCGGAGGCATAGCAATTTCAATGATAATTTCACCATCTAAATTCTTCTCTCTATGAACTTGCTTCTTAGGTTTCTTCACTGGTGTATCTTGGTAGACACTCTCAAGCTCTGAAAAGTTCAATTGATACGAGACTTCCTCCTTTTCCTTCCCAGGATGTTCTCAAGCCAAGACGAGGTGTCTTTACTAACTTCTCTAGGAGGCTCGGCTTCAACTTCATCAATCTCTATTAGAAATATGGTCAGAGATAAAGAAGCAAAGTAATCAAAAGCAAAATAATGTGTGCTTCTATATTATCTCTTTCATTCAAATACAATACATATTTATAGGATTGGACTCTCCTACTTTGTTGGAGAGATCCTATAACAACTCTCTAATATAGATGAGCTATTTTTAATAGCTCATAAAACAAACAAACAGTCGTACTAACAACCTAACAAATAATGGAATATTAAACCACCTATAATTATTACGTGAGTTGTAGTAACCATAGAAGCATAAATCTGCAAAAAATCCCGATTAATCGCGATTTTTAAAAAATCTGTAGGCTGGACGATTTTTTCCCCGATTTTTTGAAAAAATCGTTTTTTCTTGTTTTAAACTGCAAAATCGCCAAAAAAACGCATTTAAAACCTTCAAAAAAATGCGAATAAAATCACGTTTTTTGCATGAAAACCCATGAGACCATAGCTTGTTGCTTACTATTATGCTTTGATAGAATTTTTCCAAGCATCCATAGCTTGTTCGAAGCCCTCGCTTTTAGGCTTTTAGCCATCACGCAGTTAACTGTTTGATAAAATGCTTTGGTAGACGTGTATGGAAAAATTTAGCATAGACAAGGTAGTGAACTGTTTGAAAAATGCCTCAAAGAAATGTGGTCTCATGGGAATGCATTGCGAATGCCATTCCGCTGACCATGAGACCACATTTCTTTGAACACCCCTAACCTACTTGTCTATGCTATTGCTTACTATTATGCTTTGATAGATTTTTTCCAAGCATCCATAGCTTGTTCGAAAGCACCTAATTTAGGCTTTTAGCCATAGCAGCAAGGCAGTGAACTATTTGAAAAAATGCCTCAAAGAAATGTGGTCTCATGGTGATGGAATGCCATGACAAGCAAATTGCTAACAACATAGTTTGAGATGGAATCACCTAGGGAATTTTGGAAATTTCTCCCACTTCTCTTCACACCCATATAACCAACGAAAATCTATTTTCTATAATTCATGGATTGAACTCTATATTTCATTTGCTCTCAATGTTTGTATGCTATGGAAATGCCATTAAATTTTTTTTTAAAGTAGTTTCTGATTGTTTTTCTTCAACTTTTTGCCTTTTTTTGTAAATCCGATTTTTTCCCTATCTTTTCCCGATTTTTTCAAAAAATCCTGAACTTTTGGTTTGCCGATTTTTTCCCCAAACGATTAATGTTGCTATCGACTAGTAACAACTCACACACATTATTATTTTTACCCATGTGAACACTAATTTCCAACATTCCCCCCCTTAGTGTGAACATGGTACGAACTCACACCCTTCATCTACAGTATGCTCATCCCTGTGGCATGTCCAACTGACTCATGACCTTGATCCAAAGAAAGGCTCTCTCCTCCCGTGGTTTTAAACAGGCTTACCACAAACCTTGACGTGAACAGGAACCTCCACCATCTGTCCACCTCGTGTGGTTTCTTGGATCCTCCCACAAACCCTTTCAGAATCCATAAACTGCATTACACTGGTGCTTTTGTTCCCCACTATGATTGTACATTAGGGAAGTTATATGGAAATCAATATACATATCACAAATCTGAAAAACCCATACTAGAAAAAGTTTCACATTACATTCCATAAGAACACAATGTTCTTAATTATAGTCATTGTTGTCGATCGCTGCCACTCAATCTCGAATAGCATAGACAACTACCACTGCCACTAGAAGTTGCCTTTGACTTTAGCCGTTTTGGCACCAAATGGGAATGGAACATTGGTTATTATCCCCCCCCCCCATGTGAAATTTCATTTATTCACACAACTTGTAACAAATCATATCATGTTGCATAAAAGAAGATAAAATGCCACCAAAGCTGATGAGTGGCCTTGTCGTTGGTGACTGACAAGAGGACGTTGATTGTCCTCTTTCCTCCATTGCCTCCTACCTCCATTAATTGTCTACCTACTTAACAAATATGAAATATGGCTTTGAATCTTAATTTTGAAAATGCCCCCTAATCAAAACAATGTTTAAGGTGTCGGCTTCCACCGATATTGCACCTTGAGATGACCAACACTCGCACAAAATTTACATACATATTAAAAAGAAACAATATGAAGAACTAAACTTCTTTAGACATTTAGAAGACTAATAAATAATATTAATAAAGCAAACCCAAGTGTCAAAAAAATGACTTTTCTTGATTTTGCCTTCCACCCAAAGCAATATCAAAGTCAAATTAAATTGCTCCCTTTAAATTAATCCTTTGAAATATTTGACCTTTCATCGATTTCCGCCTACACATCCTTTTGGTTCTTGCCATCAACAGTGCTACCAGTAGTCACACACTTATTGTGCAGGGCGAGGGCGTCTTATTGGCTGGAGCGCAAAACCGTAGGGAAAGTATACATGGCACACAATAATAATGAGGATCAACGGAATTTCATAGTGAGGAGAACAAGTGTCTGTTTTCTAATATGGAGCCCGAACCACAACAGAGCTGAGTCATAAGCGAGGATCAGACAATGAAACGTTGGAAAGAGCCCCACTCCGAACACAACTTCGAAATCAACGAGTCCCACACTCGTTTTGCAACCAAATGACCAAATCGATGAAGATATCATTGAGATCGAGCAATATTCAATATGACACCCTCAATACTTTGTTGTGGCACTATCAAGAAACACTGGACTGTAAGTAACTCGATACATCAATAGCGCCAAACTAAGATAATATGTGAACCCTCAAAACAGATCCTCCAATCTCAAGCATAAAAGACACAATCAGTGATAACAGATTGCTGATGTAATACACAAACCCTTCAAGCAAACATTTGAAAGACCATAATATGCGGATCCGAAAAAAAAACAATCAAGCAAATAGAACCTCTTGATAAATGCGTTGAACAAACTCAACTGCCGATCCACAGCTGCAAGAGCAATAGGTAACAGATGAACAAGCTCATCAGCTACTAGATTAGCTTCTATAATGACACCACTTCCATCGCCCAAATTTCTCTATTTGCAGAATATGTGTGTGTTGGCGTTTAAATTCGCACCTCTGGAATACGTATTTGAAATGGACAGCTATGCACAAATAAATTGCTCTTCAAATTAGGAGGGGAAGCTCCCTCTTGCTGATGGTGTTGAAAGAAAGTAAACAAAGAACTAAGTTGCCTATCTTTTTGATCAGCTTAGAGCACAAGGTTTATTAAACACAAACGCCGCAGTTGAGATTTCCTAATTTAAGAACTTCAACTACGACTAACTTAAACTAAAGACATTTCTAACTTCTCAAATAATACGCAGAGCAAGAGAAACTAGAAATGAACAAGGTTGATTCTCTGACAAAATACTTCAATAAACTCTTTCTCAACAAACATCTACACACTTCAATGTAAGCTGAAATCAAGATCATAAAAGTAGAACACAAATAACGGAAATCTGAGATGTTATATCAAGGCAAAGGAGGCTCATGATTTTATTACTCAAACTTTTGGAACAAAACTTACTTGTAACATGCCTGGAACAAGAAATTGCAGCTAAAAAGGCTTGCAATCTTGTTCTTACACAATACGAACAGCAATTACAATAACTTCTTGTTGGCTAAAAGAGACTCAACAATTGGCTATCATAAAACAATTGAACAACACTTGAGTAACAAATAAAAGGCACAATAGGCTCAGCGTTTTGTTATCACTAGCATGGTTAAAGAAAACTAATGAGCAAAGGCTCTCATTTATAGACAAGCAGAGGAGTAGGGAACCCTAAAATCTCCTTGCTTTCACAATCTAGGGCTTGCTCAGCAAGCAAGCTTTATTTCTAAATCTAGAAAGAAGATAACATCTAACACCTAAGAAAGCAGAAAAAGCGGGAAACGCCAACTATTACATTTTATCTTCTTTCTCTTCTCAAAGAATGGATAAGAATTATTCCAAGAATAGAAAGAAAGCGGGAAGAAAGCTTCTAGAAGAAAGCTGCTTTAAAGCTCGATCACACCCGCTAGAAAATTAGAAATTGTGTCCCAATTCGGTGCATCTATGCCCTCAATAGCAAAACACCGCTTTTCTAGAATATCTTTAGCATCTGCAACAGATCTCAGGAAATCTTCGACCTCATTGGCCGTTTTCTCAAACTTTGCTGACATCATCGAAAGTGTGACTTGGCAAAGTCTTATGTTTTTCTTTCATTCACTTCAGTACAATCTTCTTGTTGTATTTTTCCTTATGCATACCCCATATCCTCTCACATTCACCCTTTGAGATAGTGACACTTTCAAGCCAAGGGGGAATGGAAAAACACTTCTCGATCATATCAGGCTTCAAACTGCAAATCAATCTGCCATCAACTGACTGAATCTCCCTTGTAGCCGGGTTGTAATGTTTGATGCAAGCGATTACGAACTCAAGACTCTGAACTGATATAGGAATAGACGCTGCTGCGAGGAGTCCAAAATGTCCCAGGTTTCTGATTGAAGTGTTGCCTGCACTCTCCAAAGCGTGTAGATCAAACACCGGCTTGATATGATGCAAGTCTGTCTCAACTGTTTTGATGTAATCATGATAGAGAGCTAATTTAGTCTTGAAAACATTGGGAGTGTACTCTATTTCAGAAACCTTGAAGAATGACTGTAAACTCGCCTAGGTTCAGACAAGTTTTGAGCAACTTACTATTTTTAAAATGCTGATTTTCTTACTCCAACGGACAAATTTTTTGAAAATTTTTCTGAGATATGGGTTTTGCTGAGAATTTCGTTGCAAGACAACCCAGATCGTCCGTTTTCGAAAATTTTGAATTTATACTTAAAAAGCAGCAAACCCTAATTTCTTCAATTTTTCACGAAAAAAGTTGACACCTGGGTTTTTTCAGAATATGATTAGAAATGGACCCAGTTGATTAGATTTGCAAAACACTGATGGCTGATCGAAAAAGCAGCCAAACCTAGGATTTGAAATTTTCTTGAAAAAAAACTGTGATATGGGTTTTCTTCAGAAGACTGATTTGAGAAGACCCAGATGATTGAAAACTGCATGCACTGAGGATTCCACTGTCATGCAAATAAAAAGCAGCTGTTGCAACTTGATGAAGTTCTTGAAAATTTTCTTCAGAAGAATGAGGTGATAAGACCCATATGGCTCAAAATATGAAAACCTTGGCCTTCTCCTTGAAAAATTTGATCTTCTGGATGAAAAAGCAAGGGTTTATGTTGTTGATCTGAAAAATTTGATGAATAACCAGCAAACTGAGCTCTTGAATCTTGAAAAATTTCTTCAAACTTCCTGCTCCAATTTTCTCCACTGAATGCTACCTGCAAAAATAATGAAAATTACATTGAAGAGAGGTGTTAAATAGACTTAGGGTTTGAATTAGGTTTGCTTTCTTTTGCTTTTATTTTCAAAACCCTAAAAATCTCAGCTCATTGAACTTGGACGCCTTCTTCCTCTTTGCAATTTTGAAACTTTGAAAATCTTCAAACTTCTACTAAGGCATGAGAAGTTGGCCGCCCTTCTTGGCTAGGGGCGCCCACTTCAAGCAGCGTTAGTCATTTTTTTGATATTTTCAACTTTTAACCATTTTGACCCCCTACTTCGCCTTCGATTTCCGGCTTGCAGACTAATCTGATGAGCGAGTTGAATGATTCATCGCGGAGCCTGACCCGTTCTGAGAAGATTGTTCTGGAGGCACCACTAATTAAAAACTTCATTTCGACCTTCAAATTCATGGGAGCCTTTCTTCTCCAAGGGCGCCCATTTTGTCCAGAGTTAGCCATTTTTATGATCTTCAATTTCTTCATTAACTCTTCTTCCACAGATGATCTTGTCGAATCTGATTGTCCAGGCATCGGATTGACTGATGATTATGCTCGTTGCGAAGCTAAGAAGATATTAAGAGGGGTCTCCTGGAAGGAGCTTCATCAAACAGTGAGTTTTAAGCCTTCAAAAGCTTGGGCGCCCTTCTTGGCTGGGGGCGCCCAAACTCACCAGAGTTAGAATATTTTCTCATTTTTTCCTATTTGCTTCTGAATCTCAATTCTTAGCTCTCATCAAACCCTCTATTCAGCTTCTCGTATCTGGTGACTGCAAACTCCAATTGACGCACTGAATATCTCATTGGAGAGCTGGATCAATTCTGAAGAAATCACGTTAGAGCTTCTCCTACAAATTCATCTATTTAGGCCCTTGAAAACTTGGGCGCCTTTTCTCTCCTGGGGTGCCCAAACCTTCCAAACTTAGTCATTTTTGATAATTTTCATTCTTTTTCATTTTGACTTCAGTTTGGACCTCCCCTGTTCGGCCTCGAATCCTGGATGACTGGATGATCTGTTGACTACACCGTTGGACTTGCTGCGGAGCTGGAAAAGAACTAAGCAACTTTGGTTGGAGGCGCAAACCCTAATTTCATCATTTAATGCCCTAAAAAGATGGGCGCCTATTCTCACCTGGGGCGCCCAAGTCAACCAGTGTTGGAAAATTTTCACAATTTTCACCTTCTCCTTCGTTCTTCGTGCTTGCTCACCAACTCACCTTCTGTTGAATGCTTTGAATGTTGAATCTGACGCCTGGCAGCCGACTGACCTCCATTGATGACTTCGGAGCTCCTGATATGCTTCTCAAAAGCAGAATAGACCCACTAGGGCAAAATTGATTATTTTGAGATTCGACTACACCAACTGATATGGAATTTTGAGCCAATCAAAATCAATTTGAACTTTAACGGACCAACTTTCTATTTTTAGAAAGTTTTGCGATATCGGTTTCAAAGAAACCCAGAAAAAGTTACTATTTTTAGAAAATTTCTAAAAATAGCAGTTTTCCTAAAAAGTAGGGATGAAAAACTGAGATCTGGGTTTTGTAGATTAAGCTGCTCTGAGCAGACCCAGATCGTTAGATTTTGAAAATTTTGCGTTTTAACCCCTCATGCAAGACATTCACACCCAAATTTTGACCCTTTTTGACTGATTTAACAAGACTTTTACTTATTTCTTCAAAATGTCTAAGTGTAACAAAAATTTTAATTTTGGGGTACAACAGCGTGAATGGTTGATTAAGATGCCAAAAGTCTTTCCTAATCTGATGGCACAATATATGGCCTTTGGTACAAGAGGAAAAAAATGACAGGATAGGCATTCTCATTTATGACTAAATAATAGGCACAGGATTGAGCATGCTCTAATGCCATATTAGGAATATGGTCAGAGATAGAGAAGCAAAATAATGTGTGCTTCTATATTATCTCTTTCATTCAAATACAATACATATTTATAGGATTGGACTCTCCTACTTTATCGAAGAGATCCTATAACAGCTCTCTAATATAGATGAGCTATTTTTAATAGCTCATAAAACAAACAAATAGTTGTACTAACAAACCTAACAAATAATGGAATATTAAACCACCTATAATTATTACGTGAGTTGTAGTAACAACTCACACACATTATTTTTACCCATGTGAACACTAATTTCCAACAATCTCTTCAACCTCTAAATCAATATGGATGGGCAAAGACCTCAGCGACGATGGAGAATCAAAAGACGAAGGCACTGCTTCTACTTGTGGCACTAGCTCTTCTGGAACTTCTGATACAACTGTCGGTTGTTCCTGCTGAATCACATCGGAGAACTCCAGCTTTCTCTTTGAACTCTTCGCTATTCTGCTACCCTTCATACCCTCTAGAGGATTGCTCATAGCCTTTACTCTTGGTTTTGGTTTGGAAGAAGGCAGGGATGACTGCACAACTGGTGTTGGATATTTATGTCTCAATCATCACAGGCTATAACCTCTACTGGGGCAAAGTCGGTGTGACATCCATGAAGTCTGGCCGACTAGCAGTTTTGAATCTTGTTGAACAGATCAGGTCGCTATGACCTTGCAAGAGTCTTGCCGAACGCTTTTACTTTGGAACCTATCGCTGTGACAAGAAGCAGTCGTTGTGACACCTTACCGCGTGGAGATCTCTGGCCGACAAGCCATTCAATCGCATATCGGGATAACCTATGGTGGCTCAATGAGAAGTCTTATTGAGATATTAATGTCTCGCCGACAGTATGTTACATGTTGTGGTCTTCGGCGTATCTTATATTCTATCGGTAAGAAGTCTTACCGATGTGCAAATGTCTCACCGACAGAGGTTCAAGTGTTGGTCATCGGAGTAACACAAAGGATCCTGGGGAGATCTCTTAGCAACTGAAGAATGTCATACCGATAGCATATGGCTGTCGAGGTAACCCAAATGGTCTCGGGAAGAAGTCCCAACGAACGATGAAGGTCTCGCCGACGGGAACACATATGGTGTCTTCGCGGTAACATAAAAGATCTCGGAGTAAAGTCTTAGCGAAGGACGTATGTCTTGGCGACTGTTGATGGCTTCGGGGTGACTTAGGAGATCTTGGTGAAACCTCTTGGCAATAATGATATGTCTTGCCGACTATTGTTTGGCGATCGGTATAACATGTGACTTCGGTATCATCTCCTGGCGAAAGCGATGAGTCTCGCTGACTGGTGGATGCTTCGATGTAAGGTAAGGAGACTCGGTGGAAGGTCTTGGCGAGAGCGGTATGTCTCGCTGATAGAAAACTGAAGTCGATGCAACATATGAAGCTCGGTAAAACCTCTTGCCGATGAAAACGACTCTTGCCGATATCGATATGAAGCTGTTGGCATCAGGAAGACACGGACAGTGTCTCACCGACATGCCAACACAGATTGAAGCCGTTTTGACTGAGTGAGACTTTCCTATGTGGCATCTCGTGGACCAATAGGAGAAGTCGAATCTGAACAGTTGGAAGATAGTTCGTTGTGACAGTTCTGTGAGAAAGTTCAACAGACAGGAAACGCCATGAATATAGTTTGCAATTGCAGATGCTCGATGGTTCGATGGTTGGTTAGATCAACAGGTGTGAACAGTTCAAATTGTATCAGAGTGAATTCTATTATGTGAAGACTGTAACGTGAAGGTTCCTGTACAAGATTGATCATAGTGAAAGCTGTTGTAATATGACATCAGAAAGATAAGTCTAAAACTTGTATGTAATCTTTATTACTGTAATACAAAGTGATTTCTCTTGGTGTGGTGGGTTTTTCTCCCGTAAGGGTTTTCCCACGTATATCCAGTCTTCATCTGTGTTTGTCTAATTCTCTGTTTCTGATATTTATTTCAAAGTGCATCTTAATTGAAATGTAATTGAAAAATTAAAAGTATATCTGCATTCTTCCCTGAGGTTTTGACGTTTAGGAGAGTTGTTTCCGCATCTAATTTTCCTTACAACTGGTGGCTTTGTTGGAATAGTTACCTTTCGTTTCTTTTTATTGCTTAGGAAAATCCTGTTGTTCTTAATAACGCAGTTCGTCCTTTCCTCAATTGAGGTGCTCTCTTTTATGGACCAATTGACTTGTGAAAGTGGTCGTTGCTCAATTTAATCTTTGGCATACATGGGAAGTATTACTTCTCCATCATCATCGGACAATCCTTCTACATCCTCTGACAAGAAACCAGCCATCTGCTAGAGGGTGAATATGTTGTAATTGCGCCTACGCACTTCGAACTCATCCTCGCAATTAGCCCAAAAATCTTCAACTACGGGTACATGAGCGTGATTCTGACCAAGACGGGATGCAAAGACACCATGAGGATCATATGATCGCCTCTTGTTGAACAACTTGAGGCCGAGCTTTGATAATTCATCGCCCATCACCTTGGCATCAACCAACGATCTATATCTACAGATGCCCATCTCAACCAGAAAACTAAAAGCAGCCTTTTCTCGATTCCACAAGAACGTGTGAACTTTAGACTTGCCTCAGAAACTCCATGAACACCACCTCATCTGTGGGATACCTCAGCAACATGATTGGACTACTTGAGAAGCCGTACACTCTGATGTAGGAGAATGCGGGAAATTGGATAAACCAATCAGCCCACTCTACAATTGCCGATCTGGCATCTGATGAAATCCGTACATGCAGCTCATTGTCTAAGTCTCTCACCGTATGCATCAAGAATGCATCATTCACCCACCTGTAATGATGTGTTGACTCTGAAAACTTCAATTGTGGGTAATGATGATATACATGCTGAATACCTAGAGTTCCTACGATATTCAAACCTCTAAATTTGCCTTGAAAGGCCATTAGATAGACAAGGTATGAAATCATGTGAAACTCATGGATTTTAAAATATTTTGTCATTTGATGGTGGAGACTATCGCTGTTCAAAGTCAGCCAGTCATAGAGCTCTATCTTATCAATGATGTGAGAGATGATGTAAAACATCCAAGGCTAGAATTTACTGGCCTTTGCTTAACCTGTGACACGGTTGAGCAAAGTAATCATGATTGCGAACTCCTCCTTGAACTCTCCACATCCAACATTCTTTGGCAAAGTATTGTGCTTCTCCTTCAACCATTTTTGTGCAATTCTCTTCTGGTATTTTTCCTTTTGCATGTGCCACACCTTTTCACACTCTTCAATACTAATAGAGATGACCAAGTTTTCCGGCCAAGGTGGTATTGAAAAGCATTTCTCAACATCGTCTGGCCCAAAGCTGCAAACAATAAGCCCATCTACTACTTGGATTTCTCGTGTTGTAGGACTATCATGCTTGACACAAGCAATTACAAATTCAAGGCTCTGCACCGAGATGGGGATTGAAGCCGCTACAAGCAATCCAAAATGACCAAGATGTCTGACTGCAACATTTCCTGTGTCTTCCAAAGCACGTAAATCAAATACTAGATTCACATGATACAAATCAGTTTCAAATGTTTTTAGATAATCATGATACAACACTGCCTTGATTCTGAATTCCATGGGAGAATACTGCATGTTGAAAAACTCGAATTTTGACTGTAAACTCGACTATGTTTGGAAACTTTTTGCACAAACTGCTGAAAATAGAATGTTGATTTTCCTTGAAAAAGCAGTTTCTCGAAAAAAAGTTGAGACCTAGGTTTTGTAGAGAATCACATTCCGGAGAGATCTAGATGATCAGATTTCGAAAAAGCTGAGGGTTTCCTGAAAAAGCATGAAAAAAGCAGATTCTTGAAAATATAAAATTTTCCAATGTTGATGAAGATCAAAAACCAAGCGGACCCAGATCGATGAAAATTGAAAAAGATGACCCCCTTTCTCTAAAAAGTGATGCCCTAAAAAATTTAAAGCATGAAAAAGCGAGCCTCTGTGCAACCTGATCCCAAAACTACGAAGAGCTTTGAAAAAGCACCACATTTTGGCCTCCAAATCTTGATATGAAGAAAATTATATGTTTCCTCCTCTGGACACTGTTGACGTGGTTTTTGAGACCGCACCAACACAGAATAAAGTCTCCCAACGGACGCTCTATCCTCTCTTGAACAAAGTATTCAGCATGCTAAGATTGCAAGTAAGATCATGCTTTCAACTCCAAGGTTCCTTGAGTGCGAATAGGCTCAGTTTGGCTCGATGTGATATTGCTGGTATGTCAAGGGGACTTACACAATTGTTCGACGGCTAACAACAAACAGTAGACTAAGGGCTTTTGTGTGATTCAAATGATTTGGCGGTGGCGCAAGTTTCCTAATTCTAACCGGAAATGGCTGAATTTAAAAGGGTGTAGGGCCTAAGAAGTTTATGTTCTATTCTAAATGCAGGATATGTGGAGCTTTGTTTCAATAGACTTCAACCGGATTTCACCTAGCCTCCGTCGGACAGCCTCAGTAAAATCGGTGCAATCTTCAAGGGAAATAGCAAAAGATGTTCAAATTATGACTTAACATGCATACACCATCACAACGACGCATATAAGCATATAAATCACAACTGAAGTTAAACTCAAGGTAATGTCCAGTTGACCACACAAGGCGAACTTATCATCAACAAGCCGCTAGTGGTATGGAATAAAGCGAAGCTATCTTAGTAAAACACCACACACCAAAGTAAGCTACTTGCATGAAATTAAGCTACTTGGATACGAAAGGAAGAAGAGACCTTGCTAGCAATTCATGACAAGACGAATTCCATCATCAATGAAAAGATCTATTATCATAAAATGTGTTACACAACAATCTCCTCAAAAGTTTTCAAAGGGAAAACTTTCTCTCTTCTCCAAATTATGCAAAAATGCTCTACAATGCTACACTATCTAATTCTAATGCTAATACTCTCTCAATGTCTACTGTCTACTATTCCAATGTCTAATCTAATGCATTACAAATGAGGGGGACTCCCCCTTTATATAGCTAGCCAAGTCCCAAAAGACGGCTAGGGTTACAATCAATAGAGTGGCCAGAATCGTGCCACCTCAGCCCTAAATAATATTGCCCTAAAAACCGCCACAGAGGAGAGTGGGGTAATAAATGCGCCATAATGTCCACCATCATCCTTCTAGAAGATTCCATTTGTAGACGCGTTCACACTGTCCCTGATCTTCCTTCTTGACTTTGTTCTTTGACTTCTTCCACTTGAGGATCTTCATCTTTGTCACTTGAGTTAACACTTAGCCAATTTCTTGCAACTTTTTCTTTCTTCATGTGAAACTCATCTTCATCGTGCTTCACCACTTCCAGACATCGTGCTCAGGCTTCAACGTTCCTCTTGCAAAACAAGCAAGGAGAGAAGCATTAGAACACTTCACAATATAAACTCAACTTACTTACCAAGATTTTCACGTTCCATCTTCCCAGTGTCTGTCGCCTTCGCATTCAGATTCTTCGTGCCTTAGCCAAATTTTCAATCCACCCTCTTCAAGGGCGTATCATCTTTGAGAAATTCATTCACCTGCTGAAGCTCTGACAACATCTCTGGCTCAAGAAAACTATCTTCACGAAGGATTTGAGCAAATTTACCTAGGCAGTTCCTTTCAAATTCATCATCTGGAGAATTTCACCTTGAAAACACATTTTCTTCACCTTTGCCTTAGAAAATTTTCAAATTTTCCCTTAGGAAAACTTATCAATCCAGTGCCCATCAAAATCTTCATCCCCGAATCCTCCACAAGTTGTGGAAGACCTTAAAATCAACTCCTCATTGGCAATCTTCGATACCCAGAAGAAAATTTCTTTCAGAACGCGTCGAACTCATGGGTACCCAACGAACGGGTTCATTTAATTTTCTTGAATTTTGGAACTTTAGGAAATATTTTTTCATCAAATTTATTTCATTTCTTCACCCTGGAGCGTATTTCTTTACTCTGACTTGAAAACTTTTATCAACCCCGTGAAGCTGGCAGTCACTGACTTCACCTGTGGCAACTCTGCTCATGTTTCAGGAAAATTCCATCACCTCTCCAGACTTGGGCATTTTTCTAAGGGAGAAAATATCTGTGCCTTAGGAAATTTAGCATTTCGAAAAATTTTCCCTTAGAAAATTTTATTCATTCCTCAATCGCTCTGCCTGTGGTGGGGAAAATTTTATTTTGCTTCACTTGGAAAAAAATTTCATTCATGCCTAGCACACTTCATTTTTCGCTCATCACCTTGCATTTTACTCCACATTGAAAAACATTTATTTGAAGCTCAAACGCCTTAACAATATTTTATTTTTCTTCACTTAACATCTTAGGCGCATATTGTGTGTGAAGAAGGATATTTACTTTGTGCTAGAAGTCTTTACTTCCAACGCCTAGGTAACACATCCATCACCTTGCAATATTTTCTAGCACACTTCACCTTGAGCGCATACCAATTAGAGAAATTTGAAATCACGTCTAGCATATTTTCTCACACATATCACCTTGGCCACGCCTTAGAAAAAAAAAAAAAAATTCAACATCACTTACCACCTTAGGCGCATTTGGGGCTTGAAGAAGAAAAACGCCTAGCATTTACCAAGCTCTCACCACGCCTTAATCACATTTCACCTCATTCACCAGCTTCATTTACTTTTTACACCTCAACTTGGGCGCATTTAGACATATAAGGAGGATGACTATCCAACTTCCACTTTTTTTTTTTGTCTCTACTTCACTTCCTTTGGGCACATTTAGGCATGTATGAGGGATAAAAATGTTGACTTGTTGACTTGTTTTCATCTTGGGCGCATTTTAGCCTTGGTGGAGGATAAACTTTTCAAACGCCTTCATGTGACTTTTCAGCTTCTCCATTTTGTCTTCATATGGCTTCAAATGGGCGCATTTTGGGGTGAGAGGAGGATGAGTTTTGTTGACTACTTTGACTCATTTGCTTTTGGGCGCATTTCAGCATAGGAGGAGGATAAACTTCATACTTAGAAAAAATCTTGAACTCTCACCAGCTTTTCCTTGAGGGCGCATTTTAGCATGTGTGGAGGATGAAACATGTTGACTCCTTTGACCTCTTTCCTGCTGGGCGCATTTTGGTATGAGAGCAGGATGAACTTTCATACTTAGAATTTTCTTATCACATCCTCATCAACTTGAGTTGGGCGCATTCTGAGGTGGCAGGAGGATATTTTCAATCACTTAGAGTTTTTCTTGATGCTTCTTGCAGCTGGGCGCATTTTGCCATGTCTACTGGATGAAGTTCCAGACTTAGACTCTTTTCATCGTTTTTCGCCAGCTTTTCCATGCCTTACTATAAATAGTAAGCCTCTTAATTTTTACACCTCCAAAGCTCAGAATGACTTGAAATTTTGCACACCGCATCCTTATGACCTCGTTGTTCTGTCAACACTGCCATTTTTAGCTGACCTGCTATTTTTAGCCTATTTCTGAAGGTGGTTTACTATAAATAGTAAGCTCATGTTTCTGATAGCTCCCATGCTCCGATTGAGTTGAAATTTTGATGAGGCGCTCCTCACCACGTGACCTGTCTGTCAACATCAACGCATGCAGCTGATTTACTATTTTTAGCCAGTTTCCAAATTGACTTACTATAAATAGTAAGTGCTCCGTTTGACTTGAAATTTCACCAGCAGATAGCCTGAAGAATGCTGATCGCGGTGGTTTACACCGGTTTTCGAAAATTTTGACTTTTGACTCCTCTTTTCAGGCTCCGAAGCTGGAAACCCTAATTCGTTCTGCATGCATATCAAATGATCTCGGTTTCCCTTCGTTTCTGTGGCACTGCGATCAACTCGTGATTCTGAACTGCTGGGAAGCGGCTGCCGGGACATACCTGCTAAAAATAGCAAGTTCCTTACTGAGTGGGTATCTTTATTTGCATGTCACACCATCGCGAAGCTCTCGAAAAACCCATTAGGAATCATCTGACATGCAAAAGAAACCCCGACATGCAAACCCTAAAAATAGCCTCGGAAGGCTGAATCCTGAAAGTGGTCATCTCGACTTGCATGTTACATCGTTGCGAAGGTCTTGAAAAACCCAGAAGGAATATGCAGACATGCAAAGAAAAACTCTGCATCTGCACCCTGAAATTTGCTCCGGAAGCTAGACTGCTAAAAATAGTAAGTTATCTGTTTTCGCTCAAATTTGGCATGCAAGCAGTCTGATATCCTCTGAGTGTGGTGTGACTGTCGGAATCTCAAAAAATGTTGACGAATCGCCTGTAATTTCACACTTACTAAAAATAGTAAGTACCTTAGAATCGGATGAAAATTTGCTGAGAGCCTGCTAGAAACATGCTGACAACAATGTTAAGCTCAATTTTCAATGTATTCACCTCTTTTGACTTCAAATTGGCTGGAAAGACTCAAACCCTAATTTCAGACTTGGCCAAATTCATGTTGAAGCTTGCAGACGGGAACGTCCCCAGGAAGCAGACCATAGAAAAGAGACAGACGGAGAGAGAGAGAGACACACAAAAACCAAAGCCAAAATGACCAGAATGGAGCAAAAATTAGGGGTCCCCATCTTGAATGGGGCGATGTGTGAAAAGGTCACAACAGACACCAACCTGCAAAACATGTGAATAATGGATGCAAAAGCCTTCTTAAATAGGTTTTGAGGATGAAAAAGTGCTTTATTCCCAAAGCTTTAAATCTTTGAAACCAATTCGGAAGCAGGTACATCGAATGTAGACACCTTTTGAATGTCAAATGATGAAAAGTTGAAAAATTCTCTAAAGGCATTGAACCTTGGGCACCCCTGACTAACTGGGGCACCTTTCCTCTTCAGAATTAGAATATTTTTAGGATTTTCAACTTTGCTTGTTTTTTTGGACCTCAGTTTGATCTTCGTTTCCGGATGTTTGACCGACACGATGAACTCTCTGACAAATTCGTTGGTTAGCCTGATGAATTCTAAGAAAGATCTCCTGGATGTTGTGAATCTTGAAAAGTGATTTTTGGGGTTTAAAAGCTTGGGTGCCCCTGGCTAACTGGGGTGCCCAAGCACCCCAGACTTAACCATTTTTCCGACATTTTCAACTTTCTTTTAATCTTTTTTCATTTTGCACATGTTTCTGCCTCCATTCAATTTGCAATATCTGGCGTTTGACAAATCTTCTGAGCTCACTGATGAATCCATTGGAGAGCCTGTTCAAATCTTAAGGAAATTTCTTAGAGATCACAAACCCTAAAAACAACTTTTGAATGCTCAAAATCTTGGGCACCACTAACTAGCTGGGGCACCCATCCTTGCTAGACTTAAGCATTTCTGGATGTTTTTCAATTTCTCAAATTTATCAAATGTGCTTTATCCTCCATTTGATCTGAAATTGCTGGTGACTGATGAATCTGATGGTCTAGCTGAGACATCCACTAGATAGCCTGAGGAATTCTGAAGAAGATGAGCATCTTGGCAGGCAAACCCTAGCAGTGTACTTTGACCTCCCAAAACCCTAGGCGCCCTTGGCTAGCTGGGGTGCCCAAGAATCCCAGAGAGAATATTTTTGATGTTCTTCATGATTTACAGTTTGCTTCTTTGATGCAACCTTTTTGTTCAATCCGAGATTCCGACCGTTTGATTGATCCAATGACCCAGCTGATAGATTCACTATGGAGCTAGAAGAATTTTGTGAAAGACATCTTGGATGCACAAACCCTAACTCTAGCATCTGAGCCCTTCAAATGTTGGGCGCCCCTAGCTAGCTAGGGTGCCTTTACTTGCCAAAGTTAGTTTTTATTTTCAGTTTTTAAACTCTCTTTTCTCTTCGCATTCACCGCCTCACACTCGACATTGCTGCATTCACCTCATGTCGGGGACTGAAAAATATGCTAAGGCAAAGATAGCTAGGAGCCTTGACTGGACATGGGCGCCTAACATCTCCAATGTTAGACAAATTTTCCTCATTTTCAAGATTTTCAGATTCCCCTCCTTTGTTCTTCGTTCCTCATGCATCTTTCGTCGTTTCTCGATCTATGCAGTGTTTGAGACCTTGAATCTGACACCTGCCAGTTGACCATCCTCCATTGATCACCTTGGAGCTCTTGTTTTAGCTTTTGAAAAAGCAGAATAGACCCACCAAGGAAAAACTAATCTTCCGACGATTCTGACTGGACCTGCATGATGAGGAAGTATTTTCAACCAATCAAAATCAGTTTGAGCCCTGGAAACATAAATTCTATTTTTAGAAATTTTGCCAGTATCCATTTGAGAGGAAACCCATAAAAAGTCTATTTTTAGAAACTTTCTAAAAATAGAAACTTTCCTAAAATTTAGGGCCGAAAAAATTGAGATCTGGGTTTTGTAGATAAGTTCGCTCTAAGCAAACCCAGATCGTCAGATTTTGAAAATTTTGAGTTTTTGACCAACATGCGTCACATGCAAATTTTCATTTTCTGACCTTTTTGACAATTTTTACAAGACTTTTACCACTCTTTTCAAAATGCCTTAATGAAGCAAAAAATAATAATTTTGGGCATGACACTCTCCTATCTAATAACATGAATACTTTAAATAGTGAACAAAATTAATAATGCATACTAGATAGAGTAAAAGTATATCTTTATTTGCACATGAAGTTATTACAAAAGTAGACCAAAGATGGTTAGCCAAGGATCATACTCAATCCAACTAGATCATACTGTTTTTCTTGACAATACAAAATCCATTTAATCAACCTGACAGTTACCAAGATGACACAATTGTCTATCAACCGATTCTTATAACTACCCAAAAGTTGACAAACAATTGATACATAGTTGGATACAACCATATTAATAAAATATAATAAAGGCATTGTATGTCGACTACAATCTCATCAAAAGCTCGTTATAACTTTGCATTTTTTTCAAATAGACTCATCAAATCGATATAAAATCATTTTTTCCACTCAAAGTTAAGGTTATTGTGATTTTAGCATTTTCAAGATGCGATTAGGGGTGACTATGGAAAATTAGGGCACACAAATAATGAAGTTTTATTTTCCTTTTATCTGCTTGCACTTGCATATGAGTGTGATTGGAAAATCCAAATTTTTCATAGTTTAAAATTTTAAAGTTACATCCAAACTGGAAGTTGAAGAATGACTGAAATTAGTATCATAAAATTTCAAATATTAGATTGAATGCCAAACAAAAATAAAAAAACTTATTACGCAAGCTTCCGATTACTATCAAATTATCAATAATCATCATGTTTACAAATTACAATATAGCTTTTAAAAATCCATCTAGCTGATAGGCACCAAAACTTTTTGTTTACTTCACGGTGATTGATAATGGCACCAATTACTTCACTATTTCTAGTCTAAACAATGATACTTGATGATCTCTAGGTTTTCTCAACATTTGCTCTTTCGAGCTCTTGTTTTCCCTTCTTGGCTATAAGTACTAGTTTATTGACCACTTTTGTGGGTGGTTCCTTCTTTTTTTGTATTTCTTTGATTTTATTCTTCTCCTTTGTGAGGCCTTTCTAGGTTTCTCTTCCTAAGACTTTCTATAGTAAACATTTATACTCAGGTCCCATTGACCTACTTTTGGTCATCCATGGACATTAACACATTTTTTTTTCTTTTTCTACACCTATTTCTTGTACTAGAGATGTCACCCAAAGGGAAGGATAAGCGTCTCCCAAATACCCTATCTTGCAAACAGTTCACCCCAAATTTCAGTTGAAAGTTATTGGAGACAAACCCATACTAGGAATGCACTTCAAAAATCATCTATTTCTTTGGAAGATAGACCACATGTATTATGAATGCCTTGTTCATAAACCATGCTTCTCCTTAGAGGATGGCCTCCTTTGCAATATTATTGTCACATAAATGCATCTGAAGTGTTCTTTTCTTTGTCCATAAACCATAACCCTCCTTAAAAGATGGCCCCATTTTCAGTATCATTAGCAAACATTGCCATGAAGTAATCTTTAGGCATCATGAGTGTGTTAATTGGCCCATTCTTTCAATGTTTTTAGACATGGGTTGGCTTTCATGGACCTCAAATTAAAGGTTGCTCATTTAGAAACTACAATCAATTCTCTACTTCAAATAGGAAATGCACTCTAAGAGGGCCCTCCATTTTCAGATATCAAGCATTTTATTTTTTAGCTGGAAAGGTGGGTTCAACTATTGTCCCTTAGGCACTGTCAGAACCCTGGTGGTTCTCAAATTGAAACCCTAATTGTTTTTGTGTTGTTTTTGCAAATTTTCGGTTTTTTGTGTTTTTGAGGGTTTTACAGGCAAAATGTAAAGCTGCGATTTTCTCAATAATTACAATTAAATTCATAAAAAATCACATGTGCATTGTAATACATAGGAAATGCTCAGAATGCCAAGGCGTATCATTTATTTCATTGTCCAGAGCACTTACAAAGACAAATAGCAATATATAAATGAAAATACAGATTTATTATCAAAACCTGATTTCCTTCTTGCAGCCGCCAAAAGAATGATGAGAACAGTACGACTGAAAGAAAGGATGAATCTCTGGTCACTGTAATTGATGCTGAACCACTGAACACCCAAGGCGCACCCCAACTGGTTGCTAGAAGTTAAATTCTGATGGTTTCCACTGACTACTGAGAAGGTACGGCCTGCTGGTACAGAAAAGTACGGCCTACAGCAGCAGCAAGAATATGGTACGGTTTCTTGAAATGTGTGCCAGATCTCAGGTAAATAACCACTGAAAGATTCGCCTCTGCTGGTAGATGTTTATTCTCTGTGAATCTCGGAATGAATAGCTCAGTAAACGCAAACTGTGATCTCTGTGTGAAATCACCAAGTGCAAGCTTCAGCTGGTATTGCACAGCCTCAGTCTGCCTGATCTCTGAAGAGTTTTCGTTCTCCAGAAACGATCGTCTGCCAGAAACCCTAGGGTTTGCAAACTCCAATGCTCAGAGCAAAAGACAAATTAGAATATCATATCATAATGGTTCGATTTGCCTTTCATTGAATAAATATATCCTCTTCTTTAAAATTCGACCCAATGCTCTTTTTTAATAATCATTTAATAAAATGATTAAATTCGTCCTTTTAAGACTTAGGAGAAATCTATTTAATAATTGGCGCTTATTTTAATGAATAATAAATATTCATTAAGTCAAAAATTAATACTTTATTATAAAGTATAATAAATACTTTATAACAGCCCAAATTAATTAAATATTTTAATATTTCAATAAAGTGACTTTAATATAAAGTCAAATTATTAAATATTTAATAATGCATTAAATACTCCTTATTCCTCCGTCTGAACATCAAACTGCTGAACTGGGTCGACTCTGAGCTGAATGGTTGAACCAGGTGCCCTGCCCAAAATAGCCGCTTCCGCCTGACCTAACTTTCTAAAAATAGAAAGTTCCTGAAAAACTCTCGGAAGATTCTGAAGGCCCAACCGACACAACTGCAATGGAGCTACCAAACGAGCAAGCGCGGGATGATCCTCTGCACACCCTGTCAGCCTACGAGGATCGAAATAATAGGCTAACTCCTTGACAAACAGTGTCAGCTAAAACGGGGACATGACAGGCACATGGATACAGAAACTTCAGAGATTCTCTCTGGTCAATATATGTGTTTCTTCAGTTGTTGTAGCTTTCAAAGATGACTCATAAGAACCTGTTTGTTCTGTAAAATAGATTCTTACTAATAGTTTTTAATCACTTGCCTGCCTATCTAGTTTATCAAAAATTCCTTTTAGTTCTAAGGTATAAAGTCATAGTATGAATCCACAGATCAGATCATTGCTGAGGGACAGCAACAAAGATCGGATTAGTTTGCTAGAAAATTTGTTGTTGGTCTCAAGGCTTAGTTGAAGATTTTGAGGTTGAGAATGATAACTGAAGACCAAATTTTAAAAAACTATAATAAGATTTGGCTAAGGGAGACTTCGGTGACCTTTGTTGCTGCTGGAGGAAAAGAGTACATCAATTTTGCCAAGCAGCAACCATATAGGCTTACTCTCTCAAAGGTGATAGGGCCAATGAGTCCACAAAATGAACCCACTTGAATTTACAACACTCCCACTTAGCTCCATTCTAGCTAAGATTTGAGGACTAAAACAATTTTCAAAGCTGTCAAATCTCTCTCTAAATGGTTGGAAGAGTTATCAAAGAAATATTGTCTTACAATCTTGCTTGGAATCTGATCCCCTCTAACCAGATAGTAATCCACACCTCTCTACCACACTCATCCATAAGTCTCCCAAATAGCTACCTTTTGTCAAACTAGGCCCCACAAAGAGAAGTGTAACCAAAGCTGGGAAAGTGTAGTGTGCCTATCTAGTTTTCTCTGTATTTTGTTAAATGTTTGATAAAATAACAATTATCCGGTACTATGATATTCCACTAAGTTTTGTTTTGACCCCCTTGCATAATGCTTCCTCAAGTGTTTGGCAGAATTTCTATTTCACAAAATATAAGCAATTCTCCATTTAACTACTAGAAATGTTCACAATACTGGAGTCAGAATTAATTCTCAATGTCAACATATAAATTGCTGTCATAGCTATTGCAATACAGGTTCTTTGATGACAGTTATCTAACCTCAATGTATGCAGGCTACAGATTACATCAGACATCCTCTTCTAATAGTTGCAATCAGCAATTTGACCCCTCCACATCACCCTGTGTGAAGCTTATCTCCTTGTTATATAGTTCATGTTCCCTTATTGGCTGTGCTGACTTACATAGCTACCTCCTTGGATGCTCCACGACCTCTTTATAAAACTGGTGGCAAATAAAGACTTTTCAAACCATCCTCAACTAGTTCCTGGTTTTTACTAAATACCCCCACGTCATTTGGAGGCAATGCTTCTTATTTTAGAACAGTCACAATCCCTTTTATTGGGAGCTTCAATTCCTTTTGGGGCTAGGAAAATATGCGGCCAAGTGTATGGAGTTATATACTCATCAAAATTGGCGGCAGCAGGTTTAAGTCTTTAAAAATATTGCTACGACCCCTTTTATTGCCTCCTTTTGTCTTCACGCCAATCCTTACAAGCCCAACAAGTATTTGTTGGTGGCTTCCTCCATAAAATATTTCCTTCTGTTCAATGAATCGCCAATAACCTTCCATGACCTCCAGTTCACCCAGCAGATAAAAGATTAATATTGGAAGCACAACCCAGCATCTGATTTTCCCCAACTTGTGCCCTAGCAGCTAATATATGATCTGCCATAGGCATGACCAACACATAATAATTCAACCAACAACTCGTGCCACAGTTTTAGAAAGTAAATATCTCACCAAGATTTTATCTGCTTGTCTTCATTTACTCCAAAGCCAGAAACAAAACCATCTCCAAATATTCTATTGAAAATCTGCTTACAGATAATAGCAGAATAATATTTCAATTTATTCTCAAGACATGGCCACACTGAAGAAAATTATAAATTTAGTACCTACGCTCAAATCTCTTCAATCTCCAAACAATATGCACACTTGTGAATTTTGAATGAATCCACTCGATCAGCAAGGGGGGTTTTCGTCCACAAAATTTGATTGTCAGAAGGTTTTTCGTCCTTTGGCTGAAGAATGAACCAAGTTCAATCTCTCCAAACTAGGGTTTGTAAAATAAAATGCCAAGAATGTGATTCTTCTTTCCAACTCCCCAATATTCAATTTCATGCCAAGTGACTTTATTAATTTAACTTTATATTTTATGCCCCGAAAAGTAACTTTTTCCATTTACCTGATTACTTCATAAAAATAAAATAATTAATTAGATAAATTTGTCCAAGCTTAAACAATTTAATTTAATTAATTAGTTATTCCCTTTTAATTCCCTATTAGCCTACAGGAATAAAAATAGGCTAAGGGTATCACCAACTGCTTATTACTACGAAGGGGACATTACACAAAGACTATGATACTTTACAACATATTAAACATATCCAATGGTTGGAAAAACTGATGTACTCTTTGATGTTGATGTACTTGGGTACTATTTGGTCTCCACTTCTTAGCCATATTACGCCAAATTTCTCCCTACAACTGAATCTGTATCAAACCAGGGTCCCCTTTCTTTCTTTTGAAAGTACATACGTAGCAATCCACAAGAGGAAAGCCATTTTTCTTCCTCGCTTCCATTAACCTCCATAGGATACTTCATAGAATCATCTCCAGTTTTCTGTATCCTTCCATAGATGGAAAATACAGTAGGAATACCCGAAAAAAAAAGGTGCAGCTGCTAGGATTGTATTCATGATAGTGAGTCCAAATTAAAGGGAGGTCCCAATGGGAACATTTCTGTCACCTGTTTTCAAATCTGTCAAAAACTTATCTACCTTGTTCAAATGGTGTGATTTCTATGTTGATGGGAATGCCTGGGAAAATCCACTTGGAAGGGATTTGCAATTTTCTCTAGCTCAGGAATTGTTAAGAAACTCATCAGCAAAATTATCTGCACTAATGAAAACATCAATTTCTAAATACATATTGCAATATGAATTGCATAATTCTAAAAATCTGTGATAAGTATGGAAATAATGCATAGCTAGGATGTATCTACATGATAGTATCGTTGCATTTTCATTGAGTTAAACAGGATAAAACCATATTAGAAGTTTATTTAATATGAATATACTTGAAGACAGAAGACCAGCAAAGACCCATCCAATTTCTTAAAATGAATTATTAGCAATTGAGCAATTTGTAAGACTTTCATGAAAAATTGATGATATCATTGAAGAATTTGACTAATTCATTATAAATGACATTATGCATAATAAATCACTTGCAAGTTGCACTAGGTGTGATGCATAAGGTTAAGGAGAGTGACAAGCCTTATATAGTTATGAGCAACATCACGTGACTTGTACCTCTTAGAGACTTTAGATAAATACCAGGCAGATCAAATTCTTTTCATTGTAATCCACTCCATAGGAAAACCAATATAGCGAAAGGAAACTGCAATATGGATTTTAAGCAAACACCTGTGTATGTAATCTGAAGCCCCATGCTTGAAATGAGTGCCACCACCAGGGAACCACCACAATTTACCTTGTTCATGCACCCAGTTTTGCCCACCTTTGACTTTTGCAAGTTTTGAGTGATTTACATTGCTTCGCCACACATGCTCCCTACTAATCGGCCATGGGATTGGGATCTTGTACTCTTTAGGAGGAGGTATCAGGCAAAATGGTCGATCCTTGGGTGGAGGGCAATGTCTTTCAAGATGCTGTTTGTGAGAATAATCTAAATTTTTCAATGAGTTTCTGACATAGTTTAAATCATGACAAGGAATGTACTCAGTGTAATTAGAGGGACAAACATTCATTCCCC
Source organism: Sequoia sempervirens (assembly GCA_007258455.2). NCBI lineage: Eukaryota > Viridiplantae > Streptophyta > Pinopsida > Cupressales > Cupressaceae > Sequoia > Sequoia sempervirens. The sequence continues at coordinate 217,307,661 of VDFB02271358.1, forward strand.
TTTCAGGTATCTGTGGTATGTCAGCCCTAAAAGTAAGATCCACCTTGTTAGTCAACCACTTCTTACCTGCACCAATCAGATGCAAAAGGATTCAGTTATCCCTTTAGATAATAATTCAAATATCAGCATAAATACATTCATTGTATGTTCATAAGTTTATCGCATAAGGTTCTTCAACTTTAAGTGGGGTTTAGGAACATATTGAAAACCAATTTACTCTTATCATGAGAAACTTTTTGAAGTTATAGCTGAAAAGCGAATTCTAGAGTTGCTATTCATTAGGCTGGGTTGATAGATTAGGAAGGCATTTTAACAAGCAAAAGACCCAGGAGATGGGCTAAATTATGCCCTTTGTCAAACAAGGGAATGTAGTTTTGTGACTATGTCGTCACAAAATATATGCAACTGGACCCACAAGTGCTTATATTAAGCATAGCTACAATAAATACAAACTAATTTGGAGAGTAAGAAAAGAGGAATTAATAATCTATAGAAGGTAATTACTAAAATCTGCACATGCTGGAAAATATAGACTTACTGAAGTGAAACTAAACTAATTCTGGGTGATCTAGAGTCTAGACACACCACAAATAATATAAATCTGATATGAAACTACAAATAAGAAAACCATATGTACAGAAATATGAATGAACAATAAACTATGCACAAACTGAAAACATTAAACAGAGATAGAAATATATACAAATAAAATGACCTATTTATCCTTGAGGGAAATCCACCAACCACCAATCTTCTGAAGTGGATTCTTACCCGAGAAAATTGGTGCATGTGACCCCCTCTAAATCTAAATGTTATGTGGTGATCAGAAACGAAGTATAATTTCACAAGTTGACACTTTAGCCATAGAAGAAAAAATCTTTTGGGAAAAAAATGGCCAGCCAAAAGTATAAGATATTTTCAAAAAATTGGGATTTAAATGGGGAAGAAATAGGATTTTTTTAAAATGTAAAAAAATGCAGAAAATGGGAGAAAAAACTGCTGATTTCGAAATTTAAAGGGAATTCAATAGCATAGAGATATAGGCATTTCAACTTTCACAAGTAATAAGCAGTAAAATATTATGTCATAGAAAATTCCAAGAAAAAGGTCCAGAGCTTCAGATAATGATACTGTTAGACCATCAGACTTTTTCATCAATGATAATCATGATATGCACGAGGCCTTCACTGACTAAAGAAATGAGAACAATCCTTTTTTCATGTGGAAAAAAAAAGTATAACCAAGACTAAGAGTTTAGTTTACTTATCACATCCTGCCTATCATAGCTATTAAATTTTGCTAACTTGCATATGTCCAAGGCTATTTGATTGCAGAAACTAGACATTCATACTTGAATCTCTACAGCAGTTTGGATTTGATCCTGTAATGTCCCCAAGCTGAATTTCATGAAATGTATGATTTTTTGAATTTTTGTAATACTTACAAACTGAAATAATGTAAAAATTAGAGAGCTATAGTAGATTATGACAACTTGCACAGCAGCATCCAATATGACAAACAACAATATATAGGAATCCCAATTCTGTTTTATTCATCTACAGCAACTAGAAAGAGTACAATTATTCATATTCTAACCTGGAGATATAATTTTCAGAATTACATCAAAAATATCAACTCACTAAATAACACGCAACAGATCCAAAGAATAGGTGGATTGCATCATAAGGGCACTGGATTGGTGCGGCAACTTGCTAGCAGGCTGTGATCAAACCCTTTGGCACCCCAAATCGAGTTTGGACTTGCGATTTTGCTCAGAATATTTCAGTTTCACACATGGGACATTTTGTCAAACACTTTGCAATCTTGATTTCATGTGTTTTCAGACTTACTTTTCACAATACAATACTCATTAAAACTCAATGAATTTAGATCTTATCTCCTCATTGCCAACACCAAATAACTATGGGAATACAATATTTATGCAATTCTGATTTTCTGAGTTCACAGTTCTGAAAATAACTTCAATTCAATAATATACATTAAAAGCTAAGTAGCCGGTTCTTCAGGTTCTGGCTCGGGTCCTGGTCCGGGTTCGCCCTGGGTCCGGGTCCTGGTCCGGTCCTCCTGCTGGTTCGGCCAGGGTCCTTCCATTTGGGCCTTGGTTCGCCAGTGAAGAACCCGGGCTAACCCGGGCAGAACCCGGGCGAACCCAAGGCGAACCCGGGCGTGTGGGCGGCAAAAAGTGCATGTTTTATGTTTTTTTTAATATTTTTCTTCCCTTTGACTTTGACCCACGCCATGGGAACCCTAAAAGTGACCTCTAAAACATGTTAAACACCTAAACTGCCTCATTTTCATTCATTTGTTTTGCAAACAAGCATTTTCATTTCAAGAGGCTGACTTCTTATTTTAACCTGTTGGATTGACAAAAGGAGTTGAAGATTGATTGTTGAAGCTTCTACAACGATTGCATTGCCATTCCTACAGATTTGCAAGTGTTCATTGGCTGCTACAAAGATTGTTGAAGATTATTTTTGCAAAAAGGTATGTTTTTCTCATTTTTTTCTCATTTTTTCATTCTTTTTTTTTTGTTTTACAAACAGAAACTTTGTTTTGCATCTTTTTTTTTCTGTTCTTCTATGAATGTATACATTGTGCAAGATTCAAAAGAGCTAGGTTTTAATTTTTAAAAAATTATTATATTTTGTTTTCATTCAAATTTTGAATGTGTTGTTTGCAAAACAAATTGCCATAGGAATCACAATGTCAATGGGTTCTACCTCCGGCTCCATAGCTAAACCAAACCCAAAGTTCAAAACAAATGCAAATTCTCCTCTATGGCAGTATGTTGAAATGATAAGACAGCTTCCAGGTGGTGGTGGTTATGTTTGGAAATGCAATGGGTGTGATGTTCAATATTCTAGTTCATACCATAGGGTGAAAGCACATTTGTGTGGCATAACTGGAAAAGGCATCTCACCTTGCCCTGGAAAGAAAGATGCTCCTATTGACCCTGAGACAGTTGCAAAATACATTATGGAGCAAGAACTAGCAGATCAACGGGAAGCCCAAAAAGGAAATCACCCTTTGTCAAATAAAAAATCAAAGGGAATGCAGCCCCCATCTAATCCCAATCCCAATATTGTGGTAGAAGACCACCCATTTATGGCCATTCCAAATCTTCAAGCTCAAAGTGCACAACCTTTTGCAAACAAGAGAGCAAAGGGACCTTTGGAAGTTGCATTTCAAAATGAGAGTAGAGCCCTTGCCGACCAATGTGTAGCAAGATGCGTATATGCCAATGGACTATCTTTTAATGTTGTTCGTTCTCCATATTGGAAAGAGATGTTGAGAGCGGTTAATGAAGCTCCAAAAGGGTACAAGGGCCCGGGTTATGAGAAGGTGCGTAGCACTTTATTGGATAAGGAGGTTGAGTTGGTTGAAGATGCATTGAAGCCAATAAGAGATTCATGGGTTGAGACAGGTGTGTCCATTGTTTCAGATGGTTGGAAGGACTCAAAAAATCGGCCTTTGATCAATGTCATAGCGGTGTCCCCTAAAGGGGCAATGTTTTTGAAAGCCGTGGATTGTGAGGGGCAAGTAAAAGATGGGCAATTTATTGCTAATATTCTTATTGCAGCCATTGAGCAAGTGGGAGCCCGAAATGTTGTTCAAGTTGTAACGGACAACGCAAAGAATTGTAGAGCTGCAGGGTTGTTGGTTGAGGAAAGATATTCACATATCTTTTGGACACCTTGTGCGGTCCATTCACTCAATCTTATGCTGCAAAAGATTGGGAATAAAATTGAATGGATCAAACAATTGTATACTGAGGCTGAGGACATTCAGATGTTCGTCACCAACCACCACTTGTCTCAAGGGATCTTTAGAACATTTTCAAAATTGGAGCTATTGAAGGTAAGAGAAGTAATATTTACATTTGTCATTTTCTGATTTTCATAATTTGATTGTTCAATCTAATTTAAATTCTTCTTTAAAGTTTATTTTTAAATATTAATTTTTTTTTAATTTGCAATAGGTTGCAGAAACCCGCTTTGCCTCTAATACAATCGTCTTGAGACGACTTGTGAAAGTTAGGCAAGCACTTTCTAGCATGGTAATTAGCACCAATTGGTCTATATGGAAGCAAAGCAGCACTGAAAGAGCAACAAGAATTAGGAGCCTGATATTAGATGACTCATGGTGGGATCGTGTGGAGTATCTCCTTAGCTTCACCGAGCCCATTTTGAGTATGATTCGCTATACTGACATGGACAAGCCATGCATTGGACAAATATATGATGGTATAGACTCTATGATTGAGAAGATCAAGTGCATCATAAATGCAAGAGAGCAAGACCCTGAAGAGACTTTCTTCAAACAAGTGCATACAATTGTTGAAGAAAGATGGAACAAAATGACAACTCCGTTACACCTTCTTGCCTTTGCATTGACTCCAAAATACTACAGCTCTCAGATTCTTTCACAACCAGGAAGGCTTCCTCCATATAGAGATTTAGAAGTGGCTGAAGGGTACAAGGCAGCATTTGTGAGACTCTTCCCTGATCGAGATTTGCGGAGTGTAGTCACGGATGAGTTCACTGATTTTGTGCACTCAAATCATCTAGATGTTGATGCCTCCCGTGATAGGTTCTTAAAGGATGCTCATTCTTGGTGGTACTTCCATGGACAATACTTCCAAAATTTGCAGCCCCTTGCAATCAAAATTTTATCACAAGTAAGTTTAATAAATTTTCATATTTTAGTTTTAAAAGTTTCATAATTCCATTTATAAATTTTTAATTGTTTACTTTGTCTTCATAGGTTGCTAGTTCATCCGCATCTGAGAGGAATTGGAGCACATATTCTTTCATCCACTCAGTAAAGCGCAATAAATTGCTGTCAAAAAAAGCGGAGAACTTAGTATATGTGCATTCCAACTTGCGTCTCCTTTCACACAAACAACCTAACTACAAGGACGGGGAGACGAAGTTGTGGGATATAGTGCCAGAGGATACTGACTTGGATGCTTGCAGTTCCCAACATATTGCATATGGGGATGAGGATATCCAACAGGGGCATGGGCACATTAGTAGTGCTAGTGATGGTGCCATTGGCACTTGTGATTCATCTAGTCTTCCTACTACATCTAATGTCAATGTTGACAATGATATGGATGATCTAGAGAATCCATATGATGATTAAAACTTTGAAAGTGTTGTAATATTGAGCTTGAAGTTTGAACAATGAATATTTATCATGCATGTTTTAAATGACATTCAAGTTTATGGTGGTTTTGTTGTTTATATGATGTTATCAGTTATGTGATATTCTAAAAGTAAATTCTAATCCTAATTCATGCTTCTAGGCTGCATATATATATATATATATATATATATATATATTTTTTTTATATATTTTGTAATTTGTACTAATGAACCCAAGACGAACCGAACCCACCCCCAAAAAATTTTGCCGAACCGGCGAACCGAACCCCCGAACCCGAACCCGAACCCGAACCCGAACCGGCTACTTAGATTAAAAGCAATGGATAGCATAGACCTGTTTTTCAAACAGCAATATCCCAATCACGATTTGGTCAGCAATAAACAAAGAGATCGCATTCAGGAAATAATGACAGCTCCTTAGTAACCCCCACATAGAGCATTTGTTTCCCATGTCCAGCTATATCTGAAAACTCAGACCTCAACGTGGCAGCAGACTGTTGCTCAGATTAATGGCACAGCTCCTATGAAGATTTCTGAGCAGATTAAGGTTATGTTGCAGCCATCATCAGTAATGATTCCCACGCCACAAGTTGATCACGCCTACCAGGAATCTCACGGCCTCTCCAATGAATTTGCCACCCAAATAGCCAGCGCCTATCAAACTCTACCGTTTAAACAACTTCCCTGGAGGTCCCGCAGCCAGTATGAGAGCAGCAGCTATGATCCATGCCCACAGGAACAATGTCACGATTTTCCCAATGGAGGAGTGAACACCAAGCAAGATTATTAGCAGACACAAATTTCATGAACTCTCACGCACAGCCCCTGTAGAAGGATAAATGCAAATGCCCAACTCAAAAATGAGCAGCAATAGACTCTCCAATCCTCACGCCCTGTCTAATGCCAATTCAGTACATTCATCAACAATTTTAAAGCCTCCATATCCATCGACTGGCTGTATGAACAGTGATATCCAAACCCTTATATCTGATATTCAGTAATTTATCAAACTCCAGATAAAACCTTTAAACCCCGAAGTCTCATCACCTATTGTTAGTTTTAGGATCAGAATTCAAAAAAGCAGATATAGAACAATTTCAAACAATTTGACACAGCATAGACCCTGGGAAAACCCTCCAACTTGAGGGAGAAAAACCCAGCAACAATATATCACTTATATATTGAATAATGAACAGCAATTTGCTTTACAATGAGGCCAATCACAAGGCCGAATTAACAGCACCACACTTGATGCAAACTCAATAAGAATAATATCGAACTCCTTGAATAATGATATCGATCTCCTTGAAGAATAATATTGATCTCCAATGTCAAACTCTTGCTGTAGATAAATTCGCACTTTGCTTGAATGAAATGAAATGGATGATGAAAGGAATGAACAACGCCTCCATTATATACAATTCGATGAGGTGGTCTCCAACAAATGTGTCCCTTCATAGATACAAAGTCGGCCTCAAATGAAAGGGTGTGACTTATACAAAAGATGGCGAACTCTTAGATGAAGTCGGCCTCATTAAAATATAGATTACAAATAAATGAAATCGCCTCCAATAAATAAATAGCCGTTCGCTATATTTAATTTATTGCTTATTAATAAATTGCCGCTGGAAGTATGAGGCCCACGGCTATAACATCAACACCTATAACTTAAGATATAGAATTATAGATATTAGAATATCATCACCAGGCAAAACCCTGAATCTTTCCTGTAAATCTCTAAACAATCTTGAAGCACAATGCACAACCCCTAAATGAAGTTGTTAGCTAGCAGCCTTGGGATATCTTTCACTCCTGTAGCATGTTGTTCCTCATAAGGGTTTTCGTCCTCAATGAAGCCGAGATTTTCAGACTCTCCAGTCTACCTGCAAAACCCTTATCAAATTTATCTTCCAAGATGAATCTGCAAATGAGCTCACAAATGGCTTTTATATTTCCCCAAACTCCCACACCCAAGTTGGCATTTGAAATATATTTCATTTAATTTCAATTCCCGCCCTATAACCCTTTTCCAAAATGGGCACTCAACATTATATTATAAGGTGTTCTTTTAAAATTCATTTATATCCCCTTAACATAAAGTCCTTTTAATATATATTAATAATGCATAAACTTAAATATTTTAATTTAACTTTATCATTGACGTTATTAAAACTTAATACATAGGACCATCATTAAACCAAGATAAATCCAGGATATAAATCCGCCATTATGCCCAACATAGTAATACTACCAATTGACCATACCAGTGACTCCTTGTGACATACTATAAATAGTAAGTATGACAAAGTGCCCAAAACAAGCTCCAAAAGGAACATAGCGAAATCCTTGGTAAACACTGAGCTGGGAAAAACCAATAGAACTCACAAGGTTGACTAAACAAGTCCACAAACGCCCTCAAAGGGCTCCCCTAACCACCCTGTTAGTCCACAGGGAACAGGTGATGGACTAACCTCAGCAACTGATCACTGCCTATGAAATGGGGACATTACAAAATCTCCTTTGTTGTCATAAGGAGAGGTAAATCTGCTAGGAGACAAAATAAAGGGTGCAGCTAGCGCACAGTACTCTTGGAGGCAACTTCTGACTAGTGATAGCCTATATAGCTATTGTGAATCAATACACAAAACCCTAACAAGTGCATGGCATGGTCTGGAACTACTGCAATCTCCTTTCTATCATCAATCACCACCCCAAAATGTTGTGTGATAAGGCTGCGATGTTGCCACTAACTAGTTCAGCTCACCTAAACAATATTAACCCCAGCAAAAAGCAGCAAGATGTATGAAAGAATTCTGAAATTTAGCAATGAAGATCACTAGAACCCTCCTTATGAAGTTGGAGCCAACGCTTGGGAATATGACAGCAATAAAGGATGGTGAATCTCAAAAAATTTGAGAATTAGCAAAGTCAAAGATTTGCTTGCAAATGCCAATCACTCCCAACTAAAAACTAGGATAAAATTGCCAAAATCAGCTCCAATGCAACCTCTATGTGGAAACGCCCATGCAGATGAGGGCTTTCATTTCCAAGTCCAGTGATGGAAATCCAAGAGGGGTTTTGTCCTCCAAGATCTTTGAATGGCCAAGGGTTTTTGTCCCCAAATGTGAAATTGAGTACAAATCTCAAATGTTGAATTGCAAAATTTAAACAAGACAACCCACAAATAATCCAAATGCCCCTTTTTAATGCTCTCCAAGTCAGACCCAAAATTTAAAATTTCCTTCCAAAAGTATTTAAAAATATTTTTTATTATTAAGGGTTTTAAAACACTTTTTAATTAAGTATAATAATATTATTAAGTTGCCCTTTAAAATAGTAATCATTGGGCCCAACTTAAAATAATATTATTAATCATTTCTCTTGTTTTATCCTTTATCATATAGGAAACGAGGATAGGCTAGAGGTCTTCTTCATTTCTCTAATTCCAAAAAGGGGACATTACAATCTGCCTTCCCAAAATTGCTTTCCCTCAAGCAATTGCAAACTAAATTGCTCAAGTATCACCATGCCAATATGTTGAATAATGTTGTAATGTCAAAGTCAAGATCTTGTACTTGTCAAGTGAAATAACTATTGCCAAAAGTCACTATAGGATCTCCTATCTTTATCCCTGTTTTTATGCAACCTATAGACACTGAAAAATGTCTCGAGCCTGCAAACGCCATTTTTCCACATCAATTTCCTCTCTTCTCAACATAATTGAATAATTTTAATTATTTGATTATCTTCTAAAGTCACATTCATCTATTAATTAAATAATTTTAATTATTTAATTAATTAATTTCCTTTTCCTTATTCTTCTTTGATTAAATAAATAAATTAAATATTTATTTCGTTTTATTTCTTTTGGCGAATCACTACCTTAGAGGGTAGCACTCCTATTAATTCAAGAAAAAACTTACATCATCGAGAGAGAGTTACATCACAGACCCAGAACTACAAACCCCATCATATGTTTGACAGTATTATTATCATGCCCAACCCAAAATTTGTCAACCTACTGATCTTTGTTTCACTAAGCGCTTTCTTGTTGGCTGCAACATGTTCAAAGAAGCCACTCAAATCCTTAGCCAGCACTGCCACCTTGAAACTCTCCACCGCTTCATTCATGCGCAGGTCTGCTCTTGTCTTTGCCACATCTATGACACCACATACAAACCCCTCCGAAGGCCATGCTTCGCTAGCAGCAATGGCCTTAGTTGCAGCATCCTTATGCACATTCGCCAGAAGCATTATGCACCTCTCCACCACCACCTTGCTTCTGGTTGTGTATTGCACATTTGTCAAAAACCAACTCAACATTATGCTGTCATGCAAGTGGTCACCCCTCAGCCTATGTTCACTGATGACCTTTTTAATGGCAACCACTAATTCCTCCAATGGCAATTTGAAGAGACGCCCCAACTGTGCCTCCTATGTCTCAAGGACGTTCTCTCTAAACTCCCCCCTTCTTGTGGAAATCTTGTAGCATCTACACACGGTTGGAACTTCCACCACCATTGCTACCTTCACCTGCATTTTCCAAGCCACTGCAAAAAATTTGCATCCCCAACAAGAATTTGTAGAGGTGAGAAATCTAGGAACTTCTCGCCCGACTACCAAAGGTCGTAAGAAAGTAGATTTCGAATGATGTTCCATATGATCTTCCTCCTGCTGAATCCGTCGAAAGATGCAATTCGGTCTACTTAGAGAAGGGAGCTACTTAGTAGTGACAATCAGCTTCAAGAAGTACACCATCTAGTCTTTGAGGCTTGTGCACCCGATTCCTCATGACTTGATTGATCAGGACAAGTCTTGTTCTTTTCTCAGCAAATCTTCCACCTTTGACCATGTACTTGGGTTTAACGATTCCTTTTTGGCGACACTTTGATCTATGCCTTCATTAGATAGCACATCGGCCAACGAGTTTGCTTCTCTAAAAACATGCTTTAGTCTAAAGTCCCCAATTATCCTTAATAAAGGCGATAAGCGCTCAATCCAAGCTTTCATCTTCCAACTTGGAGCAGAGTTTGTACTAACTGCCCTTATTACTACTTGAGAATTGACTTCTATGTCTACTTGACGAGGAACTTGAGTGGGACCCCCACCCATCCATGGCCCATCCCCGCCTTAGGATTGGACGGATCTTAGCTGGGGTTTCTAGGCACCACTTTTCTCAAGCCCTTCCTCCCGAGCAAGTTTTCATACACTCAAACAATCTTCAGGCAATCAGAATATACTAGCACATATCCTTATTTCTTCAATACTATGCAGATCATCTTACTTATAATCCATTTATACATATATTCAGAAAAAAAATTCTCATATGCCTATCATTAGTCTTATTACAATGCCTTATTGCCGGTAATCAAATAACACAAGTTGGAAATGCATTTATTGGTAAGAAAATAACAATGAGCAAACAGACACATTTGCTAAGTGCATGCAGGAAGATTCAGTAATCAGAACTAGAAGTAATCAGATTGCATCAATGTAAATATACTTGTGTGTCAGGTTGTTTACTAGAAAGCGACTGTGAATGGTGCATACATTCTAGTTTGTTATTTGTCAGGTCACATATCATTCTGAAAATAGTCTTTAGACAATAGGACAATCAGATTGACATGGAGACAGTTCAGTTTGCATATACACAACTCAAGCGATTTGGTAGTAAGGACAGATCGCATTGTGTAGTCAATATGAATTTAGGAGTGCATATAAAAATCAGCAATTGCAGATACCTATCGCTATAGGATTTAATGGTTCTGAATTTTGGAAATCAAAATGTTAATATACTAAGTGAATACTTCACCCGATCCGATGTATCTTCCAATGCCTCCTTATTTAATAATGTCCTCCTTTCTGTCCTCATGATGATTCCCTCATGACCGGCTTTACCTCCTCTATCTCCTCCTTTGTGAAGGATTCTATCTAAGTCGCGTCTTGTGAGTGGAGGTATCGTTTCATCTTTAATGCCAACGATTATTTTTGAGGGATGTGTTTAGTTTCTTTAATGGGAGCGGTCAATGGTAAGACAATTACACTTGATCGATTAATTAGTCTTGTGATGCCTCTTTAATAATACTTGTGTTTTCGATATATATCTTGTTAAATGTATATAATAATTTTTTTTATAAATGGTTGTTTATTTCATTTATCTATTTTATGTCACTTTTGGGACATGACAACCAATTCCAACAATCCGGTAGAAGATTGTTCTTTGACTTTGAAACTTCTTCTTGCTTACTTTCCAACTTGACATTCCTTACAGACAACATTGATAGGCTTTGTAATTTTTGGCAGATCTCTCACAGCTTGAACTTAACTTATTCTCGCTAGGATATCAAAATTGATGTGACACTTTCTTCTATGCCATAGCCAACTCTTATTGATCTGAGTCATGAAACAATAACCATCAGCACATTTGAGCAGATAGACTTTTCCATCTGTCCTTCCAACAACAATCACAATTCCGAAGCCTTTTCTGATCTCACAACCATCATCCTGAAACATAAGATTGTACCCTTTGCTACACATTTGTCCAACACTCAAAAGGTTATGTATTAAACCCTTAACATAAAGAACATCATCAGTATAATGCTTGCCATCAAAATTGATTGAACCTTTTCCACATATCTTTGCAGATGTATCATCACCAAACCTAACAAGTCCTCCTTCATATTTTTCAAGTTTAACAAACTTATTCTTATCACCGGTCATCTGATTAGAGCATCCACTGTCAATGATCTAGTAGTTCTTCTACTGTCTAGCATGAAAAGCACGCGCCAAGGTGCCTTTAGTATTAGCACTTGCTTCCGGAGCATTTTCCTTCACACATCTCTCAAAGTTAGCATAATTGGTTTCATCTTTTAAAGCCATGAACAAGCATTCACCATCCTTATCATCTCCATAATCAAATTCATTATCAGATACACTTGCATCTTCTCTAACATAGTAACTTTTCTTAATCATCTTACCTTTGTTCTCCCTATTTTTGTCATTCAAAACTCTGTTTGGACATCTTGAAGCATAATGACCTATCTTTCCACAACTGAAACATTTGAAAGGCAACCTACCTCTGTACTTTCCAATACCCTTTTTCATTCTTCTCACAAAGTTAGCTTCTACATCATCAATATCCTCCTGATCTGATTCCATAGTCTTCTCTGATTTTTCCAGCCTTAAAAGCAATCTCAACTTTTGCACTACTTGTACCAAATTCTTTCATTTCAAAAGTAGTTAAAGAACTGTACAACTGATCTCTAGTATATTGATTCAAATTTTGTAATTCTTCAAGAGCAAAAACTTTATGACTATAAGCTTTAGGAAGAGTTATGAGTACCTTCTTTACCACTTCCTCTTCTTTTAGTTCTCCACCAAGACCTCTGATGTCGTTGACAACTTCATCCACCTTTTGCAAATATCTTGTAATGTTTTCATCTTCAGACATTCGCAGAGTCTCAAACATGATCTTCAAATTTTGTATCGTAGCTTGCTTGACCTTGTCATCTCCTTCATAAATACTTTCTAACTTTACCCAAATTTCTCTAGCAATTTTCAAATTCATAACTTTCACTAATTCAAAATTAGTAAGACCACTTAAGAGAGCATACCTTGCTTTACCATTGTTTTCATAGGCCTTGATTTCATTAGTAGTACTCTGACCATTCCCAAGTATAGTATATCCAGTCTCAACAAACTTCCAGATTTCAAATCCAAGAGAAACAAAGATAACCTTCCATCCTTGTCTTCTAGAATTCATAGTCTAATCCATCAAACCAAGGAACATCGTTCTTGGGCACCATCCCAGATCTACCTCAAGCGATTAAGATTTCTTTCAAAGAACCTTGCTCTGATACCAATTGTTGAATGCACAAGACAACTGAGAGGGGGTGAATCAGTTGTACCTTAAAACTTCAAAACCCTCACAAACATTCAAATCCACATTAATCCAATTAACCCTTAATCTGTTAGAGTGATTTATCATGAAAGCAAATAACAAGAACACAACCAAATCAACACCATGCACAATGAAACACCAGATTTACATGGAAAACCCAAGAAGGGAAAAACCATAGTGAGGATTAACTCAATATAAAATAATATCAACACTAATTACAAAGGGCTCGCTGCTGGAGGGCTCACTTCCCAAAAGAAAGAAAGGCTTACTGCCAAAGGCTCATTGCCAAAATACAAAAGAAGATAGAGAAGAGTGTTACAGTGAGAAAACTATCTCAGTGCAACAGAAAAATCCATCACAGCATCACCAACACTTTCACAGTCTTACTAAAGAATTGTAGACACCTTCTGCTCACTACATCCAGTAATCTAACACATGAAAGCTCGCACTGCAGTACACAAATTCGCACCTCACAACTCTACAATTTGCATCATTCGCATCTCACACACCTATCTTCACGTCTCTCAACAACTCAACACTTATTTATACCAACTTCAACCTTGAAAACATTCTCCGAGATCGGCTATGCACCTCAACCATGCAAATTCAAATTAGGTCGGCACTAAAACATTCCCACGATGGAAAGAAATGAAGGTGGACCACAACACACCTTAACTAGGACCTAAATCCACTCATACACACCACGCCATGCTTCCACAAACACCTAAGCAACTTCGCAATTAGTGTAAACACCCAAGGTTGGCTTAACTTGTGTTAACACCATCAAACATTTAAGTACATGCTTCTTCAAATCCAAAGATGACTCGCAGACGATACACCACGCTTGAACATGATCTAGAATATTCCACAAACACCCTGAAATCCAAAAAATTCCTTCACAACAACTTTCACCTGAAGAATGTACACACCCAGTACACTCAAATAATTCCATTATACACTGTAACTCAAGAAACTGAATTCTGAAGCACCAAACCTCAAACAACTTCAACTAAAGAAAGATACAAACACTATCAGCACCCTTCTAGATCTGCAAGACCTGAAACCACTCTGCAGAGAAAAGCTGAGCAAAAACATTTCTCCCAGAAACCTCTGCAATACACAGTTAACATACTGGTGAACACACCTTCCTCTGCACAATGATCCAACACACCAAATTCTGAATGCAACACTTTTGAACACCTCTGATCAACATATCCAAACCGCACAAGCAAATCTTCAACATAGAAGAAATGTGGAGCCAAACCAAAATGCTACTCTCCAACACTGAACACCACTACAACACACTATTTCCTCTTTTTATTCAAATTTTCTCAAAAGCACTTGGAAACCAAGCACCAGAGACACATTTTCAGCATTTCCTCATCACCACCAAGCCAATTGCAACATAGCAACTTAACCATACATCCATAGACAGAAGCTTATCAAAGCAACACTAAGCAACACTAGAGGTTGACACCAATAGCTTACTAACGAAAACATAATGAAACTAATCAAACCAACATTAAAGACAACATCAACTCAATACCAACTGCTCACACTCTTGCAACAATCTCCTTCTCATACAGTTGACATCAATGACAACACCAATTGCACATACTTGCAACACACAGCAATAACCCTGGAAATAGTGGGCTAGGAAAACATCAATTGAGCACGAATGGTTGACTGTCCAGTCACAAACGCCCTCAAAGGGGCCCCCTAACCAACCTGTTACTCCACGGGGACCAAGTGATGGACTAATCTCAGCAACTGATTACTGCCTAGGAAAAGGGGACATTACGTTTATTTAACTAATTCATTTTTATTCGAAGACCTATCTTATTTTTTTAAGTTTTGAAAAAACTAATTTGAAACAAATTATTTACTGCATAATTAATTATATAGTTATCTCAAAAGTATTATTTACTATTTTGTTTACTAAAATGTGTAGCTATTTACTATGTTATTTACTGAAGTAAACAGTATTTCATTAAAATTATTTTATTCACATATCTATTTTTTAATATTTGTTTTGTTATATTATTATTTTTTTGGCTGTGTGGAGTTTTTCAATTTTTGTGAACACAGTCAAGCCATTACACTCCATCCCTTGCTATCACTATAGGTTAACTTTTTAAAATAACATCACTAATAACATGGCAAAGCTTAAGATTGTCATACATGACATTCAACTCCTAACAAAACTGAAAGAGAGAATAGTAATTTAAGGTAACTCCTATGTTCCACTGGCATCGGGGACGGGGGGATGCCGGGACAGGGGGACAAAGGGGCCTCAATTTCGGGACGGCGGGGGGACAGGGAGGGGGGGAGGGGAGGGTGTATATACTATATACTATACATATGGTACTTAAAATGCTAGTTATGAAAAGATGTATAACAGTATAAGACTATTAAGAAGTAAAATAGCAAAATTGAAATACTAAATAGTAAATACTTGAACATTGAACATTGAACAATGAATATTGAAGTTTTCAATATCGAATTACTAATTAGAAATTAGAATAGTAATACTCAATACTACAATGTAACAATTGTTGAATCGGCAAATGGAAGATTTCTATTATATGATATCAAAAATATCTGATCATAAAGATGATTACAATGAGTAGCATGATATCAAAACAAGTACAAAATCAAAATGTCAAAATGACAAAATGTAGTGAAGGAGGCAGAGGCCTCTAATCATCCCTCGGGAGGTCGGCAAACTCCTCATCACTGGAACCACTGGACTCCCCAAGGTCAAGATCCGCCAAAGGAACACCAACCAGCCCTATATCTGAAGCATCCTCATCCTCATCAATCTGTGATGGCTCCTCTGGCTCTACATCCCATCGTGCTGCTGGGCTCTCCTTGTACACACGTGTCCTGCGGTCAGTGATACGCAAGGCACTATGTACAGCCACTAGCTTCTCTGCTCTCCTAGAGGTAAGTCTATTCCTCTTAAGAGAGTGGATGAAGCTATAAGTAGACCAATTCCTCTCAGAAGCTGAAGAACTAGAAACCTGGGACAGCAAACGAATGGCTAGTGTGGTAGTCAGTGATTTCGGTCCATGACAAGTCCACCACAAAATCGGATCCTCCTGTGCCATAGTTCTTATGTCCGCCTTTGCTGCAGCCTTATAACCCCTAAGAGTAGCAAATTTCGTCCACTCAGTGCGAATGTTGCCAGCAGCTTCAGCATCATACATCCTATCAATGCATTTGAAGAACCCTTCCTTCACCTCATCATCCTGAATCGGTGTAACTCTCCCAGGCCTAGGCATGTACCACTTCGGATTCAATGCATAAGCAGCCATGTGCAAGGGAGTGTTTAGGCTGTCCCATCTACGCTGAATAATAGGCTGAATGTAAACATTGTAGAATGCTAAAGTGGGGTCCTTCTCTCGCACAACTGCCCTCATCTGACCAAGCATAGAATCAATGCACTCATACACCTCCCCAAGGTTAGGTGCATCCCCATCCCCATATCTGATGACCTGTACAACTGGTGTAATGATGGCGACAATATATTTTGCATCATGCCAAAATGCATCACTCTTCACTATCTCCTTCACCCTCTTCCCCTGCTCTGTCCTGGCCCCATCCCAACGATTCCATTCTTGTGTCATAACCATGAGTTGCAGTGGCTCTTGCAACTCAAGCATTCTCTCCAAAAGAATGAAATAGGATGCATATCTGGTCTCAACTGGTTTCAAGAACTCCTTCGCGAAGCTCCTGAAGATGGCATGTGAAGTGTGGTGGTTGCAGATATACATCTGCACATCTCTAGCATTGCTGACCACTCCTCTAATCCACTCAATCTTCCCCATGTCCTTGAGTGCATTGTTCATGGCATGCACACAACATGGAGTCCACCAAATGTGTCTGTATGCTGCCTCAATAAGCCTCCCTGCAGCTCTGCACACATGTGCTCTGTCACTACTTGGACCACATTTTGTGGCCCAATCTCCTCAATAGCTGCCCGAAGGATCTCAAACTGAAAATCAGCATCTTTTCGATGCCCTGAACAATCAACCGCCCTGAGAAAGAATGGGCCCTCTAAGCATGTAACTATGACATTGATGAGTGGACGATGCCTAATGTCCGTCCACCCATCCATAACTATGCTACATCCAGACTCCTCCCAACATGCCCTCATCGTCTCCATCAATGAATTGATCTTGGCATAGTTGTTATCCAAGATCGTGGTCCTCAATTTGTGCTCACCTGGCGGCACATATGATGGTCCTCCCTTCGCCACCATCGAAATCATCTCCTTATAATAAGGAGATCGAGCTACATGGAATGGGATTCCATTGGAAAAAAAGAACCTGCCAATGGAATCATCTATCTGATCCCTCAGGTGCACATTAAATAAATCAGCTATGGGGTTAGGCTGACTTTGCATCTTGCGTTTCCCCTTGCCCTGTTGTGATTCAGCCATAGTGCTTGTTGTCCCAGATTTTTGACTTGTTAAAAATCGGGATAATCAATCAAAATTTTCATAAAATTTGAAGATTCTCTTTTAAAGCACGTTTTACGAAGTGCAAACACTAGAAAATTTCAGTTTTAGGTATATGGTCCCCTTGAATATCCATTTTTCTTTGTTCTTGATCATTTTCATGAGTTTTTGAGTCATTTTCTTTACATTTTTGGTCCATTTCGGGTTTTTATGGCTTCATTGCAAGTAGGAGTTTTTGAGCTTGACTGCAAGTCAATAATAGGAACTTTTTGTGTCTATTGCAAGTCATTTTGTTTTTATTTTCTCATTTTAAGTCTTTTTAGGAACTTTTTAAGTCACTTACAAGTATAGGAACTTTTTGAGTTCATTGCAAGTTACTTTAACTTTTTAAGTTGCTTGTAATTGCTTTTAAAAGGTCCGATTTACTTTTTAAGTTACTTGCAATTGCTCTAAAAAGTTCCAATTTTACTTATAAACACTTGCAAAGGCTTGAAAAAAGCCCGATTTTAATAAAAGACACTTGCAATTGCTCTAAAAAGGTCCGATTTCATTTTAAGTTACTTGCAATGTCTTCTAAAAAGCCCGATTTTCATTAAAGTTATTTGTAATCACTTAAAAATCACTTGCAAATGCTTGAAAAAAGTCCGACTTCTTTTATTTTGACTTGCAACATGTTCTCAAAACCCCGATTTAAATGTTTTTGATGAAATTAACTTGTAAAGTGCCTTGAAAAACCCGATTTCTCTTGTTGCAGGTTTGTTCCTCTTTATTTTTGTTGTTTATCTTCATTTTAATGTCTTGAATCTCTTGCTTTTTGGGCGCCATTGTGTGTATTTGAATTTGCATTTGTGAGAAATGTTCTTGGAATGCAAAACGCGTTTTTCTCTTTCAGTGAAAATGTGATGTCCCCTTTCCTATAGCACGACTGGAGATCACATAGCCTTTTAATTCCCGAGGCTAATGTTGAATTTGAGGGAATCATTCATTTAATTACAAATATTTACCTATGGTTCAAATAAATATTAAAAGGTGATATGAGTAATTAAATGAATCACTTTATTAAGTGACTTATGAAATATTTAAAATGCTACTTTACCAAAAGTCACTTTTATTGTGGGTGAGAATATAAAATGAAATGTCACTTTATGTTATATGGTGTAATTAAATTGAAAAGAATTGGAGCTTTCTTCGGGCCTCTTGGGTGAAATACAAAAGAAAAGAAGAAAGCATGATTTCGCACTTTTTTGAAAATGAATTTTATCTCATGGAGAGTTCGAGTTTTCTGGTTCTAAGCTTGGAACCCTAGCCGCCATTGTTTCGGGTGTGAAATAGCGCCCCTAGCTTGGCACCATGAAAATTGAGTATAAGAATCAAAGCTATCTCATTGAATATTTTGGGGTTCTGATTTCCAGCGCATGTTTGCTACAGCTGGACGACTTTTGGCGAGATCTTAGAGCAAGATTAAAGTCGGGGTTTAAGGAGAATCGAAGGCATTGGAAAAACGGGACTGCAGGGCACAAGAAGGAATTTATCCCACCTCATACCAAGTCGTGGTTTTTTTTTAAGGCTGAAGAAAAACGTGAATTGTCCCTGGACTGGGCGCATCATTTCAAGAGGGTTAAGTGGACCGAACAAGTGCCAGACGACCTACAGGGAGCCTCTTGCTGAGACGTCTTTGTATCTTGTTAGTAAAACTTCATATGGACGCCTTTGTATCTTGTTAGTGAACTTCATCTAGAGGCGGCTCTTCTACAGGTTGGTTCAATACCTGTCTTGTCATGAAATTACTTATCAATTGATGCTGGTTAGTTTGTAATGCATTTAATATTGGGAGTATGTGGGATTGAATAAGATCTGTGTTGCACTGTCGAATATACCCAATGTTACAGCCAGATAGGATGAATTGTGCCCCATATATGTAAGGTTACAGCTGGGTATGATAATGAATGAACTATTCAACTTACTGTATGTGTTTTCCAGTCTGTTTTGTACTCAGAAATTGCACTGCAACTTGTTGTTGATACCTCCCTTTTAATTTTGTGCACTGTCTGTGGTTTTCACCACTCTTTGGGAAGTAGGGGTGTTTTATTTGGGTCTGTTCAGCCTTAAATCATTTGTGACAGCACTGGAATATATTACTGTTTGGAAATGAAGTGGTAATATGAAATGAAGGATTCTGTTATTTGTCATTCGTACAAATTCTGGAATGGGATTCATTAATAGGAAGTGATTATATCGTGTGACAAACAAACTATAACAAACCAGACACATAATGGAAATCATGCATAAAAACCAAACAAGAACCTTATCAGCAGATATTGTTTAAATGGAAAGTATTTGACAAGGTTCTGAATCGTGGTATTATACATGGGCTCTCTTCAAACCAAACAAGCAAACAGAAATTATACTAATGCATGAACAGCTCACGCATCAGTTGTTGGTAAAATTCTGGGGGAATAATTCAGAAATTTAGAGCAAATTTGCACAGCTCATTACAGAAAAACGTCATTTGCTAAAGACGTTTTTCTTATCATGCAAAATGCGTTTTCCATTGTATTTCAAACGCCTTCCATTTCATACCATATGCCTCTCATTTTATTTGAAATGCCATTCATTTCATGATAAACACGTCCTTCATTTCCCATATCCATTTAAAACGTCATCATGATTTACTCCATTCTCCCTTCATTCTCATTTCATTTGTTTTTCATGTTCATTTCATCTCCTTCACATACCCATTCCTCCATAATTTCATTTTCATTTTATGCAAAAGAAAAGAAAGAAAAATGATGCCCTTGGCTGCAAATCGGGATTTTTCCAATCAATTGCAAGTAGGGCATTTTTGTCTAAAATGCAACTACAAGTTAGCACAAGGAAATAAACTTGCAATGGCTTCCAAAATCCCTATTTCACTCTTCACTTGCAGTCAGCCTTCCAAAACCCGAAATTCACTTGTGAGCCCATTTTTGCATCAATTTATCGCTTCCCTTGCCAGTCTTGTTTACACACATGATCTATTAAACCAACAAATCAAGGCATGGGCATTGTTTTATAACAATTTCATCTTGAATAAGGTGTTATGGGTTCTTGATCAGTGAACAAAAGAAGAAGAGATACAACAATAATTCATGGGGCAGCCCGAAGGTCAATAATCCTCATGAAACCATCTAGGGACAAAGTGAATTAAGCATGGAAAAAGAACGCAACAAAGAGAAGAAATTCCTTCCTGAAGAAATGGTATTACTCCAAACCTATGATAAGGTTGAAGTTCACCAAGGACACAAAGATCATTAAGAATGCAAATTCCCGTTCCACGTTCAAGATGTCTTCACCAATCCTGAATACTTCAAGTTCTAAAATCCTAAAGCAGCATGAAGATTATCGCAGATGAAGGATGATGTAGTTATAGTCGTGTCTTGGACACTTAGAATAATTTCAATTATGCATTTCTAATTTTGTTTCGACAAATTACATGTAAAGTCAGAAATTGTATTGGCAAGTGGCCATGCTACTCGCATTATTGAAGATTGTAATTACATGTAATCAAATTACAAGTCAAAATAAATTAGGATTGTAATTTGGAATAAGTCAATTGCAAGTAGTTGGTGGTTGAGAGAATTTCTCAAGTTAGTTGGGATCCTCCCACCTTTTTCTCATGACCTCTCTCCTATAAATACTTGAGAGGGTCCTTTGTAAATTTGTATCTTTTTGGCAAGCAAGAAAACTCTGCAGAATTTTGTACTCATAAAGACTTTGAGCTTTATAGTTATAAGTTGTTTTTTTTCAAGTAATATCAAAGAGTTGGAAATTTCAGACTTTGTGTTGAAGTCCTACTTTGCATCCATTGTGTTCTTATGTCATTTTGGAGCATTACTTTGTGATTATTTGGAGATTGTGGAAGATTGCTAAGGAGAGCTTCAATTGAAATATTTTCAGACTTTGTGCTGTAAATGTTGAAGATTGAATTCATAATTTAGAAGTTAAGAAGAATTGCAAGTCTTTGTGCTCGTAACAATTCCCATTCATAGTAGTTAATAGATACATCATACTTGCAGACTTTGTGTTGTCTTATGTTGTATATTATCATTAGAATTATCTTTCAAAAGGGTAGATAGGATTGCAAATTTTCAAGACTTTGCGATTGAGGTTGTTTTCCCATCCCGAAAGAAGTGACGGAAGTCTTTGAGCTTTCAGGAAACTTCATTTCCTTTCTACTGAATTTATTGCAAGCTGCTGCTAAAGTTTATTTAAAAGTCCATATTACTTTTTCTATGAAGAGAAAAGAGTTTAATCTTTCCTGAAACAAGAAGAGAGATTATCGTTCCACCCATATTTGTTTTTAGTTAATTAGATAGGGGGAGCCTTCCCTTAAATAGGAGAGTTTAAGTCACACACTGTGGTTGAAACCACCATTTTGCTAAACCTTACAAGTTTACAAAATATTCAACCAACAGTGCTATAAGTGGATGATGGTCCTAAGGTTGACCCTAACAATGTTCCTGCTCTCTGATGCAATGTAGGAGTAGAAATATGTGGCTGCCTCTGCATTTGCTACTCCTGAATCTGCTGAATAGTCTGAATATGTTGCCTACCAAACAAGGTAGTAGGCATTGGAATTGCCACGTCATCTGGAACACCGCAAAGCTTGTTGAACTCAATTCTGTATTTCAAATTTTTAGCTTTCTTCAAAAAATAAAATGCTCCCACACCTTTTACTGGCCAAAAGAGGAAGTGTGCATTAACTCTGGTGATGCTCCCAAACCAATCATCACCACAAATGTTGCATTTCCATTTCCTTGTGCCACCAGTTGATGATGTTGGGGCTGTTATTCTTGTTGCAAACTGTTTGAGAGGAGATTTGGGATCATAAGGACCCCTAGCCCACTTTGCCAAAAGCTGGGAAGGGCAATCAGTAGAAACTGGTGCACTAGCTATGGAACTAGTTTGCCCTTCCGGATTTGACCCATGCTCACCCCCCTCATTGTGCTCATCCTCATGCTCAGGTTCATATTCTGATTGGCTTGCAATATGAGAATCAGTTTCCATCTCATCCTCACTCATTTCATGACTATGGGAGCTCATTTTGACACTGCATTTCACAAAATGAAAAAAAAATTCAATAAACACATAGTTTCAGCCTATGCCCTAATTTAAAATTAAAAAAATAAAACTCTATATTTTAAATTTTTCAACAAATTTTAAATTGCAAAACAGAATCTAAGATTTTAAATTAATTTAGAAAATGGAACAACAAGAAATGAAATAAGAAAAATTAAAAAATGAAACAACAAGAAATGAAAAAACATTGAAAATCAGAAAATAAAATAAAAAATCAGTTAAAAACCCTACCTTTTGCTTGAAAAATCTCTTCAACAAGGTGAAGAATCTTCCTCCTCTTCTTCTTCTTGCTCCTCGACACTCCTTTTTCACTTGCAATCACTCCATTCACTCCTCCAATCACTCTTTCCTCACCCTTCACTCTTCTTCTTGCTGTAGCAAACAAGTAGAAATGCAATGTGAATAAAAATGAAGATTGGAGGGCCTTTTGAAGGCATGTAAGAGTTTTGATAGGCCCCACATGCCCTTAGGGTTCGAATAGAACCAATATAATATTAAAAAAATGTCTTAAATTTTTTAATTAAGTGACCTTTTGGCTGTCTGCCGTGGGAGACGCCTGGGCGTCCCCGAGACGCTCGAGGGACGCCCAGGTATCTCCGGCGGCGACCCAAAAAACGGTGGCGCCCCCGGAGACGTGGGAACGCCGTCCCCACGTCTCCGGGACGTCCCCATTCCAAAGACGCTAGGGCCTGGGGGGGGGACGCATCCCCGGGGTTCACTGGGTAACTCTCATGTAGTGATTATTGAGTCAAATTTTGTGCAAGCTGTGGACCAGCAATGAATCAACCACTCATATCAGTATACGTATCTCCTTGTCAGGATGAAAATTTTGAGAGAGCACCCAACCATAAGAGAAGTATTTTCAACCATTCAATAGGAACTTGCTTATCCACCTCCTTGTCAGGATAAACATCTGGTTCACGCAAATGTAAATACTCCCTGCCCAATAATTAGAAGAAATGCCTCTTGCATTTATTCAGGATTATCATGACAGCCACATCAACAGTGAGCTTGAGGTCCATGTGCTTAACTCAAAATTCTTAAGGAAAACAATTTAGCAGCAGATTCATAGTTAGAACTTAGAACCTTGAGGCATCCTCCACTTTAGTCAATCACTCTTGTTTGTCTTCACATTAAAATCACAGCAATTGATTTCTGTTCTGAAAAGTGTTAATGTTCTTTTGGATATACAAATTTTCAATTACGTAAATCATTTTCATAGTATTGGCAGACATTTAAAGACCACATTTGTCAAGTCACATACTTTTGTATGTACTTTGGTTCTTTTAACATAATTATTATTTATTTCCATCCTTAAATAGAAGATATGCACCATAAAATAAAACTACATATGATCTCCTTCTCCTAGTATTGTGAAAATAACTCCTTATCATCAGGATAAAAACATTTTCATTCATTTGACTAGCGGGGGAATCTTGAATTACTGAAGACTCATCCATCATATTAGTTATGGCTGTGCTGCATATGAACCACTTATACATGCTAATATAACAGCCACCATAAATGAAATAAGCTATTAAAAATTTCCAGAAAGGCAAGACCAATGGGCGTAGGCAGCTACAGAAATTCCAGTCTGTCTTTAATCATGGTCATGAAAATGCCGAGGGAATGCCAACAAAGAGACAGAACTTCTACCAGCTTGAATGATAAGAATGAATTTTGATTTCTTACATAAAGACTGAAAACTTTAGCAAGAAGCTGACTAAAAGAAAATGAGCAGTTGTTGATCATTAAATTTAATAAGTTTTTAAAATATCATACCTGATGAGATCGAGGGATCTTGCATATAGATAACCTGCTTTGTTCCAAATAATGTCCCAGCATAGAAACTGGCAATCGCCAATGTAAAAGCTAGTAAAACTAGCTTCCCTGATTGTATATTTAATATGGTAGAAAGAGAATAGGCCATTTTTATATTGAACTGCTCAGAAGATATATCAGCTTAGCTGGTCAAATAGAAGCCCGTCAATGACAAATACAGTCTCCTGCATCCACCCAAATAGAATGCAAATAAAAAGAAAAGATAATTAGAAAACATGACATCAGACTAAATCATCATTTAACACACTCGTCAAAATTTTTATGTTTAAACGAATATCTAATAAACCTTCAAAGTTCAAATAAATAGATGATTATCACTGTCCAACTTTTTCAAGGTCATTATTAAAACTTTTTAACCTTGTTTTATTTCTGTTTTTTCACTAATTGATATCAGAAATTAATTTATCTCCCCATTCAAGGGTCATTAGATAGAGGAAAAATAATAGCAGTACTCAAACATCTAGGAAACTTAATTTGGAGGCCCCAAATTTAAAAAAATAATGTTTGGCACCCCCATCCCTTGATCGGCAAGTGCAGGATATATTCTTAGGGATAAGAATGTAAAGTTTAAAATGGCAGAGGCAAAGCAATTATGTGTTTAGTCAAACAATGAGGCAGAATGGGAGGCACTATTGTCAGGTTTAAAGGCAAAATAGCAAATGGCTATAGTCAGTAGAAGGAGACTGAAAAATAGTGATTCAAGCAGTTAAAAAATATTGTAGTCCTAGCTGGAAGATGCAAGTGTATCTTGAAGAAGTTAGATCCCTTCCCAAATTCTTTCAAATTTATTTTACTCACATCTATAGAAAGAAGAATAAGGTGGCCAATTACCATGCTAATATGGATTTTCCCCTCAACATTATGCTGCCTTTGAAAGCAAATATTTTCATGACTGGGGAAACTTATATGACTTAATCATTATGGATCACACTCTATTTGCTCTCTTCATATTAGATGTGAGTGGTCTTAAATTTTGATTATGCAACAAAATGTGCAAATTTTTATAGCCCTTTTGATGCAGTCATGACCAGGGGATCTTAAAAAATTGCCTAGTCATGCAGCCAAAACACACAGTTCACAAAATATTACATTCACAACAAAACTCAAAACCCTTTATTCATGTGCAGGAATACATTCTAGTACAAAGCCTTCATTGGCTTTGACTCTCAAGCCTTACAACTTCAGTTAAATCTACCCAACAAGCTCCCTCTAGCTTCTGCTCATCAAAATCTTCGAACTCTACATAGCAAATTTACAACTTTTTAGAAGACTTTCCCAAAAAATCCCTCCAAATGAATAGAAATCCATTAAATAGCATGCATGAAGGATTTGGCTCAACCTCCCCACGTCCTAGCATGAAAGGAGACATGTTAATCACTCATTGGCTCCAGAGATACGCATGCAAGGCCATTATAACCATTCTTTTGGCATTTAATATAGAAATTCATGTTTTTGGTGTGATTGTGGAATTTCAAGGAGGTCCTAAATTGTAGGGATCTAAGGGGTATGTGGATATATCCAATGTGATGAACCCTTCTGGTTTGACTTCAACCCTTGATGTTCAAAACTGATGTTTTGTGTTTTCGAAGGTTTTTGCTCTTTTTTTGTGGTTTTTGCATATACAGATAATAATGCGATTTTGAAAGAAAATGCTTACAAAATTTAAATAAAATATTACTGTGCTAAAAATGTTGGAGTCTAATTGATATATTGATGCCAGAATGTTTATTGATCTTTTAGACTGATTACAACTAAGATCGGATAACATGCAAAATAAAAAACAACAACATTTATGCTGAAAACCTGATTATTGCAGCCGCCATTAATGGTGAAGATTGAATACGGCATCCCTCAGAAAAGCTTTCTCCAACCTCGTGATTGATGCAAATCATCCCAGATAACAAGGCGTCCCATTGGGTGAAGAAAGAAGACCAAAAGACAAGGCATACCAGCTGGAATAAAAAGTACGGCCTCAAGCTGATTGGTACAGCTTCAACAGCAGCAATAAAAATCCGTACAGATCTTGGAACTTGCGCCAGGTGTGTATCAAGCTCAGCCACTCAAGAAAACACTGCCTCTGGACAATTATTAAATCAAACCCTGAATCATCACTTCACATTCAACTCTGTAATAACTTTTGAATGAAGCTATTCAACTGCAGGCAATAAATCAGCTGATATTTCACAGCCTCTGAACTGCAAACACTGAAGATGGCTCATTCTCCAATGCAGACGAAAACTGAAACCCTTGGCTCCGTTCTCTGAAGAAGGAATAGGCTAAAATCGATTTTCCAAAACATAATGAATGAAGTTTTCACAAAGAAAACTTATATCTTCTCAGTTGGGTAGATTTCCTTCAAAAAGCATCATTTAAATAAAATCTAAATTTTCACTTTTAATCTTTCAATAGTTTGGACGCCCTTTTAATTAAAATTATTAATTAAAAATGTCCCCTTCTCCATGATGGTCGACCCCCTTCAAATAATCACTTAAGTTATAATATTAAATTATATTATAACTTTATATAATAAGCTTCAATTAATTAATATTTATTTTGGCAAATAAATATTAATACTTCTCTCAATATGAGTCCGATTGACGAACGGTCTGAAGCCGGATGATAAGTGACTGAATCTGCATATGACCAGACCATACTGCTAAAAATAGCAGGGGTGCTCCGCTGAGTGCCTCCACTTACTAAAAATAGTAAGTCAAGTAAAAGATGTCCAAACGACCCCGAACGAAAGCCAACTGAATGATTCTGATAATCTGAAGCCAAGCCATGCCTCAACAAGACCCTCTATCCACCCTATCAGCCTACGAGGTCACATAATAGGCTAATCTCAAGAACTGAGAGATGTCAACTAGAAGGGGACATTACATCCACATAGCACAAAAAGTTCCGCCGTTCATTTTGCAAAGAAACCACAAGCATCAAGATGTTATGGGAACCTGAAGGGGTTCTGGATGCCTTGATTATCACCTAGAAAATTCATCCTCGTTTGACTATGCTGGAAAACAAGGTCCTTCAAGACATTGCAAGAACTCATGGGGGTTCAAGATGGTCCATCATCACAAGGAAAGTCCACATAGATCGCCCTTCTTAGATTAGGCAAGTAAACAAGAACCATCAGGATATTGTAGGAAAACAAGGGTTAATAGGACATTGTGGGGATTCATGGGGAAACCAGATGTTTGTTTTGTATAGGAAGTTGTGCCTTTTTAAGGCATATGAGGAATCAGGGTCTTAATCGCTCTTGCGAGTATTCAAAGGGGTTTAGGATGTTGCGGGAATTCGGGGAGTAACTGAATAATATCTAGTATCATAGAAATGTTCCACAGAGGCACCTATGAGATGGAATTGCGAGGAAACAAAGGACAAGGAAACTATGGGAAATCAATGGGGATAGGGATATGTCCAGGAATCTATTAAACTTCCGCCATCCACATACCTACCAAAGTTTTGCAATGCCTTAGAAGATAATTCTAGTTTAGGAGATATAGCACCCAAAAAGAATTGCACAAATTCAAAGGGGATCCAGACAAAGCCAAAAGTTTTGCAAAGTTCAGATGCAAGCTAAAACTCTGCAACTCCATAACTTGCTCCATTTTCATCAAATCTTCCCAAACTTGAAATGTGGATACCCTTTTGGCTCTTCTTCAAGATGTTGTTGTCACTTGGCTCATAACATATGAAAATTCTTTGTAATTTGGTCATCAACTCCTGCAAGAAAGAAACAAACAATTGCTAAACTAAAAGGAAAAAATGCCAGCTTCTATGGAGGAGTCCATTACTTCCTTTGAGGAGATTCAAAAAGAAGGCAATAAAGAGAAAACCCCTATAGACTATTCGATGATGGACACCTCTTTTAAAGCTTTGGGGTTGGAAGATGGATTTGCCCGTGGTCTTGTCATTTCTCCTTGTCTCAAGAAATAAATATTTGGGGAGAAGGATCTATGTATTGCAATAAAGCAAAAATCTTTGGAACAATTCTTTAAACCACCTTGACTTTGGGTTGGTTGGTTGGTTTATATCAGGTTTTGTAATGCTTTGCCCTGTGTAGTCTAATAGTTGTTCCGCTTGGTTGTTCTTTGGTGTCTGGCTATAATTCATGCTCTATCCTTCTCTTTGTACAAGGTTCTAGGCCCTTTCAAAACCTTGCTTACCTAATTAAAAACAATTAAACTAGGAATTCTTTTTGGTTGATGAGGATTGCTAGTGAACATGGATGCTCCTACATCAGACATAGTGGATAAGAAGTTAGCTCACAAACAAAGTTGAGTAGTAGAACTAAATTTCCAAGTTGTAGACAACTTGCAACATACTCCAATGATGTAATAGTTACCCTTGAAACTTTTATTTTCTCTTCCTTTTCAAGAATTTGGCTACAACAACTCCTCTCTTTCTCTTCCCGATCTACTCCTCACTTCTCTTTCCTCTTGTGGACCTATGTCCACCATTGACTAACCTTCGCTTCCAAAATATTCTCTACCTTCCTTTCTCTTGTGGGTTTGTAATGTCCTCTTCTTAGCTCACTTTTGTTTCTCGTTGGATTAGCCTATTATTTGACCCTCATAGGCTAATGGAGTTGGTTAGAGGGTCCTGAGTGGGAGTTGTCAAATTCTCTAGTGGCACTTTTGTGGTGTTTTCTTCTCCAGAGTTTGGTATAATTCAGGATTCGCCTTTGGGAGTTGATTTGGGCTCAGTTTGTGCATACTTACTATTTATAGTAAGTCACCCGACCGTCAGAGTCCAGTGTTACTATTTTTGGAAAGGCACCTGGATGCACAGTGGATGTAGTGGTTGACCCCCTGGCACTGATGGAATCAAGAAAATATGATTTTTAAAGAAGTTATGTTATTTTAATTGTTATTAAAGTTAAGCTTTAATAATAATTAATTATTTAAAGGTATATATCATAATGATATATTTGGACTTTATTAAAGTGGGGCCATTTAATGATATAAATTAAATTATAAAAGTGCATTGGAGTGGGCGCCCATTTAATGAGATTAATGAAGTCAAAATCAAAAGCAAATAGAATATATATATTTAATGAATAAAAGCACCTAGGGGTTCATGCTTTTTCAGGAGGCATATATAAGCTTTGAAAATCATTTTTTCTCATTCTACACTTGTGTGTTTATGAGCTTTTGCATTGGAAGAAGTGAAAACCAGGGTTTTCTGCTTTCTTGGGCATTGGAGAGTGTAGCTTCTTCAAAGCTTCAGCTTCTTGAGGGTGTGAGAGACCATCTAAAGGTTGCACAAACAGGTGGCTGCAATCAATAGTCACATTGGAGCAGATTTGGAGAAGTTCTTAAGGGTTTGAAGAGTTTGCTTTTGAAAATCAGAAGACATTCATGGCTGTGTGTATTAAATGCAGTTTCAGACTTTGCTGGACCCTACAAATGCCCTAGACCAGGCCGTGCAAGCTGATCTTCACCAGGCCATACAATATCATATGCTGGTTGTTTTATCCTAGGCTGAAACACCTAAGGATTGAGGCTGATTTCATCATTAATGGAGGCGTCTAAACTGTTAAAGACAGTTTGCTGCTGATTTATGCTGAGGAAATTACATTATGATGCTAGGCGTCCAAAATGAAGGGGTTTCAGTGAGCTGATCAGTATTTTCCAGAATTACATAATTTTTAGCTATGGCATTTCTGGGTATGATCCATTGTGTAAACTTTCATCAAAACTTCTGAATTTGAAATGCTAATGTAATTGCATTTGTTAGAGAACAATCTATCCATTGTAGTTTGTGCATTGCTACATACGTAGTTTCAGTTTTCCTATAGTTTGCAATATTTACATCTCCTTTAAATTCCAAGCATCCTATAACAAAAAACTCAAAAAAAATACGAAACATTCAAAAGCACAAAAAATCAGTCAGGCAGTTGCATAAAAATATCTCGGCAGTCGGGAGGGATATTACAAGGTTTCGACCCACCATAGATCGTCCACCTCCACCCAATGCTTCTTTGCTTCACTTTTTTGTGGGATCTATCCCAACATATTTCAAACACCTCCACTAAGCTCTTCTCGCATCTTCCTCTTTTGTGAGAATTAACTCAGCATAGCCTTATGCAGTGTATGTAGGTGTACTAATGAGTGAGAAGTGGATGTAGAGCAGTGGGTTTAATCCCACAAAAGGAGGAAAGGAAGAAAAAGATTCTTGGAGGAGGATGGGCTATTACAAATACTATGGAAATCAAAAGTTTCCATCTCCTCCTCACCTACTTCCTCTTCAAACCCTTCTTTTTGCATTCCCACGTGTTCATCAATTCTCTTCTACACCACAAATTTTAGCATATTCTTGTTGTTTTCTAATACACTTCTCCACTCCTCATCCACTATCCTTTCCCCTTCTCCTTCATTCTCCTCTTCACTTTCTTTTGTCTCATTATCTCCTCTATCTTCTTCTCTTGTACTTAGCTGCATTGTTTTCATTTTGTCCTTCAAAGGACCAAACTCTGCTGCAACAACACTTTGTTTTGCCTCAACATTACTACCTTCTTTACCCAATTTCTCACTCACAAATTCCTTAATCTCTTATGCAAGTAACTTAGCATCAATATCTTCTTTACAAAATTCAAAAAAATAATACATTACCTCTGTAGCGTCTTTCTCCTCTTCTGCTATTGTTGTTGCAACTCCTTCTGCTCTTTGAATCTCCTTATCCTCCGTGTTTATGCCTTCAACAAGACATATTTCAATTACCCTCTCTTTCCTTCCTTCTTCATCCTCTAATATAAGGAACTCTCCTTCTTCAATGCCATCTACATGAAACTTTTGTTGCCTCCACTATTCTATCTATACAATTATGAGATTCATCTTCTCCCATCTGTATCTGCTCTGTCACCGCCTCAAACTCA
Source organism: Sequoia sempervirens (assembly GCA_007258455.2). Classification (NCBI taxonomy): domain Eukaryota; kingdom Viridiplantae; phylum Streptophyta; class Pinopsida; order Cupressales; family Cupressaceae; genus Sequoia; species Sequoia sempervirens. Next base: position 217,339,049 of record VDFB02271358.1, read on the forward strand.
TCTAACACTTCTCCTTCAAACAATCTTTCTATTCTTCTCCTCTCCTCTATCAGCAGGAGGTCATTTTCACTCTCATCAAATGTCCCTGTAAAACTCCTCTAACTCTAAAAGAGTTCAATCTGGGAGTGCCTGATAAGGTAGCAATGGTACCACTCTTACCCTCTCCCTGAGGCTGCTCCTCATTTGAACTGCTGTCCTCATTATCCTGAAAAGGCTCGTAATCACTGCTTTCATCCTCAGACACAACCTCAATAAGGTGAGTCTTGCCTTTTCCTAGGCAACGGTGACCTGGCTCCCAACGTTCCTTGCAATGGTAACAAATTCCCTTAATTTTGCATTCCTTGCGATACTCCTCATCTCAATCACTTTTCTTGTTTCCCTTCTTCTGAAAAGATTTCTTGCCCTTGTTCTTCTGAGAAATGAAAGGTTTAGAAGTGGTTTTGTTGTCAGGCGTGGAGAACTCCATGTCTCTAGCTCTAGTGATCGCATCCTGTAGGGAATCGGCTTTGAAAGCCTTGATCCAACCACGAAGGGGTTCGGTTAGACCCTCAATGAAGAGCATAACTAACCGCTGCTTCAAAATATCTGTCACCATGACTACCAACCGCTGAAATTTTGAAATATAAGCATCTACGGAGCCACCCTGCTTAAGTTGTGCTAATTCCCTGAAATGAAGTTCAAGATCCTTCTAATCAAATCTATCTATCAGTTTTTGTGTGAACTCCAAATAGGATGTGATATTAGCATGTCCCAAAGTGACAAGCCAATGGTATTGCTGATGTGTTTTTCGTGACCGCACCAACGCAGAATAAAGTCGCCAACGGCTACCCTATTCTCTCTTGATCAAAGTATCCAGCACGCTAAGATTGCGAGAGAGTTCGTGCGTTCAACTCCAAGGTTCCTTCAATGCGAATAGTCTCAGTTGGCTCAATGTGATTTGTTGGTATTTCAAGGGGACTTACGGAATTGTTCAACAGCAGAGGAAGGGGTTTTCACAATTCGACAGATTTATCAATGAAGCACGGGTTTCCTATTCTAACCAAAAAGTACTGAATTTAAAGTGGTTGCAGGGTTTAGAGAGTCTAAATCTATTCTAAGTGCAGGATATGGAGCTCCACTTCAGCAAACTTCAACCAAACTTCGCTTTGCCTCGCCTCGGACAGCTTCCACGGAGTTGGTGCAATCTTCAAAGGAGATGACTAAAGATGTTCAAACCACCACTTGACATGAAGATACCATCACAACGACGCATACCATCATTCAAACTGTGATTGAACTTAGGCCCACAACGTTTCCAGTTGACCACACAAGGCGAACACACCATCAGTGAGCCCGCTAGTGGTATGGATAAGCGAAGCTTGCTTAGATCAAACACCACATTCCACAACTAACATCTACTTGCATAAAAATGAAATTACGCTACTCTACGCTACTTGAAGTAGAAGGGATGAAGAAATCTCGCTAACTATCCATAACAAAGACGAATTTCACCATCAATGAAAGATCTTTTATTATGAAAGTCTTACACAACAATCTCTTACAAAAGTTTTCAAAGGAAAACTTTCCTTCTCCTCCAAACTATCCTATCAATCTACGCTATGCTACTTCTAAACTGTCACCTAGCTGTCTCTCTATTCTAATCTAATCTCTACTGTCTAATTCTACTAATGTATAAATGAGGGGGGATGCCCCTTTATATAGTTGGCCAAGTCCAACGGACGGCTCAGATTACAATTGGCTAGATGGCCCAGATTGTGCCATCTCAACCCTAAACAAGATTCACCCTAAAAACCGCCACCAAGAGGAGTGGGGTAATAAATGAGCCATTAATGTCCATCATCTTCCAGAAGATTCCTGTCTAGAAACGCGTTCACACTGCTTCAACTTCTTGGACTGGAGACTTGATCAAACAGCTTCAACTTCTGGCATGGCAAGCACATTCTCATTTTGAAATTCTAAGACTGCAACCTCATTCTTCTGCTTGATGATGATTTTCCTCTTTAATGTTGTTCTTCAACCTTGAAGTACTTGAGGATCATTTCTAACCTTTGGGTCTTCATCTTTTCCTATCCTGGACTTGATCATTTCTTCCTTGCCACCCGCCTGACTGCGTTGGGTGTACATTGGGTCTTCGAGGAGAAACTCCAACACTTAGCCATTTCTTGCAACTTTTCTCTTTTCATGTTTTGGGTGCAACCGAGATCTCGTGGAAGAGCTCGAAACTCATAACTTTATCTCCCTTCGAAGGTTGTAATATCATCGTGCTTCATCACTTCAAGTCCTCGTGCTCTAGCCCTGACATTCATCCTCCAAAACAGATAAAAAGAAGAGCATCAAAACACTTATAATATAAACTTACCTTACTCATCTGATTTTCATGCTCTGATCTTTGAGGTTTGAGTGATCTCTTCATCTGATAGGGTTCATCATTTTCCTCCAGCACAACTTTTGCCTTTAAATTCCTCTTGCCTTAGAATATTTCCGCATTATCATTCATCCCCCTTAGAGCGCATCTAGAGACTTGAGCTTCCATTTTCATTTCACCGGCTGAGGCGTTCACTCTGATATTTCATCCAACTCTGGCTCGAGAAAATTATTCATCCGGAACTTGATCAAAAATTATCTAGGCATCCAACTTCAAATTCATCCGCCAAGGCATAACACATTTTATTCCCTGCCTTAGAAAAAAAATTCAAATTTTCCTTAGGAAATTCATCAATCCTGTGCCCATCAAAAATCTTCATCCTGGCCCCCACGGGTTAGAGTAGTTGGTCTCAAGTCTCGGGTTTGCTCCCCGAGGTCTTGGGATCGACTCTCAAGCCCGGTATGAACCCCGTCACGGACACTAGGGGGGCGGTGCTGGTTATCCCGTGACCGTAGGGATTAGTCTCGCCTCCCGCTCGCACCTCCCTGAACCAGTGTAAGGGTGGGCCGCTGGGCGGGGGCCGCGGGGATACCCTTCGAGACCAAAAAAAAAAAAAATCTTCATCCTGAAGGCCTCGGCGAATTGTGGAAGACTTTGAAAGCCATTCCTCATCGCAGACGTCCAATACCTAGAAGAAAATTCCCTTCAGAAAACATCAAATCCATGGGTCTACAAACGAAGGGGTACATTTAATTTTTTGAATTTCAACCTTAGAAAATTATTTTTCATCAAATTTATTCCAATTCTTCATCTCTCGGCTTATTTTCCTGCTCTGTCTTGAAAATTCTCATCAACGTCATGAAGCTGGCATCCTTTGACTTCTTCTCTGGCAATTTTGCTCATGCTTCTGAAAAATTTCACATCTTCTCCAACAGACTTAGGCGTAATTTTCCTAGAGGGTGAAATAATGCCTTAGAAAATTTTAAATTAAAATCAATCATTTTGCCTGTGAAGAAATTTTTTATCAACTCACTTAGATAATTTTCTCCAATGCCTTGAGCGCATCTAGCATGTCATGAAGGATATTTTTAATTTCAACGCCCAACATATTTTCACTCATATCACCTCATAGCGCATATGGCACATCATGGAGGACATTCTTGATTTCAACGCCTAGCATACTTCATCACCCTCACTTACTTCCTTGGGCACATTTTGCATAGTGAGGTGGATTTTGAATTCAACGCCTTAACTCCTTTCCTTCCATTCCACCTTACCTTGTCTTCATCTTGCATGGCGCATTCAAAGGAGGGAGAAGAAAGTCAACCACCCTGTCCTTTTCCTAGCCCACTTGGGCGCATTTCACACATAGAGAAGGATTAATCTTTATTCCACCTTGGGCGCATTTAGTACATGGTGAAGGATGGGCACATTTTACATAGGGAGAAGGATGAACTTCCAACGCCCTTGACCCTTTGACTTTCCTCTAGCTTGAGCGCATTTTGCATGTGTAAGAGGATTTAGGATTTGTCTTTTTCTAGGCTTGCATGGGCGCATTTAGACTATGGAGGTGGATATACGCCAAACTTAGAAAAAATTTCAACTTTCACTAGTTCTTCCTTGGGCGCATATGGAGGTACCTTAGAATTTTTCTTGACTTCTAGCTGAGGATGGGCGCATTTTCAAGGTCCTACAGGATGAAACTCAAACTTAGACAATTTATCTCCATCAAACTTCATTTCTCCTTGAGGGCACATTTGGAGGTAGGAGGTGGATGTTGTTCAGACTTAGGCGTTTTTCTTTCCTTCTGCCAACTTTTCCATACCTTACTATATATAATAAGTCCCTTGATTTTTACACTTCTGAACCTCTGATCGATTTGAAATTTTAAGCACAGGACCTTCATGACCTTGTCAGCCTGTTCACACTGCTATCCGAAGCCGACTTGCTATTTATAGCACATTTCTGAAGGTGGTTTACTGTTTTTAGTAACTGCCTGTTTCTGAGACCTCCACAACTCCATTTGGCTTGAAATTTGAATGACATGCTTCTCATTGGATGACTTGCCCATTCACACTAGCGCCTGCTGTTGGTTTACTATTTTTAGCCAGTTTCTAGAATGCCTTACTATAAATAGTAAGTGCTCCGATTGCCTTCAAATTTTACCGGTGGATAGCTTGAAAGATGTTGATTGCAGTGGGATACACCGGTTTTCTAAAATTTTGACTTTTTACCCCTCATTTTGGGTCCCGAAGTTGGAAACCCTAATTTGACTTGCATGTATATCAAATGACCTCCGTTTGACCTCGTTTTTGTTGCACTGCGCCCCGTTTGTGATTCTGATGCACTGGGCAACTGCCGGAATGGAACTGCTAAAAATAGTGTCACTGAATACTGATCATCTTGCTTTCCATGTTACACCACTGCGAAGCCCTCGAAAAACCCACAAGGAATCACCCGACATGCAAAGAAAATCTCAACATGCAAACCCTAAAAATAGCCTCTGAAGGCTGAACTCTGTAAGTGATCAGCTCATTTTGCATGTTCTACCATCGCGTAGGTTTCAGAAAACCCGGAAAGAATCTCCAAACATGCATTGAAGAATTCTGCATATAAACCCTAAAATTTGCTCCGGAAGCTGAACTGCTAAAAATAGCAAGTTGTCGGTTTCAACTCAAAATTTGCAGACAATCAGCTTGACATGTTCTGGATGCAGTGCGACGATCAAAACTTCAAAAGTGCCAAAAGAACGCCCTGAATTGCACACTTACTAAAAATAGTAAGTTGTCGGGATTCAATGAAACTTAGCTGGGAACCTGCTGGAAGCATATTGATTGCCACGCCAAGGTTAGATTTCAACTTGATTATTTCATTCGATTTTAAATTGGCTAGAGAGTTCAAAACCCTAATTCTCAGACTTAGCCAAAATTTCAATTTAAGCTCAAAGACGGGCACATCCCGGAAAGGCAAATAGCAGAAAAGGGACAGAAAGAGAGAGAGACAACAGGAAAACTAACTAAAATCAAGCCAAAAGTTCGAAACAAAGCAAAAATTAGAGGGTCCCCATTTGCAATGGGGCGATGTGTGAAAAAGGTCACAACAGGTACCACCAATCATGCGCTTCATCATCCAAATGTAGAGTAGCATACTTAATGGCTTCGGACTCCAGCATAAGATTAAGCTGTAAGTAAGTGTCCAACTTCTAGACCCAAGCTCTAGCCGTACATTTACCAGACCCATCAAAGGAAAGGATTGCATGTTTCCCAACCTTTAGTTGCAACTCCTGATTTTGCTGCCCTCTATTATTGTTTCTTGGTCTATTCCTATACTTGATGGTGCAATAATCACCTAATGACATCACTGCATGAAATTCATCCCCTAGAGTTTGGTATTCCCTGAAATATTCTACAAAACCTTCTTCTTGAGCTTGCTGCCCCTGGGTTGCAGCACCATGTTCCCCCAAGAATTGAGGCATTAGAGGCCTTGGTGTCACCTTGCTAGCTGCCCTAGCATTGCTTTGGGTTGTATCATTATTATCTTGTCCACCATTATGCCCATTCTGACCATTATTGCCATTATTTCCATTGTTGTTGTTTCTAGCACCCGCAAGTTGTTGAACAAGTTGCGCTATTTGTTGTGCTATTTCATGTTGACCTCTAGCTAGGTCATTCAAGATGTGTTGGGTGTTGCCTTTGGGTATTTCTTCTCTATCCCCCATGAATTCAAATGGTCCCAACCCCCTTCTCAATCTCTTATAATGGATGTCAAGTGGGTTGATATCTAGGATGTCCTCATTCATAACCGAGTTCTAACACAGGCTGGCAGGACTGCTCACTCTAATACCACTGTAAAGTGCCTTTCCGAAAATTCGTGGAAATTTTGGTGTTTGTTTGATTTGAAGGGAGCTCGTTTTGCCTCTTAGTCAAGTTAGGAAAAACAGTTTGATACAAAGATATACATAAGCAATAGAACTGAATGAACTCAAACATTCCTGATCCACTTTCAATCTATTTCATGTTACTGGGCAACTCAGAAAACAATTATCAGCATTTTGTAAATTCAGATGAATGATTCAATTCCATTTTCAAGACTGTTACAACAGATTGGAATGGAGACAAAACTCAAACAGCATTGAAAAATAGACTGTGGGGTTTGTTGTACCCCAAATAAATTTTTTGGCATTCTGTGTAAATTGAGCTAAATCTTGTTAAAATGCCATGAAAGGTCTGTTTTAGGTCAAACCAATCATAGAATCTTGGTGGGTTTCTGTCTAGGAACACATGTACAAAATTCTGAAAAATTGAAAATTAGGGTTTTTTCCCCTATTTTCAGGGAAATCCCCCGAAAATAGGACCTTCCCAGAAATGATCGAAAATGATTTTGATAGGCTTAAAGGGCTTCACGATCACATTGGTCAAGTCAGAATCATCAAAAGACACGTTTTACTCTGGTGGGTCTATTTCTCTTTTTCAGGAACGAAGTTAGGAGCTCCACAGCCATTAATGGCAGATTGGCCAGTACCAGGCGCTGAAAGCTAAGCTTCAAAAGCTTCAAGGATACAACCATGGCGGAAAAGGTCGAAAAAGATGCTGTTTGACGAAGGAGATTCCTGAAAACGAAAAAGGTCAAAATTTGACTAACTCTGGAGATGTTACGAAGGGGAGATTGCTCACATGTTGAAAAGGCGCCTTCTTCAAGCAGGGGCGCCCATGGTCTTTGAAGGTCAAACAAAGTCAGTAAGATCATCCGAAGCAGTCATTCTCAACGTTTGGTTGCTGGCTCAACAGTGAAACAAACATCCAGATCATCTGATGGATAGATCATAAGCAGCTGCTGACAAAGCAAAAAGAGGCAGTTAAGGAATTATCAGGAAATCACAGGTAAACGACAAAGTTGCAAGAAAAAGAGCCTTTCTTAAAGAAAGGCGCCCTTTCTTTTGGACTTCCAGATGCTGACCAATGACAAAAGGCCTCCTTTGATAACATTCTCAGCTCAAAAAGATCTTGGAAACGCAACTGCAAGCATCAATGTCTGACAGAGCAGTCAACGGATAATCTGGATCAAAGTAGGCAACTTGTCAGACGAAAATAATCAAGCTAAAAGGCAAAAGCGCCCTTTTCAAGGAGGGGCGCCCTTGGATAAAGGAACCCTAATTTGAGATCCAGATTTCCCGAAGACAGTCATTCTTAGCAGAACAGAGCTGGGTACCTGATGAAACGTCATGTGGAAACATCTGACTCTCCGATCAACGAGAAATCCAGTTCAAGGCACGAGAGGTCATTTCAAATAAGCTGAAGAACGAAGACTGAAAAATCACTAAGGCATTGGCAAAAGCGCCCTTTCTTGGGAAAGGCGCCCAGTCTTTTGGAGCCCTTAACTCAGCTTTTTATCATTCAGTCTCCCAGGCACTTCTTTCCAGTATGGATTCTGCTCCGCAGTGAATGTGTCCGTGACGTCTCAAGATCAACAGACAACGCCAGATTCAGGATCAAACAGGGGGTTTTCAGGAGAGAAAATACCAAAAAACTTGCAAAATATGAAAAGGGACGCCTAAAAAAGGTCAAAGGTCATTTGTTGACTAAAGTCAAAAGCTTTTTGAGTTAAAGTTGGCTAAAACGCTCCACGATTGGTGGAAATCACCTTTTTAACTTCAGATCAAACTCAAATCACCTTTTGAGCTTGTGTTAGGTCCCCAAATTTGTGGATCTGAAGCCCAAACATATATATTCAAGGAGATGGCGTCCCCTTTTCATTATTTCATTGCAGGTTGAAAGACAAAAACAGCCACAAAGCTCTCAAAGGACGCCATTGAAGATCTGAAAGAGGTTTTCGTCCGTTCTTCATTTTTATTGCAGATCTGAAGCAGGAAAGGGTTGCTATTTTTGAGGATTGGACCAGAGACAGATTTTTTCAAGAAGATCAGATAAAACTTCCAATCCATCTTCTGTCTTTTCCTCTCTTCTTGTCTTAGGTTTTCTTGCATCTGACAGAAAAAGCAACAGGCTACATCAGATCAGATCAACTGGGTAGATTCAGCATCATTTTCCAGAGAAACCCATCTCAACAAATTTTACAAAATCAGCAAACTTGCTGCCCCTATTTTTGGGGGTTTTTCCGAAAAAGTTTCAGAATCCAAATTCTGAGGAACTGGGTTTGTTCAGCATTGAAGCACGAACAAAACCCATGTGCCAGATTTTTTCCGGAAAAATACTTCTCGGCAGGGCGCTATTTTTAAGGGTTTCCGAAAATCATCTGAATTAGGTCAAGCTTACAGTCAATCTTCAAGTTTTTCAGGATGCAGTACTCCCAGGTGCAATACGAGACCAAGACGGTCTTACTCCATGATTACCTGAAAACAGTTGACACAAATCTACACCTAGTAAATCCAGTGGTCGATTTGGAGCAGTTAGAAGGCATGAATCAAATAACATTGCAGAATATCGAAGAATCCGGATTGCTGCAAGCCGCATCAATTCCCATCACACTACAAAGCGTAGAGCTCGTAATCGCTTGTATCAAGCATTACAACCCTACCACCAGAGAAATCAGAGCAGTAGATGGAAGAATTGTTTGCAGTTTAAAGCCTCAGGATATCGAAAGATGTTTTGATATTCCCTCACATCCTAACAGCAAAGTCATATCATTGATGGAATGTGAGAAATCTTTTGAGACAGCTAAGGACAAATGTCAAAGGATAATGGCCGAAAAATGGCTGAAAGTGACAAAGGCAAGCTTGCCTAAGTTGTTGGGGCGAGGAGAATGTAAAGACGAGTACGCAGTGTTAATCACTCTACTCAACAGAGTCACTGGAGAAGAAGATGGTCATCAATTCCAGCCATGGATGTACTATGTCATCGCTAAAATCATTGGCAGGAGGGAATACTATGACTGGGCCACTTTGATCAGTGACACACTCCACCGACAAATCACTGGGTATCTGGAAGCTCATAGGTTCCACATGTGCTCCTACCTAGTATACTTGATAGCCTTCCAAGGCGATTTCAGGTTATTGAACAATGTGGGAACCTTAGGTGTGCAGAAGGTTCACGAGTTTTTCACACGCCTTGAGTTTACTCAAGCGGAAAGACACTTCAAGAAGACAAGTGATCACTTCACCATGCACATAGTTCGTGAGCTTAACCATGAGATGCACGTGCGTATTTCGCAGACAGCCAGAGAGGCAATGGCGGATTGGGCAGATTGGTTTATCCAATTTCCTACATTCTCCTACATACGCGTGTATGGGTACATTGGCCACCCCGCCATGTTACCAAGACACCCTTCAGATAGGGTAGTTTTCATGGAGTTCCTGAGACAGTTGTCCGAGGTTCATGTCCACTTGCGCTTGAAGAGGAAGACAGCTGTTAACTTTCCCGTTGAAATGGGACTATATAGATGTGAATCCGCGGCAGATGCAAAGATGATGGGTCAAGAAACAAGGAGGTTCAACCTCAAATATCTCATTGATAGAAGATCTTATGATCCCAGAGGACTCTATGCAGCACACCTTGAGCAACACTCGTCACATAAGTCTTCTATGGAAGATTATTGGGTGAATTGTAAAGACGAGTATGAAGTGCGAAGAAGGAACTACAGCAGATTCAGACTCCCACAGATTGCTGATTTCATGTCAGCAGACATTGAGGGCCTGTCAGATGATGAAGGAGAAGTCATTCTCCCCACATTCTTCGCAGATTCAGTTGACTCCCAACCGCTCCCGAGAGTGGATTGGTATGCCAAAGAGGATACATCTATAGAAGAAAGAACGAGTAGAGTGGTTAGAAATAGCCAACTCTATCTCGACAGCAAGAAATCAATGAAGGTGATACCTCACAGAACAGAGCCGCCACAGGTTCAGTCTACACCACCTTCCACTTCAAGAAGGAAACCTAGACAAAAGCAATGGTGCAATCCTCCCCAAGGGATGAGGATGTCAAAACCTAGAACACAGAGGACACCAGTGGAGAAAGCCACACATAGTCCTGAAATAATCACGGGTATTGCTGCCCCAGAACAAAGAGTAGAGACTGCTACCCCTGATTCAGCCAAAGTTATCACAGGAGAACCAGCAGCAGTAGTTGTTGAAGAACCAGTGGCTGAGCCAATGGCAGAAGAAGCAACAGTAGAAGCAACAGCAGAAACGGTGCCTGTTATGGAAGCAGAGCCGCCAACATCACCAGTATCACAGCGAACACAGGTCCTCATCGACTTGGATTCGCCACCGAGAGACATTACTCCAGCACAGTCTCACACATCTAGCGTTCAAGGGCCTCACGTCCCTCCTAGTGAAGTTCGCCGAGATTCGATTTGGCTCGAAGGTTTCCTAGGAAGGAAGAGGGAAAAACCCTCATATGAGCTTGACTTTACCGAATTCGACCACGTCCCACCAGACACGTCGGCGAAGAAGTTAAAGAAGCAAGTTCACATAGAAAGGAATGCAGAATGTGAGATCATCATAGAGACCGCCGCTCCACCAGTAGAGAAAAGTATACACGAGGTTCAAGTAGAGGACTACACTTTGTCTCAACTTAACCTCGGGAAGACTACACGACAGGTGGAGGCGGACCTTCTCGGAATAGCTTCGGTGAGCGCACAAGAAAGGATGGCCAAGGATGGTAAAGAAAAGGCAGCCTTAAAGGCTGAAAATCAGAAACTGAGGTCTTACATCACCAGCTTGATACATGGCACACCGAACGTCTCAGCCTTACCAGCAGGACTACTAGATCTCCCCGCCGAACAAAATCATCGGCAATTGTTAACATTCGGCAAACACTTCAGAAATCAGGTGGAAGAGTTTGTTCGGCGGCAGACGCGCATCGCCGTAACTCATACCGCTTACGGGATAGAGCAATATGAACTGTGGTGGAGATCCAAAGAATCGGAACAAAGGATTGCAGAAAAGAGGCTTTAAGACGAAAGTACAATTGCAGATTTGCAATTAGCATATCAATCAGTATACTCTGAGGAAAACAAGCAACATCTTTTTGCTTGGAAGGAACAATTGGCGTACAAGGTGAAAGCCTACGACGCCTATTCAAAGAGATGATTGATTATGTATGGGTGGTTGCCACTATTATCAATCTCGCAAGAATGTTGTACATCTTTCCCTTGCATGGAATATCGGCGTGAGGGAGGAGAATACGTCGAGTTGGTGACTGTACAGAACCAGTTCAGGGATGTCATCCGCAGCACCTTTCTTGACGATCCAGAGGGTTGTAAGCTGGCTAAGGTAGCAGCTTTATCAACCAAGTTAGAAGAGGCAGCATCTCAATGCATTGACTTCGGAAATCAGCTCACAACGGGTGAGGTCATGCTCCGACGCCACGTCATCATCCTACGGAGCATTAACTCCCCAGAAGCTGATGAGGTCAATCAATGGATTGAGACACTGTTGATTAATGGCGAGCCATAAATGCACCAGAAAAGGACGCCATACACACTCCAAGTGGCATTCATGAGACTTGAGTTGACTTGATGCTTCTTTCCAAGTCAACTCGAGATGCTATTAAATGTAGTTGGAGTTAACTTGATGCTTCTTTCCAAGTTTAACTCCACTTTCCTTAAATCATGCATTGTCAGATCGCACTAATTAAGGATGTCTAATTGACTTCCACGATTTGTGATCTTAGATTCCACCAAATGTGGATGTCTATTTCGGAGGGAGACTTTATACTTAAGTTCAATTTTTGTTGCTTTCTACCAATCAAGTAGTCAGCTGACTCCTTTGTGCTGATTTCTCGCTAATCAAGTAGCTTTCAGCTAATCGCTTGTTCCCCTATTTAGAATAAATTGCTAATTGATTGGCAAGAACTCATTGTTAACTCAAGGAGATTTTGGGGTTGCCCACTCCTTTGAGTTCTATAAATAAGAGCCTTGGGCTCATATTTGTTTAACTTTACTTATTATGCAAATTGTTGCCATTGTTACAACACTGAGTTACATTTGTTCACTTGATGAGACTGCTTGGACAATTGTAATTGTGCATGATTTTCGCCTTTGCTTTCCCAACTTTGTAGTCAAGGATGGCTACTGAAGAAGAATATCGTATACGCTGCATTTTGATCATCTTATTTGACATGTCTACGCCCCGTGGTTCAGCTTGTTGTCTCATTTCCTCCCTTGAGGGAGTCCCTCCTCCTTGGATATTTGTTATTGACAGTTATCGTTTGATGTTGTTTAATGTGTTGACTTCCAAGCTATACTTCGGATAGGAGTCCCTCCTCCTTAGCAAGCTAGTTAGCCAAGGCATCGTAAATCTGTTGTTTCTCGTAAACTATTTCCTAGACCATACCTCGGATAGGAGTCCCTCCTCCTTGGCAGGTCTCAGATCTAGTTTACCGTGTAGAGTGTTTGTTTGTACCAACCTTATCCCGGTGTATACCCGAGAGTTCAGAGCCTCGGTCATATTTTCTGGAGACGGCGAATTCAAGTGATCCAACCATCCCATTCCCGCTCCTTTACCCTCATGCTCTGTTCATCTTGAAGGTATTGGATAGATAGAAGCTAGTTAGTCGTAGTTAAGATCTGCAGAAACCAGAGAAAAGCTTAGCTACGGCGCATTGTGTTTGTGCACCCTTGTGTCCTGCTGCTGAAGCATAAAAAGATAGGAACTTAGTTAAACATTTCCCTTTCCTACGCATTGCTCCCAGCAGAGAGGGACTTCTCCTCTTTAAATAACGAAGAAGTGTTGCAAAACATTTGAAATAGCTGAACGTTTACAATCAGCACTCCAGAGGTGCTAATTTAAACGCCAACAGGGTTCAAGTCTGAAACATTATATTCAGATTGTTCTATGAGTTGTGCTCACACAGAAATTTAATTTTAGACCTCAAGTTTGAGTGTCCCGTGAGTTATGCACAGCAGATAAAAAAAAGATACAACTCAGATTTAAATGACAGTTCATGAGCTCTGTTTCAAACAATAACATGCTTACAAACAAGGGACTTCATAGAGACTATCTTAGTTAATGTTGACAATCAGTTATGACAGTAATGAGTGTTGGCGTCAAATCTAACACCTCTGGAGTGCAGGTTTGTACGAACAGCTATGTACACTACGCAATGAGTGCTCTTCAAATTAGGAGGGGAAGCTCCCTCGTTGTGCTGGAATGCATGGAAAAGAAAAGTAATCTAAGTCCTATCTTTTGTTCTCACCGAAGAGGCACAAGGTTAAGAAACCAAGAACGCTAGGCAGCTAAGGATTTTCCGGTTTCGCATCGTTAACTACAACTAAGCTATCTACTTTAACTATCCAATTTCTCAAGAAAATGGTAGCATGAGGAAATGGAGCAGGATTTGAGACTACATTTGACGATAAACGAAGTTTAGACTCTCTACTTGAGGGCAAGGTGGCACAACTATCATCTCAATCTAAACAAGCTTATTGGGCACAACAGATTTAAGAATTCACTAAGACGATCTTATGGAACCCTGTGTGGCATAACACTCGATCGAAACAGCAAAGCCTTCACAAAACAGCCTTTATCTTTATAATCTCACGAACCCCTATGTGGCATAACCTTCGATTATATTGATAAAGATTCACAAAACAGATTTATCGCTGCAACTTCTCGAAACCCTATGTGGCATAACGATCGATCACAATGGTAAATTAACACAAAACAACCTTATCACCTCAATCTCTTGGAACCCTATGTGGCATAACAATTGATTTCAATGATAAAGATGTTCAAAACAGATCTAACTATGGGAGGAATTTACCACGCCAATCTTATGTCCCTATGTGGCATAACACTTGGATTGAAAGTAGTAAAGACTCACAAAACGATTTTATCATCACAATCTCACGAAACCCTATGTGGCATAACACTTGGTTGAAATGATAAAAGATTCACAAGACATAAAGAATCCACCATTACAATTGCATGAAACCCTATGTGGCATAACACTTAATCATAATAGCGAAGACACATGAACAAATACCAAAAGAGCAATATTGAGGGCAAGGTAGGCGCAGCATATATTTCTCTCTCAAGCCAAAGTTATTTACAAATGAGCAAAAGCTCTTATTTATATACATCAAGGTGTAGGTAACCCTAAAATCACCTTGAGTTCACTACAGTTCTTGCAATGCATGCAAGTTATGCGCCTAACCCTAATGAAGTAAACTATATGCTTAACTCAAGAAACTACCCTCAGCTTTAACTCGCACAATGAACCCATCTGACAATGCAAGCATGCACGTCTTCATTTAAAGCAGTTAACTGGAAACCCTAACCCTAACTCCTGTGTTGATAATTCCAAGGATGAGATAAGCAAGTTAACTCAAAACTGAAAGTCAAGTTAACTGCCACTCAGGACTCAACCCTCGAAACTAACTGCACGTTCTAACTGACAGATCACTCCATGTCAACTCGGTCTAACACTTCGACCAAGAACTCATCGATCTCTCTGTCATCTAGCACTTTGACGCTGTCCAAAAATAATAATCTGCTTCTTCAATTCTCTGTCACTTTCTGTAATTGTGTGCACACCATCGTTACAATCTTCAGTCGCCTTTCTAAGACTGGCTGAAATTACTGAAATATTCTCTTAGGCGCCATAGGTTCTCCTTCAAGGCTATCACGAATCAGCTTCTTGAACTCAGCTTTGCACAACCTCGAGATCAGCGTAGGTACCATTTTCACGAAGATAATGTCACAAGATCTGAGTGGCTTTGGCGGCTCCGTAAATGAAGTGATCTCTATTCCTTTTGCAGCGTAATGCTTCATTGTCAGCTGCTCTGATGAAAACCTAAATTAAGACCGATTTGGTCTTGAATTTAGTCTACGTGAATTGCATTCTGAAAAACTCGCCCATTGACTGTGAACACGGCTATGTTCTGACAACTTTCTCAGAAAGCTAAAATGCTCTGGACAAAGCTAAAAATAGCTTGTTGGAAGATAATTTTCATCAAAAATTCTGAGACATGGGTTTTGTCCGGAAAATGATTCTAAGACAACCCACAACGTCAGAATTGAGAAAACACGTCGTTTAGCTTGACATGCAAAGATTCTTCAGTCGAGAACTGCAGGGGTTTTAGAGCTTCCCGGGGCAATTTTTCTTGAGAAAATCTGGAACATGGGTTTTATGCACAATGGAATTCTGAACAAACCCAGATGATGTGATTTTCAAAAAGATGTAATTTTAACCCACATGCAAAGAAATCTTCAGAAAAAAGCACAGAGCTTCAGAATGAAGGCTACGGGGCAATTTTCTCGAAAAAAATCTAAGAAGTGGGTTTTGCTGCAAATGCTGAAATATGCAAACCCAGATGATCAAACTCTGAAAATGTGTTGAATTTCTTTGACATGCGAAGAAAGTACCTAAGGTGAGAAATAGAAGAAATAAGACAGAAGATAGAAAGTTTTGCTTGTCTGCTTCTGAAAAATCTGCAAATCTCTTCTTCGAATCTTTATCAAACCTGCATGCAAAGTGGAAATAAAGTCTAGAATTGACTTCCTCTGAAGAATCTGAGCTCGTAGCTTCGAAGAACGCTGAAAACGGACACCTGAATCACCTTCAGCTTGCTGGTCGCTCAAGAAGAATATGAGCTTCAGAGCAAAAGATGATGAAATAATGGACGCCATTGCTGAAATATATAGAATTTCATCTTTGAAAATTCGCATAAAGCAAGGAATGCTTGAAAATGGCGCTTGGCTTCTAATTGGACCTCATTACAGTTAACTGAAACTCGAACAAGCTAAATAAAGCACCATGCTTTAGGGTTTCCCTTTCAATCTTCAGTTGCAAACTTATTTAAAGCCTCATGCGAGTTAGACTTCAGTTAACATTCCTTGTTGAATTCGCCATCTTCATGCTTTAAATCTAAAAATAGCAACCCTTTCAAGACTTCAGTTGACATTCAAGAAGTGAATGAATTCGCCAACTTCACACTTATGCTTCAATTCTAAAAATAGCAACCCTTTTGGAACTTCAGTTGTCATTCCTTGTAAAGTGCGTGGCTTCACAAATTATGCTTCATCAATAAAATATCTAAACATGGCGACCCTTTTGATAAGTTCAGTTAACACTCAAATTCGCCATCTTCACAAATTTATGCTTCATCAAAATATGGCGACCCTTTTAGAACTCCAGTTAACACACAATGAAGCGCCATCTTCACTAAAACTTCACAATTTTGACCAAATTCACCATGCATGTAAACTCCAGTTGACATTCACTGATAATCTTCAGTTAAGTGGACATGCAATCAAGTTAACTCAACATGCAAGATAGTTAACTGAACATGCAAACTAGTTAACTCGACATGCGAACTGAAAGATCACTCAACATGCCAATATACGAACTGAAGATAACAACCCAGAAATCGTTTAGTCCAACTGCAATCAGAACTCCAGTTAAGGCGTCCATTCAACTCTCTTTCGAAAATTCAAATTTGAGCTCTTGGGCGAATTCCAGACTTAGCCAAATTTCATGAAAATTTAGGCTAAAACCTCTGTCGGGACCTCTATTCATCCTCTGACACTGGTCGACTGACTTCCATTGGTCGGGCCGACAAAAAGCATTGGCGGAGCCGAGTAAACCATCAATGATATTCGACACCAAGACGCTCATAAACCGACATCTCAAAGCTTAAAACTAAGCGCTTTTTCAAAAGCTCGCTTTTCCCCGAACACTTGGTCAAATTTTGATCAAGATTTCGAATCTAAGGGAAAAACAAAAATCCTTCATAACTTCTCGACGACAATCTCTTGATCAACCTGTGTTCATCGCGGGGTTAAGCTCCTTCACATTTGCATTTCACTTAAAGGGGCACATTTCCCGTGAAATATCATTCCAGGGGTGGAAACAAGAGCTTTTCAAAGTTGGTTTTTCTATACCGCATTTCAGCTATTTCTCGAAACGACAAAATAAGAGAAACCCTCGATCGCAAGCTGCCAAGACATCTTCTGAACTGACGAAGACAAGCAATGGAAAGCTGAACGTAACACGGACACATTGAATATCTAAAATCATTAGAAAGAAAGCATTAAAGGCCTGAAAAGCTTAGGCGCCTTTTCCAAAATGTGCTCTTTTGCTTTTTCCTTTGACGTTTTGTCTAAGATTTGACCCAACGTTTGACCTCCTGTTCAGCGCCGTTAACCCGGGGATTCACCCTCTGACGGATGCGTCGCGAAGCTTGAACGAATGTGAGATAAACGTCTTGGATGACATTCAGTCAAAAACCTATGTCTGGCACCTCAAAAAGATGGGTGCCTTTCTGAAAAGCTGTGCTTTTCTCCAGTGTTAGCCAATTCTCGCTTTCGCCTTGATCTGCACTGTATCTTCCGTAACTCGAACAAAACAGGTCCGTTTGACAGGCTTGATAGCTCACTGCGAAGCTGACGTGATGCCGGATAGAAGTCTGCTGGAGGTGACAAACCCTAAAAATAGGATATGGGCCCCTAAAAGATAGAGCGCCTATTTCAGAATGTGCTCCCTTCTCCAGAGATAGAAAATTTTGATGTTTTTCGTTCAAATTTTGATTTTTCTTAAATCTCTTCGGTAACAGACTGACATAGTACTGACACCAACTCCATATTTAAAAACCCCAAAAACGACCATTTGACAACACTTAAACAAGATTAAGACTCAATTTAGCAAAATGCCTTAGTGAAGCAAAAATTTTGGTTTTGGGTACAACAATGAGCATATTTTTCAATAAAATGTAAGCTCCAGCAGCAAAAGAAACGAAGGAGTGACTGTTACAGAGATGGGAGTAATGTTCACTGGAAATTACAAGAATGGAGAATGCAGCTGTAACTCACAACTTTAAGCAACCTCTCTTAGACTCTTCACAGCCCACAACAAATACTAGCATAAGCATTACAAACAAAATCAATGTGAGTACTCAGACCTGGAAAGGAGCTCGTTACACCTGAGAAAAGGTTATGGCGACCTCCACACTGCTCAAAAAACACGTCCAGCAACTGAAACGCCTTTGTGTGACATTTGAATCTTCCAAATAGAGGTCTGCCCTGCCAGAGTTACTCCTTACGCCCCTCCTAAAATCCTCTAGAGGTCTGCCCTGCCAGAGTTACTCCTTACGCCCCTCCTAAAATCCTCCATCAATGATCACGTCCATGTTTGCGGAAGTAAAGAGCCGTTTTCTTCATTCAATCACTTTTTCCCTTTTTCTCACCTAGATTTTTCAAAAACACAACCAATCCCAGATACTTTGCTGTATCCAAATGCGCCCAATGTTCCCCATGAGAGTCACGCCCTCAAAAGGCCTCAAATCTCCTCAAAATCGCCTCCAATGCAGCACCAAAGTTCAGTAAATGGGAGACGCGAAAACAGAGCATATTGCATTCTTCATTCCACAACGAATCCAACTAGGGATGATGCTTGCACATCCAAAATTGGAGCTAGTAGGTTCTTCCAAACCCTAAACCAGGAGGTTCGACCACAAGCTGAGAGAATATTTTTCCCCGTGAAACCATATGCATTCAAAAAAGTGTTGAATATTTTCCTTCTCTCATTTGTATTTCCCATTCAAAATTACAAGTGACTTTTTATAAAGTTTTTATTTTTCAAATGTTTCCTAAGTCACTTTTAAATTAACACATAAGTGACTTTTGAATATTTCACTTGGTCACTATAAAAGATGACTTAATTAATTACCTTTATTACCTTTATGATTAATTGGAACTTAGGCAATAAATAGGTAATTAAATAAATGATTCCCTAAATTTCAACGTATCACGACAATTGCCTTTGGGAATTAAAAAGGCAATGTGACACCCCGAGTGGCTAGCTTGTAGGGGACATTACATCTACCTCAACCTATGATGTACTATCACCTTCTTTATACCCTCTATCTTCACATCCTTCAAAAATAATTACTCTATGGTCCTATAGTGACCTTTTCACACATCGCCCCATTGCAAATAGGGACCCCCTAATTTTTGCTTCATTCAGGTCTTTTGGCTTGATTTTGGTTGGTTTTCCTGTTGTCTCTCTCTTGTTCTGTCTGTCTTTCCGAGGATGTGCCCGTCTGACTTGAAATTTTAGCTAAGTCTGTAGAATTAGGGTTTTGAATCTTTCGGCCAGTTTAAAGTCAAATTGAGTGAGCGAATTGAAATCTGAGCTTGGAACTGCAGTCAAAAGGCTTCCAGTGGGTTCCCAACGAAATTTCACTGAATTCTGATAACTTACTATTTTTAGTAAGTGTTCAATTTAGGGCATTTTCTCAGCACTTTTGAAATGTCATCCGCCACACTACATTCAGAGCACTTCAAACTGCTTGTCTACAAAATTTGAGCTAGATCTAACAACTTTCTATTTTTAGCAAGTATCACCTCCAGGAGCAAATTTTGGGGTTTGCATGTAGAGTTTTTTGATGCATGTCTAGAGAATATTTTTGGGTTTTCCAAGACCTATGCAATGATATAACATGCAAGATGAGATGATAACTTTTGGCAGTCTTGACTTCAAAGGCTAATTTTAGGGTTTGCATGTTAGAGTCTTCAACGCATGTCTGGATATTCTTTGTGGGTTTTTCAAGAGCTTCACGGTGATGTAACATGCAAACCAGGATCAAGACCTTTTTTCAGAGTTGTCTTCGAGAGCAAATTTTAGCGTTTGCATGCAGGATTTTTCAGTGCATGTCAACATATTCTTCATGGGTTTTTCAAGAGCTACGCAACAAGGTAACATGCAAGCAGAGTTGATCACTTTTCAGGAATTTACTATTTTTAGCCAGTGCCCACATGTAGTCCAGTTTGCTGGGTTTTTCTGGGTTTTGTGGGATCTCTCGAGTTGTGTGACATGCAAACACATCCGGTAGCTGATTGGTCACTTTTTTAGACACTTACTATTTTTAGCAAGATCACTCCAGCAGCTGCCCAGCACTTCAACGTCACGAACAGAGCGACATGCAACAGAAACGAGATCAAACAAAGATCATTTGAGGGACATGCAAGTCAGATTAGGGTTTCCAGCTTCGGGACCCAAAATGAAGGGTCAAACGCCAAAATCTCCAATAACTGATGTATCCCATTGCAATCAGTATCTTTCAAGGATTCTATTGGTAAAATTTGAAGGCAATCTGAGCACTTACTATTTATAGTAAGTCACTTCTGAAACAGGCTATAAATAGCGAGTCAGCGTGAGGCACTAGTGTGAACAAGTCAGTCAACCCACGAGGACCCCATGAAACAAATTTCACGTCAAGCAAAGTTGCAGAAGTCCTGAAATCAAGCAGTTACTATAAATAGTAAGTCGCCTCCAGAAACAAGCTATAAATAGCAGGTCGACACAAGATGGCAGTGTGAACAGGTCAATTAGATCATGAGGATCCTGTGGTGTAAATTTCAAATCAATCCAAGCTACAAAAGTATGAGAACCAGGGGGGCTTACTAAAAATAGTAAACCAGAGAAACCAAGGCAGGTGAGGAAGCATGAAAAAACGCCTAAGTCTGAAGAAATTCCCCCCTCCCCCTGCCAAATGCGCCCAAGGTGAAGCTGGCTGAAGGATGAAAAAATGCCTAAGTATGAAAATTCCTGCAAACCTAGTGAAATGCGCCCTTGCTAGGATGGAGCACGTAAATTGTCTAAGGCGTAGTAGAAATTCCTATTACCTAGCCTACATGCGCCCATGTTGGAAGTAGAGGTGGTGGCTTCAAATTTTCTAAGTCTTGAAATTCCTCCCTACCCCTCCAAATGCGCCCTCAAGAGGTTGGGGTTGATAAAATTTTCTAAGTATGAAGAATTCATCTTAACCCTTCCAAATGCGCCCATGCTCAGTAAGGGAGGATGAAAATATTTCTAAGGCATACAAAATTCCACCTCCCCTGTTCAAATGCACCCACCACATAAGGAGGATAAAAGAAGGTGTCTCAGGCGTTACAAGTTCCTTCTCACCCCTTGATATGCGCCCAACTTGATGAAGGTGAAGAAAAGTTTCTAAGGCATGAAAGTTCCTGCCCACCTAGCCAAATGCGCCCTCAAGAAGATGGAGGTAGGGTGAAAAAATTTCTAAGTATGAAAGTTCCTGCTCAACCCCTCATATGCGCCCAAGTCACCTAGCTATGGAGGACGTTGAAATTTTTTTTTTTCTAAGGCACAAAATTCCACCTCCCCTAGTGAAATGCGCCCAAGTTGAGAAGAAGAGCTTAAAAAATTTCTAAGTCTTGAAAATTGAAAGTAGATGTCCCTGAATGTGCCCTGACTTGGAGAGGAGGTTGAAATTTTTCTAAGTGATGAGAATTGAAAGCTCAAGGTGCTAAATGCGCCTTAGTCTGGAGAGATACCTTAAAATTTGTCTAAGGCACTGAAACTAAAAGCACAACACCTCAAATGCACCTAGCTTGAAGGGGGAGATAGAGAAATTTTCTGAGTGTTTGAAGTTGGAAGCTCCCATCCCCAAATGCGCCCTTGAGAGAGAATGAAAGATGAGTTGATGGAGATTTGGCTAAGTCATGAAAAATGAAACTAGAAGGGGTGAAATGGGCCCGAGTGCCAAGAGGTTGGTTTAAAAAAATTTGTAAGGCAATAAAATGGAAGTACAGGAGGCTAAATGCGCGCTTGAAAGAAGGTGGCTATAAGAAATTTTCTATGTCTAGAAAATTGAAAGCCCAGATCCCCAGATGCGCCCTGTCAACTGGAGATGTCAAGAAATTCTTCTAAGTGTTTGAAAATGATAGTGCATGCATTCAAGGAATAGACATCAAGGTGAGAAGTTTTCTAAGGGAGAAATGAAACACCACCATCCCAATTGCACCATCAAGATGAAATTTGCAGAGCCCATCAAATCCGCCCATGATGAAAGGCTGTAAAGAAGGCAAAGTCTGCTGGATAAAATGATGAATGAAGCCAATCAGACCTTGGAAATCAAAACGCCAGGATTAGGTAAGTGGAATGAATTTATACTATAAAGCGTTTTGATGCTCTTCTTTTGTTTGTTTTGCAAGATGAACACCGGGACCAAGGCATGATGGCTCGAGGTAATGGACCAAATACTCCATGACAATGCTAGGGAGATAAAGTTACATGTTTCAAGATCCTCCATGGGGAGAAATGGCTAAGTGTTGAAATTTCTCCTCAAAGACCCGATATACACCCAACTCAGGTGAGGCAGGTGGCAAGAACAAAATGATCAAGTCCAAGACAGGAAAATCCTTCAAGATCGGGATGAAAGAAAAGATGAAGTACCAAGCGTTAAAGATCATCCTCAAACACTGAAATGCCCTCAAGACTAAGGAAGAAGTTGAAGCTATGTTGGCCAGATTCATAGAGTTTGCAGTCAAGAAGAAGAACAAGAACAGTGCGAACACGTTTCCAGACAGGAATCTTCTAGAAGATGGTGGACATTAATTGTTCATTTATTACTCCACTCTTCTTGGTGGCAGTTTTTAGGGTTAGGGCTTATGTGGCTCGATCTGGGCCATCCATCTGATTGTAATTTGAGCCGTCCATTGGACTTGGCCAGCTATAAAAGGGGCATCCCCCCTCATTTGTACCTCATTAGATTAGACATAGAGAGCATTAGAGAGGCAACTTAGCTTAGCGTAGCTTGATAGCATAGCATAGTTTGGAGAAGGAAAGTTTTTCCTTTGAAAACTTTGTAAGAAATTGTTGTGAACACTCTCTCAATAAAAAGAGTTTTCATTGATGATGATTTTGTCTTTTGTTGTGAGTAGCTAGCAAGGTTTCTTCATCCTTCTACTTCAAGTAGGATTTTTAAAGTAAAGTAAATAGATTTTGTTTCATACAAGTAGATGATAGTAATGGAATGTGGTGTTTGATTCGAGCAAGCTTCGTCTATCCATAGCACTAGTGTGTTCGCTGATGGTGAATTCGCCTTGTGTGGTCAACTGGAACATTGCGGACTTAACTTCGATTGTGATTCACATGTTGGTATGTGTCGTTGTGACCGTGTCTTCGTGTTGAATTATGATTTGAATACCTTTGGTTACTCCTCTGAAGATTGCACCGGTTTTGTGGAAGTTGTCCAAAGGGAGGCAAAGCAAACTCGATTGAAGTCTGCGAGAATTGATCGCCATGTCCGACGCCTTAGAGTAGATTAGAGCCTTCTTAACCCTGCAACCATTTCAATTCAGTACTTTCTGGTTAGTTTAGGAAACAAGAGCTTTATAGACAAACCTTTCGAGCATTCGAATTCCTTTCTCTGCTGTTGAACAATTTTGTAAGTCCCCTTCAAATACCAGCAAATCACATCGAGCCAACTGAGACTATCCACTACATGAAGGAACCTTGGAGTTGAATGCATGATCTTTCTAGCAATCTTAGCATGCAGGAGATTTTGTTCAAGAGAGGATAGAGTCGCCGTTGGTAACTTTATTCTGTGTTGGTGCAGTCACGAAAAACACATCAACAGGTCCACAATGACCATTCTCTCTTCCATTTTCTCTTCTTTTCATCTCTTGCTTCTTTCCTTTTCTCATATTCTTTCATCTACAACTATGTAAACTGCTCCCACATGTCTTTCTTCCAATGCCCCTTCTATCTGAGGGCTATATCATTTCTTTTCTTCACTTCTTCTTGCATCATCCTCTTTCAAGAGGATTTTCTTCTTTTCAAATCTCTCTGTTTCATGAGAGATACCCAATTCTTCTCCATCTTCAGGATAGCAATCTATCGTTTTTTTATGCTCTTCAGCATCCACTCCATTACCTGCCACCATGCCACCTATACATAACCTCTCTTCAATTTTTCTCTTATCTATTTCAATTTCTCTATACTAGTCAATCTCCAATACCTCTAATCTAGCTTGGATTTTCTGCCATTCTTCAATAACAAATTTCTCATACCTCTTATCTAATTGTTCTTCCCAAAATAAAAATCTTAGAGGTCTTCCAATGACCCCTCTCATCCTCTTTCTCAAAGACATCTTGGCTCCAATTCCACAAATTCCTTTAGAGACTCACATGTCCCTCTGCAGTCATAAGTTTCACTTGCAAGAATCTTTTCCACTTCTAGGGTATCAACCCTCTGCAGTTATAGGACTCTACCTGCAACATAAATCTTCACACTTCTACAGTCTTCTACAAATCCTCTCTAAGACTCACACCCTTGCAGTTACAAGATTCCATTTGCAACAACCTCTAACTTCTATGGTATAAACCCTATGCAATTCTGCAACAAATCTCTCACAACATTTCAATAAAACTTCCTAAAACGAACATACCTTTTCAGCTTCTTTTTCCCCCTTTTCTACCCTCTATAGTTACTCCTCTTTTGCAACAAATCTTCTAGGGTTTCCTTGAGACAACTACTATGCCTAACCTCTTCCAATGAGCCTTTATTCATGCTTCTAAACTCTTCTCCATGCAACCACTTCCTCCACAATTTCAACTTCTACGATCTACACACAACCATTTACAGCTGTAACATATAACATTTAGAGCTTATGCCCTTTGCAATTATAGGTTTCTCTCACACATACAACTAAACCCTTACACACCTACCCTCTACCCAACATAAATTCTAGAAGATGCACCTCTTAACACTTCCTCTACTAACTTTCTCTCAGAGGAACTTTGTGCCCTTCTACCTAGCTTTACCTCTATTGGACGATAGTGAACAACCTGCTCTAATGCCACTTGATGCAATCATGACCAAGGGGTCTTACCAAATTGCCTAGCCATGCAAGCAAAACACATAGTTCAGAAAATATCACATTCACAACAAAATTCAAAACCCTATATTCATGTGTAGGAATATGTTCTAGCACAATCCCTTCATTGGCCTTGGCTCTCAAGCCTTACAACTTCACCTAAATCTACCCAACAAGCTCCCTCTAGCTTTTGCTCATCAAAATCTCCTAACTTTGCACAACAAATTTACATCTTCTCTCGAAGACTCCTAAAAACTCCCTCCAAATGAATAGAAATCCACTTAAATAGCATGCATGAAGGATTTGACTCGACTTCTCCATGCCATAGCATGAAAGGACACATGTCAATCACTCACTGGCTCTAGAGATACACATGCAAGGTCATTACAACCATCATTTTGGCATTTAGCAAAGAGAAATTCATGTTTTTGGCGTGATTATGAAATTTTGAGGGGGTCCCAAAGTTGCGAGGATCTAAGGGGGTCCACATCGCACAAAAAGTTTTGTTGTTCTTTCTACAGAGAAACCATAGCCATCAAGATGTTGTGGGAACTCGAAAGGGTTTCAAATGCCTTGATTGCGGCCCAAAATATTTGTCCTCCTTCGGCTAGGCAGGAAAATAAGGTCCTTTACGACATTGCCAGAACCCGTGGGGGTACAGGATGGTCCATCATAGTCTGCATAGATCACCTTTCTTAGGTTAGGCATGTAAACAAGACCCATAAACATATTGTGGGGAAACAAGGGTTAATAGGATGTTGCGAGGATTCGTGGGGAAACCAAATATGTCTTTTTTGTATAGGAAGTTTCCCCTTTACAAGGCATGCAAGGAATCAAGATCTTTATGGCTCTTGCAGGGATTCGAAGGGGTTTAGGATGTTGCAGGAATTCGGGGTGTAATCAAATAATATCCAATATCATAGAAATGTTTTGCAAAGCTGCCTTTAAGATGGAATTGAGGGAAAACAAAGGACAAAGGAACCTGCGAGAAATTGACGAGGATAGGGATATTTCTAGGAACTCGTAAAACTTCCGCCATCCGCATACCTTCCAGAGTTCTGCAATGCCTTAGAAGATAATTCTAGGTGGAGATTCAACGCCCAAAAGGAATTTTGGGGATTCAAAGGGGATTCGAACAAAGCCAAAAGTTCAACAAAGTTCGGATGCAAGCTAAAAACTCGACTCCATAACTTGCTCCATTTTCATCAAATCTTCCCCAAACTTGAACTATGGATACCCTTTTGGCTCTTCATCAAGCTCTTCTTCAGGATGATGTCATCGCTTGGCCCTTAACGTACAGATATTATTTGCAATTTGGCTATCAGCTCTTGCAAGAAAAAACAAGAAACAAACATCAACTAAACTAGGAAATGTTTTTGGTTGATGAGGATTACCAATGAAGTTGGATGCTCCTGCATCACCTTTCTTGTCATCATTAAGTAGCATTGTCATGTCCCCGAAATAGAACACCAAAATATAAAGATAACTAAGCATGGAAATACGATTGAATAAATAAAATACATATTAATATAATTATAATTATTAGAGATAATATTATAATTATAATTATTAAGTATAATATTACAAATACTAAAATATAGAGTATAATCATTACAATGTATAAATATAAATACAAGTAATATCACAATTATAATTATAATATTATTATATTTAGTTTTAACCTCTATCTATCTCCTATAGAATAAACATTTAAATCTGGCTATAATACTCATACATGGAAATCATACAAATATAATAAACTAATAAATATATATATGATAACCTATATTCTAAGCTAACAAATGTCATTTCCTAAGAAATCATAGTAGAATGATAAATAAACAAATATAAAATATAACATATAAAATAAGAGAAATAATAGTGAAACTCGTATATATACAAATCGATTCAAGAGATGATTATCAATATCATTCAATTAAATATTAATGAGACTATTCGATTACCAAAAGCAACAACTCAAGCATATAATCAATGACTCCCAACATGCAATAAGATATTAACCAACATTAAAGGGGGGCATTGACCAACGAATAAATAAAGGGATGTGTTTAATCCAACACCGGTTGATAGGAATGAGATGCAACTCATTGAAGAGGCAGCATGAAAAGTCGCACTTCCAGGTATGGAAGATACATAAGGGAACAGTCCAAGAAGGAGAAGTGATGGAAGAGAGGAATAAAAAGGAATTTATAATAGTGCCACCGCGGCTGAAGAAAGGAAGGAATAGAATAAATTAAAATGAAGGGATAAGACTTTGATAAGGTGAGGCCATTACTTATATATAGAAATAGATCAGTTCTAGATGAGTAAAGAGATACTTATATTTCTGAGTAGACAGAAGAATAGGTGGGGCGGAAAGATTAAAGGGAACAAGATACTATATATGATCAGATACATATAAAGTAACATATCTGATCAGATATATGTAAAGAAATATATGATAATATATATGATCAATGATATATAATGTAACGTCCCCCTTTTCAGCGTGATCTTGTTTGTAGAGTGTTAGCCTATTTCTTGGACCCTTGTGGGCTAACTGGATTGGTTAGAGGGTCAGTGGTATCTTCTGGAGAGTTTGGTCGTTCTCATTTTTCGTGTTCCGGGATTGGCTCATTGCAGGCCTTGGTAGTACAGGAGTTGTCTGCTTCTGACGGCACTGATTTCTGCTGAGTTTTGGGGAAGTTAGGCTTACTTAAGTGATTTAAGTTATTATTTAACTTAAAGTATTTTTATAAAGTCAAATTGACTTTATTATTTTTATATCACTTAAATAAGTCTAAAGTGAGTGATTTTAAATTATATCATTTAATCACTTAAGGAGGGGGCCAAAAATTAAAGTCAAAACTATGGAAAGGGACTTGAGGTTATTTCAAAATATTTAAATGACCTAAAATACAGCCTCTTCTTGAAAATGCATGCCTTTTTCTATATAAGGGTTTTAGGCAATGAGAAACTCATCTTTTAGAATATTTCAACTTTGCCTTGAAGGTTTTTTACCTTGCTTCCATCCTGTGATCAGGTTTGCAGCAAATCCACCATTGGAGAACGAAATCTCTTCAGTGTGAGCACTTGTGAGGCTGTGAGAGATCAGCTGAATTGGTGCAGATTTAGAAAGCTTCATTTCAGAAGTTTTGCAGTGCTTCAACAAATTTTTGTAGTGTTCTTCATCAGAAACAGAGGGTTTATTGGTTGGTTTTCTTCCTTCACCATGGCAGGCTTCATGGCTGTTTGGGCGCACCTTCAGAGATGGTTTCTGGTTCTTTTTGTTTGAAAGGGCATGGCACTTGCAAAGAAGGTTTTTTTGGGCTTTTTGGAGAAACGTCTTCTTTCTGAGGATCTCTCTTCATGAACTTGGGCGCCCTATCTGTACTTCTCTTTGGCTTCAGTTTCAGATTAAACTTTGCAATCTGTAACGTTCTACTCCAGTTTTCGTCATTTCTTCACTATTTTGATCGGAATTTTTATTTAAAAAATCTGGAGGCTTTCGGGTATGTTTGTATGTTTTAAATCCATTGTTGATACTAATAAACACCTTCTGCAATTTCAGTTTGATTAAATTTACTCAAGTTTTCATTCTGTGAGCTTTTATATGATGCGCCCCTTCTCTTCTATCTACAAAATTTCTCTAAAAAACTAAAAAACATAAATAGACTTAAGAAAAAGACAGGGGTTTGAGCAGTGAGCTAGCAAGGCTCATCACAGTGGTATCAGAGCATTCAAACATCATTGTCAAGTGCCAAAAACCAAAAAACACAGCAATCAAAAGTTTATATCAGCATATATCAGCTTTACATGACAAGTGTTTGACAAAATTCCCAAGGCAGAAATTGAAGGGTTTTGAGTCTATATTAGCAAGGCTCATCACAGTGGTATCAGAGCGGTTTCCTGCCATCCTGTTGGGCATTGATCATGGCTATTTCAATTACTCAAAGGCAGCGGGACAAGAATATGGAGAAGCTGAAACAAAGTTTGAAAAAGTTGGATGAAAATCTGAAAGGGATAAATGAATTGATTTCAGATCCTGCAACCTTAGATAAAACAGCAAGGTTTATGGCATCCATCTTCAGGTCTACATCACAAAATAAAAATGAGATACATGAGGTCTCTACAGGTGAAGTATCCAGAAATCTTCACAATGAATTCTCAGCAGTTAGTGACCAGCATACAGCTGATCTTATGGAGGACAAAAATCAGACTTACATAGAAGTAGATGTTGGGCACAGGACACTTCAGGATGAGCAAGTGTTGTTTGAAGACAAACCAGTTGTATTAGAGCAGCCAAATGAAGATAAGGTTTCTTGTGATGCTTCATTAGGTGAGTCTAGCATTACTTCATCCTATCATGGTAAAGAATCAGATTGTGGTTCGATGAATGTTATTCATTCATGTGAGAGTCTATTGGAGGCCCAAGATATTAAGGTGGATGTGAAAGTTGATCCTTTACTTAGTGGAGCAGCCACTAGTGTTTTGTCTACATGTGATGAAGGAGACATTTTACAATGGCATGATGTCATTACGGATTTGTTTGAGGACAGCAGCTTAATGCCTCATCATTCTCATGAAATAGGAGCTTGTGATCATGAGCAAGCCAATGAGATAATATCATCCTTTGATGGAAGCCCTACATCCATTGGTGGACATGAAGATATCAAGCATAAGAAGACTGATTTTGTGTACTTTGGCATTGAAGAGATTAGAAGGTCTGAAATGCTGAATGAAGAGTGGTTGAGGAAGGCCAAGGAGGCTAGGTTAGTGGCTGCAAATGCAAAACAACGTCTTCAAGAGGTGAAGGAAAAAGTCAATCACCTAAACATAGCAAGACATAAAAGGATAGATGACCTTAGGAGGCTTTTAACTCAAAGAGAGGATGGATATGAATATGTACCTTGTTCTAATAATGATTCACCATGTGAGGTTGAAATTGTTCAAAGTTTGGAGACTCATTCATCTAGGAGTTGCATATGGGATGATGATGGCAATCCAGTTTCTCTTCCTAGAGTAGATGGTATTCAGTATGATGATCCTCTCTTCGAGTTAGATATCGCTAGCACTCTGGACATGAGCATTGATCGTTGCGTTTGGGATCCTTCCAGTGTATTGGGATTTCAAATTAAGCTGGCAGAGGAGTTTTCGGAGGAGTACATGATGAGGGGTGCAGATAGTTCTACATTTGACCCTCACGATCTGGCAACTATCTACTTGTTGCTTGGTGATTTAATCTTCTTAGACTCTTCATTGATCGATGGTTGTCCTACTTGGAGTTGGCATGATTTGCAGAGTTGGAATTTAGGAGCTTCATTGCTAGATGGTTGGTTTCATGGGTTGACAGGTTATGGTGACATCATGGGTTCCAGCTACAGACAAAGATGTTGTGTTGCGGATGCTTCCCGATATTCTTACTTTATTATGATGGATGGATGTGAGTACCGTTTATATTGGGATCCAGGTGGCGACAGGATTGGTACTGTGTTTTGGATGAATCCCATGCATTGGCTTCACCACTTTTGGCATGGTGAAGTTGAGATCAGTGTTGAGCAGCGGAAGACAGTTGATGATAGTAGGGACATTTCACAACACTATCCTTGGGATCCTGGTGGAGTGGTTGATCCTTTGTTGTTGAGATTGCTTGCGGTCAAGCAATTTTAGGGAGGGCGGATTGTAATGTCCCCCTTTTCAGCGTGATCTTGTTTGTAGAGTGTTAGCCTATTTCTTGGACCCTTGTGGGCTAACTGGATTGGTTAGAGGGTCAGTGGTATCTTCTGGAGAGTTTGGTCGTTCTCATTTTTCGTGTTCCGGGATTGGCTCATTGCAGGCCTTGGTAGTATAGGAGTTGTCTGCTTCTGACGGCATTGATTTCTGCTGAGTATTGGGGAAGTCAGGCTTACTTAAGTCATTTAAGTTATTATTTAACTTAAAGTATTTTTATAAAGTCAAATTGACTTTATTATTTTTATATCACTTAAATAAGTCTAAAGTGAGTGATTTTAAATTATATCATTTAATCACTTAAGGAGGAGGCCAAAAATTAAAGTCAAAACTATAGAAAGGGACTTGAGGTTATTTCAAAATATTTAAATGACCTAAAATACAGCCTCTTCTTGAAAATGCATACCTTTTTCTATATAAGGGTTTTAGGCAATGAGAAACTCATCTTTTTGAATATTTCAACTTTGCCTTGGAGGTTTTCCCTTTGCTTTCATCCTGTGATCAGGTTTGCAGCAATCCACCATTGGAGAACGAAATCTCTTCAGTGTGAGCACTTGTGAGGCTGTGAGAGATCAGCTGAATTGGTGCAAATTGAGAGAGCTTCATTCAGAAGTTCTGCAGTGCTATAACAGATTTTTGTAAGTGTTCTTCATCAGAAACAGAGGGTTTGATTGGATGGTGTTCTTCCTTCTTCATGGCAGGCATCATAGCTACTTGGGCGCACCTTCTAAGATGTGTTTCTGGTCTTTTTGCTTGAAAGGCGTGGCTGTTTGAGCTAGGGCGCACTTGCTGGTTGGAGAAACGCCTATCTTCTTGAGGGTTTCTCTTCACTATCTTCAGCACTTGGCATCCCCTCTTCTTTTGCTCCATTTTCACAGCTGGATTCAGACTTTGTTTCATCCTATGCTGAATATTGTCAGATTTTCATGTATAGACTGGCAAACTGGCTTCGTTTTTTTAATTAAAAAATCTGGAGGCTTACGAGTATGTTTATATGTTTTAAATCCATTGTTGATGATAGTAAACACCTTCTACAATTTCAGTTTGATTAGATTTGCTCAAGTTTTCATTCTGTGAGCTTTTATATGATGCGCCCCTTCTCTTCTATCTACAAAATTTCTCTAAAAAACTAAAAAACATAAATAGACTTAAGAAAAAGACAGGGGTTTGAGCAGTGAGCTAGCAAGGCTCATCACAGTGGTATCAGAGCATTCAAACATCATTGTCAAGTGCCAAAAACCAAAAACACAGCAATCAAAAGTTTATATCAGCATATATCAGCTTTACATGACAAGTGTTTGACAAAATTCCCAAGGCAGAAATTGAAGGGTTTTGAGTCTATATTAGCAAGGCTCATCACATATAAAGTGATATATAATAGTTATATATATTATATATATATAGAGTAACATATATGATGTAATCTATATGAATATAAATATATAAATATATATATATATATATATATATATATATATCAATGGTTTATATATAAAAAATGATAAACTATATAAGTGTTTGGTTATATTGATATATATAGATGTATAAAATATATATAATGATATATCGATAAATGAAATATTCTATACTGATGTAAGATTGATATAATGTTATCTCATATTCATATATACTTCCCACAAAGAATAAATATTCATAATCCGTATAAG
Source organism: Sequoia sempervirens (assembly GCA_007258455.2). NCBI lineage: Eukaryota > Viridiplantae > Streptophyta > Pinopsida > Cupressales > Cupressaceae > Sequoia > Sequoia sempervirens. Next base: position 217,371,392 of record VDFB02271358.1, read on the forward strand.
GAACAGATTATTACATATATTTATAAAATGATTAATATGTTGAGATGTAAGCCTAAATACCTTATACAAATCAATCATAAAGATTTATAATTTGCATCCTTAGGCCAAATAGCGGGCAATAGTCTGAAGAGAACCTTATAGAAGTCTATTCGTTAAACAATTTTGTGTCACGAAATAGTCACTTAGGTAAAAATCGGGATGCCACCTAGAAGGGGTCATTACAAGCAAGCGATACGACAAGCGATGGTCTTTATAATGGAGGAGGTGTTAGAAGGTCATTATGTTGCTTGGGCTTGGTTAGTTTCTATTTGTGTTGGTTGGAGTGTCATTTTCCTTGAGATTTAGTTACAAGCTATAACAAGTCCCCATGTTGGAAGGGACCAAAACCATCTAGGGCATGACTCAGATTACAAGTTGACGAGTATATTTAATTGTAGGTCGAAGGATTTACTAAAGGTTGTAAAAGAGGTTTTGGGGGCAAATGGGTTGTGTTGATGTGATTTTTGTGACCACACCAATCAGCAAATCAAAGTAATCCGAAGGCTACTCCATTCTCTCTTGATCAAAGTGTTCCGTACGCTAAGATTGCAAGAAAGATCGTACGTTCAACTCCAAGGTTTCGATAATGCAATGGAATACCCTCAGTCGGTTCGTTGTAATTTGTTGTTTTCACGAGGGGATTTACACAATTGTTCAGAATGTTTGCAGCTAGCAGCAGGTTAATGATTTGAAGGGGATTTTCGTGAGTGATGCAAATGATTTGGCAATGAGGTGCGTGTTTCCTAAAACTAACCAGAAATGTATTGAATTTAAATGAGTGCAGGGTTTTAGAAGATCTAAATTCTATACTAAAGAGGATGTGGGATCAATCTCAACAGACTTCAACCAGACTCTGTTTCGCCTCACGTTGGACAACTCGCACAAAGTCGGTGCAATCTTCAAGGGAGCGGCAACGAATGTTCAAGTCACAATTCAACATAAAGACACCATCAAGACGATGCATGCCAAGACGCAAATCATAACCGAAGTTAAGCTTGTAAAGTTTTCCAGTTGACCACACAAGGCAAACTTGCCGTCAGCAAGCTGCTAGTGTTATGGATTAAAATGAAGCTGCCTTGATAAATACCACAATCCACGATTAACATCTACTTGCATGAAAATGAAAAATTACTCTGATCTAAGCTACTTGAAGTAGAAGGGGTGAAGAAATCTCGCTAGCAGCTCATAACAAACACAAATTCACCATCAATGAAAGCTTATTTTTATTATGATAGTTTTCACAACAATCTCTTGCAAAGTTCTCAAAGGAAAACTTTCCTTCTCCTCCAAACTATGCTATGCTAACAAACTAAGCTAACTATCTCTCTGCTCTAACAGAATGTCTCCTCTCTACTGTCTAATGTCTAATGATTTTCAAATGAGGGGGGATGCCCCTTTATATAGCTGGCCCAGTCCAATGGACGGCTCAAATTACAATCAAATGGGAGGCTCAGATTAAGCCACATCCGCCCTAACCCTAAAAACTACCAGGATGGGGAGTGGTACAATAAATGAATCAAAAGATTCCCACTCACTCCCAAAATAGCAAAGGCAATTAATGCCCACTATCAGTCTTCCAGAAGGTCATCATCCAGAAGGGCATTTCCGTTCTCCTTCTCTTTGGCTGCAAAATCAATGAATTTGGCGAGCACAGCCTCAACCTCCTGAATTGAGATAGGCGGAATGTGATCAAGCTAGAACTCCAACACTGTGACTGCCTACCCATGCCACGTACAAGACTTTCTCCAAGCAACTAATGCATCTTGAGTGTTCTACTGGAGAAAGTCGAGGTGTTCTCAAAGTCATTCTGGACAAAAGTATTCACCTCCGAAAAGAAAGGTGGCAGCCTACTCCTCAAACTATCAGCAGTCACCTCATCAGAATTCAGCCTCCCAGCAAAGATAGCCTCTAAGATGTTCAGGACTCCATCAATAATGTTCATCATAGCCTTCCTGACTCTGGCTGAAACCGCCTGTGCTGCATCAAAGAACCCCCGGCCCGTGACAACTGAAGAGTACCAGCCGGTAAAATCGTACCTATCACCCTCCTGAATCACTCCTCCATCAATCAACATCTACAAGGGAGTATGCATCAAGGCCTCCAAACGCTAAATAACCTTGCTCTAATAGATATGAGCATCACCCCAGGCGTGATCAACTGCCTCCATTCGTGCCATAATGCTGGAAGCCTGCTGATAAGCATGAGCAAGATCTTCCATAAACTTTTTCATCTCAGCACAAACGTTGGCCACCCACTTATCTGCCTCCTGTGCCATCTTTCTCAAATCCTCCAGGCTGCTAACTGATTCTCTAGACAACTCAGTTGGCAGCTCAATCGTTGGATTCTCCTGCCCACAAGGACGAGACAAATGTTGCACGCAGCCTATCAAAGTCTTGTGCTCTTTCTTCAATTTCTTGTACTTGCCTTCAGTCTTGAGCAATATATCGTTAAGCGCCTGATAGGAGTTATCACACTCCTCGATTATCTGTGCTCCTGTGGGGCGACCTAACTCCAAGGTGGTGATCATATAATTTTCTAGCACAACCTCATCTCGATCACACTCGACCCTTGGCACAGCCACGTGAAGGGTGCGAGAGCCATCCTCATCTGTTGAAATCTTCGAAAATTTCCTAGCTCTCTTCTTTGTTGGAGGTGCACTGATCCTACTCAAAAACTCTTCCATCTCCACTGCTGGGTCAGCCTCCTCACTGGGGCTCCTCCTCATCCTATCCCTAAGCCAATCAGGTACTACTTGTTGTATAACAAATGGCTGCTCATCCCTTGCTTCTTCCTCGCGAACTTCTTCTCTAACTTCATCCTGGCGAGGCTCATTGGCTTCTATGGGCTGAGTATCTCCTGAAACTTGGGCCTCTTGTCCTGTAATTGTATCATCCTCTAGAGAAGCCTCAAGCTCAAGCTGGAAGTGTGTATCAGTAGCAGTTTTCTCATCTTCCTCCTGCTACTTATCTCTAGTAGGTGCGTTGACACTCTGGCCAACAGACTCTCTTCGTGGTGGCTTATTTGCCTCATGTAATTCCTGCTCCTGATTCAATACATTTCTCTAATCAGCAAATAGTGAAACCCCCTGTATGCTTGGAGAACGTGTCTCCAATGGCGTAGGTGACTCTACCACAATTCTCAAAGGCTCCGACTGAACTGGCTCTTTCCTTCGAGACTCTGGAGCTCGAGCAACCTGTTTCTTCCTGGTGGCAGTTGGCGTCCTATGATCTCCCATCAAATTGTAAGTCAAGGGAATTGACCTACTCTTAAGCCAACTCACATGCCTTTCAACCCATCCCCTAGTGAATGTCAGGACTGGTATACAAAGTGTGTCCAAATCTGCAATCTCCGGCTCCAACCAATCTGGGAGTGGAAGTGGCATGTCTCTAACTGCCTCATAATCTGCATGAAGAACGTTCATGTCCTCGTCCACCTGGTCTGGTACGAGAATAATCTCACACTCCCTAATCATGCTCAACGGTAGCCTCGAGAACATCCTTTTCCTGACTTTAGCTTCATCCAACGCACCAGCCCAGTAATCCTCAATATTTGCTTTGTGCCTGAACTCTTCTGACAGTATCCATCTAATATTGTTGTGGGGGTCATAATGTTGCCTGCTAGTGTGATAAGAAGAGTGGAAAAACTAAAGCTCATTCTCAGCTTCCCTGGCTGCCTGTAGTGAAGGACACACTTTGTCTAAATTTCCCATAATGATCGGGAAGTCAAGTCCTCCCTTCTTCTTTTTCTTCTGAATCTTATCATAGGCAATGAGTTGCCTAGATATTTCTAACATCAAAATCTTGTTTGTTGGGTACTTGGGCAATCTGTACGGATATGAAGAGAACCCTTGCAGCCTGATATAAGTAAATTTCAGAAACTGAATAAACCAGCACCCATAACTTTTTATTAATTCTTGAGCTTCCTTCGAGATCCTGTGATGGGTTCTTTGCTGAAGTGATCTCGTTATGTGCATAGTGAAGGCATCATTGACCCTCTTGTAATGGGACGTGCTTGCCAAGTGCAGCTGTGGACAAGCCTCATGAATTTTAAACTGACGAGAGCCACATCCGATTGGCTCCTTGTATGAAATTCCCCTGTACTTCGTCATACGAGCCAACATGTAGACAATATATGAGCCCATGTAAAATGTCTTCGTCCTCCTGAAACTCCGGAGCTGCTTATGCAAATTGTCACTAATCATCGCTGCCCAGTTGATATGTTCTTTCCCTTCCAATACGAGGTTGATATAATAGAACATCCATGGCTCAAAGATAAATGCTTGGGGACAGCCTCCAACTCTGTTGAGCATCATAATCAGGTCACAATACTCCTGCTTCAAATCATCTGATATTATCTGCTTCGACAATTTCGTGCGAGAGGGCTTGGGCTTGTTCATCCAGCGAGCGTTGATCATATCAGCACATCTCTCGAATGTTGAGGCATACATTCGCTCAGCACATTCCCTTGTCTTGTAAATCATTTTCTCATGTGAAGGAATCCCAAATGCTTTGCCGATAGCTGCAGGCGTGAGGTTGGTGAACAATCTACCATCACGTGAGACAATAGACCTGTGATCAGGGTCGTAGCAGTTAGCACACTCCATAATTAGCTCTGGACACTGAATTGCTGGCGGAAAACCAGTAGCTGCATATACTCCACTTCTGACAATATTGTGAGATGTGATCGAAGGACGATGGCTTCCAACTCCCATCATTCGACTTTTGAAAGCCTCCATGTTGAAAGAGCCCAAATTTGTATCAACCAACTTGCTCAGCTTCGAAGAGAATTTTGACTCCGGCAGGAATGACTTGCTCAGCTTCTTGATCACTGCCTGTCTGGACGCATTTGCCTTGCTGGATTCAGCATTGTTTTCTCTGCCAGTTGCTCTTACTTCAGCCATTCTGCAAAAACGACAAATATTCATCAACAATTTAACTTAGAAAAATAAAATCACATTGGGGCTGCCAGTTGACTTTTGAAAAATGAGGAGCTTCAGCACGCAATTCTAACTTCAAACCTTAACTTCTCCTTTAGCAACTTCGAACTTTCAGTACTTAGAAAGTTTTTCAAGCTAGCTTCAGCAACTTCAACACTTAGAGAAAATCGGCCAACTTCACTTCAGCAACTTCCCAGCCTCAAATTTACTTCGTACTGAGAGCCAACTTCGAACTTTCAGCACTTAGCTATTCACTTGCACTGCAATCTTCTTTCACTTCACAGCTCAAATCGAACTTGCCAGCTTGATGGAGAAAATAAAATAACTTCACAGTTCATATAGCCAAGTCGATTTCTAGAAGAAGCTATCTTTAGCCAGTATTTGAATTTCCCTCCTCAGGCAGTTGCAACACTTAGCATCTGGCATCTGGAATATTTGACCTTCTAGAATTTCCAAAAGATTCACTTCACTGGTCAAGGCGTACTTAGCATTTTTAATTCATTTTTTTAATTTCAACTGCATCTTCTTAAGAAATTTATTCCACCAACTGAGGTTCTGGTTCTGACACCTTTGATTTTATTCATCTCTGGCTCAAGAAGATTATTTTCACGAAGAATTTGATCAAATTCACCTAGGCAATCAACTTCAAATTCATCAGCCAAGGCATTTTATTTCAACATCTTTTATTCTTCCTGCCTTAGAAAATTTTTAAATTTCTCCCTTAGGAAATTCATCAATCAGGTGTCCATGAAAAATCTTCATCTCAAAATTCTTGGCAAGTTGTGGAAGACTTTAAAATCAATTTCTCGTTGAAGACGTCCAGTACCCAGAAGAAAATTCCCTTTAGAAAGCATCAAATCCATGGGTCTACAAATGAAGGGGTACATTTATTTTTTTTGAATTTTAACCTTAGAAAAATACTTTTTTCATTCAACTTTATTCTCATCCTTCATATCTGGGCGTATTTTCTTGCTCTGTCTTGACAAAAAATTTATCATCCTCATGAAGCTGGAGTATTCTGACTCATCAACTGCCAATTTTGTTCATGCTTCAAGAAAATTTCATCACCTCCATCAAACTTAGGCGTATTTTCCTAGAGGTAGAATTTCATGCCTTAGAAAATTTTTAAATAATATCATCAGCATGGGCGCATTTAGGCATCAAGGAGGAATTTGAATTTTGCCTTAGAAAATCTCTTTCCATTCATTCTCCAATCATGGCGCATTTTGCCTGTGGAGAAGGATTTAGCTACCAACACTTAACCACTTTTCAACATACTTCCAGAGATGGGTGCATTTAGGCATCAAGGAGGAATTTGGATTTTGCCTTAGAAAATTTCTTTCCATTCATTCTCCAATCATGGCGCATTTTGCCTGTGGTGAAGGATTTAGCTCCCAACACTAAACCACTTTTCAACATACTTCCAAAGATGGGCACATTTAGGCATCAAGGAGGAATTTGGATTTTGCCTTAGAAAATTTCTTTCCATTCATTCTCCAATCATGGCGCATTTTGCCTGTGGTGAAGGATTTAGCTTCCAACACTTAACCACTTTTCAACATACTTCCAAAGATGGGCGCATTTAGGGGGTAGAGGTGGAATTAACTTCACTTAACAACTTTTACTCCATTTCACTTGGGCGCATTCAAAGGGTCAAGGAGAAAGTCAACCTTTTTTGTCCTTTTCCTAGCTCATTTGGGCGCATTTGGCATGTGGTGAGGGATTTAACTTCCAACGCCTAGCATAAGTTATAACCTCACCTTAGAGATGGGCACATTTCACATGCCTAGGAGGAATTAATGCCACGCCTTTTGTCTTTTCTTGAGGGCGCATTTGAGGTATGGTGAAGGAAGTTTGACATCCAACGCCTTTTGACTTGCCTTGACCCCACTCTAGCATGGGTGCATTTTGGACCCCAAGGAGGATTAACATTTAGCCACCTTTACTTGGGCACATTTAGGGGTAGAAGGAGGATAAACTTCATGACTTAGAAACTTTCTCACCACCAACTAAGATGAGGGCGCATTTTAGGGGTCCTGTTGGACTTAACTCCAGACTTAAACATTTTTCATCACCTTGGCTTGATGAGGGCGCATTTTAGGGGTCAAGCAGGATAGACTTTGCCTTAGACAATTTTCAACCTTCTGCCAGTCATCTTGGGCACATTTGAGGGGGTGAGCAGGATTTAGCAAACACTTAGAAATTTTCTTTCATATGCATGGAGATGAGGGCGCATTTGAGGGGGTGAGTGTTGACGTGATTTTCGTGACCACACCAACACAGAATAAAGTCACCAACGGCTACTCTATCCTCTCTTGAACAAAGTTTCCTGCATGCTAAGATTGCGAGATAGATCATGCATTTAACTCCAAGGTTCCTTTAATGCGAATAGTCTCAGTTGGCTTGATGTGATTTTGCTGGTATTTCAAGGGGACTTACACAATTGTTCGACAGTTGACAACAGACAGTAGATTAAGGGGTTTTCATGTAATTCGAATGATTTGGCAAGTGAGCACAAGTTTCCTAATCCTAACCAGAAATGAGCTGAAATTAAATGAGTGTAGGGCCTAAGAAGTTTATGTTCTATCTAAATGCAAGATATGTGGAGTTCGACTTCAGCAAACTTCAACCGGATTTTACCTAGCCTCGCATTAGACAGCTTCAACAAAATTGGTGCAATCTTCAGAGGAGAAACGAAGAATATTCATATTATAATTCAACATACATGTACCATCACAACGATGCATACAAGCATACGAACCACAATCAAAGTTAAGTTTGAAATGATTTCCAGTTGACCACGCAAGGATAGAGTAGAAAGTAGAGTAGTTTGATAGTATAGTTTAAATTGAAAAGGAAGGAAAGTCTTCCCTTTGAATACTTTGTAAGAAGTTGTCGTGAATGCTTTCATAATAAAAGAATTTTCATTGATGGTGATTTCTTCTTTGTTATGAGTAGTTGTCGAGACTTCTTCGTCCTTCCAATTCATGTAGCAACTTGAAGTAGCTTAAAGTAAAGTAGATTTCATTTCATGCAAGTACTTAGTAACTGTGGATTTGTGGTGTTTGATCGAAGTAGCTTCCCTTTATCCATACCACTAGCAACTTGTTGATGGTGAGTTTGCCTTGCGTGGTCAACTAGAAATCATTTCAAACTTAACTTCGATTGTGGTTCGTATGCTTGTATGCATCGTTGTGATGGTACATGTATGTTGAATTATAATCTAAATATTCTCCGTTACTCCTCTGAAGATTGCACCAATTTTGCTGAAGTTGTCCGATACGAGGCTAGGTAAAATCCGGTTGAAGTTTGCAGAAGTCGAACTCCACATATCTTGCATTTAGATAGAACATAAACTTCTTAGGCCCTACACTCATTTAATTTCAGCTCATTTCTGGTTAGGATTAGGAAACTTGTGCTCACTTGCCAAGTCATTCGAATTACATGAAAACCCCTTAATCTACTGTCTGTTGTCAACTGTTGAACAATTGTGTAAGTCCCCTTGAAATACCAGCAAAATCACATCAAGCCAACTAAGACTATTCGCATTAAAGGAACCTTGGAGTTAAATGCATGATCTATCTCGCAATCTTAGCATGCAGGAAACTTTGTTCAAGAGAGGATAGAGTAGCCGTTGGTGACTTTATTCTGTGTTGGTGTGGTCACGAAAATCACGTCAACAGTGAGCAGGACAAACTTTAGACTTGGAAGATTTTTCAGCTTGCTCGCTCTTGATTTACTATATTTAGTAAGTCTCCTGATTTTCACCCTTCTGAAACTTGGATTGATCTGAAATTTTAAGCATAGGATCCTCATGACCTAATTAAGCTGTTCACACTGCCGTCTCAAGCTGACTTTCCATTTATAGCATGTTTTTGAAGGTGTTTTACTATTTATAGTAACTGCTCAGTTTCATGACTTCCCCAACTCCGTTTGACTTGAAATTTGAATGTCGTGACCCTCATCAGTAGACTTGCCCGTTCACACTACCGCCTCAAGCTGACTTACTATTTATAGCCTGTTTCAGAAGTGGCTTACTATAAATAGTAAGTGCTCCGATTGCCTTCAAATTTTACCGGTGGATAGCTTGAAAGATACTTATCGCAATGGAATACACCGGTTTTCGAAAATTCTGGCATTTTACCCCTCATTTTGGGTCCCGAAGCTGGAAACCCTAATCTGTCTTGCATGTCAATCAAATGACCTCCATTTGACTCCGTTTTTGTTGCACTTTGCTCTGTTTGTGATACTGATGTGCTAGGCAGCTGCCGGAATGGACCTGCTAAAAATAGTAAGTCTCTGAAAAGTGATCATCTTGCCTTGCATGTCACATCACTGCGTAGCTCTTGAAAAATCCATAAAGAATAACCTGACATGCGCTAAAAAGCCCTGCATGCAAACCCTAAAAATAGCCTCTGAAGACGGCTCCTGAAAAAGTCCTGATCCTGGTTTGCATGTTATACCACTGTGAAGCCCTCGAAAAACCCACAAGGAATGTTCAGACATGCGAAGAAAATTTCAACATGCAAACCCTAAAAATAGCCTCTGAAGGCTGAATACTGAAAGTCATCGTCTCATTTCGCATGTTATATCATCGCATAGGTCTCAGAAAACCCATAAAGAATCTCCAGACATGCACTGAAAAACTTTGCATATAAACCCTAAAATCCGCTCCTAAAGGTGACATTTGCTAAAAATAGAAAGTTGTCAGTTCTGGCTCAAATTTTGCAGACGAGCAGCTTCATATGTTCTGGATGCAGTGTGACTGAGAGAACTTCAGTAGTGCTGAGAGAACGCCCTGAATTGAACACTTACTAAAAATAGTAAGTCGTCGGAATTCGATGAAATTTAGCTGGGAACCTGTTGGAAGCATACTGATTGCAACATAAAGCTCGGATTCCAATTTACTCACTCCATTTGACTTCAAATTGACCAAAAAAGTACAAACCCTAATTCTCAAGCTTAGCCAAAATTTCACATTCAAGCTCAATAGGCAGGCACATCCCCGGAAAGCAAACAGCAAAAAGAGACAGAAAGAGAGAGAGAGAGAGAGAGAGAGAAAACCAAAGCCAAAAAAAACCAAAATGGAGCAAAAATTAGGGGGTCCCCATTTGGAATGGGGTGATGTGTGAAAAGGTCACAACAGGTTGCACACGACAAGAACAATAAGGATTAGAGAATCCTTTAAATTTGTTTTTTTTTCTCAACCTTAAAGGTGATGAGTGTGATGTGGAGGTCAAGAAGAAATGTTCCTCTTATTTGGATGTGAGATGGACAGACCTAATGAGGATGTTGCACTTGAGTCTATAGGTCGAGAGTGTAACAAAATGTTGTTTATGGGTTTGAAGGACATTGATATTTGTCTCTTGATATGAGGATCTTGGTTGTAATGGAGCATATTTGAGAGTTGGATGCCTTTTGTATGATATCAATTTAGTGTTGAAACTATGGTAGTGTCCTATCACAAAGGAACACTAGACATTTTCAATGGTTTCATGATATCAGTGTTAGAGAATGGTAAAAACCATGAGGGCTCTGCAGAAAGAAAAAGTTTGCAAAGGCATCAAGTTTGTAGGACTTGAGAATGTGGTAGGGCCTTAGATTCTACCAATTTAATTGGTGAAAGTCTTAGGCACTGGAGTTCCTTCAAGGGCTAATGAGCAATGGATGTCTTTGCCTCATGATGCAAGGACAAAGCACTGGGGAATGACAAAATCGTAGTGTCTACATCAGCTATGGATTTGGTACCAATTTTGGTGCGGTTTCTACTTTTGTGTTGGTATAGGCATTTAAGGCTTAGTCAGTAATTAGAATTATAGCAATGTCATGGTCTATTTATATCATTGCATGTCATGGTCTATTTATATCATAGCAGCAAAAATCGTTTGGGGAAATGAAATGTCCCCTTTGTGATAGTCCTAAATCTCGCTCCTGGTTTGACTTAATCCCTCCATCACTTTGATAATTCAAGGGAACAATCTTCAAATTCGGATCTATGCCTGCTCCTTTTTAGGTTTATTTTAAAGTTTGTTTTTTAGCCTGCTAGATTAGATAGTCAATAGATTCAGAATCAATGATTCATTGCTAATTCCTCAATCCTATTAAGAATCCTTTCAAAGGCTGATAGTGGCTGGATTAGCAGATCAGTATATATGTATATGTCAACTAAACAATTCGCTACTCAGCATATACGAATCCCTACCTTTTGCTCGAGGCTCCAAGAGTTCTACGTCTGTTATATTATATATATTTAATTCCCCTTAGCTATTCCCCTATTATGATAAGGCATACCATCATCTGCCAAAAGTCAGAAGATGTCATTTTCATATATTCCCTCGGCACTAATGATGATCTCTAGCCATAATCTTTGAGGCTTTTCACAATGAAGGTAAATCACCAAGCTGTGATTTCATATATTCCTCATTCTTTTTGAGTGTCAATGCCAACGTGGGATGTCCATCCTTCAACTCAGCCAAAAGGTCCATATCTTATGCTACCGTTGTATAAGTTCATCCAAAACATGTACAAAGTCATATATCTTCACATTTTCTTGACACAATCTGTTAGCTCCTTGAGAATATAATTCAATCCCTGAATGGATTTAATTCCTGATAATGGATTTGATGGTCTTTTGTCCCTCCGACTGATCGTGGCCCTTACAGACCCGAAGACTTCTACGACTGGATAGAATATTACTATAATTATATGGAATAATACCTGGGCTCGTCTAGTACTCTTCCGAATGCGTAGTTCGACCAATTGCTTGAAATTTCCAAATATAATTGGCATTCATAACTCTTGTCTTGGCGATAATCATTAGGCATTGATTAAATTACTCGACTACTTACTTGGAGAGTTCATGATTGGCATGATAGATAATTAGTTGCTAGAATTAGCATTGACTGATCCACATACTTCTACCAATGTCTGAAGGTCATGAAGGAAATCATTTTGGTACTGAATAGAGGCGCATGGTATCGGCGGTGATCTACAGATGAATCCGAGAATATTCATCTCCTGACATATGATCATTAATGAATGATGCATCCCTCCTTCGTCCTGGTCGTTGGCTCTTACAAGGCTACCGAATATAAAGTCTCCAAGTTCCATCGATGGTTCATCACCCCTCTTTCCCAGCAGTTACTTTACTCACAAATATCCATCAAAAATTCCTAATCTTAATCCGTTCACGCTTGTGCATTTCTTTTGATGCAATGACTGAATACCTCCAAACTGGCCCTGCTACATAAAATATGAAACCTGTATATTTTTTCCATTGGAGCGATCTAAGATCTTGGTGAATCGAACATGCCTTTCTAACTTCTGCAATGTTCATTCTATCTGGACAGTTATCTTCTGTTTTCTCCTCCCATGCCCTCTTATTTGAGAGTATCTCTTCTTTAAATACCCACTTATGAGCTTTTAGTGCATCTGCTTGTTGAGGGTCGTGTCTTTCACAAACCGGTTCTTCCAATGTTTGCTTGATTTAGTTTATTTAGGGATTGCTCATTTGATATTATATTTTATTTTATTGTCTTTTATTTTATTTTATTTTATTTCAATTAATTTATCATATAAATTATTAATTCAATATTTATTTTATTATTTAACTTTGTCAATATTTATATTTATAATATTGTATATTATAATATTAATTATAATGGTGTTTTATATTCTTGTACCTTTAATATTTATTTTTTTTATCATTTAAATTGTTAATATTTATTTATTTATAATTACAATATTATTTCATGATAATTGTAATTATAAAAATATTAGAACGATAATATTTCCTTTTATAATTTTAATATATATTGTGTTATTCATTTTCACTTATCTGCTCTCAGGATGTTTCTACTTTTGTGTTGGTATAGGCATTTAAGGCTTAGTCAGTAATTAGAATTATAGCAATGTGATGGTCTATTTATATCATAGCAGCAAAAATCGTTTGGGGAAAAAATCGGCAAACCAAAAGTATAAAGATTTTTTTGAAAAATAGAGAAAAAATCGGATTTAAAAAAATTAAAATCTTGTAAACTCGCATCTATTATCATAGAAAGCTATCCTTGCTATTTTCTCTCTTGTGGGAGATATTTTGGTCTAGCAACTGTTATTGGGGTGTTGGGAGTCACCATTAACTCCTACATGGTATTAGAGCTCCAGTGTTGCAGATTCCTTCCCAAATCTAAGGGATTTATCTTGGCTTGAAGATTTTGCTAGGTGCATTTTGAGGCTTCAAGGACCTCACAATTGAATCTAGGGCGTCAAAAAAAGTCAGGTTTGTCTTTCGTTTCATCAGATTTCGTTATGTTTTGCCTATTCTACAAGGGTTTCAAGTTGAGGGTCACAGTTACCAAATCGAGAGGGTAGCTGAATTTTCGGTGCACTTTGGACCAAATTTGACCCTACCATCATGTCTGGAAGGCCCATAAACCTAAAGATCAATCGTCAAATCTCAAAAAATAGGCACTTTTGTCTGGGGGCATCAAAGGTTTTTTTTGCAAAAAAATTGCCATTTTCTAGTCATGCAAGTGTACGATGACTATACCATAAAGTCTACATAGGTATTTGCAATATCGAGCAAAATATTCACTAGAATCAACATCAAAACAGAATATTCTCTACGTAGTACTATGTCTACATCACCTAGCATTAGCATCTATCCCTTTTGCATACTTGGTCATTGTGCATGGTACAAAATTTTGATAAGGTTTTTTATCAAAAAAATTGTGTTTTAAAAGCGGCAATTTAAAATTTTAATTGACCGACTGTTTTATTCAGTTTGTTGGGCATTGGTTCCACGAGCTTTGGCTTGTGGCTATATAACCACGGGAGGGTTTAAGCCCCTGGGAGATGTGACCTCAACCCACCACCCCTGCTCCATCTCCCCCAACGGCACCGTCGCCGCTAGGTGGCAATTTTTTAAAAACAATTATAAACACCCATGATCATATGGGGGACCACCTTTTTTAGCCCCAAGAGTGTATTTTGCCCCTAAATGCCCTAATAGGGCTTATTTTTTTCAAATCGCTATAACTTGCAATCTAGCAGGCCGTTTTTCTCAAACGAGATATTGTCAAAAAGCTAGTTCTTTCAATTTTCAGTAGTGCAAGTTATTTTTCCGAATTTTGTTGCTTGATCATAATAATTGCTAATTGAAGTCGGATCTTTTTTTGGCTCCCAAGCTCATAAATTTTTTCCACAATCTTTGATTTTCGCAATTCTTGCGGTGTTGGAAAGGTATTGAGGAGCTCTATGTAATGTCCCCAATTTAGCCCTACATTCTTCATTTTGTTTTAGCCTATTTTCCAAAAATTCGTAGACTAAGCAAAAATGGAAATTAAGGTTCCACTTTCAGATGCAATTTTGAAGGTTTGCATGTATGAGTTTCTGATGCATGTCAGGTGGAGCTTTCTGGGTTTTTGGAGAGCTTCAAGATGAGGTAACATGCATGTTGAGAAAATAACATGCATTTTTGGCTGATACCTTGCATGCAAGAAAGGTTTCTGGGTTTTTCTAGGTTTTCAAAGATCTCTAGGGTGGTGTGACATGCATCTGATTCTGACAACCTTTTTAGACACTTACTATTTATAGTAAGTCATGATTACTACTCAGTTGGTGTTCAGATGAAGTTTTGCAAACTTACTATTTTATAGCAATTTGCTATTTTTGGTAAGTCTATTTATAGCAGTATCATTCTAGCAGCAGCCCAATCATCTACAATTCACATTTCTATTTTGGGCAATGTGGCTGATCAGTTTGGCCTTTCTGTTGAGTTGAAGTGAACTTACTATTTTTTGCATTTGCTATTTTTAGTAAGTCCATTTGTGGCAGTGGCATTATCATCAACTTGGTTCAGCTCAGCTATTGTTAGTTTGCTATTTTTAGCAGTTTATCAGTTGCAGTTTGGGCGTTGCTCTTGGCCAATTTAACTTCAAGTTGTTTTTAAAATGGGGTCATGAAGGGGGACGCCTCAGTTAAGCTCATTAATGTTTTATTAATGTTTAATTATTTCTTCAACAAAGTGGGACGACTTGAGGAGTTTATGAAGAGTTTTAAATATTTTTAAAATGCTTTGAGGTAGACGTCCTTTTGAGGATTTGAAGAGTTTTCTTGTTGGGAGTTACAGGTTGCTTCAATCGCCCATTTGTGCGTACATATTGATGCCTTGCTCATTCATTTTCATGCTTGAAGATTATTGTAAATTTATGCTACTGGATTGAATCCAGAGCTTGGTTAAGAGGAAGCTTAGCAAACACACCTTTTTTCGGGCCTGAAACTATGGCTTCCTAGAAAATTTATTGAAGACCATGCTTCACTCGGGAGTGTGGATAGTGCTCAATTTCTGATTTTAATTACAAGCAGATTGCTGGTTTATAATCTGTTGGTACTGCTGATGTCGATGGCTGAAGCGAACTTTTGCTGATAGCTTCACCTTTGATTTTATTTTCATTTTGGGTACTAGCTCATGCTGTGCTACTATGGAGGGCACCCAGTTCTGCAAGTTTGCAGATTTTATTATTGAGATTTGGATTTTTGGGAGAAGGTCGACTCTTCCTGGAGGCCATACCATCTCACCTTGACTGCATTGGAAATTGTGCCACTATTTGGTGTGAAGTTTGAAGGTGTCTAGCTGCTGGAAATTGGACACCTCGCTTCAAGAATTCACCAGCATTCAGTTTCACGTCAATCGGGCTCCGTTTGGCGAAGTTGTGATCAAAACGGTGAATTCTCTTACTGGTCTGATTTTCTATTCTTGCTATTTCTAATCAGACTTGTCTAATTTGATATATTGTTGGTTTGAGCTCAAATTCTATATCATTATTGCATTGTAATTATTAGAGGTTTATTACTCTAACTCACTATGGATTTTGGAAGCATATCTATTGTTATTTGCAGCTGAAACTCATTATTGTAAAGTTGGTTTAGTAGTACTAACAGCAATTTTTTATTATTGCTGCAAATTAAATAAGTTTGTATTTACTCCCACTGCGAAGTGGTGTTCAATAATTTACTTTCAGCACTTGTTAATTTTCCCCCACTGAATAAGTGGCAGAGTGGAATATATTCTCCCCACTAAATAAGTGGTAGAGCGGAATTCATGGTCGGTTATCCGCCTACTTGTATTTACTTTCATTCATGATCGGCCAGCCGCCTACAATAGCTTTGTAATTCTTTCCAGTTGCTAACGATTCCCGGCACCATATGCTATCACCTCGCCCTCATTGGGATCTTGGTGAGCATTCTTGGTGAGGGTTACTTTTCAAGCTAGTTATCATTGAAGCTAACGCTAATTAGTGGCTTTGTGATGGTTTTATTGTGATCAAATTCAAAAAAAATTAAGGGGGAATATTACAATCTAGCCATCCATGCACTTTTTCCTGTTTTTGTCTTGAGTATATTGTTAATTCAATTCTTGTCCGGTGGGTATCCTGGAGATTACTTGGATATTTTGACAATTGGGAGGGTGTTGTTTTGATCATTATACTTCATTTTATCCTCGTTTCATGTATTGATCTCAGATTTTATCATTGGGAAGTGTATCATCATTGTAATCATGGGTTATGCAACTCATCCTTTTGTAATCATTCTGACGAAGGACAATTATGAGTCTTGGCAAAAAGTCATCCTAACAAATTGCAAGTGGCTCAATCTTTTGCCTCATCTTTATGGACTCATACCTAAGCTAGAGACAACATATAAGAAATCAGTTTGGGGTAATAAAAATGATCATATCATAGACTCGATTGGTTCTAGTTTCAGTGCAAGCATCTTCAAAGAGACCTATCGTCAGATTTCAAGAATCTCGTGCCCATGCACAGTTTGGACTTAAGTTTGGGAGATTTTTGGAGATCCACATAATCCTCCATTCGAGATGATCCTCCATCAAATTGCCTCATTTCACTTGATGATGTTGACAATTTATCCTTTGATGATGAGACCTTAGAGGAGTTTAAATATGATGCAGAACTTGAGTGTCTTGATGATCCAGAGACTTCTTCTACAACTCCTACTTCTCCAATTGAGATCACACATTCATCTTTTGTTGATGATTCATTGAGAACTTCCAGTGATTCATTGCAACAAGTATCTAACTGTCTTCTTGATTGGGATTCCTATTTATCAGACATTGCATCTTTGTTTGTGGAGTCTCACATTTTATATTTGGAAGACCAATTTGAGGGTTTATCTCTCCTATTTGATGATAGTCATTACACAGTTGTTATCACTTCATCTTTGTCTTTGGAGTTAGTTCAAGATCAGTTTCCATTTGTTCCAGATTTGTAACCTTTTGTTGTGATTGGGCATGTACCTAATTGGATTGTGGCATCATCTTCATCTACCAAGAACTTGGCAACACATGAGCAGATTTCAAAGACACAATCTTCATACATATGGATTCTTCTTCCTAACAATTCCTATCCAGAATGGGAAGCATTCCTGTATTTGTACTTGGCCTATCTTCTTCCCAAGGGAAGAAACATTGTTTGTAGGCATTGGATCATGTTTTGTCCTCAAGCACTCACTATTTTTGCAAGAGATTACACATTGTGCGGAGAATATCTTGTCTCTCATTTTCTCTCTTATGAGGGGGTTTGTAATGTCCCCATTTTTGGGTTCTATTGCATTGTAGTTGCCACTGACCTTCTTGGTGTGTGTCAATGTTATCAGAGGAGTTATTTGATGATTCCAATGAGCTCAAGAGGTCTGGAGGACTCATATGCCACTTTTCAGGGTGATTTTCGACTTCTGGTGTGACCTGTTGGCTTCATTTATCATTATTCTTCATTTGGATCACTCCAATGCAGTTAACTTTCAATTCTGATGCATTCTAGCAGTTTCCGTAAAATGGGTGTATTAATGACTTTATTTTAATTATTTTACTAAGGTCGCCAAATATTAATTAAAAATTTAAAAAGCACCATAGTGTTATAGCTCATCGAAACTGGAATGAAATGTTTTAAATCATGGATGCATTAAACAGGGACTTTGCGTGTCAAATTATGATTATTTTAATTAAAAGGTCATTTCTGGAGCTAAATTGGAGTTTTAATTAAAAAGTGATTTTTAAAATATAAGTGTTTGGAGAGTTCGGCAGAAAAAGTATAAAAAGGCATTTGAGGGGCTCATTTGGAAATGTTGAAGTTTATTATCTCTTTGTATGAAAACCCTTGTGGTTCTGGAGATTGGACTCGGTTCATCTAAGCCTTCCTAAGGATGAAAACCCTCTTGGAGAAGATTGGCTGCAGTGGTGAAAGATCTACCCAAGCTAATGTTTGTTGGAGATATCTCACAGGTATTTCACAGTGCATTCACAATTGGATTCAACAAATTTGTGTAGTCTCTTTACAGACAAATTTGCAAGTATTCTGGTTAGATTGCAAACTCTTGGTGTTGGATGCCTTGTGTGGAGTTTGCTTGGGGTTGGCGCCTAGGGCTCTTATTGCATTGAATTCTAGTTTCATCAACAACAGAGGTCATTCCTAGTTGTGGCATCCAGTTTTGGAGGTTCCAACTTGCTGGTTGTGACTACAGCATCTTGTTAAAGACTTCAACATTTTCTAGGTATGTTGGATTTATATATGTTATGATATTTATGAACTGTGTCACCTTTGTAAATGAGAAAAAACTTATTTTTTGATCAAAATAGAAATTTGGAATTTTATGCTTATTGTAATTCCAAAAATTGCAATCTTCGAGTTGTTTTCATTGCTGCAAGTTACTTTATTTTCTGTACTTAATTTATCATCTCAAACCATCACAAAACTATTGCAAAATACCTTTCAATCACATAAGAAAAACAAAACAAAAAACATAGGTTGGGGTGGGACATTACAATGGTATCAGAGCTAGTTTTCCTGCCAACCTATTGGAGTTCTAACTTTGCGGCAGTTCTTCAGTTGCATGTCAAAGTTTTGGTAGTGTTTATCAGTTTCAATGGTTCACATCTATTTTGCATGTTGGTGACCAACACCTGCATGTCTATTTTCGTGCCTCTCTTTGACAGTTGTTAGAAGCAAAGTTAAAAAGATGACTACAGATAAGTCTATATTTGAGTTCATGCAGGAACTGTCCATGCTAATGAAGGACCCTGACATTCAAAAGACATATTCAAGGATTGTTACAAAACCTAAACATTTGGATGGAGAAGATGCCTTGACATATGAGAAATGTGTGATAGAGCCCTATAACAACCTCTTAGCCTATGGAGGGGAATGACTATGATGATTTCAGTACCTGTGAGTTGGAGAGTGCTTTTTTCAGAAAGACTACTCTTGAGGAGCACAATGAACTTTTTTCTTTGAACAAAGCAACCAACCCTTTAGCACATGGGATCCAAGTGTGTTGGCACCCAAGTATAATGAGAATCCTACATGGGATGAATTTTCTACATGAGATGAAGCTACAAGTGAAGAGCACATGACACTTCAAGATGACTACAAGATTGAAGAAGAGTCACCTATTGAAGCTATAAATGAAGAGCACATGAAAATTGAAGAAAATACCGCTATGGAGATTGTCAAACCAACCATGTTAGATCAGCTACAAGAAGGTATGAGTTCATTTGATATTCTTCTAATTGAGCCTAGCATTGCTCCATCACCCTTACCTCATCTTGGCAAGGAATCAAATTGTGGTTTGGGTGTCTTTGAGATGGATGTTGTTTATACATATGGTGGTAATTCAGAAATTTCAGTATGTGGTGAACAAAGAGGTTTGGATAAGACTGACTTGACATTGCAAGATATGGAGGATCACTTGGTGGTTAAGGAGGTCATAGTTGTACATACACTTTCTAGATCAGTCATTAAGGAAGATCATGATTACCTTGATGGTAACCCTTTGATATAGCATGATGATATCCTAGTTTTTACACACAGATGTAATGGAGAAGAGGCCAAGAAGGAAGCTGATTTAGAGGTGCAGAATTATGAAAACCAATCAAAAATTTTGCATGGAGGTGTTGGGTCTCATAAGTCACATCCTTTGGAAGGTCAATAAGGGTAAATGAAGGTATGGTTGTGTCAGCTCTAACCCATTTTGATCATGTTCATAAGATGGTGGCAGGCTTGTGTTGGAAAGCTCCAAGGAATCACAACAGTTTTGAGGGAGGTCCATCTCTTGTAGACTTGCACGAACTCAAGGAGGCCTTGGTGGTAGTGAAATCAAACTACCTACACTTACTTGCAGATAGAGATCATCTCTTCACACTTGGAGAGATATACTTTGATGCCTTGAGAAGAAAGGAAGATGAGAGGGATAAGCTGTGTGGAGTTTAGCATGGCACACTCTTCATCATACACAGCAGAAACTCAGACTTATATGTCAGCCACATCCAATGAAAAACAATGCAACATGAAGATGGCAAAAAGTGGAAACATGGAGGAAGGACTTGAAGGGTCCAATGATGAAGTCATGAAGGTAGAAGAGACACATACACATGAAGATTCAGCTTGCAGCCATGGGACAAAGTTTGTGACACATGGTACACTTGATTTTCACTTGGAGACATCTCAAGGACCAGCACTTGTTGATATCCATCCACTCATGGAAAGAGAGATGATTGAGATTGAGGAAGACATCAAACTTGGGTGTGAGGTAAGGACTGACTTTCTGATGTATGACAACAGTCCCTTATCTTCATATCATCATGATATAACAGTCAAGAGGATCAGTCTTAAGGCTGGTGATTTCCCTTGAGAGACTCATGTTAGATCGGCACTTGATGCAACAAGGAGGAAGGAGATGTTTGAGGTGAATGAAGACACTATGGAAAGGTATGACGGCTGTTCTGATTTTCTGTTTTGGAACAGCAATATTTGGTTTTGCATAATCTTGAGTTGGCAGCTCCTACTCATGAGGATGATAGTAAGAAGTCTTCTTCTATTGTTGGCATCCATTTGGGAGACAAACATGAGGTCTTATTTGTGTGTCCAAGACACAAGAAAACCAAGTTAGTATAGCATGACATGGATTTCTAACATAACTCTTGGAGGACAGTAGTTGTTCAAGAGTTTGGAGGAGAGTTGCATCAACTCCTCATCATTAGAGAGTGGCATAGGGTTGATACTCTATCATCCTATGTCCTTGGCGGTATTATTTGCATCCACATAGGTCTAATTTTCAGTCTTGAGGTTGTTGTTCTGTTTCATATCAGCAACCTAGGAGGAGCTGTTATACATTTTCTTGCACCTATGATGGGTATTATTCACATCCATTGGAGACCTTCAGGAGTTGGAGAGTGGTTTTGTGTTGCTAGCACTTTGAGATACTTCCATCTCCTCCTGTTTGATGGATGCAAGGATGTGGTGATTTGGGATCGTCAACAAGGATTGACGAAACTTATTGGGAATGGTAGGAATGATCCTTGGATGGGTAAGGATCAAAATTTCAGAATTTATAGTGTTGTTACTTTCCTTACCGGCCATTTTGTGATTCCAATTGTTCATCTATAAATGGATTGGAGAGAGATTTTAAATAAGGATTGGAGCAATAAACGAATGGTTACTCTTGGGAGTGTTCCTTGGCAAAGAATGGGTCAGATATTTAGTCTTGAGCTTGTTATTTGGTTGCAGGCTAGCCACCTCACATTTTGGTTTGCTCTCATTGAGGAGAGTTGGCACATCATTTCTTGTCAAGGAAGTAAAGGGTATTCTGGTTAGATTGCAATCTCTTTGTGTTGGATGCCTTGCCTGGAGTTTGCCGGTGTTGTGAAGTTTTATTTCAGTTTTTTGGCAGAGGTTATTGCATATCAGTCTTGTGGAGGCTGATTGGAGGAGAGATTTGTGGGTTTATTTTCTGTTTGAATTATCTTTAGCTTGTCGTACCATCCTTGTAGCTGGCCATACCATTCTGGGTGTGGCGTTGAGATTTTGGATCTTCCAGTTGAGTTTTATCATTGTTTGTTTGGCTTGGGGGTAGCACCTAGGGTTCTTATTGCATTGAATTCCAGTTTCATCATCAACAGAGGTCATTCCTAGTTGTGGCGTTCATTTTTGGAGGTTCCAGCTTGCTGGTTGTGACTACAACACCTTGTCAAAGACTCCAACATTTTGTGGGTCTGTTGGATTTAGATATGTTATGATATTTTACGAATTGGGTCACCTTTGTAAGTGAGAAAAAACCTTTTTTCTGATCAAAATAGAAATCTGGAATTTTATACTAATTGTAATTCCGAAAATTGCAATTTCCAAGTTGTTTTCATTGCTGCAAGTTACTTTATTTTCTGCACTTAATTTATCATCTCAAACCATCACAAAACTATTGCAAAATACCTTTCAATCACATCAGAAAAACAAAACAAAAAACACAAGTTGGGGTGGGACATTACAGGGTCATTGATTGTATATACATGATGGATGTAGTCCTTGGGGGATATCATTGAGTCATCCATACATCATCCTTGTTTATATTTTTTCTCTCTTTTGGAGAGGATTTTTGCCCCGCTGGGTTTTCTCCTTTTCTCCGTTTGTGAGAGATTACATTGTATATAAGTACCTAACATGGCCTAGTAGCCGGGACCCATAATAATCTTTTTCATGTTTTGCACCTTTGCATAATAATCTACTACATAAATTGCACTTAAAGGGGGTGTTGGTGTGAAGAAATTCTTGTACCTAGCTAATTCCTAGCAAAGGGACTTATTCACATGTTAAGTTTACTTAGGTTCTAGATAATCTTCAACAAGTCTTAGTTGTCTAGATAAGTTCTTATCCTATCTTATCTCTTTGACTTTTTTGACAAGTTAGTTGTCTCAATGTACAAGGATTAAGATACACGTCAATCTTGTCTAATCCTATCTCTCACCTTGCCTTTATAAGCAAGGCATCATATGTACATTTTCATATTCAATCTTATAATCTTGCATCTATTATCATAGCAAGTTACTCTTGTCATTTTCTCTCTTGTGGAAGACATTTTGGTCTAGCAAATATTCCTAGGGACGTTTGGAGTCGCCATTAACTCCTACATTTACAAGTGTTTATTGGTTGCCAAGAAGATCACAAAAGGAATTTTTTGCAAAGAGGTAAGCTTCTTTGAAAAAGATTCCTCCATTTTTGTTTTACAAACAAGAAACATTTTTTTTGCTTTGTTTATCTATATTTTTTTCCTTTCTTCTAGGAATGTATCAAAGATTCAAAAGAGCTAGGTTTTGTATATCTATTTTTTGTCAATTTTTTGTTTTTGTTTTCAATGTGTTATTTACAAATTTTTTTGCCATAGGAATCACAATGGCAACTAGTTCTAGCTCCATAGCTCAATTTAAATTCAAAACAGATGCAAATTCTCCTCTATGGAAATGCGTTCAAATGATACAAGAAGTTCCAAGTGGTGGGGGTTATGTTTGGATTTGCAATGGCTGTGATGTTAGATATTCTAGTTCATATAATCGAGTGAAAGCTCATTTGTGTGGAATACCTGGACAAGGCATCAAACCTTGCCCTGGAAAGGATGATGTAGGTATGCCATCAGAGATAGTGATAGGATATATTATGGAGCAAGAACAAGCAGATGAACAAGTAGGTCGTAAATCAAGTCACCCCTTAATAAAAAAGATCAAAGGGATTGCAGCCTGCCTATAGTCCCAATGTTGTGGTAGAAAACCATCCATTTTTTGCCACTACTCATCCTCAAAGTGAACAACTCATTACAAGCAAAAAACCAAGGGACCTTTGGAAAGTGCATTTCAAAATGAGAATTGAGACATTGTCAACCAACATGTAGCAAGATGTATTTATGCAAATGGATTGTCTTTTAATGTTGGTTGCTCTCCACATTGGAAAGAGATGTTGAAAAATGTTAATGAAGCCCCAAAAGGGTACAAGGGCCCAAGTTATGAGGTGTGTGGCTCCTTATTGGAAAAAGAGGTCAAGAACGTTGAAGATGCATTGCAGCCCATAAGGGATTCGTGGGTTGAGACAAGTGTATCCATTGTTTCAAATGGGTGGAAAGATGCAAAAAATCAGCCTTTGATCAATGCCATAGCAGTGTCCCCTAAAGGGGCAATGTTTTTGAAAGTTGTTGATTGTGAGGGGTAGGTGAAAGATGGCCAATTTATTGCTGATATTCTCATCGCAGCCATTGAGGAAGTTGGGTCCCTGTAATGCACTTCAAGTAGTAACGGACAACGCAAAGAATTGTAGAGCTATCAGTTTGTTGGTTGTGGAACGATATTCAAATATCTTTTGGACACCTTATGCGGTCCACTCTCTCAATCTTATGCTACAAAAGATTGGGAATAAAATTGATTGGATCAAAGAATTGTATGCAGAGGTTGACGACATCCAAATGTTCATCACCAACCACCACATTTCTCAAGGCATTTTCAAATCATTTTCAAAATTGGAGCTATTGAAGGTAAGTGAAGTAGCATAAACCTTTACATTTTCATAATTTGATTGTGTATTCTAATTCTCCTTCAAAGTTTGTTTTTTAATTTTAATTATTTTATTTGCATTTTTAATAGGTTGCAGAGACCCACTTTGACTCTAACACAATTGTGTTGAAACGACTTGTGAAAGTTAAAGAGGCACTTTCTAGCATGGTGATTAGCCAAAATTGGTCTATATGGCGACAAAGCAACTCTAGCAGGGCAAAAAAAATTAAGCAAATGATATTAGATGACTCATGGTGAGATCATGTGGAGTATCTCCTTAGCTTCACCAACCCATTTTGAGCATAATTCACTATACTGACATGGACAAGCCTTGCATTGGATAAATATAAATATGAAAGAGCAAAACCCTAAAGAGACTTTCTTCAAGCAAGTGCATGCAATTGTTGAAGAAAGATGGAACAAAAAGACCACTCCATTACATTTTGCATTTGCATTGACTCCAAAATACTACAATGTTGAGATTCTTTCTATGCCAAGAAGGCTTCCCCCATATAGAGATTTTGAAGTGGCTAAAACGTACAAGGCAGCATTCCGTAGACTCTTCTCTCAAACGGAATTGTGAGATGTAATCAGGAATAAGTTCATTGATTTTGTGCACTCAAATGGTCAAAGTGTTGAGGCTCTTCGTGATAGATTTAAGAAGGATGCTCATAGTTGGTGATACTTCCATGGCCAATTCTTCCAACACCTACAACCCCTCATAATCAAAGTTTTATCACAAATTTAATAAATTTTTATTTTTTAGTCCTTAAAGTTTTATTAAGTATGATGTATAACTTTAATTGTTTGTTTTTTCTTCATAGGTTGCTAATTCATCTGCATCTGAGAGAAATTGGAGCACATATTCTTTCATCCACTCACTAAAGCACAATAGATTGCACTCTAGAAGAGCAGAGAACTTAGTATACGTGCATTACAACTTGCGTCTCCTTTCGCACAAACATGACTACAAGGAAGGGGACACAAAGTTGTGGGATATAGAGCTAGAGCATACGGATTTGGATGCTTCCACTTCCCAGCATATTGCATATGAGGATTCCAAAAGCCAGCACACTTTTAGTGCAAGTGGCACTAACAGTGCCATTGGCGCTGCTAGTGGTTCATCTAATGTTCCTACATCATCTAATGTCAATGATGATGATGATGTTGATGATTTAGAAAATCCATTTGATGATTAAAAGTGTTGAACTTAATATTATTATTTTAATATTGAACTTGAAGTTTGAGCGATGATTATTATGTATGTTTTGAATGACATTCAAGTTTATGATAGTTTTGTTGTTTATAAAGTCTTTATATGACGGTATGTGATATTCTAATGTTAATTCTGCTTATAGGCTGCATATATATTTCCAAAGCAGGAAACTTCAAGAAAATCAAGGAAAATGGCTGAAATGGAGGAAGCTTCAAGAAGCTCTTGAAAGCAGTGAGGGAGGCTTCCAGAAACTCCTGAAACGTTATTTAAAATTTAAGGAATAAACTGAAAAGCTGAGTTCTAAAGCTTCTACTTCTGGTAATTCCTTTAAATTGGTTGGAAAACCGGAAACTTTTGGGACATCCCTGAAACTCTATCAGAACATTTGGATGATATTTTTAAACTTAGAGAATATTCTGAAAAGCTGAGTTCTGATGCAGTAAATTTCCAGAGAATTCAGGAAAATAGCTGGAAGCTGCATAAATGTTTCTGAATGGGGCGAACATGTTTTTTGTAGTTTCCAACCACTCTATGGAGTTTTCTGGAATTTTACATGATAGGAACAGTTTCTGGGAATTCAAAGCCAAGAATCCTGAAAAACTCTGTAGATTGCATGGCATGTAACCTATATAATTGGAATTACAAATTTCTGTCAGGAAAGATTCCAGAGGCATCCATCATATGCTAGGTGCAACTGCACACCTATGTTTCTACAAAATTGTATCTGTAGGATCCAGTGTTTTAAAATATTGTCTGTGGAGTGTTTGAAAAGACTATAAAGACTTGCATCCGGAGTAGTAAGCATGGGCATGAAATTGTTAGGATAGTCCTCCTTTTGTTTAAATCACTGAAGAGCATACTTAACTCCACATGCCGACACATTATAAAACTTACATAATTTTGGGGGCAAGCACCCACACTTACCACTAGACCACAATTCTGAGGAGGGTTATGACTGACATCCTTTAACCCCGATACGAGGTGAATTAATGACCTGAATTTCGTCAAATATAGAAGACATAATCATCAGGAGACTCCAGGTCCTCGTGGCCTTCCTAGCCTCTGTACCCATACCTTTTGGTGGCTGTATTTATATATAGTATAGCCATACCCCTATTCATTTACTTGCGTAAGAGAGCACCCTCTGCACCACCCATACCCCCGTAACTCCAAGTGACAATGATAGAAAGAAAGAAAGATTTTATTTACATCCACATGACCATTAGTAGCATAGGACAGTGAGCAAAGAATTATAAAAGGCTAAATTCAAAACATTGTTGCTTCTCTCCGGAACGTGGATCTACGATTGCTAATTTTGATCAAAGCATCTACTGTTTTTGCTAATCTCTGTTCTCCAAAGAGTGCAGGGAATGACAAAACTAATAAGTCCATATGTTTGTGCACGGCATGGTACTTAATGATATATTGTCATTCTCTATCGACCACTCCTCAGGTCCAAAATAAGCATATTATCTGGATCAAACTGCATAATATATTTTAATTCAAAAGTTGAGGGTCACGCTACTGCACTCCTCATCAGGGAAACGTCGGACTTGAAACAGGCTACACGGTCTGATCCAGAATCATTTAGCAAATAAAGACACTGCGAACAAACCAGGCTCGAAGCAAAAACATATTCTGTCCTATAAATCTTTTTCTCTGGGGTTTCGCTCACTTATCATAGTAATTGAAAAATAAGCTTACTACAATTCACCTTTCCCTTTTTGTACTGAAAATGTAAAATGCATTGCTACGTGACGCAATAAACTGCGTTCATTTGGTAACCCTAGTAAATTTAAGCTACAATAACACAATCACAACGTAGATTTAGCTTGGCTGGTTCTCCACAACAAATAATCAAAACTGCCGCTTGCAGATCTATTTTTTTCTCGCTCGCACAAATTCGATTGGACGGAGGGGGAAACTGAAGATCCTCGGAGGCTTGGAATGTCTTGAAAAAGACAGTCGAGAGAAAGAGAAAATGACATCATCAAACTCAAATAAAACTAACAGACAAGGAGAAAACGTACTTACTAAGTAGATCTCCACCATTTTGGAGTGGTTTGGATTGAACTAAAATAGTAAAGTTTTCTTCATTTGAATATTAATCCAGCTCAACCCAATCACTTCCCTGCTCTGGCTTTCTAGATACAAATCTCACCAAAAATGTTGCTCAGCCTTGCCATCTTTAAGACTTGAGCTTCAACCAACCCATGCTTAGCGGAACCTCCAATGACAGACTAAGAAATAAACCATCCCACGCTTGGCGGAACTTTCACTAAGAGACTGTTTCAGTTTTCAAAAATTTAATGCACTTAAAAATTACTAGGTAGTTGAAATGGACAAAAGCACAATAACAAAAATATCTCAGGTCAATTAATTCAATGGCAATAATAAACAAAACTGGCTTAGGGTAATGAGTTGAGAATATTATTGAAATTAAATTAAAAAATTAAATATAATATTTGGTTGGATTTTGGAGATAGAGAAAGATGAACAAAATTTAAAAATTAATTTATCATTGATCTTGATTAGATGACTGTCTTGAAATCTATAAGTGAATTTTATTGTAATTGTAATTAAAATTGATCCATATGAAAGTGAACTAACATGTAAACCTAAACATGTAACCACAAAAACCTACATAATAATTCCTAACAATTAGGTGGTTTATACGTTAAAAAAAAATATAGACTATATTGAGATCATGAGAGAGGGGATAATGTTTATCCCCGTGGACCAAATCCCAAAGGCCTCTCTTACATGCATCTATACTAAGAGTTTCTTTGTCAAATAGTGTTAGGTGTTCGGGTGAAAAAATTAAGAGCATAAATAGATTTTAAATAGAATTTATTTTAATTATATTCAAATAATTAGGGAAGTGTTTTTTTAACTTTGGCATAAGAATGTAATTGTATATTTATTTTTTGATAATTATTATTTTATAATAGTTCAATTTACTTTAATGAGACTTCAAACTTTATTTAGAAAATTGGATATTGAAAACCATAGAATAGGTTGACCTAGAGGAATTACATGATCATGATTCCATTGTGTGGATATATATGTAATGTAAATTAATGGATCTAATTTAAATAAATTAGTACTATTATTATGTATAAACAAATCATTTGAATTATATAAACTACCCTTACTTTATATGAAAGCCTAGATTAGAAACTAGTACATGAGCATTGAGGCATAACAAGTGTTAGTATATTAGAAAATGAACATTGAGGCATAACAAGTGTTAGTATATTAGAAAAATCATTTCTATTAAACCTTATTGTAAATTATTAATTGTTATTGGCCTAGATTAGATGTTTACTTATAGTTGTATTATTTGGATAAACAGAGTTGAGCATTAGGAAACTATTTGTTTTAATGATTAGTGTATTTAATGAATGATTGTATCTATATTGGATTGTATGTTGTAAGGCAGATTAAATATTGTTGTGATGTAAGATATTGATTTATATTGCTAGATTGATTGAACTCTTAGTACATATGATTTTAAGTCATATTTTAATTATTACATGTCATTTTGTGAGCAATGTTGTTTTATATGAAATGTCTAATTAGATGGCTACATTTTAATAATATGTGGTTTTTGAAACTGGGTTTTGATTAAATTTGTTATATTTTTGAAAAAATATTATGGTTTTTCTAGTTAAAGGATGTGTGGTGGTTTTAGAATACACACATGCAAACCTATGTGTGTAAATTGAATAAAAATATGTGGGTATTGTTGAGAAAATATTATGATTTCAATATTGTGATTGCATATGCTTTCTGTGTGGTCGATTTTAGAGTATGATAAATATGTAAAAACAAATAAATCAAACACACCGATAGAACATTATATCAAAACAGAATTTAAATGAAAGTAAACGCAAACTCTTTCTTATGTCTTTGATGTCGTTTTATCGTCCTCTATCTTCAGTGTTTTTGTTGATTCCAGCTAGCTCTCATATTTGCATGCTAGGATCAACAAACGGTCTTCCTAGAGAACGAGATTAAATGTGAATGCATACAATACTATGCTAAGATGTGATCATGTTGATACTGGACATGATTGATAAAATGAAAGATTAGGAAATTGATAAAAACTAAAGATGATAAAACAATGCTAAAGATGTTAGAATGCTAGAATGCAAGTAATCTATAATCTATATGTGTTACAAGTTGTAGGTGTAACCAATGCTTGGATACACAAGGATATTTATAGAGTTTTCGAATAATTCTGATTGGCTAAGGTGATCAACGGCTGTGAAAATTCCTAGCAGATCGAACAGTTGAAGATGGATAAGATTGGAGAGAAAAATAGAAGAAAACAGAAAGCAAGCTTTGTTTCCTTTTTCAAAAAAGATATAAGATGAGATGATAAAGATGAATTGTAAAAATCATCTTTTTATGAGATTTCAGAAAGATTTTGAAGAAGATAAATAATGAATTATTAAATTCAATTATTCATTTATGGGTGACATGGAGATTTTTCTTAAAATAGAATATTTACCCAAGATTTGAAGAATAATGGAGGATTTCATAATTAAATAAAATATTTAATTATGATTTGAAAAGATATGGAAGATATTTAATTAAACTTTTTAAGAAATGACATGTAAATGAAATTAATTAAATAAAATATTTAATTAATTAGAAGAAATATTTGAAAAGAAATATTTAAATTTAATTAAATCAAAAAGACTTAATTAAATTCAAAAAGTGATAATTAATTAAAATAAATAAAGTGTATTTATTTAATTAATTAAGTAGACATATGAATGTGAAATAATTAAATAAAAATTTATTTATTTAATCATGACAGAAGAATAAATTGAATGAACAACATAATTAAATTAATCAAATTTAATCATATGTGGAGGACTTTAGAGAAATTAATTAAATAATAATATTTAATTAAATGCCAGGATTAATCAGACATGACCAATTTTATGCATATACATTTTGCCCCTCTTTGAAGTGATGTGTGAAACGCATTGCTTCAAAGAAAATATTCCTACTTTTTGAAATTTGTCGCGTTTGATTTTTTTGCCCTTGATTGGAAAAAAATTTAACTAATATGCCCTTGATCTAATTCTGATAGGTTTCTAATATTTGATGATGTCGATATTAATGATGCCCCCTCGGGAGATAAATCATTGATGATGAGAAGACATTGATTTGATGATAAAACATCTGAATGATAAGAGGGACGCAATGATTGAGCTCCCGATAATAAAAAGATTCCCCAATTGAAAAAAAAATGCCACCAAAAAACCCACTTTGTTTGACCATTAAAAGGTAAAAGGGTAAAAAGGCAAGTCATTTTCACGTTTTGACTGCTAGAAAGCTTTTGCTTTGACAATGACTTGGCGCGATGGAGATCCCGTATCACTGACATAGATTCGAGTGGTCCCGCCGATATCAGCGACCACCTGCATATGGACCACCGGTGAGTCAATTCAGACCTTTTTGAGTCAAAATTTATTAATTTGAATCAATTTTTGAATGATTTTAGCGCAGATTTTGATTTGAACATGTCGTTTTAGCGCTTTTGAGTTTTCTTGTAGCACATATAGGTCATAAAATAGTGCTTTTAGTTTAATTCAGTTTAGCGCATACGATAAGCGAAGTAGCGCATATAGGTGGCTAGTAGTGGATTTGGTAAATTAGCGCATATAGGAAGTAGAATAACACTTTTAGGGTTGTGGCGCATAGAGTAGATGAAACGGCACATTTGATAGGTAAAGTAGCGCATCTAAGGAAATGGCGCATATAGGATTTGATTTAGCACTTTTAGACCGCAGAATGGCGCATTTGGGGTTTCAGTGCATATGGGGGAAACTGTAGCGCATTTAGGGTTTTAGCGCTTATAGGTGACAAAGTAGTGCTTTTAGGAAAATTTAGATAGAATGTTGTGTTGATGAAAATAATGATGAATTATTGCTTCCTTGGTCAATAGATAGTAAAATTGTCATGTCATCATGTTTGATAAATTGATAACTTTGCTTCCCGAAATAGAAAACAAAGAGTAGATAGCTGATAACTTTGTTTCCAAAAGAATGAAAAACAAAGAGTAGATGATTGATATGAATTCTGGTAAATTTGCATTCTGTGATAGAAAACAAATAGTAGATTGATTTGAGTGGAAACATATTTGCATTCATGATTGAAGTACAAATAGGATGATGATTGTGATTGTTGATAAATTTGCTTCTTGCAATAGAAAACAAATAGTAAATGATGATAGAGTAGATTGATTTGATGTGTAGATAGATAGATTTTGCATTGATTTCCTTATATGAGTCACTTAAATAGAGCATTTGATATGGTTCAATGATATGGGTCATTGATTGATATGAATTTCTTGATATGAGTCTGATATGTGTCATTTGATTGATTGAGGATCTTTTGATATGAATATGATTGAGGTAGATAGAGTGCTTTGATCTGAGTTGATGATATGAGTCTGATTGATTGTCCTTGTGATGACCAAAAATAGGAGGTTTTCAAAAACCTCCAGATTAGAGAGCACTTCTCGACAGGTTGGGATAGGATTCGAGATTTGACACCTATCAATGTGCATTTGATAGTGAGTTGTGGGTTGGGATATTTATTGTCGATGCCTCCTATTTGGGTCAACAGGGGACTGTTGACCGCGTTAGCAGAGAGATGGAATTTTGAGCATAACACTTTTCATTTGTCGACTGGTGAGCTGACGGTGACCCCAAAGGATGTATACAGGATTTTGGGGATCCTGGTGATAGGTGCCCTTGTGTTTTATGATCACAAGGAGTTGGGTGGGACAAATGCCCTCAGGAGAGTGTTCGGAGACGCACATATAGCGGGGTATTGGGTGTTGTTGGTAGACTTCAGCGGATATCTGGCCTTACCTACAGTGTTGGGTGCTTTCATTGGAGGCCTCCTTTGTTTCGATCACCTGTCAAAGGGGCTATCAGTTGGATGGGGGAGGTTCATCAAGCAAATGATATTTCAGCTGAGGAGATATGCCTGGGGGAGCTGCATGTTAGCTCATTTGTATCATGACCTACATCAGGTGGTATATAGAGGATCATCCAGTTTATCGTGTGGTGTGACTCTGCTCCAGATCTATGCATGGGAGCATATTGTTGTTACTAGACCACTATGTCCAAGAGCTAGGTCGCTAGGCAGGCCATATGCATATGCCTATTCATTTGCACTTGTCCAGTCCAAGTTAGGCAAGGTGGAGTACTGGAGACGAATTCTGGATGACATGGATACCATGATATGGAGGCCCTATATTGATTATGATGTGTGGGACACAGATCCCTTGGAGATGCCATTTGTAGGTATACCTTGATTTTTGATAGGTCGTACTCCATTTATTATAGAGAGGTTTTTGGCCTTGTGAGTACAAAGGCAGTTTGGTTTCACACAGGGGATGCTTTAGGGTGTTGCGCACTACGGACGGTGCAAGGATGAGCCTAGCTGGGGTCCTTGCATT
The DNA here is from genome assembly GCA_007258455.2 of Sequoia sempervirens. Classification (NCBI taxonomy): domain Eukaryota; kingdom Viridiplantae; phylum Streptophyta; class Pinopsida; order Cupressales; family Cupressaceae; genus Sequoia; species Sequoia sempervirens. The sequence continues at coordinate 217,404,450 of VDFB02271358.1, forward strand.
CCTTACCATGTTGCATATACTGAGTATATGGAATTACAGCTTGAGGTATGGGATCTCAAACCTGATATTATGGATGTCAGCATGTCAAAGGAGTATTTAGTGTACTATCACACACCCATTTCTATGATTTACATGTCCAGATGAGTCGACACCCATTTTGGTGGCACCTCAGCCAGGAGTTGGGAGACAAGAGGATGTGGCAAGTGGTGAGCAGGCAGCTATTGGAGGAGAGGAGGAGGAGAGTGGAGAGGAGGAGAGCTCAGATGATGATGACGGGGATGATGGTGGAGATGGGGGACGAGAGGAGTAGAGGTCAGTGAAACAAAGGACTGAGATTGCAAGCAGTTCTCAGGGTATACAGAGGCCGAGTGGTACAGGATGACAGACAATGATCAGGGTCACCTCGTCAGCGCAGCAGGCACAGATAGATATACTACAGGCCCAAGTTCAAACACTGCAGGGGTAGTAGAACAGTTGCAGAGCTAGTTAGCCCAGGCTTAAAGTTTGATAGTGCAGTTACAGTCACAGCTTGCATAGACATAGGCACAAGCACAGGCACAGGTGCAAGTACCTCCTCCTGCCCCAAACCCTCAGATAGCTCAGTTGATAGCAATGAGAGATTCTTTGAGACGGAGAGCAACAGAGGCAGAGGGTGTGGCACAGAGACTCGTGGGAACTGTTGAGAGTGCATCTTTACGAGAGGCCATTGCAGAGGGGTTTGAGATGGCTAGAGAGGTTGAGTACTACCAAGTTTGATACGAGGAGTTGTGTCCTCCTGAGCATAGAGATCCTTTCCCATGGTCCCACAGCAGGACAAGGAGTAGATCACAGATAGCGACACAGAGCAGAGGGGTTACAGGGCCTCAACGGGATCCCAATGCAAGGATGAGTGGCAAGTCGTCATCCTCGAGACCAGCTCCATCAGGGGGTCCACCAACCAGCCTTGAGCCATTGATTCAGGATTATTGATGTATCCAATTTTGTGGGGACATGTGTATTTTTTTTTATCATATCTCATGTATCTCTCAATACTGTTGAGTTTCATTGGACATTTGGACATTTGTATTTATTTTGATGAGTGATGATATGCAGCGGCGATGAGTTTTGATGATGTGTTGCCTTGATGTGATGATGATATGGATGTGCATTTATTTTTGCATGATGTGATATGGATTTTGATATGTATGTAAATGATTTGATGACTAGTCATGATAGGCAGGATGAGTTATGATATGCTCATGATGATAATTTATGATATGCTAATGATGATGATTTTATGATATGCTTATGATGATGATTTATGATGCATACTAATAATGTCATGCAGGTGGATGACCTATGTTGTGATTAATGAAAATATGCAATGGGGTTTTTGAAATGCTTGTAATGTGTTGGCAAATGATGTGGAAATGTAATGTATGTATGAAATTTGTGTTTTTGGATTTTTCGAATGCAATAAATAATGATGTTGTGATGGAAAATGCATGTTTATGTTTATGAGATGATTTTGTGGATTCAGTTATGGAAAATGATAAGAAAATGATAAATGCATGTAAGGTAGGATAAATAAATGATATGAAAATGATAGATGAATGCAATAATGAGATGAAATGTACGATGTAATGAAATGTAATGACATGGTGATAATAATGATATGAAATGATAATGATGATAAAAAGGATAATGAAATGTTATGAAATGATAAATGATAAATGATAATGATATGATAAAAAAGGTAATGATAATGAAATGAAATGATATGATAAAACAAAATGATAAAATGATAATGCAGCGAAATGTAATGAAATGTTAATGCAATGAAATGAAATGATAATGTAATGAAATGATAGTGTAATGAAATGATAATGTAATGAAATGATAGTGTAATGAAATGAAATGAAAAACTGATGAGGAAATGATAATGAAATGATAGTGAAATGAAACGAAATGTCAAAATGAAGTGAAATGATAAAAGTTAATGATATGAATATAATAAGTAAGAAGAAAATAGAAATGATGTGAAATGGGGAAATGAATGATAAATGAGAGGATCTAAATGACATGCAAATGAATGATATGAGAATTATCAATGGCATGTAATGAAACTATGTGATATGAAAAATGTCAAATGCATAATGATGGATAACTAAATGATAAAGTACTTTAAATGATATAAAAATGAATGATAAATGATGAACTAGAGGATATGTGCAGGACCTAGATGAAATGATAATGATTAATGAAATGAGGATGAAAGATGATGATGAAACAAATGTCCTCCACAAATAGTCCAAAGAGACATGACAGTCGTTGATGTTTTTGTTCAGCCTTTCAAAACTCTGATGCAAATATAGTATGCAGATATATACATTGATCTAAATGAAATGCAACTAAATGAAACCAACTTTTTGTTGAGCTTTCGTTAGTTTTCTTGAATCATCATAGAGTGTTTTAAAATGTTGGAAGTATGTACAAGCATCAGAGGGGAAATTAGCACCAAAGATGACCTGAGTACAACTTTCATCATTTTTGATATAGCAAGTGAACACAAGCATCAAGGTATAATTGAACCAAGATGACCTGACCATTGCTTGCATAAACAAACAAATACTAACCACTTTCTAATGCAAATGTGGAACTGTCATCAATGATACATTTGTAGAAATCATGTCTCGCAACCTATTTGCACCAAATTGATAATTAACCTCAAGACAACAGACAAAGAAGAATCATCCTCTTTCCTCACCACTCTAGCTTAGTACATCATCAAGTGTGCTCTAGAGACATGATATCGAAAAATTCAAACAACTATTGTTCAAAATATAATACTGCTATTCCAAACATTATTCAGATTTTAGATCATCCAGATATGAGTCATGATATGGTACTTAGCTGAAAAATGTTGTGTTATGGATCAATAATTGGATAGTTGTTCATAGGAATTGATTGTTTGTTTGCATGAGTGGATTCTGTCATTGTCTAGTTGTTTCAGTAAACTCTGAAAGTTGATTGTCCCCAGTATGTCAACATTTTCCCTCAATATTGACACAACTTTCTGAAATAGATATGTACAATGATCAGGCCATGGTAAAACGTTATCGCTTTAGGAAAATGATGACAGTATTGTACTGGTATGCCCCTAAGATGATGGAAAGATGCATGAAATGAAGGTTGAGAAGTTAAGTGCAAAACATGAACTAATAGATGGAGAGATACAAATAGTGTATGTTTGCCAGATTTTCACTATTTGTTTTTATTGCATTTTTTTAATTTCTTTTTTATTTTTTTGTATTTTCCTTGTCAATAGACTGCCTGTTGCCAAGTTTTCACCCTATGACGATTTTTTTTTTCAAGACATTTTCTGCTATTTTTGTGATTTTTTCAGGAATTTTTTCTAATGATGATGACTGCTTTAGACATGATACTTTTTCAAGTGTATGTTTTTGATGGGTTCATCAAACAGGTCCCCTTCTGGCATTGATAGCTTGTATGCTCCTGAACCATATACAGTGATGAACACATAAAGACCCAGCCAATTTGGTTCAAACTTACCTTTCTTCTCTCTGTCTTGTTGGTTGTGTGGGTTCTCCTTCAAAATAAGATCACCAACCTAAAAGGTGTGTGGTTTGACTTTGTGATTATAGTTGTGAGATATCATTTGTTGATATGCTTTCAAATGATCAGCTACTCATTGTCTCTTTTCATCAAGGACTTCCAGCTCTTGCAGTCGAGAAACTCTGTATTCATCATCTATTGTGAGACCTTTTAGTGATCTCTAAGTGATGGAATCTCAACCTCGAGTGGCAAAATGGCTTTTGCTCCATAAACAAGAGCAAACGGTGTTGCTCCTGTTGGTGTTCGGATGCTAGTTCTGTAGGCCCATAATGCGGGATTAAGCTGAACGTGCCAATCTTTCCCTGCATCATTCACGGTCTTTTTCAAGATTTTCAGTATCATTTTGTTCGAGGCCTCTGCTTGGCCATTCCCTTGTGGATAATAAGGTGTTGAATATTTGTGTTGTATATGGAATCATTCACCAAGTTCATCAACATCTGGATTCTTGAATGGTCGTCCATTATTTGTGATAATGGAGTTGGGAATGCCATACCTACAAATGAGATAGTTGAGTATGAACGATGAGATTTTTTTTTTGGTAACCTTAGTGAGAGGTACTGCCTCAATCCACTTGGTAAAGTACTATGTCGCTGTGATGATGAATTTGTATCTATTCGATGATGAAAGATGAATCTTGTTAACTAGATCTAACCCCCATTGAGAGAATGGCCAAGTTGGCGTGAACGGTTGAAGTTCTTGTGTAGGAGCATGAATGAGATTCCCATGAATCTGACATTTGGAGCACTTTTTTACTAAAGTGAATGATTCCATTTCCATAGTCGGCTAGTAGTAACCCATTCTAATCAATTTCTTGGATAAGATTAGTCCACTCGAATGAGTACCACAAATGCCACCATGAACTTCTTGTAAAGCTTTGTCAGATTCGTCACATTCAAGACATCTAAGTAAAGTACCATCAAGACCGCAGCGATAAAGGATGTCAGCAATAAGAGTATAGCGAGAGGATTGGCGAATGAAATTGCGCTTTTGGTTACGGGATAAGTTAGGTGATAAGATGTCATCCTTTAGGTAGGCATAAATCTTGCCATACCAAGGTGAATAAGATCCTACCAAGTGGCAAATGATTTGGCTTTCAGGTGTGTCATAGGTAGGTTCAAATGATTGTTCCACCAAAAATTCATAGCGAGCTTGATTTTCTAGGAGTTGTAGCAATGATGCGATCGTGGCCATGGCATCAGTTGCTTTGTTATCAAGTCTTGGAATCTGTATGAACTTGATATCTACGAAGTACTTCTTGAAATCGTCAACCATCTTCTTATATGTTAACAATTTGTCATCTTTGGTTTGATAATCATCATTGATCTGATTTATGACTAACTATGAGTCACCATAAACTTGTAGTTATGTAATCCTCCATTCCAATGCTATCTCGAGTCCACTGATTAAAGCTTCATATTCAACTATGTTATTAGTGCATGGAAACATTAGCCGATATGACTGAGGAATGGTATTTCCTTGAGGGGTGACAAAGAGTATGCCTACCCCTGATCCATGTTGAGTGAAAGATCCATCAAATTATAAAGACCAAGGTTGCTTTGATTCTGTAGTGAAGAAATCAACATTTGGAAAGTCAATGTGCATGGGATGCTCTACTTGTAGTGGTGCTTTAGCTATGATTAGCGATAACTTGTCCTTTGATTGCTCTGCGATCAACATAATGAATGTCAATCTCACTTAAGATCATAACCCATTTTGCAAGTCGTCCTGTCAATGTAGCTTTGCTTAACAAATATTTGAGTGGATCAATCTTTGCAACAAGATTGATTGTATGAGTTAACATGTAGTGTCAAAACTTCTGTGATGCAAAGACTACTGCGAGACAAGCCTTCTCGATGAAAGTGTAGTTGATTTCATGACCTGTTAGCGTTCAAATGATGTAATAAATGGAACGTTCTTTTCCTGTAGAGTCCTCTTGTGCTAATAATGCCCCCAAAGATGTCTCTATTGTGACAATATATAAGATTAGAGGTTTGTCTAGATTTGGTGGTACTAGAACTGGTGGGTTCATCAGGTATTGTTTGATCTGTTGAAAGGCCAATTCACACTTATCGTCCCATTTGAAAGGAACATTCTTATGTAATAGATGCATGAAAGGTAGGCTTTTATTGGCCAGTTGTGCAATGAACCTTTGTATAGATTGAAGTCATCCTTGTAATGACCTCAACTGACTGATATTCTTTGGTGGAGGCATTTCCATGATTGCCTGCACCTTGAAAGGATCTACTTTAATTCCTTTTGCTGATACTATGTATCCCAAAAGCTTCCTAGATGTGACTCCAAAAACACATTTCTTAGGGTTGAGGTGAACTTTGAACTTTTCTAACCTTGAAAATATTTTGTATAACACTTCAAGATGTCCTTCTCTTGTGTATGAATTTTCCAATATGTCATCTACATAATCTTCCATGAATGTGTGCATCATGTCATGAAAAATTATAGTCATAGCTCTTTGGTAAGTAGCCCTGACATTCTTTAGACTAAAAGGCATGACATTCCAATAGTAAGTCCCCCATGGGCATGTGAACGTTGTTTTGTCCTTGTCTTCAAGTGCGATCTTGATTTCATTGTAACTAGAAAAACCATCCATTAGTGAATACATGGAATGGCCAGCTGTTAGATCTAGTATAGTATCAATGCTTGGAAGAGAGAAGTCATCCTTAGGAAATGCCTTATTAATATCTCTGAAATTTGTGCACACTCTAACACTTTTGTAGGGCTTGGACATTGGAACGATGTTGGAGATCCATTCTACATAGTCGATTGATCTTATAAATCCCACATCAAGGAGTTTTTTGAGTTCTTCTTTAACCGGCAGTGCAACATGAGGATGCATCTTTCTGAGTTTTTGTTTCACCGGTTTACCTCTTGGTTTGATGGACAAGTGATGCATTATAAGATCAGGATCAAGACCTGGCATATTTGCGTAAGACCAAGCAAAGTTGACTTGATTGTTCTGAGAAATTCCATGAACTCAAGTACTTCTTTATCCGTCATTGATGTAGCTAACTGTAGAATCTTTGGTTTTTCTGAAGTTTCAAGATTAACTGCTTTTGCTAGCTCAATCAAGATAGGTGATCATTCATGATAATGCTCCGGGAGAGTGTCAAATATCCCATCATCAGCTGCCTTAAAAAGGTTTTCACCATCTGATACGCTCTTTGTTTTATCTTTTGTTTGATCCAACACTGCCAGATTCTGGTTTTCACCATTAAATCTTTCTTTTTTATTTTTATTTTTGCAGCTAGGAGACTTGACACTCTCTTGATTAAAGACTTTGCTGAAAATCGCTAGCGGAACAATCATTTGTATCATCTGTGGAAAGGAAGTTCACGATAGATTCATCGCTTGGGAACATAGGTAGATCGATAGGTCCAGATGAATCCTAGTCAATAAGATCGGGATGGATCAGTGGTAGTGGGTCATTGGGTTGCGTGAGATATGCTATGGTTAAGGTCATAACAAAGTTGTATGTAGGATCCGAGGTATGAGGCAAATCAATGATGGCACTGTTATCACGATAATCTTGTTCGATTAAATCTGACTTGGTATCACTAGAACCATAGTCGCCTTGTAGTTCAGATTCTTGCGGTTGGGACCCTGACCCTTCACCTTATATTAGATTTGGGGTGTACTTGTGTACCACATCAACCTTTTTGTCCCTCCAGAACTCATCATTGTGGATGGTGTCCCATTCATATTCACCAGAATCTATATCAAAATTATTATCCACAAAATTTTGAATTGTTGTCAAACAGACTGCCCATGTATCAGACCCTTCTTGCAATGTGACGACAGTATCACGCAACTGTTTAGGTGGTCTTTCTTTTGGGTTAGTATCATAGCCTAGTCCTGTTTTATCCTTTGCAGCAAGTCTTGGAAGGTGAATAGGCTCAACTACTCCTTTTCTCATTCTGATAGGACCATTACCATCATACCCCATCTTTTGCATGATTGAATATCCTTTACCATATTGATTAGTTGGTAGTTTGATATTAAGAACTGTTTCATCTTTATCTTTTTAGAGCTAACTTAAAACTTCTCTATCCTCAGAATCTTCCATAGGGAATTGTTCTTTGATAAATCATCCATTAAACTTTGTATTTGGCTTTGTTGGTGGTTACGTTGACGTGGATGCTACAGATATCTATTGTTGTGCAATAGAGGGTTGTCCATGTGATCGAGGCGATATAGGTAGATTCGCAAGGTAGAGAGAGTACTCCCTACTCCATTGTCCTTGAACTGTAGTTATTTGTCAAAGCTTTTGGCTAACTGATTGATTTGCATATCAACTTTGAGAAAAGTATTAGCAGGAGCTTCTCGATTGTTGGGAACCAAAGTATCTTGACTAGCTTTGATGTTGGCACAAGTTTGACTGTTTGAATTATCAACTGGTATTGTGATCTCATGTCCATCATAAGGAAACTTAAGACATTGATGATATGTGGATAGGACAGCTTGCATCTCGTGGATCCAAGGACAACCCAACAAGATGTTGTAGGCAAGATCACAATCTAACACTTGACAGAAAGTATTTTTGATAACAGGTCCCACTCTGACTAGTAGCATGATTAAACCTTTGGACGATGTTTCCTCATCATTGTAGGCTTTAATGGAAATCTTTCTTCTGCGATCAATGGAGTCCTCAAAAAATCCTAAATCCCAAACTAACTTCATAGTACATATATTCAAACCGGCACCTCCATCTATTAGGATGCGTCTGACACAAAACTTGTGGATCGTGACTTCTAAGTATAGCGATGAATTATGGGGATGTATCATGGAAACGTCATCTTTTTCGGAGATCGAGAGACATGTGGGTGAGGATAAGTGTCCCACCATGGCTTGAAATCGGTCTACATCCAGATCAGTGCATATAGTTGTTTCGACGAGGGCCTTTTCTAGAATTTCCTTATGTGTTGGGGAAATCTTCAAGAGTTCTAAGATATAAATCTGACCAGGAGTTTTTCCAAGTTGATTGACTAAGTCATATTGATGTTGAGGTAGGGGCACATTGGTTTTTGAAGAAGCGCCCTTTAAGACAACTTTAGCTTGTGCTCTTGTTGTTGTGTTGACTTCTCTATATTCTATCTTTTCTTTAACTTTAATAACGTTGACCCGTTCATCATCATTATAGATATGATTGATTATATGATCATTGATATGATTCACACTTTTTCCCGGAGACTCGCCCTTTTGATAATTAGGCAAAAGGTTGTGAAATGCTTGGTGGTCTTCGTTTGATTGTTGGTGTCCTTCCACTTTGATGGTGTCATTTTCTATCAAATCTTGGATCACATTTTTCAAGGCTTGACAATTATTTGTGTGATGGCCCTTGCATCGACGATACTCACAATAGTATGCGTCATTCCATGATGGAGGCTTCACACTGGGTTCAAAATTTTGTTGAGGTGGTAGGGTGATAACATTCTTTGCCATCAACTCTTTAAGGGCAGATTATAGAGATTGACCCAGTGGAGTAAAAGTTCTTCTGCTAGAGAAGAATGAAGATCGTTGTGGATTTGTGTTCGAGGTACTTCCTAAGGAATTTTTGTTGTTATTATTTCCATAGGTAACCTTGATTATTGTCATTCCCTTGGTTGGGAGTAAAAGTTTGACTCACTTTATTCCTTGAAGGAGGAGGATTGTTTCCTTGATTTGTGACCGAGTTGACGTTGTTATAGTTATTGTTGCGAGGAGCACTTGGAGCACGAAGAATAAAATGGATTAGTCGAGACATGATTTGCATCTACAATGCCATCATTGACCATTTTTTTTTGCGAGTCCAAAACTTAGATCTGTCATTGTGATGATTTGAAGAGCTAGGATTTTCCTTGTAAGTTTTATTATTCCTCTCTCGACCAAGGCACTTTGAATGGTGATGGAATTTTCAATGAATTTTTGAAAAGAGGGAGGACAATGAATATTAAGATGATAGCTCATCTCTTGATCTAAGTTGTTTATGAAAGTGGTGATCTTTTCCTTTTTAGGAACGTGGCAAGGATATCTAGCAAAGAATCTTCTCCATCTTTGAAGAAATGTAATGAATGGTTCACAAGGTTTACGTTTAGCCTTGTAGAGATCAATCATGGTTATTTGATGTTGTATGTTGTAGGAATATTGTGATATGAACTCATTAATCAATTCCTCAAATTTCTTGACGGGCAGTGTTATTTTTTATAGCCATTCCATAGATTGGCCTCTAAGACTTCCAGGAAACAAACGCATCAAGTATGTGTCCTCACGAGAAAACTCTAAAGTCATATTTCAGAAGTCCCTAATATGGTCGATTGGATTCGATTTCCCATTGTAACGATCAAACTTTGGGATTTCACAATGTTTGGGAAATGGGATCATGTTGAGACATCGACCAAAAGGATAAGGACATATGTCATCAAGAGTGTATGTCTTTGTTGTGGCTCCCCCTTGTAGATCTTTAATTTTTCCTTATAGTGCTTTAACTTTTTGAGTCAAGGCACTAAGATTAGACAAGGGTGTTTCATCAGGATTACTCTTTATGTTCTCAGTATCAAAATCATAGGGCAATTTAGCTCCTTTGTCAGCTGGATACAAGAAATATTTTTCTTTATTGCGCTCCAAAATCTTTTTTAAGGATTTGTGAAATTTGGGATCTTGCTCAACCTCTCTAAGACGTTCTTCATCCCGTTCATCATCACTATCTACAAGAGTTTTGCTCCCATCCTTGTTGAAAGGGAATGGATTTCTTTCACCCATGTTATCTTTAAAAAGGGGATTATGACTCACACTATAAAGGGTATTACTAGTCTCACCGTCTTCTTGAGTTCTTCGGGTATGATCTTGTTGAATATCCTCTTTCAGCTTATTATATTGAGATCTTGTAAAAATAGGCATACGATTTTGAAACGTTCTTCTAGACTTAGATCACAATTTAATAAATGCACAAATGATGATATTTTGATGTGATAAGATGAAAATCTTATTATATGATCAAAAGATGTTCCTAATTCTTGATTGTGGCTTCCAATGTGGCTTCCAATGATAAAGGATATCAAAATCCTGTTGGGGAAGTTGAATCAAATAATCAAAAATTTGTTTGAAAGGTGCACTTTTTAAGATTTGATCCTTGTTTTTGAAGAATGATGAGTATATCAAAATAGCCTAATTAAGATCACTGAAGGATTTGACTGGGATGTGTTGAATATTCAATAGAAGGTTGTGGTAGATAATTGAACTCAAGAGGTTGACTGTGATTGTGCCGTTGAGATAGAGCTCTTCTCTGGAAATATGCTCGTGAATATAAAGGCTCTACAGCGTACTCGTTAGTAAACCCCCTACCAAAATCTTGGTATCTATGGAGAAACTTACGGTAGTGGAGCAAGACATTTCGACTTTTATACAAAAACTTTCTATGTTGCAAGGTTTTCTTGTAACCTAACTGTTTCTTAGGTTTCTTGATCCTATTGACAATCAATTTCTTGAAAATTTTGGTTGATTTCCACTCTCTAAGCATGGGATAAATGTCAAGATGCTATTGGATCGAAGATATTATAAACTCATATCTGTCAAAAGTAACAATTCTGGAAAAGTGACAAATGCGCTATTTTGTATCCTATATGCGTTGCAAAAATAGGTATATGCGCCAGAAAAAATAGTCAAATGCGCTACAATAGACCTTAGATGCACTACTATGTGTCCTATATGCGCTAAAAAAAATTGTTTTGACAGTGACATAAATTGTTTGTAGGATATTCAGTCTATGCGCTAAAACATACCCTAAAAGCGCTACTTTGTGTCCTATATGCGCCAAAACAGTTTTTCCAAAGCGGTTTTCAAACAGTTTTGAACAGTTTTTCAGCTAAAATTTTGCATGTTCATTTTGGATGATCCTTTGTCTGAATTAATGTGATTGAAGACACACCAAACACTCTAAAAATAGTTTTTTTAAGCTTTATGCTAAACATCAAGTGTATGTTCAAAAATGTTTTTCAAAAAGTGTTTTAACAGGTTTTACACAAAACAAACAATTCAGGCAGACTCACTCTTAGTACTCAAGTAGGTCATCTTAATAACCACAACCCACATCTTAGAACTGTGTCGACTCACACAGCCGTGTCACCCCCAAAGGGGCGCCCATTTTTTTGTCTTTTCCAAGCGCGTACTCAGAGTGACGGAAGTGGATACTGGATCCCCTGAGCAAATAGTCCTTGGCAGTTATATGGTGAGTGTCTTGGGGGCAGATTCTTCCCTCCCCTTGCACTGTGATTATTAAGATGTTCAAAAACTGACTTCGGCTAGCTACTACATTAGGTTCTTAGTAAGGGTTTTCGTTTGGTGCGGCAATAATAAACTCCCTCAGGAGACCTCCCAACCTTTAGAACAAAGGTTTTGGGGATGGTTATCTTGCACACTACTGTCGAATTGCAGACTTTCCCCGAATTTGCTTTTGATTATAGTGGGTTGGAAAACTTGGCTTTAGTTATTACCACTTAGGTCGTTCCTCTTGGGTGAGTACTTTTTCCCACAAGAGCAGGCCTTCTAAAGGGTGTAATAAAGCATTGAAATTGCATGAATGTAAAAGGAAAGTTTGGTATTTTGGTTTATTGCCACAAACATAGTAGACAATGTTCTTTTTAAAACCCAAATCACAATGATCTAATCTATGTGAAGATGTTGCTTCACAAAAACAAGTTGTTCAATTTTAACTGCAAAAAATCATTGTGTGGTGACTATCCTATATTGCTTCATTTTAAATCCATGTCTACCCTAGGGTTGCTTCTTTTTAAAAACTAGATGTGACTATCCTAGATTGGTTCTTTTTAAATCAAAAAAAGGTTTTGTCTGCGAAAGGCATCAAACTCATAACCTTGTTTAGTTACAACCTGCATGCGCTAAAAGATCACCTATATGCGCCACAAGAACAAGTAAATGCGCTAAAACAGAACTTATAAGCGTTGCAGAAAGTCCTAAATGTGCTAAAAGAACTCTTAAATGTGCTAGAAGAGAATGCAGCAAAAATTTTACAAAACTGAGTTGAGTATATGCGCCATTTTGTTCCTTATAAGCATTGTTTTGTTCCCTAAATGTGCTGAAATGGTTCCTGGATGTGCTGGAAGACCTGCAAAAGTGTCGAACGAAACCCTGTATGCGCTACAGAAACCCACAAATGCGCTAAAACGAAAATTTTTGTCAAAAATCTGAATTCCAACATGCAAAATCCTGTCAAAAAACCTACAAATAGACGTTAAAATTGGGGCAAAGCCCCATGGTGGGTGCCATTAATGTGTGATCAATTTTAGAGTATGATAAATATTTAAAAACAAATAAATCAAACACACCGATAGAACATTATATCAAAACAAAATTTAAATGAAAGTAAATGCAAACTCTTTCTTCTGTGTTTGATGTCGTTCTATCATCCTCTATCTTCAGTGTTTTTGTTGATTCCAGCTAGCTCTTAGATTTGCATGCTAGGATTAACAAACGGTCTTCCTAGAGAACGAGATTAAATATGAATGCATACAATACTATGCTAAGATGTGATCATGCTGATACTAGAATGCTAGAATGCAAGTAATCTATAATCTATATGCGTTACAAGTTGTAGGTGTAACCAATGCTTGGATTCACAGGGATATTTATAGAGTTTTTGAAGAATTATGATTGGCTAAGGTGATCAACGGCTGTGAAAATTCCTGGCATATCAAACGGTTGAAGATGGATAAGACTGGAGAGAAAAATAGAAGAAAACAGAAAGCAAGCTTTGTTTCCTTTTTCGAAAAAGAGATAAGATGAGATGATAAAGATGAATTGTAAAAATCATCTTTTTATGAGATTTTGGAAAGATTTTGAAGAAGATAAATAATGAATTATTAAATTCAATTATTCATTTATGGGTGACATGGAGATTTTTTTTTAAATAGAATATTTACCCAAGATTTGAAGAATAATGGAGGATTTCATAATTTAATTATGATTTGAAAAGATATGGAAGATATTTAATTAAAAAATTAATGAAATGACATGTAAATGAAATTAATGAAATAAAATATTTAATTAATTAGAAGAAAGATTTGAAAAGAAAGATTTAAATTTAATTAAATAAAAAAGACTTAATTAAATTCAAAAAGTGATAATTAATTAAGATAAATAAAGTGTATTTATTTAATTAATCAAGTAGACATATGAATGTGAAATAATTAAATAAAAATTGATTTATTTAATCATGACAGAAGAATAAATTGAATGAACAATATAATTAAATTAATTAAATTTAATCATATATAGAGGACTTTAGAGAAATTAATTAAATAATAAATATTTAATTAAATGTCAGGATTAATCAGACATGACCAATTTTATGCATATACACTTTCATAAATTATTTGTCTCCATCCTAGATCGATAAGTTCCACACACATAATAATTACAATAGTTCATTGTAGAAGATAATCTCACATAACACAAGAGATGTTTGTGTGCCAAGATGCCCTAATATCCAATATACATGCAAAAATAGAATAAAACCTTGAGGTAGAGTAACACCGTGCAATATTCTTTATGAGAGAAGCCACTCAATGCCATATTTCCAACAGACCCAAAATACAATATCATACTCAACACATGTCCTTACAATTATAATTGCCTCCTTTATATAGACCTCTCCCTAATAGCATAATGGAAGGGTAATCCCAATGAAGGCCTACTCATCACCTAATATAATTAATTACATAAGTTGTCCACATGACCCACTATAAGTAATTTAAGGGATGTGTGCCACATGTTATCATCTCCATCCACCTAAATACATTATAATATCATATCCTTGGGTACATAACATAGACCATGTTTATCTCATAATTCTCATCTTTCACCTTTTAGTGGATATTCCTTGGGAGACCTCATGAATTCATCTAGATATCACATTTTTTATATGTCCACGATGAATTTCCTTTAGATCATCTACATATTCTTGCAATATATCTTCTAAGAAGTATGAAGTACATGATGATCATAATGTCTCACCTACATATCAATACAAGCAAATAAATGACAAATAACAACACAAGATTCTCTTATAGTTTTTACTAAGTTTATGTGAATACTTTGTGCAACCAATTCATGATCTATTTATTACACATGGCATTAATACACATAAGGTTATTTGGTAAATTGTTGATGATAATATCTCAAACCCTTAGGCTTCATTATTTCTTCTCACTCCATTATTTCTTTTAGATACACCAAGAAAAATTTGACACTAATTGGCCATCATTATGAGCAAGTTATTAAATACAAAAAAATTGTATCAATAATTTTCAAAAGCATGCAAAGAATGATTACACTAGTGAGATAATATATAATCCATTAAATATGACATTATTGACATATCGAAGTTATAAAATATATTTTTGGCACTTAGAGTCACATTGTATGATGTTAGAGGTGACCCATTAATTCATGCAAGGTCTTTCAAAACTACATGCTTGGAATAGTTTTATGACAAAACAAATGCATTCTAGGTTGTTTCCACGAAGCTTGATAATTATGCAACTATATGGTTTTCTTCTTTACCTCTTAATTTGATTTCTTCTTTTGGAGATTTAGAAAATACTTTCTATTGAACATTTTCAATATAATACTAAGCATCAATTAATAATTGACTAAGTAGCACAATGTAAACAAGGATAACATGAGATAATCAATGCCTATTCTAATATTTCAAACTATGGTTGTTAAACTAAGTATAATTATTAGATAACATTTTGAGCCTCAAGGTTTATTTATCAATTTTTCACTTCCATTACAAAAAAAGAAAAAAAGTGCTCAACAATTCTTCATTCATTTTCTGATTTATGTGCTAGTTTACATTAGTGTAAAGTTACTTTGTTAGAAAATGATTGTTTACATTACATTGTCTCTAGCACTCCTCTTTATTCTTATGAGTTACAATCAATGTTAAATTTATAAATAGGGGCAATGAGGGTGGATTCAATCATTTCAACTATAGGAATCATCATCAAACAAACATCAAACTAACAATATTTTGTAATGAAATAACTTACACAATAGAAGAATATGATAGGAAATATGTTTCATATACTTGATAATAATTAAGAATAACAAGCCACTTTGAGGGCGCAAACCTCCAATATCTCTAATGAGAACACAATTCGCAATATGATGATGAAATAAGACTCACTACCTCCTATATATATCTTATTTATGCCCAGGACATCACCCAAGCCAACTTAGATAATCCTATATAAGCCTTAATTTGACCTAAATAACTAAATAAAAATATAATAATGATAATATGACTTAATTAAGAATTAAGATAGCCACAAATCGACTATTCATAACCCTATATACATTAATATTAAGGTGCATAGCATGCCCCCCTCTTTAGAGAAGCATTGTCTTCAATGTTAATCAAGTTTGGATGCTTATAAATGAACTACTCATCCTCCCATGTGGCATCTTCAATTGGTAAATTCTTTCATTGGATGAGATACTTAGTGAGTGTTCTAGTCATTAGTTTCTTTGTGTGTGTTCAACAAATGAACTCTGGTTCCAATATGATTCTTCCTTCTTCATCAAGCTTTGGTAATATTGTCCAAGTAGGGATATTATGCCCAATTACCTTCTTCAAACAAGAAACATGAGAAATTGGATTTATCTTTGTTATTGGTGGCAATTCCAACTTGTAAGCGACATTACCTATCTTTTTCATGATTTGGTATGGGCCATAATATTTTAGAGACAACTTATTATTCTTTTTTTTTTGCTTCAATGTCATTTTCTTGTAAGGTTACAATCTCAAGAAGACCTAATCCCCAACTTCAAAACTTCATTCACTACGATGTTGGTCCACCCACTACTCCATTCTATTTTATGTCATGGATAGATTCTCCTTGAGTCCTAAGAGTGCATGTTATTGATGAAGCAAGTGGCCCTCCACTACTTGAACTCTTGGTGACACCTTCAATGATGAGGCGATGAAAGGAGGATGAATATAGTGTCATAAATGGAGACATTTTTTTATCAACTATGAAAGGAAGTGTTATACCACCATTTTTCTAATGGTTATCTAATCTACCCATTCAAATTGATTATCTAAAGTGCAACAACATCGATATCCTTCCAAACACTTATCGATAACCTTAGTTTTCCCATCATTGATAACCTTAGTTTGCCCATCAGATTGAGGGTGGTATTAAGAACTATGAGCTAACTGAGTACCCAAATAGGAGAATAAATATTTTCAAAATTGACTAGTAAATATAGGATCATGGTCACTGACAATAACCTTAGGTGTACCATGTAGTTGTTGCGTATTCTCTGAAAAACAATTTCCACTAGCACTTCTCAAAAAGAATCTTGCTTGACTCAATGATATGTCTTCAATCTTGAATGACCACCAATTGGAGGCTCATGAAGCTTTATGAGAATATTTTGTTTAAGATTCAAATTCTTGCAAAGATACAATTGCTCTTTATACCATAGAGTATCTCCCTTCCAAAGAAACTTATCTAAACTATTAGGATCATTCTATAGTTGTTGAATGAGATTACTTATAGCAACATCATTCTGCCACTCAACATTGGCTTCTACCACCTAATTTTCTTTTAATATTGAAATGATACACAATAAAGATTCATCTTTCTCATCCTTCCTATAAAATGAATCTACCGTAACATTCTCCTTCCCTTTTTTATTGGCAATCTCAAGGTTGTATTCCAACATCTTAGTGTCCCATTTTTGTTGCTTTTTTAGAAGACAGTTTTTGTTCCAAAAAATATTTTAGGCTATCATGATTTGTCTTAACCTTGAAGTGTCTACCCATTAGATAAGGCCTCCATTCTTTTAATGCATGAATAATAGCTAGCATTCCCTTCTCATAAATAGGTTTGATTTGATTCTTTCCCTTTAATTGATAACTCTCAAAAGTAATTGGTCACCCTCCTGCATTAGAATTACTCTTATACCATTTCCTAGAGCATCTTATTCCACAATAAAATCCTTGGTAAAGTTTGGAGTGGTCAGCACTAAAGTTATACACATAGCCTCCTTCAATCTCTCAAATGTTGCATTAGTAGACTCATTCCAATGAAAAGGATCCTTCTTCAATGAATTTATGAGGGGTGTTGCTATACAACCCTAATTCATCAAAAATCTTCTATAGTATCTAGTCAATCCCAAGAAACCCCTCAATTTCTTAATAGTTTTAAGAATAGGCCATTCCATGATAGCCTTAATTTTCTTAAGATCCACCTTTATATCTTCATGTGGAATAATGTGTCCCGAGTACTCCACTTCATTGAGAACAAAATAACACTTTGATGGCTTAGCATGGAGTTGATGATCTTCAAGAACTTGTAATACTTGGTCTGCATGTTGCAAGTGTTATTCCCATGTCTTGTTATAAATCAATATATCATCAAAGAGCACTAATACAAATTTCCTCAAGAATTTCTTAAAGATGGATTTCATCAAATTTTTAAATGTAGACAATGTATTGGTAAGACCAAATGACATCACCAAAAACTCATAATGACCATCACAAGTCCTAAATGTTGTCTTAAAATATCTTCTTCCTTAATTCAAATTTGTTGATAACCTAATCTAAGATCTAACTTTCTAAAATACATAGCTCCATTCAATTCATATAACAAATTATCAATGACTAGAATAAGAAACTTATCTTTGATGGTGTACACGTTGAGCACTCTATAGTCTAGGCACATGCGATGAGTTTCATCCTTCTTACACACCATCACCATGGGCAAGGAGTAAGCACTTTGGCTATGCTTGATAGTTCATCCCTCTAACATCTCCTCCATAATATTTTTAATCTCACTTTCTTGTATATATGGATACACATAGGGCCTAATATTGGGTGGTTGGATCCCTGGAACTAGTTGTATGGCATGATCATGATCCATCTTAGGAGGAAGTACTTTAGGCATATCTATGAAAACCACTAAGTGGAAATCAATTATTGCTTGTAAATCTAGATGAGTGGTAGAATTAGCTTGATAGACTTCTAATGAACATAATTAGGCCACAAATCCATCAACTCATTTCTTAAGAAACTTTTATATTTGATGAGATCTTACCATTTGTGGAGACTTTTCCTTCAACCCTCTTAGCTCTATTATCTTTCCTTCTTATTTAAATATTGTTAATAGTTCTTGGAAGTCGTCTCAATTGTTTCCAAGGTGATAAGCCATTTTACTCTTAAAACAATATTTTTTGCACCCATGGAGATAGCATACATTGGGCTATCAAGGCGATAATCTCCCATGACTAATTTAATGTTGTGGTATTTTCTTGAACAACTAACAATACCACCATCTACAATAAAGACCTAAAAATTTGGAGCTAGATATATAAAATAATTTAGATGAGTAGCTAACTTCTTGTTGATGAAATTATGAGTACTACCCAAGTCGATCAACACTGTTACTTTTTGCTTCTTTAAGAAACCCATTACCTTGAGAGTTTGTGCGACATTAAAACTTGAGAGTACATGAAAAAAAAAAGGTTCAGAATCATGTGATTCATCATTTGAATCCCTATCACCCTCTAATATTAGATCCTTCTCTTCTTCCTCACTCAAACCTTCAATATAGAACAATTTCTTTTCACTAAATTTATGACCTCAACTATCTTTGTTGTCACAATTGAAACACAACCCTTTTTCTCTCTTCTCCTCAATTTGTTGTGGAGATAATCTAGTAGGTTGAGGTAATCAATATGTAGGAGATAACCTTTCACTTAAATTTATAATCCCTTGTTTTCTATTGGCCAAAAAATTCTCCTCAACTTGACTTCTCATTAATATTGTTTGTGACAAGGATTATGGTTGGAACAACCATACCTCATATTTTATGTGATCCTCTAAACCACTTGGAAATAGTTCCTTCAAATTTTATTCCATCACATTCTCCACTCTTAGACAAAGGGTTTGAAAATTTTGAATGTATTCCTTGACCAAGTACTCATTTTCTTTAGTTTAGTGATTTGGCAAAAGTAGCTATCCATAAAGTTATCTCCATAATGGGTAGCAAGTTCCTCTTGAAAATTTGACCATGTGACCATAAAACCCTAATTTCTCTTCTCATCAAATAACTAATGATACCAAATAAATTAATTTGGTTCCAAGTATAATGATATCATAGCCACCTTTTATTGACTAGGAACATGATGAAGATCAAATAACTGCTCAATTTGGCAAAGCCAATTGGTTGGATCCTTGCCATAAAACTTTCTCGTATCCAACTTGGGTATGAATTTCCTAGGCATATTATTATTAAAGGAATGATCCTTCTTGAAATATAATTCAATCCCAAGGAATTCATGTCCAACAAAAGTATTATTTTTCACCTTACAAGGTGAATCTTTGCCTTCATACTTCATCCCTTGAGTAATCGTGTCCAACTTCTTAGAAAATTTATTTATGTCATTCTTAATTGATGAAATTTCACCATTATCTTTGTTGATTTCATCATTATGGTTAATATCCTCAATTTCTACCTCATCCTTATCTGAAGATTTCCCCAGTGTGGTAGCATTCTTTTTACCTCTTATTGTAGGCCCCGTCATGATGGTAGAAAATAACTCCGCAATAAATCATAGAAAAAAATTTAAAATAATCTTAAAGCTTTATTGTAACCTACTAGGGCCTATGTTGCACTTTTCCAAAAAACTCTCCTCAAATTTAGGTGTTTTACAACCTTGAGGGTGATTTTTTTGGAAACCCTAAATTTGTAATAAATCACTTACTTCTAATTTAATTTATTTTAAATTTAGACTGTAGGATCCCCTATTATGTCTTTAAAAACCCACTAAAAATTAGGAACCAAGTATGCATGATTTGAGAGATATGCATTTTCCAAATAATTGGGCAAAAACCCTAATTCTGTAATAAATTGCTCAATTCTATTCTAATTCCTCTAAAATTTGGATTGTAGCTTCTTGAATATGTTCTTCAAAATCACTTTTAAAATAAAAAAAATAAAAATCTCCAACATATGAAAGATATGTGCTTCCCAAAATGACCTTCAATATTAAGAAAATGCCTTGCCTCTACGGTGCCAAGATTATGCTCTAATATCATTTTTAATGAAATAACTTGTACAATAAAAGAATATGATAGGAAATATACTACAAATACTTGATAATAACTGAGAATGTCAAGCCACTTTGAGGGGGAAAAGCTCCAAATATCTCCAATGAGAACACAATTCATAATATGATGATGAAACAAGACTCACTACCTCCTATATATACCTTATTTATGCCTAGGATATTGATGAAAAATAAATAGGTTATAATACCAATTGTTAAGAAATCCATTCTCTATCCAAATATAACTTGAATGGATGAGATACAAGGCTTAGAATACAACAAAATGAAAATCTAAAACTTATATGCAAATTTGAAGATTTAAGTTTCCTTAATATGAAAATACCATGATTACATCCATCTACTTTATGATGTTAAAGACCATCCAACATAACATGTTGATGCAGAAGCATCCCAAGCAAACACGCAATCTTGCATCAACCAAAAAGATAATGTTTCAATTTTGTTGAGTTTTGACATTTTTTTTAGTTTTGTCGGAGTTGAATGGTAACTTGATCATTATCATTTTTCACCTTTGTTGGCAATTGATGGGTTGTATTATTTGATTTAGCCCACATATTTGCTTCTTTCAATGATATTTTGTGGATGTGTAATATCTTTAGACAGTATGGATTATTTAATAAGGAAATGACTTGTATTCCCATCATGCCATTTTGAATGCTTAAATCTAAAATTTAAAATGCAAAATAAGGTAGAAAATTGGGAATGTGGAGGGGCACAAGGGACTTTGAAAATATTTTCATATGAGAATATTAACAAGAGGCAAAAGGGAACTATGGAGAGAGGCTACGAATGGAGGGATCAAGCCACATTACATTGGAAAATTTTGAACAAAACTTTATTGTTTTGAAAGTCCATTGTGCCTCACCAAGGAATGGCCAAGTGAACTGGCAAAACAAAAAAGAAAAGAATTGAAAAGCCTTCACCTCTAAGAGGAATAATGGAATTCTCGTCAAGCTCAAGGAGAAAATGAAGGGGTGACATAGTTAGTAAAGAAGACCAAGAAAAAAAACTCTAAAATAAAAAGAATGCAGGAAGGGTAAGGGGGTTGGCGCCACATAGGGAAAAGGAGAAGTTAATTAAGCATAAAAGAGAATCAAAAAAGAAGGGGCACATGAGTTAGAGGAGGATAAACCATAATTTTTTAGTTAATTTTTTTTTAAAAATGGCAGACTAAAAGAAGGCAGAGGGTTGTGATAGTAAAGAGAGGGGTAGCCTTAAGAATTAGTGCGTCGTAATGGGGAGAAAGGAAATAATTACAGGGAGCGTGAAGAAAAGAAGCAAGAGGCTATGTGTAGAGGTGGAGTAGGGAAGAGGGTTGTGTTGAGCGACTAGATAAATGGTAGTGCATAAGATATGGTAGTTAGCTTTTAATTGCCAGTAATAATTTAAAATGCAAATTAAAATATGTAACCTGGAATGAGAACATAGGCCCCACTACTTCGTGTAGGAAAGATTTAAACTGAGAATTGCATGAGTTGAGCAAATGATATTGTGAGGAGAGGAATGTGCAAAAGCAAATCAGCATATGTGGTTGTGTGGTGGACAGAGGAAATGAAACATTGAAAACTAAGTGATTGATTGCCAATCATAATGTCTGAAATCTTGCTTATAGCACTTGTAATGTTAATGTTTAGTTACATGTAATTGAATTTGATTTGCTTTCAGTCTGTGACTAAATTGCTTGATGATCATTAATTTCAATTTGATTATGAGATAAAGTTGTGGATTTTTGACTGGTTACCATAGTTGTGTGAATAATTTATGTGAGCAGAGGTCGAAGAGCCCCTCTACGTCACATGCTTAATAACACCATCTTATGTGAATTCATAGCATCAATATATAAAGAATAACATCACCACAAGATAGCATCAATGAGACACAAATCAACAACACAAGAGCATCACATAACACAAAATTTACATGAATAAACCCTTGTAGGAAAAAATCCACCAAGAAGAGAGGCCAAGTATGCATTATCTACAAATAGATGAGATTATAATATCTTCACTTTCATTCTCCTCTTTTCCTCCATCATGGAAGCACATGTGCACTTGTCAACAACCTCCTTATACCTTAACTTGTCCTTGTTCCTACAATGTAACTCTACATTCAATTGTTGCTCATATTTTCTACATCCAAGAAGTTGAATTTATAGATGTGTGGAGGCATCTTAAGCCCCAAGCATGGCTCCGAAAGATAACCCTTCATTCCAAACCTCCCCAAACCTTGGAAACCTTCTTGGAATGTGAAAGAACATTTTTTTTGGCTCCAATACTTTCCCTCCAACTTGGGTGCCCAAACATAGAAGATAAATAATACATTAAATGTAATAAATGATGGAATTCCAAGAGACACGTCTTGGCTCATTCCAAGCTTCCACTTGGAGAATACTAACAATTACTCATTTGTCATTTTCTTATCAGTCATTATCCCATTCTAGGCATCCACATGTGGGGAAAATAATATTAAATATTTATGTCCACAAGTCACCTTTACCGCCACTAGTGGAACCTATCAATTCTTATGAATATAATTACATACAAACAATGGTGAAAATTAATATTACAAAATAATTTCCTAATACACCATAAGTTCCTAGAGACACTTTCCAAGGATGTTGGAACCATGATATAAGATTTACAAGGTGGATGACACCTTAATCCTAACAAATATCACCCAAGCCAACTTAGATAGCCCTATATAAGCCTTAGGCTGACCTAAATAATAAAATAACAATATAATAATGATAATATGACTTAATTAAGAGTTAACATAGCCACAAGTTGACTACTCATAACCCTATCATGTACAATAATATTAAGGGTGTAGCATATTGATGCAGGAGCATCCGGATCTATGTGCGATCGACATCACCAAAAAAATGATTGTTTATGAGTTTTAGTAAGATTTCGTGAACTTCATTTTTATAGGTAGAATTTAGACTTCATTCTAAATTTGAAAGGGAAAGTTTTCAAGTCAAGAAATTAATAGTTTTGGAGATTTAAAGTTATTGCAAAAGTTGGTTCTTGACTTCACTTATCGACGGACAAGTTATATTGTCGATATTGTCTTCATATTTGTTTCTTTCATATCTCCGTGAGTATGTCGTCTAAATGCGGATGATTTAATTTTGCACACTAATTTGGATAGATCTCATAATGCTACATTGGAAAAGGATATAAGTTTATTTCTTTTCATAAATCTGATTTTAAATCAAATTCTTTGAAGAATACAAATGGGCAACAACACATTTGAAGGGAATTCATTTATTAAAGAAGGTCGATTCAATTTTCCACTAAGATGATGCCTCATCTTTAAGAATATTGAAACATTATTTAAACATGGCATAAACTAATGAGAAGGCACGACAGAGAAGAGAAATACCTCTGTGTAGGCAAAGAAGGAAGATTTGGGTGGGCATCAAGCGGAAAACTAGAGTCATATTCCATCGATGCCAAGACAATGACAATCGATGTAAATAAGAGCATAATTAATAAGGGGTACACAACATAAGGAGGTGAAAATTGAAGAGCTATAGAGTTAGCAAAACATTTGGAAGAAATGCTAGTCTCCCATCTTAGAAAGGGCACATTATGCATATATAAGCAATGGTGAAAATATAATAGAAGCCAATCAAATGGTACATAGATTGTGGGGAGTAGACAGTGCCATCCAGAGGGGTGGCTAAAGAAATAGGGGGCCGCAAGTATGAAGGCAGTAATTTGAATTTATGAGATCAAGTTTAAGAATCTAGAAGAGACCACACAAGGAGGGTAAAACAGTGGGGAAAAGAAAACAATATTGTTTGCTTTAGCTATCGAATGGAGACAAATTAGTGCAAATTTGAAAATGGATCATGGGTGCCAGCAAGTAGAAGTAAAAACCTGTAAGTAAAGGGTTTGCATAAGGAGAACAATAGGTTTTCTAGAGAAAATTCCATTTGAATAAGCCATGTAGAATGTGGTAAGTTTTGATTAGGTAATATGAAGGATAAATAGTAGAATATGAAGGGCCTGCCAAACCATGAAACCCATGTGGAGGTGGTAGTCAAAGTGGAAGGATTGTGGAAGAATGAGCCATGAATGTTTTACATATTTATCAGAGGAAGAAAATTGAACCAGTGAGAGGGGAGATGAAGACTCAAATTGGAAGCAAAGAGGAAATGAAGTTGCTTGACATTTGTAATGTATTTCATGAAATATGTTTTAATAAAGTTATTTGTTTACTTACAAATTGGAGTTTATGGTTGAGTAATTGTAATCAATTTTAAAATTGACACAAGTTATTGTCAAATTTTGGATTTAATCATTTATTGAGTCATGTGTAATCTAAGTTTTTTGAAAGTGGATGAGAAATTAGAAGAGTTTTTTTCTCTCTTCATCACATATTTAGAGAGTTCACTATCTAGTAGAAGATCCTTCACATGTCATATTGAAAAAAAAATCTACACTAACCACTTATCACTTTTCCTCATGTCACATTAATTAATGCATCTAGAGGCATATCACCATGTTGTACCCATAACAAATTTTTGCTTCAATAAGGCATTTCACTAAAAATGAGCTAAATCATGCAAAATTGTTGTCAAAAATATGTTTTAGGTTAAACAAAACATAGGATTTTTGTGGGTTTATGTCAAGGAAGATACATGAAAAATTCTGAAAATTTGAAAATTAAGGTTTCAAACCCCTATGTTTAGGAAAACCCCTAAAATAGGACCTTTCCTGAATTAGTTGAAAATGATTTTGATAGGATAAATTGGCTTCACAATCACACTAGTCAAGTCAAAATCACCAAAAAAAAAAATTACTCTGATGGGTCTATTTTCATTTTTTAGGAGAAAAGTT
This sequence comes from Sequoia sempervirens, assembly GCA_007258455.2. NCBI lineage: Eukaryota > Viridiplantae > Streptophyta > Pinopsida > Cupressales > Cupressaceae > Sequoia > Sequoia sempervirens. Next base: position 217,430,063 of record VDFB02271358.1, read on the forward strand.
AAGACCTTCGCAGCCATGAATGGTAGATGGCCAGTACCAGGTTTCAAAATCTAAGCCTCAAAAGCTTCAACGAAGAATCCATAGGAAAAAAATGTTTGAAAAGATGCTTCATGACAAAGGGGATTTTCAAAGGTCGAAAATGCTAAAAAAAAATTAAGTTTGGAAGATGCATGTCTTGCTACCAAAAAGTTGCTACGCAGTCAATTCCTTGGTGAATTTTTCAAGCACCTGTACACGCAACATGGTGAAAGAAATTGCTACGGTGAATGCATATGTGTCGTCGACAACGGTGATCAATTCATTCGAGCTACAATGGTAAACAAGAAGCGTGTAGAAGTGAAGATCTTAAAGGAAACGATGAAGCTGCAGTCAAAAGAGCCCCTACAGACCAAGGGCGCCCATGAGTTCAAGAGGTCAAAGGCATTCATCAATTTTTTCCAAGACAGTCATCTCCTTCGTAATTTTGTTGGCTTTTTGATGATTCATAAAGCAATTTCACTTGATTCATCGATCACCGACAACAGAGGCGAAGACAAAAGATGTTGAAAGCAAATAGCATCAAAGATAGTAGTCAAAACATAAAAAAGAGCCCTTGTTGACCAGGGGTGCCCAAGAAACAAAGCTATTAGATACCAGTCTTTGGATTGGCAGCCTCCAGGTGATCTCCTAGCATTGAACTTGACTTCGTGATGGATCCAACAACTAACTCACAGAACATATCAAATGACGACAATTGTTGATCATCTGAGCATGTGAAACAAAGTGTAAATCAATGAACATCAAAGCAAAAGAGCCCCTACTAGCCAGCATCACCCTTCATTTGGAGCCACCTGCTAAACTTGTCAGCAACTGCTTTCTTCCAGGCATCTACTCAGTATCCTTTTAGCTCCACAACCAATCCAATTGCATGCTCATAAGACCTGTCAAGCATTCATAGACAATGATCAAGTAGAAAACACCGAAGGTGAAGGCGAGATGAAGAACACGAAAAATTGACCAAGTGTTAAGGAAAATGCATCTTCCTAGAAATAGGCACCCAAATTTTTGGGCAATCAGATGCATTTTGTAAGCTCAGTGACCTCCAAGATAACCTTCTTTGTTTCGATCAATCTCAACAATGACGCTGTCAACGAAGACAATGAACAAATCAAACATCTAACGACAAAGATCAAACTAGGGCAATTCGTGAAAGTTTGCAAACTGAAAATAACAAGTCAAAAGGTCAAAGGTGCCCTTGCAGGCCAGGGGCACCCAAACTTTTGGGGTCTCTAAACCAACTTTCATGACCTGCAAGGCCAGTCAATCTTTCTGGTATTGAACTGGTTACCCATTCCACATCTCAACATGTTTACCAAAATCATCAATCATGAGAGATCTCATATCAAGGCACTAAAGGTGAAAAAGGAAGAAATGAAAAGCAACCAAGAAAATGACTAAGTATGATGAAAAATGCACCCTTTTGGGAAAAGGCGCCCAAGATTTTGAGGCATCATATTCAAGATTTTATCTTTTCAACTCCCGAGCACACTTCATTAGAGTTGATTCAACTCAGTAATGGATTTGTTAGTAGCACTTTAGGATCGAATGAGGGCACTTTGTTAAAGAAAAAGAATGAAAAATATTCAACACCTCAACTTGGACGCTTAAAGTCAAAGTAGGCCTAGTTGACTGAAGTTGAGATATTTTAGAAGCCTTTTCATGTCTAAAATGTCCCCAAATTGGTGGAATTTGCTCCAGTGTGTTGGTTGAAAATTATGTAATCGCCTTTTCAATAGATTACACAACCTAGATTTCAACCACGATTGTGTGAGATATGATATCTCCTCTCAGAAAAGGGAGGCGCCCTTCTTACTACTAACAGAAGCTAAGTAAAACTAATTAAGTATTTACAAAATGTACACTATAATTATGAGATGGGGGGTGTGTCACATTCATGCTTCTCTCTTTTTTCAAAGAAGATGTTTTACAATGCTTCACAATTGATAGTTCTAATTCAACACAACTTTAAACTAAAAACAAAGCAGTAATTCCAATATCTCTATCTTGTCAAAGCAAAGCGTAGAGATACCAAGTATGATAATAATAAACGATAAAAGAAAGAAAGAAAAGCTCATGAAGGCACAAAGTGATTTTGTAGCTTTTCACCAATGGATCCTGTGAGATATAACGTTTGTCATATTAAAAGCACAAAGTCTTCTTAGATACAATAGTTCCAAAAATAGCATGAACAATTACAAGCACAAAGTCTTGTAGATCATCCATCAATAGTTAACCAAACATAAACATAAATCTAAATAAAGAGTGTTACACAAAGTCTACACAGATTTATCCAAGGCCCTTAGATCTCACACACTAATTACCACCAATCTTAATCAAATCCAAAAAAGAATCGATTCCAACACAAAGTCCAGTATGCAACTTTCTTCTTTATTGATCAGATTCAAATTCACAAAGTTGAACACAAAGTTTCATACATTTATTTCAAAATGAGCAGCACTTTGTTGCTAGAGATAAAAGATCAAGATTACAAAAGAATTCCCTCATATTTATAAAAGAGAGGGAAGAGAAAATCTAGGAAAAGTAGGTGAGCAAATTTTGGAAAATCTCACCAACCTAAAAGATTTATTCAAAAATGTTGTCCATCATTATAGGAAAACATCTATGATTTTACATGTAATTACATTTTGCAAAATGACATGTAAAATGTGAAAACTTATTTACATAAAGCATGAAAAATGCTAAAATTGGGAAATCTAATCTAAGGCAAAATTTGGCCTTCTTCAACATATTTCTCCATGAAAACTTCATGAAGATGTGCACTTCATCACTATCTGGCATTGGAGTGTACTTTAGAGATGACAAGGATTTTTGAGATTAACTCCTTCAATGAGATTGAAGACTTTCTGATGCCTTTCAAATCTAAAATAAGTTGGGAATCCATCATTTTGTTCATTGAAGCTATTAAGAAAGCTTTGTCTTCAAATTCTTCTTGGCGCTAAAAATCAATGCTTCAGTATATTAAAGGACTTGCGTAGTTTCAGGTAAAAGCGGTGAAAAATGGAGCTTCTACATGAAATATGCAAGAGTGGTTAAAAATGAAGCTTTTACATGTGAAATATGTAAAAGCGGTGAAAAACAGAGCTTCTATATGTGAAATATGTAAAAGTGATGAAAAACGGAGCTTTTACATGTCAAATATGTAAAAGCGGTGAAAAACGGAGCTATTACATGTCATATGTAAAAGTGGTGAAAAACAAAGTTTCTACATGTGAAATATGTAAAAGCAGTAAAAAATAGAGCTTCTACATGTGAAATATGTAAAAGCAATGAAAAACGGAGCTTTTACATGTCATTTGTAAAAGCGGTGAAAAATAAAGCTTCTACATGTGAAATATGTAAAAGCGGTGAAAAATAGAGCTTCTACATGTGAAAGAAAATGACTAAGGCATGAAATATGTAAGAGCAATGAAAAACAGAGCTCCTACATGTAATATGTAAAAGCACTAAAAATCAACGCTCCTACATGTGCCAGAAAATGACTAAGGCATGAAATATGTAAGAGCGGTGAAAAACAGAGCTCCTACATGTGACTTGTGTTTTGAGATGTAGAAGCGCTAAAAAATCCCACTCCTACATGTGACAGAAAATGACTAAGGCATGAAATATGTAAGAGTTGTGAAAAACGGAGCTCCTACATGTAATATGTAAAAGCGCTAAAAATCAACACTCCTACATGTGCCAAAAATGACTAAGGCATGAAATATGTAAGAGTGGTGAAAAATAGAGCTCCTATGTGTAATATGTAAAAGCATTAAAAATCAACGCTCCTACATGTGTAGAAAATTTTCTAACTCCCAAAACTGAAATTTCACAACTTGGTTTAAAATGCAAATTTCGATAAACTAACAAAGGTTAATGCTTAGAATGACTTATTGAGGATGGGTGACCACGCATGAGGACCAATGCAATTTTCCTCATTTTACATGCTTAGAGTACATGGGCTACAAAATAGATAAGTTTTGTAGGGGTTATCCCTCGAATTGAGCGCGCTGAATTTGAGGATAACATAGTGAACTCCTGGTCAGGCAAATTGACTCCTCAATCAGGATGGTAGTGCCTAATTGATGTTTGCAACTCCAAATCAATATGTATCAAGCTTAGGCGTCCATTCTTCATTATCTCTCTTTGCAGGTTGGAGCTAAAGAACAAATAGTTTTCTCTCCAAACATCATTTGAAGATCTGACAAAGGGATTCCTCAACATTCTTCATATTTTCAAAGAATTAGTTGCACTGAGGGACAATATATCAAAGTTTGCATCTCCAAGCATGATTTTCTTGAAGGATCAGAGAGGCAGTTTATTACTTCCAAACTTCTTCCTCTCTTTTTCTTTTATTCTTGTCTTAGATCTTCTTACATGTCCAAGTAAACGGAGGTTTTTCACAGATCTGATCTTTTGGGTATGATCAGCATAACATATTTAGCTAAACCCACATGCCAGATTTTACCAAAAAAAGTTGCCCTGCTACCCCTATTTTTTAGGGTTTTCAAAAAAAGTCACAATTTCAAAAATTAGACAAACTGGGTTTGTTTAGCTTTGAAACGCCAACAATACCCATGTGTCAATTTTTTTCAAAAAAAATAAGCCTCTGCTGCCTCTAAAACCTCTGCCCTAAAGGGCTCTTGGATGTATGAGGAAAAGTGAATTTTTGGGATTTCTGACATTCTGGGTCCATTTAGAAAATTATTCTAAGTAAAACCCACGTCTCATATTTTTTTCATAAAAATTACCCCTCGACAAGCTATTTTTAGCAATTGTAGAAAAAGTTGTCTGGACATATCTGTGTTTACAGTCAGCAGTCAAGTTTTCCAAAATACAATACTCTCAAGTTGAAATCAAGACCAAAATGGTCCTACTTCACGACTTTCTAAAAACACTCGACATAGACATGCATCAAGTGAATCCCATAGTCAAATTGGATGCCTTGGAAGGCGTAAATGACATCATCATTCAATGGATAGCGAAAATGCAGAAGGTAGTCATTCCAAACATAGGGCCGCCATCGGTTACTACCACACTACCTTCCACACTTCATACCAACAAGGATGGATGATGCAGCTGCAAAGAGTATCGAGTACTGGCAACAAATTGCAAGTGGCAAAGAGATGTTGTAGAGACACATCATCATCCTGTGAAGCATTAATTGTCCAAAGGCAGAAGAAGTCAATGACTAGCTAGAGGAGTTGTTTACTAGAGGTAAAGAGGTGTAAAACACCTAGTTGGGACGTCCTACCCTCCAAAATAGCATTTATGGCAACAAGAGTTAACTTGATGACCCTTTCCAAGTTAACTCACTGTCCCATTGATCATGTATGTCAGATCCCACTAATTATGGATGTCTATTCTAGATCTCCACTAATTGTGGATCTCTATTTTGGAGGCACTTTTGTAATTTGAGTTCACTTTTAGTTTAGTTTCAATTAATTGAAGTAGATTCCTAGTTAGCTACTTGATCACTTACTTTTAGACATAGGAATAAATCTTGCAGATTGGCAAGAACTAATTGTTAACTCAAAGAGATTTTAGGGTTTCCCACTCCTTTGAGTTTCTATAAATAAGAGCCTTGGGCTCATTATTTTGTAACTTCACTTCACGGCAACAAAACGCTGAGCTAAAAAGCCTTCACTTGTTCACTTAGTATATGTTCTTGAATCGTATTTTTTATAGTTAACCACCAAGTACAACTCATGTTCTCTTTATTCAGATAGGTGTATTACATCATTGTTCATGTGTTTTTGGTTTGATAACTTCATGTGTGATTGTATCTTTGACACAAGTTGTCCCAACGTGTAACCTTTGGTGGAAGATTGAGACAATAAATCAGGAGAGCTACCTTGCCTTTGAACTAAAAATCTCAAAGTTTTATCATTGTATGTTGTTTCAATAATCTTCTTTCGATCTACACCTCATAAAGAGAATTGTCTCTCCTTGGGAATTTAGGCAGTAAGATTATTGTCCTTTGTTGTTTCTAGTAGTCTTCTTTTCAGCCTACACCTCGGAAAGGTCTTGGTATCTCCTTGGGAATCCTAGAATATAGCCTACCATTTGAAGATTACTTGTGTGGATTCTATTTGGGTGTGAATCTGGGAGTTCAAATCCTTCAGATGCATTATGGGAGAAAGATTTGTCTAAGTGATCAAACCATTACATTCCTGCTCCTATATTCTCTTGCTCTGTTTATCTAGAGGAGATATGATAGATTAAAAGTTAGCTTAGTTGTAGTTAAGATCTGCAAAAACCAGAGAAAACCTTAGCAGCAACACATTGTGTTTATGCACCCTTGTGTCTTGCCACTAAATAAAAAGATAGGAACAATAGTATACTTTACTTTTTAACGCAAACATTAGCAACAAGAGGGAACTTCCCCTCCTAATTTGAAGAAGCAGTTACTACACACTTGCAATAGCTGACCATTTCCAATAAGCACTTCAGAGGTGCTAATTGAAATGCCAACAATTTTCTAGCGTCCACCGTGGGGCAACGAGGCATAAAACTTCAAGAAAAAGCTAATACTTTTATTTCACGAGAATGATCCTTTGGCATCCGATTGCATGATCCATACAAGAAGCAATGGATAGTAACAACAATAATACTAGCAAGAGACGTCCACCTTCATTACCTTGGGGTAATAGCAGTGGACCTCTGGCCTTTCAAGTAAATCATGAGTTACCTAAAGGGTCAAGGAAGCACTTCCCTGATTTCACAGTGATGGAAGTCAACATCCAGATAAACATTTTGTTGCATTCACAATGGCTTGTGTCGTCTTGCATGTGCCACATGAAGACATAAAAGTTGGTTTTAATCCACCCATCCTCTAGAGCCATCCATTTCACATCCAACATTTTTTTTCATATTTTGATCGCTCCCACTTGTCCTATTGTAGAAGGGGGGTTTTCAATCCCATAAATGACTTTATTATCTTGTCTTCCCAAATTGTGAATATTCTTTGCTTACTTGATTCTTTTTTAATAAAAAGCGGGTAAAAACTTTATTTTAACCAAAGAGTAATACAAAGGAAATTACAAACAAGAAGGCCAAGGCCAAAATCCAAGGCGAGCCATCAAGTGACACCAAGAAACAATCTCATATTAGTAGAAATAAGCTCCTCGAGCTCTTGAGATAGAACCACACGAACGTCCTCCCAGTTATCCACCTTCCAATTGCCACCACACTTAGACACCCACCTAGCCAAACCATTAGCCACCTTATTCCACTCTCGAGGGATATGGAAAAAGGTGATAGAGTCCAAGAACTTGCCCAAAGAAATAATTTGCCTAACCACCACAGCCAATTGCCAATTCACATCTTCCAGCTAAATTTTGTTCAATAAGTCAATCACCACTTGAGAATCAGATTCACAAATAACTTTCCTCCATCCAAGAGCACAAGCCATTTTCACAACCATAAGGATGGCCAAAGCCTCCATAATATTATTTGACCGCTGGCCACAATATTCAGAAAAGAAAAACTCCACAATCCCATCACTATTCCTATCAATAACCCCCATCCCCGCAGGAGCAAGGTTATCTCTAGATGAATCATCAGTGTTGATTTTCAAAAATCCATGGGGAGGAGGTAGCCAATTCCCTTCATGTACTATCTTCCCTCTAAATTTTCACCTCAAAGTAGTATAAGGCCTAACCACAACATTACTGGAGATTCCCATATTTAGAACAATCCCCCTCTCCTCAGAAGCCACGGGGACTAAAAGATCACACTTAGCCACAACAGTTTCCTGAATAACTCCCAAAACTCTCAACCAAAATTGTCCCACCTGAAGTTTCTTATCCAAAAAGATTCTACAATTATGTTCCAGCCAAATATGCTAAATGATTAAACTAGGACCAATTGTCCAAACAATCTAGAGAATAGTGGACTTGACCGGCACTATACCCAACCGCAGCAAAAAATCCTCTAACGAAGAAGCATGCCAACATGGTAAATTCCAAGAGGCCCACCAAAAGTGCCAAATCTCCCTAACAAAGGGACACTAAAAAAATATGTGAGAAACATTCTCCTCACTGCAAGAACATAAAACACACATGGAGGGACCATGAAACACCCATTTTCGTAGATTATCCCAGGTCAAGCATCTACCTTACATCACTAGCCAAGAGAAAAAGTTACTCTTGGGCCAAGAAAAATTATTCCAAACGTGCTTCCACCAAGAGACCCCCAAACTCCTATAAATCTGCTTATCCAACAACTGATACCCATAAGCTACAGAGAACTTGACTCTTGGATCTTAACCCCAAGAAAGAACATCCTTGTCCTCCAAAGAGTTACAAAACCTATTTTCAAGAATATTGGAAAGTTATCAACTCTCCTCCCTTAACCCACCAAGAGACCACTCCTGCATGTTCTTCCACCAATAGACAGTAGACTGTTCCAAAAACTTAGGGGACTTAAAATCCTTCACAAATTGCCAACCTACCTCCAAGAAGATTATGCTAAGATCTTGAAGATGAGGATGGGTAACCAAGATAGGAGGATGACCATCCCAGGAATTAGACCAAAAAAGAGCCTCTGACCCGCGATTACAATTCCAGAAAAGACCTTGCTTGATCAACTTAGCCCCTTTTATAAGAGTACTCCAAACCATTGAGCCTTTCCCCAAAAGACCAAAATGAGGGACCTCATTGTTGTTGACACAACCCAAATATTTGAAAGTGAGAATCTTATCCCAAGTCTGCTACTGTTGAGTACACCATCTCCAATAGAGCTTTGCAGCCAGGGTGATAGGGAGGTTGGATGAATCAATCACTGATTCATGCTCTAGGTCTTGTTTGGAAGACCTCTAGGGTGTCACCATTCAACCTATAGGATCTTCTAATACTTAGGATCCCCTGGTCTAACTTTTCCAACCCCAACTACCAACACAATTCTTGCTACCAAGTCAAGACTTGGTGCAAACTTGCAACCTTAACTTTAGCCTTTAATTCACCCTAAAGGCTACAAACCTCCAAATTATTGAATTTAACTTGGCAGGGGTGTGGAGGTGCTTCAAAAGTCTTCAATCCATCCTACTATGGTTCTTGAAGGCCCACCTAAATCCATTTCTTGGTCGCTTTCACCAAACCCTCATTTAGGTCTTGAAAAGGCTACTAGCCCTAGAAGCCCCAATTAGGCCTCCTTCTCCGAGAAAACAGGTTGGTTCTCTAAATCTCTCCAAAGAACCCCCAATCTTTCTTTGAGATTCCTGGTTCATGTGAACACCTCTCAAATATTTTTGAGGTCTTGGGTCTTAACTGCCCTAACAAAGCCTTAACTTGAAAATGGGCAATTCTAGGGTTTTTAAGCCATTTTTTGGCTTCTCTCAAACTGTTAAGTATTCCTCACACCAGATGGACTGATGGAGTTTCCTCCTGATTACCAGGTCTTGAAAAGACCCACACTTGCCTTCTCCAAAAAGGAAATTTGTCAAGAATCTATCACCCCTGCAAATTATGTGCTCTACACTTAAGTCTTCCTAGCTAGGCAACTCCTTGGCTTGCCTAGGGCAAGACTTTTCCAATAGCTCCTGTGCTTTGAAAGAACCTAAACCCTACAATTTTTACAACCATGGAGTCTAGTCACTGTTCCTAAAGGGCCGTACAGTTTGTACAGTGGGAAAGTGAGCTAACACTCCATTTCTACAAAAACTGTCTAGTTCAGACCAGCAATAACAAGAAAACAAAACTATTTATAACATTTCTTGAAATTGAATTGGAAAACTATCTAAATGCCACACAAAGCTTGAAAACTAACAACTCTACATCCTACACAAGTTACAACACCATGATTAATCCATTAAAAGCTCTCTTCAATGCACAAAACAGGAAATTAACACACAAACACACTATTTTCCTTGAATTCACAAATCTTCAAAGCAATACAAATGCCCCACTCCAATGTCGAAGCATCTCCTAAATAGGGTCTCCAATTCAGTTATCACTCCCTTGGGCTCTTCTTAGCCATATGAAACTCTAATTGAGAATTATTTGCAAAAGTTGAAAAGAAAACTCCTAAAAATCCTAAAAGGTCAAAACCTTATTTAAGAAAAAGCCTTAGGCCTATCCAATGGTCAACATGACCTTCATCAGATGATCAACACCTAATCAAAAATTCCATTAAGGCTTACATCCAAATGAACTAAGTTTTATTGCCTAGTTTCCCTAGACAAGACTATCCTAGACAACCTATGAGTTAACCTATGGGTGCTCCTACACCATTCTCCCCTCAGCCAAACACTAAGGATTGTGGGGAGAGATCAGAGATAAATCAATACCCTTCTTCTTGAACTGAGCTTCATCCACCCATGTAGCCTCAGATTCTAGTTTGTCCTTCCATTTGATGAGATGTTCCATGTATTCCTTATAGTGGGTAGACTTCTTCACCCTTGATTCCAAGATCATTTCTGCTTGCAGCTTGTCTTTAGGAGGTAAGGCTATGTTATTCACATCCTTCAAGACATCCACACCTTTCTGATCCAAGTCAGTGACTGGTCCTTTATACCTGATCAAATCAGCCACATTAAACACTAGTGAAATGCCTAAGTCTGCAGGTAACTCCACCTTGTAAGCATTCTTTCCATACTTGGCTAACAACTTACATGGTCCCACTCTCTTCATCTGCAACTTGGTTGATGTTCCTTTCTGCAACCTATACTTGTTGAGATGGACCATGACATAGTCACCTACTGCAAATTGGAGATCTTTCCTAGACATATCTACCTTAGCTTTCAGCTTGTGAGTAGCCTCTGTAATTGTCTTCTTCACTTGCTCTTGAATCTCCTTCATGGTCTGAGAGAAATATTCAGCATGGCCACTCCTATGCTCCATAGCTCCTAGATCTCTAAGTTCACACACACCTCTTGGGTGCATTCCATACACTATTTCAAAAGGACTTATGCCTGTGGTCCGATTCACACTATCATTGTAGGCATATTCAGCTTGTGATATGACCAAGTCCCATGTCTGTCCATACTCCTTGGTGAAACACCTTAGAAGGTTACCTAACACCCTGTTAACTACCTCAGTTTGTCCATCGGTCTGAGGATGGTAGGCTGATCCAAAAGACAAGTTAGTACCTAATCTGCTCCATAGAGTTTTCCAAAAATGACTCATGAACTTCACATCCCTGTCTGAGACAATGCTCAATGGCAATCCATGGATCCTCACAATCTCTTTGAAGAAGAGTTGAGCAATATAGCTAGCATCATGGGTGGTCTTGCAAGGAATAAAATGACTCATTTTGCTAAACCTATCTACCACCACATAGACACTATCAAACCCTGTCTTAGTCTTAGGGATTCCTACCATAAAGTCCATGCTAATACATTCCCATGGTCTATTGGGAATGGGTAGAGGTTGATACAAACTTGCATTGCTAGCTCCCCCCTTGGCTTTCATACAAACTACACACTGCTCCACATACCTTCTGACATCCCTTGGCAACTTGGGCCAGTAATAGAACCTCTACACTAGTTCCATTGTTTTGTTGATACCAAAATGACCACTAAGACTACCATTGTGCTTCTCCTGGATAAGATTCTCCCTCATTGAACCTTTTGGAACACATAACTAATTTCCTTTGAAAAAAAGTCCACTCTGCAATGTATACTCTGAGAATTGACTATGAAAGTGATTCTCAAAATCAGAACATACCTTATATGCCTTCGAGAAGTCTTCATCTTCTCCATAGAGATCCTTGAAACTCTCTATCCCAATGCTCTTTATTTGTACCTCTTGCACTATCAACAACCTCCTACATAATGCATCTGCCACCTTATTCAACTGTCCCTTCTTGTGCTTGATGGTAAATGTGAAGGCTTGGAGGTATTCCATCCATTTCAAGTGCCTATTACTCAACTTTTCCTGTGTGTTGATGTAGCTAAGTGCCTGGTTATCAGTAAACACTACAAACTCTTTAGGTAGGAGATAATGCCTCCACTTTCTAAGTGACTATACAAGAGCATACAGTTCTAGGTCACAGGTAGAATACTTTGTCTTAGCTTCATTGAGCTTTTCACTAAAGAAAGCTATAGGCCTACCTTCTTGGCTTAGCACTCCTACTGCTATTCCACTGGCATCACATTCCACAGTGAATAACTTATCAAAACTAGGTAACAAAAGGATGGGTTGAGTTGCTACTTCTTGTTTCAGTTTCTCAAAACCCTTCTCTGCTTCAAGAGTCCATTTGAACTTAGTTTTCAGGCCACCTTTTATTGTATCAAGTACTGGTGCACATATGCAACTAAAGTTCCTTATAAACTTCCTATAAAACTGAGCTAACCCATGAAAACTTCTTACCTTTGTCCCAGTGGTTGGTGTAGGCCAATTTAGGATAGCTTCCACCTTGCTTGGGTCCATCTTCAATGATCCTTGGGATACTACAAACCCTAAATACACAAGTTCTTGTTTGAAGAACTCACACTTTTCTAGGTTGATGGCTAACCTCTCCTCCTGCAATCTTTTAAGAACCAACTCCACATGCTTTAGTTGTTCTTCTACTGTTTTGCTAAAGATGAGTATCTCATCTAGATATACCACCACAAATAACCCTGTGAAATCCTTAAGCACTTCATTCATGAGCCTCATGAATGTGCTAGGAGCATTTGAGAGGCCAAATGGCATAACTCTCCACTCATATAACCCATCAGTTGTCTTGAAGGATGTCTTCCACTCATCTCCCTCTTTGATTCTAATCTGGTGGTATCCACTCTTGAGATCCAACTTGGTGAAATACTAAGCTCCTCCAAGAAAATCCATCAAATCCTCTATCCTAGGAATAAGGAACCTATATCTGATTGTTATTCTATTTATAGCCCTTGAATCAGTGCATAGCCTCCACTTACCACCTTTCTTGGTTGCTAAGACCACTAGTACTGCACATGGACTGATGCTCTTCCTAATTAGTCCTTGGTCTAACAACTCCTGCACTTGTCTAGCTACTTCTAGGTTTTGATCTAGTGTAAGTTTGTAAGCTACTTTTTTTTGGCAATGAAGCCCCTGGTATGAAGTCAATTTGATGACTGATGGCTCTCTTTGGAGGTAAGGTTGCTGGTGTTCAGTCACTAACTATGTCCTTGAACTTCTCAAGCAACTTCTTGACTACTCTGAGTATGACTATTTTCTTAGTATTATCTTCCTTCTTGGGTTGCACCATGACCACATATCCTTCCCCTCCTTGTTGTAGGGTGTTGATTAACTCCTTTCCACTACTTAACAAGACACTAGGGGTCTTTGACTGTCCTTCTTCTTCATCTGGCAGCGACTGCAGTTTGAATGTCTTTCCATCCTTCTTGAATGAGATAGTGTTCTCCTTTCCATCATAGATGGCTCCTCTATCGTACTGCCATGGTCTGCTCAATAGAAGATGGCATGCATCCATGGGTAACACATCACAAATCAACTTGTCCTTGTACCCTCCAATGGAGAACTCCACCGTTGTCTGCTCATTTACAAGAACACTCTGCCCTTTGTTCAACCATGTCACCTTGTAAGGATTAGTGTGGGGTACTTTCTCCAACTTCAACTTCCTCACTGCCTCCTCAGAGATTATGTTATCGGTAGACCCTAAATCCACTATAACCTTGCACACCTTTCCAAGTATTTTGCATCTTGCCCTGAATAAGGCTCTCCTTTGCTTTAGCTCTTCTTTGACTGGTTGTTTGATTAGAACCCTGATAAACATCAAGTTCTCCCCCATTTCTGATTCTATGTGACTAACCTTTGGTGACTTGACACTCATGGTGTCCTCTTGAGCATATGCTACTCTCTTTTCTGTATTTGAAGAAGATGCTTTCTTCGGGCACCTATAAGCTGGATGACCTACTTGACCACAGTTGTAACACTTCATACTAGCAAAGTATGAGTTACTTCTGCCTGCTCCTCTTCCCCTATTTGAACCTCCTTGAAGTCCTCTATCTCTTCCATAGCCTCCTCTAGAAGTTGTTTCACTCCCATGCTCTGTGAGTTTAGACTCTCCCTGACTTCTTTGTTCAGTCCCTCTACCTTGGTATCCACCTCTATGTCCTCTTTGATCTCTACCTTTTCCTCTGCTCTTAGAAGCCTGATCTTGTTTCCTCTTACTCCTCTCTTTAATCTTTATAGCCAATTGATAGCATTGGTGCACTGTCTTGGGACTTAGAAGAGTCATCTCCTCTTGGATGTTCCTCTTCAAGCCATTAAGATACCTAGCCACCTTAAGACTTTCATCCTCAGTTACATTAGACCTCATGCAAAGTTTTTGAAACTCCTCAGTATAAGAATTCACATCTTGATCTCTTTGTCTCAAGCTCTGTCTTTTCTTGTGCAACTGAATTTCATAATCATCTGGTATGTATGCTTCTCTCACTTTGGAAACCATTCCCTTCCAAGTAGAAATAGGCTTCTTGGCTTCCTTTTCTCTCTCTGTCTGAATGAACTTCCACCATGTCAAGGCAGTACCTCTCAATATTGATTTGGCCACCTTTACCTTATGTGCTTCAGAAACTCCATCACACTCAAAATGGTTTTACATTCCCTCTATCCAATCCATGACTAGATCAACTTCCATTTTCCCACTAAACAGTGGTATGCCTTCAAGTGCTTTTCCACTCAAAGCCTTCAATGCCTTCAAGAAAGGATCTTCTTGCAAAATAGGGTCAGGTTCAGGGATCTTGTCTTCCTCTACAACCTCTTCTTTCTTTGGTACCCTTCCTTCAAACTGCACATTACTCACTGCTTGCTCAAGTTGGGCTATTCTTTCCCTCAATAGCCTATTGTCTTCCTCTTGTTCTTCGACCTTCTTGGCTAGTTCTGCATTTGTCACCATGTCTGTAGACCACTAGACTCAACCTCTGACATATATTATTCTATCCCAAATCTTTTGTTGCTCTGATACCAATCTGATAGGGAGGTTGGATGAATCAATCACTGATTCATGCTCTAGGTCTTGTTTGGAAGACCTCTAGGGTGTCTCACTTCACCATTCAACCTATAGGATCTTCTAATACTTAGGATCCCCTAGTATAACTTTTCCAACCCCAACTACCAACACAATTCTTGCTACCAAGTCAAGACTTGGTGCAAACTTGCAACCCTAACTTTACCCCTTAATTCACCCTAAAGGCTACAAACCTCCAAATTATTGAATTTAACTTGGCAAGGGTGAGGAGGTGCTTCAAAAGTCTTCTATCCATCCTACTATGGTTCTTGAAGGCCCAACTAAATCCATTTCTTGGTCGCTTTCACCAAACCCTCATTTAGGTCTTGAAAAGGCTATTAGCCCTAGGAGCCCCAATTAGGTCTCCTTCGAGAAAACAGGTTGGTTCTCTAAATCTCTCCAAAGAACCCCCAATCTTTCTTTGAGATTCCTGGTTCATGTGAACACCTCTCAAATATTTTTGAGGTCTTGGGTCTTAACTGCCCGTACAAAGCCTTAACTTGAAAATGGGCAATTCTAGGGTTTTTAAGCCATTTTTTGGCTTCTCTCAAACTATTAAGTATTCCTCACACCAGATGGACTGATGGAGTTTCCTCCTAATTACCAGGTCTTGAAAAGACCCACACTTTCCTTCTCCAAAAAGGAAATTTGTCAAGAATCTATCACCCCTGCAAATTATGTGCTCTACACTTAAGTCTTCCTAGCCGAGCAACTCCCTGGCTCGCCTAGGGCAAGACTTTTCCAACAGCTCCTATGCTTTCAAGGAACCTAAACCCTAGAATTTTTACAACCATGGAGTCTAGTCACTGTTCGCAAAGGGCTGTACAGTTTGTACGGTGGGAAAGTGAACTAACACTCCATTTCTACAAAGCTGTCTAGTTCAGACCAGCAATAACAAGAAAACAAAACTATTTACAACAATGCTTGAAATTGAATTGGAAAACTATCTAAATTCCACACAAAGCTTGAAGACTAACAACTCTACATCCTACACAATTTACATCACGATGATTAATCCGTTAAAAGCTCTCTTCAATGCACAAAACAGGAAATTAACACACAAACACACTATTTTCCTTGAATTCACAAATCTTCAAAGTAATACAAATGCTTCCAACCCCACTCCAATGTCGAAGAATCTCCTAAATAGGGTCTCCAATTCAGTTATCACTCCCTTGGGCTCTTCTTGTTCGTATGAAACTCTAATTGAGCATTATTTGCAAAAATTGAAAAGAAAACTCCTAAAAATCCTAAAAGGTCAAAACATTATTTGAGAGAAAGCCTTAGGCCTATCCAATGGTCAACATGACCTTCATCATATGATCAACACCTAATCAAAAATTCCATTAAGGCTTACATCCAAATGAACTAAGTTTTATTGCCTAGTTGCCCTAGACAAGACTATCCTAGACAACCTATGAAGTTAACCTATGGGTGCTCCTACACCACAGGGCTTGACCATTAATATCAACCCGTCTCAACCCAAGACCCCCTTCGTGCTTTGGATGACACACCTCCTCCCACTTAACTAGACTCCATTTTCTTGAGAGAAGATTACCTAACCAAAGAAATTTCTGACAAAGACATTCAAAGTCCCATACAAAACTAGTAGGGGCCAACAACACAAAACACCTGTATAATGGAAGATCCCGAACCACAAACTTCAAAAGAGTAACTCTACCAGTGGTAGAAAGCCATCTACAGGTCCAATGACTTACTTTCTTACGAATTTTTTCAATCATATCCTTCCAGTACAATCTTAGAAGCGAGCGTCCCACAATCAAAATCTCCAAATATACAAAAGGGAGAGAACCAATCTAAAATCTGAGGATCCTGGCTATCCTCCACTGGATTAAAATGGGTGTATTGAAAAAATAAATGGAAGACTTATTCTCATTAATGCTCTGACTTGAAGCCAACAAATAACAATGCGAAGCTCTCCCTAGGTTAACCGCTTCCTCCACTCTAGCAACCCCCATCAAAGTAGTGTCATCCACAAACTAAAGATGGGACTAAGGTGGGATGCCATTACCCCAGTGCCACCCTTGAATCAAACCAAGCTCCACCCAGGATCTCTAAAATCTCCAAAGCCCCTCTGCCATTAGAATAAATAAATATGGGGAGAGAGGATCACCCTGTCGTAAGCCCCTGGACACCCCAAAAAGCTCTAAAGGCTCACCATTGATCAATATAGAGAAAGATGAGGAGGTGACACAACTCATAACCCATTCAATCCAATCACAGCTAAAACCGAAAGCCTTCAAAATCTTATGGAGAAAATCCCATTTGACACGGTCATAATATTTTGCCATACCCAGCTTAATGAACATAGCCTTCTCCCTGGAAACAGACATAGAGTGCATAGTCTCAACAACAATAACCACCCCATTGAGAATCTTCCTCCCAGCCACAAAACTGCCCTGCTCCTCAAAAATCAACCTATCCAGCCATGGTTTCAATTGCTCCATAATCAATTTGGTGATAATCTTATACACAACATTGCATAAGGAAATTGGTCTAAAAAGATCCAAATAATTTTCCCCTTCCCACTTGGGTATAAGAGCCAAAAAAGTAGCATTCATAGCCTTAAGCATTTCATTGTTCCTATGGAATCTTGGACCACTTCCAACAAATCAATCTTGATAACCTCCCAAAACTTCTAAAATAATTCTATAGGAAATCCATCAGGACGAGGAGCTTTGACTTTCTTCATTTGGAACACAACCTCGAACTCAGCCAATGTGATTGGTTTAGTTAAGGCCTCATTCATTTCTCCAGTCACCAAAGTTGGAATACAGGCTAAGATGGAAGCCTCTTCAATGCAAGCTAGGGGGTAGTCATTGGAAAATAAATCAAAGAAGTATCTGACAACCTCTCTTGAGATCTTAGCACTAGTGCAAAGAAGGGTCCCATCATGAGCCTGAATAGTAGAAATGACATTACCCTACCTTTTTTCTTTGAAAAAATTATGAAAAAAAGAAGTGTTCCTATCACCTTCTTGAAGCCACTCAATAGGATACTTCTACTTCAAAAATATTTCCTCCTAAAGCTCCCATTCCTCCACTTCCTTCACAGCCATCATTTCAACCCTGTGCAACTCCTCAAATAGTCCCTGATCCCGAATTAGCCATGTAACAGAGTCCAACTGATCCTGAGCTTTCCTCTTAGCCTGGAAGACATTACCAAAGTGATATCTATTCCGACTTTTCAACATACATTTACGAACTACAGACACTTAACAAAGGAGTACATAGTAGTGTCGAAAGCCAACTTCCCATCTCTCCACCAACCCGAAACCAGATCATGAAGATAGGCATCCTGAAGCCACATAAGTTGGAACCTAAAATAAGGCTTCTTCACAGGGAATCTAGAAAGAAGAGCATAAAATTTAATTGGCCAATGGTCAGATCCCCACCAATCCAAAATTTCAAAGCTAGTCACCCAGTTATCTCCCACCCAAAAGCTAGAAACCAAGAACCTATCCAATCTTTTAGAGATTGCATCATTCCCAATCCTCTTGTTGTTCCAGGTGAATAAACCATTCCCAAGTTTGATGTCAACCAAATGTAAAGCATCCATGTTATCCCTAAGAAGCCCAATGAAGGGATTCAGACAACCAATACCCCCCTTTTCTCTTCCAAGGAACAAATAGCATTAAAATCACCTACCAAAACCCATAGACAAAGAGGCTCCAAGGAATGAACAAATTGAATATGGGCCCACAAATTCACTTTACCAATACATTCAATAGGAGCATAAATATTAGAGAAAAGAGCTTGCTCACCAGATTCCAAACCAACAACTACCAAAGAAATAGAGTGTTGACACGTGATCCACCAAGAAGGGAAAACCTTACGCGAGTCCCACAGACAAGAAATGCCTCTAGAGCTACCCTGCGTGCCCACACACTGACACATACGACACGCCCAAATATTTTGTGCCAAATTCATCATACTATCAACATGCAACTTAGTCTCCAGAAGTTAGACCAAGTCTGGAGAGTGCACACGAATCAAGTCCCGAATAGCCTTTTTCCTAGGGATGCTATTCATACCCCTCACATTCCAAGATATTACAATCATCAAGCAGATTGGGAGAAGTGAGCATCAATAGTTCTCATTGAACCCGATTCCACCAAAGTTTCCCTAATTAATTAACTTTTTCCTGATCCTTTTTCCTTCCTGCTTTCAAAGGCTTCTCAAGAAGATTCTTTTTAAAAGGTTTTTGTTGTAATCCAAGAGGTGTAGAAGAAACCTTCTGCTTCCTTAACTCAACAAATCCCTTCTCAGGGGTGGAACACAAACCGGGAAAACCAATCCCCAACATGGTATCTTGAGCTAAAGGAGCCTCCACCAACAAAGAATCTAAGGGAGGAACACTTGAATCCATCATAGCGATAGGGTTCGTCAACAAACACATACTGCAAATAAAGTCATACTTATCTCCCATGAGAGGATCCAATGAGGGCTCATCCATAACCTGCATGTTAGTGGGAATGCCTTCCTCCTGAACCAAGTCATCTAAAGCATCAAACCTGTTAAATGTTTCATCTTCTTGTTGATCTTTAAAATTCTTGTCCCCTATTCCTGTTGCGGGGTTTGACAAAAACAAAACCATCCTTCTCCATCCCTACCCCTTGCATGGGCATCTTGCCTTTATCTAACTTTTGTGCTGGTAGAGAATGAGCAAGACCTAAACTAGAGTTATTAATTGCTCTGGGACACTTCCGCTATAGGTGTCCGTACTCATGGAAAATACGACAACGGAAGGGAAAAGTTTCATAATCTAGTTGTTGAGTCCAAGAGACTGAACTAGGAGTCATATCAATCGAGTCTGTCAATGGCTTATTCAAATCAATTTCGACACAAACACAAGTGTAAGAAAAGATTTTCTTAGACAGGGTTTGCTGCAAAGGGCCAACAGGCTTGCCAAGCATGAGACTAATCATCTGTAGTATATCATTCCTCCAACATTCCAACGACAACCAAGGAAGGCGACCCAAACCGGAACCCACGAAGGAAGCTCCTCAACAAAATTAAAACCCATATGCCAGGGCTTAATAAAAAGGCCCACCTGATTATGAAAATATGGTCCCCCTTCAAAGGTACGATTCTGATCAACGATGCAAGAAAATTCCAGCAGGAAAAAATTATTAGCACCAAACAATATCTCAAAATCCTCCTCTGGGTTCTATGTTTTTTAGACCCAAGAATTAAAAAAGGGCAACGACACATGCAACCCAATAAATTTGCATATTAAAACATGATTGTAGTAATATGCGACATCTTCTGCCACAGACTCTGTCTGAATGATCAAATTTGGACGATTTGACGACCTTTCCAAACAACCATTAATCTTGTACAAATGAACCCCACCAGAATGGGATGGTCCACGCTCTGTGGCATCCATGACCACAATGAAAAACCACTCCTCATCCCACCACGAGTCTTAGTTAGAGGTCACACATAAGGAACGACCAACGCATAGAGCGAAGCTTTCCAAACGGGCACCACAGGCACAAATACCTACCACACAGGTCGTGGGTTCAAGACAAAGCCCAAAGCAGCAGAAATAGCCACAACAACTCCAAAAACCATTGATCCAAGCAAAGAGAAATGCCACCAAAGGATAGGTCAACCAATACCACCAACTTTCCATGTCACCTTCTCACCCAACGTACTCATCCAACAAATGAAGACAACAACAAAAAAGCAGCAAAGAGTTTTAGCCCAAAGAATGCACCACACCCCCCCCCCAATCGCATAAAAATCCCCTCCCCAGATAGTGAAAACACCAGCCCAACCAACCACAATAGAACTGGGCACATGCATAAATAGAGCACTACATGCAGCCCAACCTTAGAGACTGCGGGTCTACAAAAACACAGAAACCAGACGCGCCATCCTCCGTAATTAGGGGAATCATCATCAATTATAGAACTAATCATGGTTACTTGATTTATTCTGAGCTGCCTCATTGGCTAATTATGTGATCACCCCCTCAATCTTGGAACAAATTCTCTCATGCTCCATCTCTTTGTTTTGAAAGATCCTCTTGTTTCGCTCTTTCCTTATTTCTCATATTATGGAGGAAGGAGTGACAACCCAAATATTGCCAAACACATATTTCTTGTAGGAGAGTGGCCACATGTTAAACCAATCAACTATGTTTGAAGGAGTCGAGCATTCAAAGTTTAGTTTTCTCATGAAGAATTTCCAACATCTATCTGCGTATGGGAAAGTCAAAATAATGTGATTAGCCATTTTGATATTGCATTTACAGAGCACACACCTCCCTGGCCCCTAAATCCCAAAGGTAGCTAGTTTTTCCTCAGTAAGAATTCTCTTTTGGATTTCCAACCAAGAGAATACCCTTGCTTTTGGGAGGCAATTTTTTCCTAGATGAGCTTGCATGGTCATTTTTTTCTAGCAACAACTAGTTCCTTGATTTTGTATTTGAATTTGACTTTGTAGGTCCCATTCCTGGATCCACACCATCTGATGAGATCCTCTTCATTGGAGAGAGAAAATATTATGTTCCTTATAATTGTTGCTATTGTCTCCTTCTATGCTTGAGGTGCTTCAATGTCCTATAGTGAATTATGTTCCCATTGCCACACCCCGTCACAACATGTAGCTTTTCCATAATTACTAACTTTGGTGCCCCATACACGAATGGTTTCTGCTTTGATGTCTTCAAATTTTGGCAAACTATCAATTGATGCCATGCCTCCCCATGAGTTACTCCAGAAAGATGCACTTTTCCCATTTTTTATTTCTCAAGTTACATGATTGGAAATAACATCCCTACATGATTATCAAAACTCAGTTAGTAGTTGTGATGTAAAATCCACCTCTAGTGGAACTGAGAAGTCTGAGGCCACAAACCAAAACAATTACCAACCTTTTAGGAAATAGAATAAAGGTTTCCTTCAACTAAATCCCTCTCAACAAACAACTCAATGTGTCAATACCCAAGTAGTTGTTGTAAAAGAAATGATACCCTTTAACTATGGGGACCTAAAAAAGCAATTCACTCCCCTACTTGGTAGCCTTCATAACACAATGTCACAACTTCTAGAACAAAAAATGATCACCTTGCCTCCCATTAAAACTCTCTATCCTAATAAACCTTTACCTCCAAGTTTTTGATCGAATAATTATTTCCGTTATCATTGACAAAATGGACATGACACAAAACATTGTAAGCGTCTTAAAAATCTTGTGCAAGACCTCATTGATTTTGGTCGCCTTTCAATTGTAGGTGTTAATGATCAAGGAAATAATTCTATTACCCCTCCTAACCAAAACCAGCAAATCTTTACCGACCCTATGCCAAAACATAATATTTCATTTATCAAATCTAGTGAAACTTCAAAGAATGATGTGATGAATGCTGACACAAATGACAAGAACATGGATAAAATTCAAAAAAATCCTATGGATAGCACTGAAAAAAGTCCAATGGAAAAAGGTTTGATTGTATTGATTGAAACTCAGCCTCGTAAGGGCCAAACTAAAAAGCCTCTTGACATTGCTTTCTCATCTAAATATATCATTAGAAATGCACCTGATGGTCCTCTCTACATAGCCGGTTGAATCTATGATAAGCCCACTAATGGGATATTAATTAATCATGTCTACGGAGAGAACATGATCACTAAGGAATTCCTACTTGTGCATGAGCTCTATCAAGAAACATACGATAAACCAAAAGCATGGATAAAGACACATAACAGTTTTGCTTGCCCTATGATGGGATCAATCACCTTACCTTTACAAATAGGAATGAAAACATTAAATGTCTCATTCTCTATCATATCGACGTCGAACCAATTCTGTGTGAAGCTTGGTCACCCATGGCTACACTCCATGGAATCCATTTCATTAGTTGTGCATAAATGCTTAAATTTTCCCTTTGACAATGAAATACTTACTATGCATCGTAGTGGCTTTAACCATTTGTCTTTCCGTGGAAAATTTTCATTAGATTTCTTTTGGCCCGAGCCTATGGAACTTATAAAACCTTAAGAAGACTTATTTTTCAAATCCTATCAAAAGTTTAAGGTGAAATGCATAGAAAACTATCCCTTCAAAACATGCCTCAACCCACGATCGAGCCTACCATCATTGACAAAACAATGATTGAACCTAAATAAATTCCAAATAACCAAGACCCACCTAAGACAAAGCCTTTGCCTATTTCTTAAAAAAGACTAAGAGATAATGAAAACAATCCTGTCATGCCTCCTAGGATAAAACAAGTCTACAAAGTTAAAGAGAAAGTGGTTGAACAACATCCTATGGTTCCTTTTGTTCCTCCCCTTAGGGAAGAAAAGAAACCTATGGTTGATAAACCCACTCCTACACAAATGCAACTTGAAGGTCATAATAAAAGAAATAGAAGTACTAGAGAGCGTACGTGTAGAAATTATTTGCTTGAAGGTTAAATGAAGAAACAAACAAAGAAAACCAAGATCCAAACCTGACTGACACAATGTACAATGAGTCTCCCTCACCGCAACAAAAAGATGCTATATTGCAATCGCAACAAGAGCCAAACACTTCTTTGGACATTATCATTAGACCTCCCATCATGATTAACTTAGATGACGATGTTGATGATGAGGTTGCTAAAATTGACAAGGAAGTGCATAACAAGCTAAATACATTGTTTTCCTCTTCTATGAGCTTAAACGATATTTATTCTAGGAAGAGTGTTGAACTTAGTGATGCTCCTAGTTCCACACTTGTTATTGTCCCTTTGGCTAGTTGTCTGCCTTCTATATACGATTCACACAATATGTGGATTACCTACTAATAGGTTGACTCACATGTTCCTTACTAGTCCTTTGCATTATTTCTTTTTCATTTTTCTTTATGTGATTGCATGTGTGTAATGTGATCCCTCGTGATGTTTTGTTTGATGTATATCTCTCTCTCTCTCTTTGTGACATTCCTCTATTTGTACCTACATTCTTCTCTATGTCATAAATATTTTACCTTTTCCTTTTATCTTTTCATTTGTCTTGTGTTTTCCTTTTGGGGATGACACAAGGTGTTGAGACATTCATGTCTCTTCCACGTTGAACCAAAAGCTTTTCCTTTATATTTTGGATTTCCATTTGTCTTTTTTTTTTCCTTTTGGGGATAATGCAAGGCGTCGAGACATTTAGGTCTCTTCCATGTTGACCCGAAAGGTTTTTCTTTGTTTTCACTCTCTTTGTGTCATTCTTCATGTTCTATGAGTATTTAGGGAATGATGACAGTTCCAAATTCTCTTAAAAACATTGTAGCAAGAACATACTGACCCCAGATCCATGGATCCCTCATGTTTTCAGAATTTTATTTTTGGGGGCAACCCCTCTTTTCCTTTTTCATGATGTAGCTTTATTTGGAAATATATGACTTGGCATAGGGATTTCTAAATTAGCTCTCATGTCTTTTTAGCACTTATCATTTGATACTTTAAAGTAATTTTCTCACAACATGGTGTTTAGCAAATTCTTTAAAGTGGGGGCATGCATTGGCATTATTCTTTTGCATTTCATCTTTCATGGTGTATTCTTCTTACTTCATGATTTGTAACTCCTTACTATGAATCACTTAACAACTGTTAGATTCACCAGGATACAGATTTAATTTTAAGATTGAAACTGACGATGCTTGTGAATTGAGCAAATAAACACATGAAATGCAGGAAAGTAAAGAAGCTAAAAAAACCATGCACCAAGAAAAGAGAGACAAAAGATTTGATAACGGAGTTCACCAGATTCTAGCTACATCTCTAGATCCACAAATATGCGCGATCATTTCCATTATTATGATGCAACTGCTTTTACATCACCATGGTCTTTCACTAAGTTACAATGTGCTACCAAGGAAGATTTTTGCACTTCAGGCTCTTCCTGCTTCCACACCGCAATGACAGGATCTATCTGGCAACATGTCCATGCCTAACTCCTTCGTCACCTTTACAATGCTATCAAATAATAAAACTGCAACTCACACTCTCTCAATAAGAGTACATGAATAAAATAGGCATCTAGCCTTTACAAATGACTTTTAAAGTCATGAAAATTCTCTCAAAGAAAACAATGAGTTTTTATCTCTTCTTATTCTTCTAAGAGACTACTCATAATTCTCTCAAAAGACTCAGTAAGTTTTTATCTCTCCATTTCCTCACAAGAGACCACTTAGCTCACAAAAACTCTCAAAACCTCTTAATGTAAAAACTCACACTCCTACCCCTCTTTATATGTAATTTTGGCTAAAAAGGCCAAAAACCACCATATTAAATAAAATAACAAATTACCAACAAATACCCTTTGTTTATAAAAAATAATAACAACCCTTTTAAAACCCATTTTTAATTTGTTTATAATGCCCTTGTCATTTCTCCATTTACGAGCTATATTATTTTGGGTATTTGTGTTTATTCTCTTATTTAATAACCATTAAAGGTTATAAATTTGGGCTTATTCATTTATTAAAGGGGTTAATCTTTGTTTTTTTTTTAAAATTTATGAGATTTTGTTTTAATCCCACCAAATCCACTAATCCTACAAAATTCGATCCCACCAAATCCTCTTGGGATCCCATAAAATCTAATCCCACCAAATGGATTTTTGTGAGATAAAATAAGCCTCCACACTTTATTTTCAAAAATAAAGCATGGTACGTGAATTTTTGTGAGATTTTTTCCACATCACTTGCAATTCCACATCACCATCTAGTCAATTTCCATGTCACATGCTAACATCATCATTTGACTAAAACTTTGACTGGCTCTATTTTGCTCATATGGACTCCGTTTTACACGAAACAAGTTGTGTCGGGTTCATCTTCGCGAGCTCTATGAATTGATGTTGGTTCTGGGAGATTTTGAGCCAGATGAATTTTGAGGTCTTCGAGATCCACTTGGATCACTTCATGCGATGCGTCTTTTAGTTTGTGGATGACATTGGTGTTAAATGTCCAAGATACTGAGAGGGGGGGTGAATCAATATCTTCTTAAATTTTTTGATCAGATGCCATCCAATTATTCCAATGCATACAATAGCAAATATAATTAAAAGCATTAACTGAACATGAAATCTAAGAACACATGAACACAAGGATTTTTACGTGGAAAACCCAAAATGGGAAAAACCACGGTGAGTGTTAGCTCACAATATAGTATAACCGGTTATAAAATATTACAAAATGGGTGGCTCACTGCCAGGACTCACAGTCTAGAAACAAAGGCGCACTGCCTACAATATTACAATGATAGAAAATGGCTTATAGCCAAAAAATGAACTGATAGAGTACACCTAGTGAGTGCAGATTCAGTTTCGATATAGCTCAGTAAATTGACTTAACGCACTTCATCATATTTTCTCTTCTTCACATTCACAATCTCAAGATACCAAAAAATTTGCTCCTTAAACTTCAAAGATTATCCAATATATATATATTTGATCTCACAACAAGCATCAATTAGGTTGGCCTAATTAGATGCACTTCTTATTTACCAAAAATATCAATTGTCGGCTTCAAGTATTCATAAAAGCTCTTGAAAAGATAATT
This sequence comes from Sequoia sempervirens, assembly GCA_007258455.2. Lineage (NCBI taxonomy): Eukaryota > Viridiplantae > Streptophyta > Pinopsida > Cupressales > Cupressaceae > Sequoia > Sequoia sempervirens. The sequence continues at coordinate 217,456,600 of VDFB02271358.1, forward strand.
CACACATCCAACACCATTCATAAAGTCAGCATAGACCTAAAATAGGTCGCACATATATCCGCACAACAAAAATTATTTCACCATTACACAATACATTCATTAGGTTGGCTAGGAATAGACCTAATACCATAATTGCAAACACCAATGTAATGCAAGAGCAACTGAATACGTGAAATCTTCAATCTACGTGCTCCTGACATCTACAAACCATTTTCCAAAACCGTAAGCAATAGTAATCACCAATAGATAGATGCAGACCAAAATACCGGAGGATATAAGCAAAATACTCATTCAGATAACAAACCAAAATATCGGAACAACTTCAAACTTGATCTTGCAAATACAACTCATGGTGACATCAATGACAACAAAATAACAAAATGAGATCTTCATTTTTCCAACAATCTCCCCCTTTTTCATTGATGGCAACATGTGCCAAAAACCAAAAAGGAATATTTATAAAATACTTTACAATACTTCTCTCCCTAACACCATCCAACCTTTCTTCTCCCCCTTTGACATCAAGGACAAAGGATGTCCTAGAAACAACTGAAAAACATTAAATCAAAGAAAACAAAGAAACCAACTATCACCTGGAAGATGATGAGCCTTGAAGCTCCTTTAGAATACCTTCCCATATAGCTTTTCTATTCTCCCAACTATCCTTAGTGGCAATCAAAATTTCTTCTGCACCATCTGTCGTGTCAGGAGTTAGATTTATCTTTTCAAGTTTTTCTATGCAAGCTAGAGCCTTGCCAACCAGTGTGAATTCAACTCTCACAATGTCACTCAACTGATCAAATTTTCTTATAATTTCTTCCTTTTGTTTCTGCAAAACAAAGAATTTTTCTTTATGCACAAAAATTACATGCCAGGTTGAGCAGTCTTTATCTTTAGACAAACTATAAGTACTGGAAACGGTTGACAGCTGAGACTCAATAGAATCCATTGCAACCTTAATATTCTGAGTGGCATTTGGCCACTTTAAGCAATAAGCAAGGATAGCATTAGTCTCAGACTCACAAATCTTCACTGCATCGAGGTTCTTTTCAAATCTAGAGTATGAAAAAGCAAATTTATCATGTAAAGCCAGTAACCTTCTTTCTGTCAATTTCTCCTTGACTTCTTATGTTGCCCTTTCATTAAGCCCAAAGGTGTATTCTTTGAGAGATTCTAGCATTAATATCAAATTTTCAATAAGGGATAGAGATGTATCAATCGATGCACCAGGTATAACTTCCTGTAATGTCTTGAGGGCATCCTCCACAAGTTTTGTTCCTCTTTGATGTGCTTCCAGAATTTAATTCCTACTGGATGCTTGCATAGCATCTCCCAACATTACTTCATGCACCAAAAACATCTTTTCCATATCTACCAACCCTTCGATCATAGGAATTTGTAAAATATGCTAAGGTATTATCGGTCGAAATTTGATTTCCTTGGAAAGTAAACCTTTCAAAAAATCATTACCAAAGGACGATTCTACGGGAATCTTAAGTGATCTCACAATTTTCTTTTCACTTTCTTCATTTTTCCCGACAGTATCTTCATTTTTCTTTTCTTCCTTTTTCTCTTCCCCTTTCCCCTTCTTTCTTCTCTTCCTCCTCTTCTTGCTTCTCTTCATCTTCCTCTTTGTCTTCAGCTTTGTCTTTATCATTATCTTTATCATTATTGTCCTCTTCATTGTTTCGATCATTTGCATCTTTGTTTTATTCTTCCTCATAATTGTTTTTTCCTTCTTTTATGGCATTGCCTTGTTCATTGTTGCCTTTCTCTGCCTCAGTGTGCTCCAGAGGAGCATCATTATGCCTCTTAGGCTCAACTTCTCCTTCATTTTGCTCATCATTTCCACCATCAACATTAACTTCAACATCAAAATTTCTAGAAATATCTTCATTACCTGTATCAAGAGGAGTATTCTCCTTAGCATCCTCAGCAACAACATCTTCAACGGTCTTAAGCATGCCATATTTTTCTATTGTCTCCCGGATAACTTTTGTTGTTTCCTTTCTTACTTTCTTTGTCAACTTCTTGTTTCTTGTCATCAACATGTTTACTCTCTTCTTCATCTGAAACATTTTTGCACAGATCTTCTTCAGAGATTCCAGATCATCAAGGGTCAGGGAAGACCCAATTTTATTAGATGTAGCATTTCTAATTCTCTCCTCAAATAAAACTACCTCTAATCTCCTTTTCATTAGATCATCCCACATGCTTTTAGGTATATCCTTCCTTATATCATCCCATTTGACTTCTAGAATGATAACATATTTAATAACGACTAAAAGCGGAGTTTTCTTGTCTTCTTCTCTAGCCGTATCATAATATTCAGTTGTGGGTTGAAGCATATTCTCAAAATGTAACAAGGAATTAAGAGTGGGCTCTAGTTTAAATTGGGGACCATAACTTACCAAAAATTCTTGTTCATCTCTATGGTCCTCAGAGGCTTCAATCGATACCTTAGATTTCTTTAGTTTCAGCTTGGTGTGCACATGTATACCAAACTTTTGCTCCTCTTCATCTTCAGAGGATGAAACAATATATACTCTCTTGGAACTGACAACATTTGTAGATGCACCTTCATCATAGGGTAAATATCCTCTTCTTCTCCTTACCAGTTTTGCATTAGGATCTTCTTCTTCATCATCTTGATCATCTGCAATACTGAGATTCTTCTCCCTTGTTGCTTTCTCTTTCCTTCCTCTCTTTGCAGGGGCTACCAAAGGAGTTTCCTTCATCTTCCCAAATCTAGTAGTTGGTCTAGAGGTAACAATACCTTTACCTTTATCAATCACACTTGGCTTAGTCTTCATTGCAGTGGCTGCGAAGGATTTTGTAGAGGTAGTCCTTTTGGATCTCCTCGGGGTAGATGATTCTACCTCCCTTTATCCAACTTCCTTAAGTGTTTTCTCTACTTTCTTTCTAATCTTAGGCTTCTACTGCTCTAGATGAATTTTCATAGACTTTTCTGCATATGTCCCTATTCTAGGTTCATTGGGGTCTTTTGGATTCTTCAATCAACAACATTTGCATATAACCTGTAGCTTCTTCTTTAGTAACTTCATACCCCAAAGGATGAATCCATATGGTTCAAGGTTCCATAGCCTAAATCATACATTCATCAAAGGAAACATGGATTATGATGTCATTTTTATACTCTTTAGCAATTTTCCTTGGAATCCTTTCCCTTTCATTCATGTTCCTTTTGAATACAACAAAGAATGTTGCTAGAGCATCATCCTAAGCTCTCATATTACCTAGACTATACATATAATCAAAGATTTGATGTGTCGTAGATATGGATGAGTCCCAATTTACTTCACCATTCCATCCTAAAAGCCTCTTCATGAAATAAAACAACAAACATACAATCAATGATCCAAATTTGAAAGCATATTTCTTTTCCTTTGTCAACTTCAAGTTCTCAAGTAGCTGAATCCGAAGTCGCTCACAAATATCATAATCAACACCATTTACAGCCATATCAAAGCCAGTATAGATTGTTGTAGCCGAAACAGAGTTCTCTCTGTTTGTGAAGTATATTTTGTGATTGATCATAATAGCTACATACTTCATAGCCGAATTTGTGATGGTTTTTTTCATTAAAGCTCTCTTATCAAAAGTGGCTCCTATAAGTTTTGTTACAACCTCATTCTTCACAAACTTCAACACAAGTACTGTACCTTTATCCCAAAGAACAGTGACTGCCCTAATCGCTTCTTTATCTATCAGGTGTGGCCGATCAGTCCAAAGAAATTTATCATGAATTCTGCTTAGGACTGATTTCACAAATTTGTCATCATAGCTGAAGTTAGGAAAAAATTTCCATCTGTCAAGCATCTTCGCAACCAAGTTCAAATATTTATGTTTTATTAGGAAATCATCACCAGTAAGCTTTCTGTCATAAGTCAATCAATTTTGAGTGGTTTAACTCCTCATTCTTTACACGAATAGACATCCTTGTATCTCCTGTCGGCATAACTCCATGAGGGATTGAGGAAAATGCACCCAAGGGGTCATCTTCAAAAACTTTCGAGGAATATTTTCTATAAGAGGTTCTCGGCATTTCTGACACTTTAACAACTACAGGGGTAGCCATTCTTCCAATTTTTGAATTCAAACTACAAAACACAACTACACAGAAGATTAAAGTACCTTTTTCTTCATGATGAACTGCAACTAGGTTTTACACAAATTATATTCCAAATCTCCTCAAGAATTCTCCAAAGTGCTTCAACTTCTTCAAATGCACGAATGATCAAAATGCCTCAAACATTTCCTTTATAAAACAACGATTTTTGCTAACTTGTATTAAATGCGGCAGATTTCAAAAAGCTGCTAAAAAATCTTCTCTTTTGCTCAGAAAAACCCTAATTCACTCCGCAAAAGATCATCTCTTGATATTTTCTTCCGGTTCCTTTTCCAAAATATCTACATATTCAATCTTCACATTTCATCCTTGTGTCAGCCTTTCGCACACCATTATCAAGGGGGTTCTTACAGTTTTCTGATAATGCTCCCCCTATGACCTTGCTAGGTCTAATTACCAAACAAATGATCTATATCGGATGAGGCCACAAAATCATCAGTAGTCTCTGGTTCTTCTTTCTTCCTCCAAATCTTATTCATCTCTTGTTTGATCTCATCTTTTTCAACCTTCTTCATAGATTCACTCTTTTCTACCGGATTGGTCTCCTTACTCTTCTTGCTTCTATAGACTCTTGAAACATGTCCTAGTTTGTTGCAGTTGTAGTAGGAAATATTTTTCTAGTTAGATTGACTTCCATTGACTATTGTTCTGCACTAGTTAGCCTTGTGTCCATACTTGTTGCAGGTATAACAGTAGCCATTAAAATACTGATTCATTCTTCTTCCATTAAACTGATTCATCATCAAGGTTTTGCATTCACTTGCCCTATGTCCAATTCTTTTGCATGCAAAACATTGAATAGTAAAAGGACCAGGGAACTGATTCATTCTACTCCTACATTTTGTTGCCTTGTGACCAAATTTATTGCATGAAAAAAAAGTGCCATTAAAATAAGGATACCTTTGTGCATTAGGTTGTCTCACCGGAGGTCTCCTAGTGGAGTTCCTTGAATTTTCTTTCTGCTTTCCTTTATTCAGAGTCTTCTGATTGTTCACCATCTTAAAACTTTCACTGATATCATTTCCCATACCACCTTTGTCTTTACTTCATTTTTGTCCTTCAATTAATTCATCAAGCCTTTCTGAGCTAGATTTGAAATTGTTTTCATAGAGTTTTGCCTTCTCTAGATCCACTTTCAAATTCACTACTTCTTGTTCAAGCTTGGTGCAGTCTTCAAACTTGCTTTGTACCAACTTGTTCAGACATTCCTCAATTCTTTTCTTCTCTTCTACTTGAACTTTCAAACCGACAATATCTTCATTAGCCTTCTTCAACTGATCAGTTACTTCCTTGTGCCTATCTTTGAACTTTTTCAATTGCTCCTTCAATTTTTTGACACATTCATTTGCATCTTCAAGATTTTCTTTCAGATCTTTGTTTTCTCTTTCGACTTTGTCAAGATCCTCAAGTTCAATTTGAAGCTCTCCTTTATCATCCATTTCTTCCATCTTCGGGATCTCGCTCAAGCTGTTAGGCCTTTCTGGAGGAACCAAGCTCTGATACCAATTGTTAAATGTCCAAGATACTGAGAGGGGGGTGAATTGGTATCTTCTTAAGTTTTCTGATCATATTCCATCCAATTATTCCAATGCAGACAATAGAAAAGATAAGTAAAAGCATTAACTGAATATGAAATCAGAGAACACATGAACACCATGACTTTTACGTGGAAACCCAAAATGGGAAAAACCGTCGTGATTGTTAGCTCATAATATAGTATAACCGGTTATAAAATATTACAAAATGGGTGGCTCACTGCCAGGACTCACTATCCAAAAACAAAGGCTCACTACCTACAGTATTACAATGACAAAAAAATGGCTTACAGCCATAAAATGAACTGATAGAGTACACCTAGTGAGTGCAGATTCAGTTTCGATGTAGCTCAATAAACTGACTTAACACACTTCATCATATTTGCTTTTCTTCACACTCACAATCTCAAGATACCAAAAAAATCACTCCTTAAACTTCAAAGATTATCCAATATATATCTTATCTCACGACAAGCATCAATTAGGTTGGCCTAATTAGATGCACTTCTTATTTACCAAAAATATCAACGGTCGACTTCAAGTATTCATAAAAACTCTTGAAAAGATAATTCACACATCCAACACGCTTCATCAAGTCAACATAGTTCTAAAATAAGTCACATATATCCGCACAACAAAAATTATTTCATCATTACACAATACATTCATTAGGTCAGCTAGGAATAGACGTAATACCATAATTGCAAACACCAATGTAATGCACGAGCAACTAGATACGTGAAATCTTCAATGTACGTGCTCCCGACATCTACAAACCATTTCCCAAAATTGTAAGCAACAGTAATCACCAGCAAATAGATGCGTACCAAAATATCGGAGGATATAAGCAAAATACTGGTTCAGATATTGGACCAAAATACCTGAACAACTTCAAACTTGATCTTGCAAATACAACTCATGGTAACATCAATGACAACAAAATAACAAAATAAGAATTGAGGCATGAATTTCCCATAGCCATTTTCTTGTGTGAGCGCATACTGATTGCTTGCATATGTGTCTCATCTCTTTGGATACTCACCCAGTGGACAACCTATAGTTTCGTTGCCTCAAATTGAGTGTGCATTTTTTGTACAAACAACTTAGATCTCATCCACATCGCGATGGACAAATGGTCGAAGAATGATCCACTCCTTTTGTTTTATTTTTCACTTTTCTTTATGTCTTTGGTAGTGTATGCTTATTCCTTCATGATGCTCTTTATCATTTACATGTGTGTTCTTTTGTGTCTATGTTAGTTCACTGTAGGATCTTGATCCTGGGGGCTTGATCATCCCTCTTGATCATTGTCATCTTGTCTAACTAGCATGGGTATATAAGAACCCCTCTTGATACAAGTTTGTCTATTTTAGTGTGAGTTTGAAGTAGGTTCCTCCTCTCACTAAAGTGGGGGCTAGATGTAATGAAAAAAAATGTACTCCTTGGTATTTTCGCATTTGTCTAGGCCCTCCTTGTTATTTTGAGCTCAATATGGCCTTGATTTAGTGTTGTAGTGTGTTTAACATATTCACATTAGGTCTTGGGCCCTTGTAAAATAAATGGACTTAATGGTACCTTAATTTGGGTGTTGTAAAGTGTTGTACCACACTTTCACACTAATCTAGGGTCTTCATTACTAATTGGGCTTCTTTATGCTTTAATTGGCCTTATTTTGCATCCACAAGCCTCATTTAATACAACTTTTTGAGGATAATCCCAACATAAACTATCATCCAATCATAATTCATGTCTTTTTAGGTTGTGTGGCCCAAATTTAGTGATTTGGGACTCATATGCTACCTTGGGCGTATGAGTCCCACCTAGGTTAATTTAGGGCCTTGATTTAGATTTTGCATCATTCCAAGCATTTTTGAAAAATGTGTCCCATAGTTAAGCCTAATGGGACTCATACTCCACTTCTGGCATATGAGTCATGTGTGGCCCAAAATTAAATTTAATTCAAATTCTTGGCAGGATTTTATCCTCCTAGATTTGATGTCGGCTTGTAGTGTTGTAATTTTGGGAAATTTGGCATAAACAAGTATAAATACAAGGTAATTTCACTCATTTTCATCCAAGACTTTCATGAGAGCATTCCTTATAGTGAATTTGAGTTCATGCAAGCATTCAAGCATTTACAAGAGCATTTAAGAGTCTTCAAGAGCTAATTATCAAGTGTTTTGGAGTATTATTCAAGTATCAAGCATCATGTTTGTTTTTTAGCTAACAATTGTGATGTAGGGTTTTATGATTCAAGCAAGTGTTCAATTCAAGATCTATCACATTCAAGCAAGAGTCAATATCTACATCCATTGGAGCCACTTCATACATGTTTGCAACCTTCTGTTGCTAGGGTTTGGTGAGTTGTAACATTGCATGTTTTTCATTCATCATTCCTTCATTTCATTACAAGGTTTGATTACCAAAATGGGGTTTGATCAAGGCAAACCCCTTTCTACTAACAAAACAACATTTTTCCCTCTCTCTAGTGTGTGATTTGTAGATCTAGGTTGAAGACGTATTGAAGACCAAGTTTGGAGAAAATTTTCAAGGTGTTCAAAGTTGTCAAAGTGATCACATCATCTACATCATCATTGAAAGACATCTATAGTGCAGAATTCAGCAATTCAGACCCGAAGATCAAGTTGAGAAGATTAAGCAGAGATTGAAGAGTAGATTCAAGTCTTGATTTTCTAGAAAAATTGAATTGGACTAAGATGCCACTTTTGGTGTATGAGTCCCAGTACAGTGAAATTTCTAGATTTTAGGTGTTTCAGACATATCTCTGCCAGATTCTTGTTCCTACCCAAAAACCCTAATATGGGACTAAATCACCCAGATTGGCATATGAGTCCCAATAGGCATTAATTTCAGCATATTCAGCATTTAGGTTCTTCACTCAAACTCTTACAGGTTTCCAAGTGCACACCTCTAATCTCTCAGCTTTATGTTTTGATTTACATGCATTTCTAGGTCATTTAAAGAAGTTTTACACTGCATTAGGCTTAAACATTAGATCTTGCATTTCATTAGTCTTTCCAAGCCCGAGCTTGGTGGTGAACCCCTCTTTAGTCATTTGTTATATCCTAGAACACCCCTATTGCAGATCTATTTTCATCCCTAAGCTTGAGATCTCTAGGGTTTCCTTGAGTGTAATGGTTGTGAAATAGGAGGGTCTTATCCCCTTGTGTCTTCCATCCTTCTAAAAAGGTGGGACCCTATTTCCACCTTTATAGCCTTATAGTTTGTTTCTCTGCTAGAGGGTATATTTCCTTTTATTCTTTCATGTTTAGCTCATATGATGTCTTATATGACTTAATTCCTCTTATGTTATATATTAAACACTTATATTTCTCATGTTCCTTATAAGCTTATAAGTTCATATATTATATGTCCATGATGTTATAATATTTTATGCCTCATATTTAAGATGTTTATTTAATATGTTATCCGCATCATACTTATTACCATACTCCAAATTCTTGCATATAATTTTGGTATTGCTCTCGCATGTATATCATGTTATCATGATTATGTACTTCTCATGTTTAAACACTATATGTTGCCTACAAGTTATGTGTTCATACATATTTTGATATGATTGTCACACACATGTATTATGATGTCATGTTTAGTCTTCCATTTTTACCTTATTTTCATAATACTTTACATTTAATCCTTGTTATTGTTAGTGTTAGTGATCGAAGTTGTTGGCCCCAAATCCCTAAGGTTTGATAATATTCTAGGTGCCAATGGGTGTCAAACTTGGAAAATTGCCACAAAAAAATATATTTAAGTTGTGTAGCTAAGGACCAATGATTGAGGTGGGTAAGACCTCCTTCACTTATGACTCTAAAAGACCAAGGGGGTTTTCCCCTAAGATGCTAAATTGAATATTTGAGACACTACACAATACCTTACAACAAACTACACCCACTACATAGTGTATCCTAATATTGGTGTCACAATATACCTATGTGCTAGTCTAGACAAGTAAGGTTGGGTATCTTTCTAACACATAATCTATCATATAAGTTTTTTGAGAATGAGTTTATGATACACCCTTGTATTGTTGTATTCACTCAAACATGGTAGTAAAACACACATAAAATAAAACTTTAAAGGTTTTTTGAGTTGATGTGTTTGGAGTGTGTTTAAAATGATAGGAGAGAAAACCAATTATAGACCAATGCCTTTATCAATTGAGAAATAGAGTCTCTAGATTCAACCAAAGATGCAATTACTGAAACAAGTCAATGACCTAATCAAATCACCACAAAATACTATGCCTTTCAAAATGCATAGGTAAGCTAGGCTCTACACATACACTTAGAAAGACAATAAATGGTTGTAGAATATTAAGAGATTCTACTTAGTAATCCTCAAGCATACCCATACATTTCATTTATAGTATACTGAAAAGATACTATGCAAAACCTTTGCACAGATTTTACACAATTCAGGCTGAAAATTAATCAATTATACGTTTGAAAATACATACTACACATAAGGAGACACTTTTCCAAGGTTGATTCTTCCTTTAATCACACAATATTCAATATTTGTAAATGTTATTATAAGCATGAGATCAAACCCAAATCATTACAATACAAATTAGCTATACCCTGAATTGGAATTTAAATGCTCAGGTTTCTTGCAAATACTTTCTTTTGTTAGCTCTTCAATTGCTTCCCTCTGTAACAAAACTTGAACAAAAACGTCCAAACTTTACAAAGAGCACAAAAGTGCAATTTATACCTATGTAGGTTGTGAAGAAAGAAGGGCCAACGACAATGTTTTAAACCCTAGCAAATCACATGCAGACATGTCGACATCCAAATCTAAGAAGAAATCATGCCACACAGGTCCCAACATCCACATCATGCCTCCACATTAATGAGCACACAAAATTAGGACAAAACCCTCATGAAATCAACAACAAATCACGACCAATATTGGATCTCTAATGGAAAAGAGGCCTGAGAATCATAGAAGCATGGGCATCATTTTCTCCCACTTGGAGCTGTTGAAAAATGCATTTAAGATCATCCTTATAACCCCAAGAATCAAATCTAGCAGTTGAGAAATTTGTTGTAGCATTAATGGTGTAAAACATGAAAATATCACAAAGTGTCCAAAAGTCCAATCGGGTCTTGAAACCTTGATAGGAAACAAGCAAGAATAGAAAAGATATCAGGAGTGGAAGTTTCAACTAGATTCATACCTTTCAAAATCTTGGTCCAAAAGTCTCATCGAGACTCAAAGTCTTGACAATATGAGAGAAGAAAATTGATAGGGATCGGGAATTTCGATCTGACTAGGACACTTCTGACCTTAGCTCTAAAAGTCCCGTTGGAACCCGAAGTCTAGATTAGACAAGGAAAGAAAAGGGAAGATTGATAGATATCGGAGATCCCAATTTGACTTGGACCTTTTATACATAAGGTCCAAAATCCCTATTGGAACTAGAAGTTTTGATAGGGTGAAAAGAAAACCAAAAAACACACTTTTTTTGACTGAAAATGAATATGCCACGTGGCATCACTTTAAACTTTCATGGGCCAAATAGGAACCCATCGAAAAAGGTTGGTGGAGTCACAGAAAATGTGCCACATGGTAGCTTTCCACTTTCTTGTGGGCTACAAAAGAACAAACTAGAAAGAAAGGATGAGCATGCAAAAAATGTGCCACATGGCAGGATTTTTGCGCATCCATAGGAAGAAGCAAGGATAGGTGAAAGAACATCATGAACTTGTAGAAAGGATGTCAGATGAAATCATTTTTTCACATCTCTGGACCAAGAAGAGGCCCACCAAAAAGATTCAGTAGAACCATGAAAAACATGCCACATGGTATGATTTTCGTGAACCAAAAATGGAACTTGGAAAAAGAAGGGGCAGATGCACATGTAGGATGCCACGTGGCAAGATTTTGTTCTTCTATAGATCAAAAATAAACCATAGAAAACTAAGAGATCTCATAGAAAGGATGCCACATGGCATCATTCTACAAATCAACTAGAAAATTTCAACAATTCAAAAAATACATGTGGACTTGCAAAAAATCTACCACATGGCAGGTTTATGTGCATTTGAGGGATGAAGATGAGCTCACTAAAAGAACTTGGTAGACTTGCGAAGAAGTTTCCATGTGGAAAAAATTTCATATTTCTATGGGCATAAACAAAGTTTTGTCGCTAAGGCGAGTGGGCTCATGGAACTAGAATCCAATGATCCCATTTGAGGTCCCGATAGGATGAAAGGAAAAGATAGAAGCAACCTAATTTGGGAAGGTTTTGGACCTTTCAAACTTAGATCCGATAGTTTGATTTAGACCCGATGTCCCGATAGGTCTAAGAAAAGAAAAGAAGCGGGAATAAAAAGTGAACTTGGACTTATTCCAAATGTTTGATCAGGACTTGAAGTCCTGATAGGGTAGAGGAAGGAAAGAAGGGAACGAGGGTGGGAGTTGAGGGTGGACATGAACCATAGTCCAAATGTTCATTCGAGACTTGAATCCCTGACCGAATAAAAGGAAAAAAAGAAGAAAGGGAGATCGAGGATGAATAAGGACATTTGGACTTGGTCTAAATGTCTATTTGAGGCTCGAATCCCCAAAAGGACTCGGAGAAGGAAAGAAAAGAAGGGGAAAAGACCAACTCTTTGACATTCTACAAAATGGGTTTTTGACCATAGCTCAATAAAGGAATAATGCAACCACTTGAGGGACTTGAGCATGATACAACAAATAAATTTCTTATATTAACCTAAAATGATGGGGAAGACAAGGTGAAAATATAAAGCATTATAAACTCATTCAAAATTTACAGGTGTTGGTATTGGTTCTAGTTGGGGACATGTGTCTTTTGCAAGCACAAAGAGAATCCATATCTTCAAGTAGTAGACCAAAAAGGGGAACAACAAGGACCATAATTGACTAACACAACATCATGAAAAATAAGGGTCATGATTGCACACAAGAACACAATAGAAAAGAACATACGATACAAAGGTTCAGAGAACCTCATATTCAAGAGAAGTAATGCTTGAGATGTTGATGTGAAATGGGAGCCCCATGAAATTTCCATTTAGGCTCTTGAGGTAGAATGTTCCTTGACCACATTCTTTAACAATTTTAAAGGTTCCAACCCATAAGGCATCAAATTTTCCATGTTTTTTCTTTTTCTTCTAGCCTAGAATTCCACATGAGGACAAGATCCCCAATCTGAAACTCCCTCTTGACAACCCTCTTATCAAAGAGGAACTTCACCTTTTATCGCATTAATGAATTTCTCTCATGTGTGCCCCTCCTAGTTTCCTCTAATTCAATCAACTCATGAATTCTTTTGGAGACAACACTTTCTTCTTCTCCTTCAATATACTGTAGCAAATTGTATACTAGAAATTCAAGGCTAATTGGTAGTTTGGCTTCAACACCATATACTAGTTCAAATGTAATCTTCACAATAGCTTTCTTGTACGTTACCCTATCTTCCCAAAAAACAAATTTTAACTTATCATCCCACCTTTTCTTGTTTACATCCAAAGTTTTTCTGATGATATTCATTATCCATTTGTTGCTTGGTTCAACCTGTCCATTTCCCTATGGATGATAAGGTGATGAATGTGTCAAAGAGATCCCATATTGGGAACACATGTCAAAAAAATCCTTGGATTTGAAACTCGTTGCATTGCCAGTAACAACTCTTGATGGCACCCCAAACTTGGTGATTTTGTTATTTAACAAAAAATTAATCACTATCTTTGAGGTAGCATTTCTTATAGGAATTGCTTCAACCCATTTTGCAAAGTAGTTAGTGGCCACCAATATCCAATCCAAAGAATGGTCAATGATGTCGTGCTCTAGACGACTTTTAGACAAAGTGGAATACTAGTGTGTTCATCTCTCTCCTTAAAAGCGGTGATATAAATAACCCATCTAACTACCACACTATTATGGTTAATCCTCTTCTTGGAAATACTTTTAGGAGCATGATAATACGTAGAATTGAAAGTTGGGTAGAAAAGAGGGAAAAAGAGAAAAAGGGGGTATGCTTTAGAACAAGACACTCTATTGTTGATCATTGTATCACCCTTAGACACTTGATTGAAAAATATATGGGACACTCAAGGTGAGGAAGCTTTGAACTGCTTCATTGACTTTAAAAAATATTTTTCCATGATTCCTCGAGTCAAACTATGAAACATAATGGAGGAACTGGGTATCCAAGATTATTATAGAGTAGTAGTGCATAAACTTTATGAGCAAGTTAGAGATGAAATTAGAACAAACAAGGAAATTTCTAATTGTTTTTGCAATAATATTAGCATTAAATAAGGATGCTCTTTATCATCTACTTTATTTGGTCTATAAATTGACAAATTAGAAGAATGATTAAGCAAAACATATGCGGGAGGTATACAATTGGTGGGATATGTGGCCAAGCTACTCTTATATGTTGATGGTCTTATCCCAAATTCAAAAATAGCCCATGGGTTAAGAGAACATTTGTAATAACACATTCCTAAATTAATACTTAATTAATAATATTGTAAATAACACATGAATATACTCATAATTAAAAAGACATAACTAGTGGTTAAAGTCAATCATAGCTACATTTAAATGAGTTAAAGATTCTTATATTCACTTCAAAATTTAAATTACAATATCAAGTTTTACTTGGGACGTAAGGCCACAATGTCATGAAATAGTACATTTCTCATAAAGTACATGAATGAATTACATCAAGTTACATTATAGACTATAATAGTCTTGTCAACAACTGAGGTTCTCCTTTGAAGCTCGCCTCCACTGGTGGATGAGAACATGGTTGAAGCGCTTTACCTCGCAACCATGAAGCTTACGCTTCCCCGGTATTCTTTTGACTTGAAGAATGCCCGACCCTACATGGAAAGTTTAGCAAGAGAACAACCTGCAAGGTGGAATCTGGTGCGTGCCCAAACATCAACATACAATATCTATCTGTATGCTAGAAAATAAAGTGCAAGATCTATGCTAGGAATGACAAAGAGTGAGATCACATAGTTCATTCTTACATACATAATGAACAATATTGCTTGGCCAAGCATAATAAGTGTTTTGCAACAACAACAAATAATAGGTTCTGGTAAAGCAAACCTATACTCTATGAACTCCATTTTGCCACCTGTCCCGGATGGTAACTTTCTACTATAACAATTATCTACCCTCTAGCAACAACTACCTATAGATGCTCTAGTCTACTAAGGTATCACCATTTTTTTCCAATATTCAAAAATACTTTCCAAATGTCCTCAAGAGAGCATAGAATACTAATTTTATACTCAAATCAGAAATTAGATTTATGATTCACAGAGTAATTCACAATCAGTCATATCATTCTTATGACTATATCTACTTAACATCTTAAGCACTTTCCTTTATAAATTTACTAAAAACAAAAGAAGGTATGTCACAAGTATGTGTATGTACGTAGACGAAGTCTATATGCATACACATATATATGCCTACTAGTGTATGAGTTGTGCATACGTTTTGAAATAATTGTAAATTTAGATTTGCAATATCAAAATAGTATTCCCTTGACATTTCTTATTGAAATAATATCCTAAGCAAGTCTATGCTAACAATTTCTCACATATTGTTATATTCTATCATTGTTGTTTCCATAAAAACATTCATTGTTTTAACAAAACGTGAACTATTTCCTACTAAATAGTCATTAAACAAGTTGTTTACATATGAACATTCAATGCTTAAATAAAATCAGTACTGTTTCCTACTAAACAATCATGAAACAAGTTGTTTGCTTATGAACATTCAATGCTTAAATAAAATCAGTATTGTTTCCTACTAAAAAGTCATGAAACAAGTTGTTTACATATGAAAATACATTGTTTTAGCAGATTAAGTGTCGTTCCTATTAACAGTTGTAAAGTAAGTTGTTTACATAAAAAAATAGTTTATAGAACAAAACTGTTTCAAATCCATAATAATAACTTTTCAACAAAATAGAGTTGTTTACTAACGAATAACTTCTATTTACAACAATACATTTCTATTTCAAACTAACACAATATATTAAAAGATAATTAATGCCATATACTCATATTTTTGATCTTAAGTTGTTTACAAGCTACATGTTCACTTACAAGTAATCATTCACCGTCTAAAATTGAATAGGTTTGTCCATCATGAACAAAAACTAAACAAATCAAATATCATAGTTTCAACATTAAGAACAGTATGTCTATAATCCAAATTGTGGACTCCTTCATCATTGGAATCACTATGAGCAACTTGATATAAAAAAAAAGAAGAAACCAAGTTTGACATGCTTGTCAATATTCAGTTAAGAAAACAAGGAGGTTTCAGGATCAAATAGTGTTTTAGCCTACTCAGGCTACAACTAAAAACCAAATTTTGACCCTTTACTATGGTTAGGGACCTCCTTTCTTAACCCCAAGTTTCATACAAATTTACCCTTATGGGCATACTGGTGTATGCCTTAATGCATGTTGCTCTATACTTCGTGCAGACTCATAAATGAAACTAAATCAAATAAAATATGTTATCAATCATGAGGATTGATTCTTAAAAATTTAACTATGAAAACCTTTTCTAGCATTGCACCGATTCTTCAGATTGAGGATTGTTCTCTGTCCGCATATGTTTATCATAGTCTTGCATAAAAGAACGACCTTCCCCTTACCATTATCAGCTAGGCCGATAATGGGAAGCGTAGGCCTTCAAGGATAACACTGTCGACACATAATGAAGGTATCACAGAGGATTACTTCCTCTTTTCATAGGTTCGGCTGGTGAACCCTTACAAAATTATCACCAAATGGTACACAAAAAAATTGAAATACGATTTACATTAGCCAAGATATGGCTTTCTTTTTGAGTGAATGTTTCAACAGTTGCTTCATGGGTATCAATGCCTCGGACTAGCACAAAGGCTAGTTGAATGGATTCATTAACATGAGTAGGACGTAGGCCATGTGAATCCCCCTAGAGGGTGATCGCCAATATTCCCTTCAGGCTAAGCCAAACACATAGACAAAAAAACATAGTATGCATCTCTATACTTTCAGTTCCATCAACAAATGCAGTGATAAACACAAGGTACAAAAAAAATGTAAAAAAAATAAGATAGTGATATCGATACTATTGAAGTACCTCTATAGCCGAGCCTTTCTATTTGAAGCTTTTCTTACATTTTTCCTACAATTTTGATCTCTTCTCTACTTTTCTTGGGTGCTAATCGATTTCCTTCCAAAATCAATCCTTGATTTTTCACCGGCCACCTTCATTCAATATGGTAAAAACCCTACTTTGCATGTTGTTGGACGCTAATATTGTGGTCATTTCCTACCATAGCCGCCCTGTAATTTTGAATAATGGTTATTATTATTAGGCAGGCCATGACCATTGTGAGTTTGCCTTGTAATCTTTATTGATGTTTCCACAGTCTGACCCTTAATGCATTGGTTATCAACTTAATTTCAATTCAAATTCAAATATGTATACGTATGTATATGTATGTATATATATATATGTATATCTGTAATATATACAAACACACACATACATATACTTATATATTTGCATCTCTATACATTTGAAATCATTTCATTTACATCTTACCATGCATTTCGAATAATTATTTATATGTGTGTGTGTGTGTATGTATATATCTATATATATATGTGTGTGTGTGTGTGTGTGTGTATGTATATATATATATATGTGTGTGTGTGTGTGTGTGTGTGTGTGTGTTTATTTTACACAAGTTGCTTGTTTTGGAATGGTTCAAAGGTTCCATACACTATCATTTTAAGTAGGGAACTTGAATTTTCATTTTGAGCATCTTTACATATGTATATATATATTTACTTCTAATCTAAGAATGAATTTTCTTTACAATGCTTGTTTTTAGCTCCTTCAAGTCACAAGGTTTGAATAGAAAATTAAATCTACTCACCTTTCATTTGTAAAAATAGTTCAAATTAGGAAAATTTCACTTTCATATTTATGAAAATAAATCAAATTTCTAGTCATCATGCCATTGTGGTGTGTGCACCCAGATTCCAACTAGCTTATCGTTTGATCCAAATAAAGAATCCTAATTCAACCATGTTCTCATCCTTCAATCTGTCACCCTGCAATTGCACACACTTGCACTTGCAAATTGATCAGTAACATTCAATTCTTGATGACATATAAAATAGTTTTTTTAGATATTCACAAAGTCAACATCGGTCAACTCCTATTCAACATTTGAATATTCCAAAATCTCCATTTAATATTTAATTGAATTTCATCAATAATTCTATTTTCCATATTTAAATAAAATATGCAATGAAATTAGGTTATGACATTCTTCCCCTCTTGGAAGAGAAATCGTTTTGATGTCTAGTAAGTCGAAATAAATAACATTATATCAAATTTGAACATTCATGTCTATTTCAACATCAAATCGAAATATATATGTTTGTTTCAACATCACAACAAAATATCTATATATATGTCTATTTCAACATCAGAGTTTTAAAGAATGAAATATTAGAGTATCTCAATAAAAAATCTCAAACAAAATTATTAAGTTTCTTTTCAAGAAAGAAAGTGTGGAAAGGAGCGTTCTATTTCTTCTGCATCCTCCCAAGTAGCACTGTCCTCTGAGTACTGATACCATTGTACATTAAACTAAGCAATATCTTTGCTCTGCAAGTTAACGTTGCGTTTATCCAAGATTCTAATGGGCTCCACTATCACCACTCTTGGATCCTCTACCTGCAATGATTTCCAATCAAGCACATGAGTCACATTAGGATGATATGGATTAATCAAGGAAACATGAAACACATTATGATGTTGAGCCAGAGCAGGTGGTAGAGCTAGTTTATAAGAAACTAGGTTAATCACTTCCAAAACTTCAAATGATCACACATATTTGGGGCCAACTTGGAAGACTTTCCAAAAGTAATAGAGATTTTATGAGGTTTGAATCTCAAGAAAATTTTGTCCCCTATTGCAAATTGTCTAAGAGTTCAATTCTTTTCAGCATAACTATTCTGGCAGTCTGCCGCCTCCTTCAATCTGCCCTTAATGACCCACATTTTCTTTTCCATTTCCTTAAGCATTTCAGGTTCTACTATGATCCTATCCTCTAGTCTATCCCAACTAATGGGGGTATGACACTTCCGCCCATACAAGGCTTCAAAAGGTGCCATGCCTAAGGATGTATGATAGGAGTTGGTGTAAGCAAAATCTACCAAAGGCAAATATTCTTCCCACCTATACTATTGGTCCATACAATACATTTGGATTTCTTCTAATACTTGATTCACCCTCTCTATTTTCTTATCAGTTTGAGGATGATATGCTGAGCTGAAAAATTCAATTTAGTCCCCAACGCTGCATTCAAGATTGTCCAAAACCTAGAGGTCATTTGTGTGTCCCTATCAGAAATGATAGTCTCTGGAACTCCATGCAAATGAAAGATCTCCTAAATAAATTTCTTTGCCAGGGTCAATGATCCATCCTTAAGGTTTCCCAGAATGAAGTGCACAACCTTAGTCAACTTATCAATCATAACCAAGATGACATCATTCTTATTCTTACTCAACAACAACCCCTGTACAAAGTCCATATTGATCACCTATCATTTATACTCAGGTATTTCATGAGGATACAATAACTCAGATGGGTGTGCATGCTCATCCTTGACCCACTAGCACTCCAAGCATCTGGCTATGTACTCCACTACATCCTTCTTGAGTTTAGGCCAAAAATACAAAGTCTTCAACTCGCGATCATCTTGGATACTCTTGGGTGTCCTAAATAAGGTGCATTGTGAACTTCTTCCAAAACTAGCTTCCTTAGCTCTCTAGAGTCAGGAATATACATTCTCCTCTGGTACCTTAAAATACCATCCAATTCGATCTTGTACCCATCGAACCAATGATCCGAAGGATTTTCTACTAGGGCATTTTTCACTCTTTCATAGTGCTCATGCCCTCGCAGATTCTGAATTACCTGCTACTTCAAGTTTGACATTGTTAAGATCATGGTTGTCATATGTCTTCATCTGCTAAGAGCATCAACCACTCTATTCTCTTTCCCTTTTATGTATTCAATTCCAAAGTCATACTCGCTAAGGAATTCTATCCACCTTTGTCGTGCATTAAGGTTTGGTTGGGTAAATATGTATCTCAACCCTAAGTGGTCTATTTGAGTTCAAATGGATCTCTCAAAAGGTAATGCCTCCACATATGTAACGCATGAACTATGGCCACCAACTCCAAATCATGAGGCACATAGTTCACTTCATGTTGCTTGAGATTTCTTGATTCATATGCTACCACTTATCTATTTTGCATTAATACTGCCCCTAATCCCTCTCAGGAGGCATTTGTGATCACTGTGAATCTCCCATTAGGATAAGGGGTAATTAGCACTATTGTTGTTGTGAGCCTCTCCTTTAGGAGCTGGAATTCTTGCTCCCATTTCTCAGTCCATTCAAACCATGTTCCCTTCCTTTGGAGTGAGGTGAAAGGAGATGCAATTTGGGAGAACCCTTGCACAAACTTCCTATAGTATCCTGCGAGGCCCATGAAGCTATGGAATTTCGACACATTTTGAGGCACTAGCCATTCCAGAATTGCCTTGATCTTTTCAGGGTCTACAAAAACTCCTGCTGAAATGATATGGCCCAAATAGTGCACTGTCCTGATAGAATGAACACTTGGACAACTTCACAAAGAGTTTCCTTTCTCTCAATTGCTGAAAAACTATCCTCAAATGTCTACCGTTCTCTTTGACAATCCTTGAGTAGACTAGAATGTCGTCAATAAAAATTGAAACAAAGTAATCTAGGCAGTGTTTGAATACACTATTCATAAGGTTCATAAAGGCTATTGGTGCATTAGTTAATCCAAAAGGTACCACTGTGGACTCGTAGTGTCCATACCAAGTTTTGAATGCAGTCTTTGGAATATCTTCTTCCTTAATCCTCAATTGATGGCACCTCGATTTGAAACCTATCTTGGAGAACACAATTGCTCCCTTCATTTGATCAAACAATTCATCAATCCTCGGAAGTGGACATCGGTTCTTGATGGTATCCTTTTTCAACATTCGATAATCTATACATAGACGAAAAGTTCCATCCTTATTTTTCACAAATATAACCGACACTCCCCAAGGAGACACACTGGGTCTTATGAGTCCCTTGTCCAACAATTCCATTAGCTAGGCCTCCAACTCAAAAAGTTTTGTAGTGGTCATCCAATAAGGTTCTTTGGATTAACGCTTAGCTCTTGGGACTTGATCAATAGAAAAATCAAATTCCTGCTTCGGAGGAAACTCCGTAAGTTCTTCAGGGAATACATCTTGGAACTCCTTGAGAATAGGATAGTCATCCAAGTATGACTCCTTACTATCAGGATTATTAACATGCATTGCATAAATTGCACACCCCTTTCGACGAACCTTCTTGAGCTGCATCGCAGAAATATGTCTAAGCTCTAAGGGTCTCTGCATTCCACAAACCTCAACTAGGTTTCTGTAATCATCCAGACAATTGACCACCTTATTCTCACAATTCACTAAAGCTTTATGCTCAGTTAACCAATTTATTCCCAAAATTACATCATATGAGCCTAAGGGTGCCACATACAAGTTGACCCAAGTTTGAAAAGTTGGAAGTTCTAACTCACTGCAAAAGAGACAGGTATCTACCCTCTGCTTTGCTCAATTACCATACTGGACTGTCCATGAGTTTTCCATGTACCTATGTCTAATGGGTATCTTAGATATTATCCTAAGATCTACAAAACATTTAGTAGCTCTAGTATCGATTAAAATAGAGATATATTGGCCATAGAGCTTACCTGTTAGTTGAATTAGAGAAGTCTGATATTTTGCCTGCCTATTGTCCACTGCAACATGGATCTGGTGAGTCTGTCGGTAGCTTCCTTCCTTTTGTGGTTTTGATCGCTAAGGACAATTTGAGGCATAATGGTTGCCTCCATAAGTATAACATCCATCATGAGGCCCTTTGTGACTTCCTGGCTTGTCCTCTCTAAAGCCCTTCTACTTATGGTCATCCTTGCCCTTACCCTTATTTGCTTTCTTGTTCTTTTCGCCATTACCATCTTCACCCTTCTCCTGCGATTCACTTCCCCTATTGAGATTATGAATCTGATGGCTCTTGTCTCCCTTATGAAATCTCTTTTTCCCATACCAGGACTTAGAACTTGAATCGTTGCAAAGATTGGATAATTGTTGCAACTTTTGTTCCTATTTGGTGGCTTTTTGAAAGACTTGATTCATGGTTTGTGGCTCGTTCATATCCACCTTAGCTCCTATGTGAGGTCTGAGTCCTGTTATAAATTTCCAGATATGGAATCGCTCGTCCCCTTGATACTAATGCACATACTTCAACAAATTAGTGAACTTTTCCCAATACTAAAGAAAATTTGCGGTAGCCATCTCTTCCTGAAAGCTTGGAGGAAGAGTTCCCAAGTGATCTCAGTAGGCTGTAGGTTTCATTCTAACTTCTCATTATCCCAACAAGTCATTACTTCACCTAAGAGCTGATACGTAGCCCATGTTGCCTTAGTCTGTTTAGAAAGGTTATGGAGCCCAAAGAATTTTTCCATTTCTATAGTCCAAGCCTCAACTCCTGTTCCGATGGCCTTGCCATCGAACTTGGGTAGTGCTAATATTTTGAGGTCTTTTCCAAGCTCTTCCTCAATTTTCCCTCATGGACCTGCCCCTAGACCACTGTCTCCTTGATTTCCTTCTACATTCCTATGGTCCCGATCCTCGTGTGCTACTCGGACCTCTTGCTTTATAAGATCCATGCGAGACTCTTACTGATTCATAAGCTCTAGAATTTGCTCTAGTCTCTTGTTTGATCCGTTATCAGAGCCACTACCACCCCCGTCTTGTCTGGTGGTCACTATGACATCTCACACTTATCCTGCAACACAGTCACGTTCATTATATCTCAACACAAGGTTCTATGAATAAATGCTCTTATGCTACATCACATATTTTTCATGTGCATACATCCCTCAACATAGAAGACATACACATTCATGCATCACACACACACACACACACACACACTTTAGAGTCTCTCATTAGACATACCAAAATATCATTATTTTATTTATATTTAAGGTGAGTCAATAGACCCTTATTTACAATAGGCTTCTTTGTTACTATTGTCAAACAGATTGCACCCGAACGCTTGAATGGTTAAATTCAGCAATTTTTTGAAACATTGGATCAAACTCAGGTTGTGGGTGACCTATAATGGGATTGAACCTCCGGATTCTAGGCCAGCTTCCTATATGATTCTCAAATTATTAACTGGTAAATTGTTGGAAAAGGGATAGAAGTACTGAAAGTAAAGCTTAAACTATAATGAAACCTATTGATGCACTTGATTGGAAAACTAATTCCAACCTAACTCAAAAATAACCTCTCAGCACTTTAATTCACACAACCTAATTTGATAGCTCAATCACCTGAATGTTTTAAACAAAGGCTTTGATTTAATGCAATATCGAGGGAAAACAATAAATTTATGACCAAATTGATTAATCAAGTACATGCACAATGTATAACCAGTGAAATTAAACTAAATTGCATACAAATATGTGAAAAAGATAGAAAAATCAGAGGTTTCAGAACTAAAAACACAATAATTTCTCGATCAAATTCCTCACAATAACGATGCCTAAAACTTGGAAGGCAAATTCAAAAATACTGAAACTTAGAAGGAATCCTTTGCAAATCATAAACTAATGAACCTGTAAAAAACACTGTATTAATCTGAAAGCTGAGTTACATGACAATTCACTTTTCATAATGGAAAGGCTGAATAACAAGAACTAAAACGAAAAAGATAAACTTTTTCAATATATACAATGAGAATGCACTTCAAAGTGCATGAACAAGTAACTGAAAGTCAATTTCAATGAGAAAGTGATAACTCCAAGGTGAAATCCGAGCATAAGCAAAAATCCTTGAAAATAAGGTTCAAACTCATGCAAAAATGAGTGAGCTCAGTCTCGAACTTGCAGTCATAAAGCATGCAACTGATCTGTAACTCAAACTGAACTGGAAATCTCTGAACGTGGGCCAAAATATGCAAAAAACTACCTTGCTTTAATCAATTCGCCCATGATAACTACAACTCCACCCTTGCACGATCAATCTTCAGTCGATGATATTTAATTCTTCAGTTACATCCTCATTACTTGCATGATTTTACTCAAGGAAGATAAATAATTAAATATTAAAAATAATCAAATGTATAAATATTTTAATATTTAATGTGGAAGTGATCTCCTTATTTTCATTTTAAATATTAATGTAATAATACATTAATATTTAATTACATATAGCTCCAAGTAAACATCATGCCAAAATGCATGAGAGCAATTGACTATCACTATATTTTTTTTAAATTATGACTTGATTTTGATCATGCATCTCATGGCTCTGAATAATAATGTCTTTTGACTTAGGAAGTCATAGACCACAGGGAAATGATAAAATAAAATTATTTTGTTAAATAATTAAGTCTAGAAAGAAATGATTCGAATTAGACTTTTGGTAAAAGCCATCGAACCCTAAATTATCAAGTTATTCTTCATTTTGCACTTTGTATTTTCCTGGAGAAGACTCTACTGCACCGCCAATGAGTAGGGTTTGAAGCTTGAACTGCACCCTTGCTTGACCATTTGTGATGAAAATCTTCACGAAACTGATGGTAAGTGTTTACCTTTTGCTGTATCTGCAAAATATTTTGCTTTTTCTTCTTTTCAAATGCAATTTCGGTCCTCTATAGCCGTCGCCATTGTTGCTTTCCTCTGATCGCATCTCTCTGTATTTGTGTGCAAGCTTTAATGGGCTGTATCCTGTGAGCTCGAGCTCTGATCTGGAATCTCCTGGGAAGTTTCATTGTGATTTAAGAAGAAGAAACAGAGGTAAAAACCTTTTAAAATATAAATCTGTGTAATGCCTTCATGCTATAGCTTGTCTATTTCCTGAAGCTTGTCTATTTCATGCTGCAGCTTGTCTATTTCATGAGTGTATTTCCTGAAGCTTTTTTTAAAAAATAAAAATTCCCTGAGCTTTCAATGTATTCCTTCCACAGCAAGCAATGGATATAAGTTTCCTTCATGTAATATGTATTTCCTTTGTAATTTTCATTGTTCAATATGCTCTATTCGAGCCTTGGTGCTCATTCAAGCTAAGCTGGAGATTTTTGAGCTCAATGTTTGTCTGGTAATATGTTGTTTATTCCTTCTTCATGGCCGTAGGCTTCTATTTGTGGCATTCGAGATTCTTCATTCACTACTTAGATTCCTCTTTACTCAGCCTTTTGAGCTTCATTTTACCACTACTCTGTGGCCGTGATATCCACCATTACTTTGGATATTTCCATTGTGCGTATCAACATAATATTGGGTGTTTTCTTTTACACCTTACGCATCTATTTTCCCCAATCATTTGTTCAATTCTTGAGAGAAATTTTTGCAAGATTTCTTGAAGAATTCATTTGTTGTGCTTTAATTTATAATTTCCATTGTACATCTTGCTTTTCCTCATGTATGAGCCACTTCTTGTCATGCACTGTATGATGATATATAAGATTGTAAATACATGCTTGGACTGCCTTAGCTCTTATGTATGCAGCTTGTATTAATGACTGTCCCTTTATTTGATCTAAGCACTGTAGTCACTGATACATCCTTTAAGACTTGACTATCATTCTATTATCCTTTCAAGCACCAAGATTACTTTCAGCTTGAGATGGAAATGAAAGCAGCTTTGACATTGATAGTCATTGTTATCGTACCTTGCAAAGGCTATCTACTTCAAGAGTATATTGCTACACTTTGAAATTAATGTTGCTGTCCATTTTATGATAGTTGCTGCTGAAAATATGATAGTTGTTGCTCGTCTTATGATAGTTGTTGCTCATAACATGATAGTTGCTGCTCAAAATATGACAGTTGTTGCTCATCTGTACTTTCAAAATAAAGATTTTGTCTTCATGTAGTTGTATTTCTGCAGTCTCTCCCAAATACCCTCATTGAAATGATAGACTTCAAGCTTTGTCCTGACAACAGTATTATCAAAGCAATTTTTTTAAAAAGAAGTAGCAATATTGACATTAATCCCACATTCCTCAAAGAAGAACAACCTCCATGGTGATCATTTATAAGACTGTCCCTTCCTTGATGATTGCGCCATGTATTGCTACTGTCAACATGACAGTCCTGTAGCATATCCTTGACTGATAAGTCATGCCTCCATGATCTTGATAACTCCTTTTAAATGAAGAGCAGATGTGGACTTGTTCTCTTATGATGATGTTGTGCTTTTGCTTAGTGTACACCTATTTCTTTTGTAATAACAGTCCTATTTATAACTGTTCTTGATATAAATCTCTTCATGTATGAACAACCATTTCAGCCTCTTGTAGACCATGTATATGACTCAAAGGTAATGAAGAACAGTTTGACATTTTAATGTACTTTTTTCCCCTTCAGTATGAATTAGAGACTACCTTATGAATTTCTTTATTACAATAGTTCTTGTTTGATGACTGTTATGACTCATATATAAATGTTGAATAAGAGAGTACCTTTCTTGATATGCCGGGCTCGACCCTTGTGGGAGCCTGTTTTTCCCCACATATCTGATGAAAATAATCACGAACGTAATGAACCTGTTCCTGCACATTGAAACAAACATGTTAGTAAAATAAATGAAGCTGAAAGTTTCCATTGAAATTTGTGCTCCCTGAACAGTGAAATCATCTGATGGATGTCGGACCGAATGTGCATTATATTTATGTCAGTAGTGTAGGCATATGATAGGATTTGATTCGCATTTCTCTAACCACACTTCTATCAACCTTGCAAGTGCATCGGAGCTTGGAGCTAGAGCTGGAGCCACAACTGAAGACCTGGACTTGTCAATGATTCATCATTCCAGGCAATGACGAATCACTTTCTACCCTATGCCTTCTTTATTCTTAGTTGTATAGTGTACTTTCTTTTTCTTGTATCTATCATTTGATTGTGTAAATCAAATTTAGTTACTCCCGCGGCTTGTGCGGGACTTCAGCCTTTCCAATATGAATAAAAACAACATTCTTTTATGCAAATTTATGAGTTCTTCTATTGCAAACATTTGCATAATCAAAATTTGAAATTCAATGAATACTTTTAGCAAAAAATTTGCACCTTTCTGTGATAAATGCAATTCATCTCCATCTATTTTGAGCTATAGCTAAAAATAGGTAACAGTTACATCATTTTAATTTCTTGGTATTAGAAAGAGGATATTCCTCTAGATCATCATCTGAGTTTACATCAAACTTTACAGAAGAAAATGGTTGAGCACGCAAGCTCTCCTTTTCCTCTTTAGTCAACAAGAGTGTGTTGGGTCTACACCCTAGAGGCTAGTCCCAGATTGTGGAAGGATTTTTGATCTTAGGTGTTCGCCTCTCCTCAATCTTAAAGCCTCTCTCTAGCTTGAGTCGCGTAAGAACTTGTGCTAGAGTTTCATCATTGAGAAGTTTTGGTGGAACCTCAGCCTTGGCGTTTCCTTCCTGTATGCCATTCTTGTGTGGGGTTCTAACAATTTTCCCTTTTCTTCATCCTACCTTTGACCTTCCCATTCCTACATTTAATTTAGGTTTGGTCAATTCTCAAGACTTCTAGTTTCGGTCAAGGGTCAACTACCCTAGTAAACTATGGTAGACTCAAAAGGCCTAGAGATGAACCCTAAGCTCTGATACCAAATGTTATAACCCTTCCTAAATTATTACTTAATTAATATTGTTGTAAATGACACATGAATATACTCATAATTAAAAAGACATAACTAGTGGCTAAAGTCAATCATAGCTACATATGTCCATTTAAATGAAACAAAGATTCTTATATTCACTTCAAAAGTCAAATTACAATATCAAGTTTTACTTGGCACCTAAGGCCACAATGTCATTACATAGTACATTTCTCATAAAGTACATGAATGAATTACATCAAGTTACATTATAGACTATAATAGTCTGGTGAACAACTGAGGTTCTCCTTTGACGCAGGCCTCCACTGGTGGAGGAGAACATGGTTGAAGCACTTTACTGCCCAACCACGAAGATTACACTTCTCTGGTATTCTTCCAACTTGAAGAATGCCTGATCTTGTATGAAAATCTTAGCAATAGAACAACCTGCAAGGTGGAATCTGGTGCGTGCCCAAACATCAACATGCAATTTCTATCTGTATGCTATAAAAGAAAGTGCAAGATCTATGCTAGGAATGGTAGAGAGTGAGATCATAAAGTTCATTCTTACATACATAATGTACAATATTGCTTGGCCAAGCATAATAAGTGTGTTACAACAACAAAAAACAATAGGTCCTAGTAAAGGAAACCTATACTATCTGAACTCCATTTCGACATTCATCCTGAAAGGTAACTTTCTACTATAAAAACTATCTACCCTCTAGCAAAAACTACCCATAGATGCTCTAGTGTACTAAGGTATCACTCTTTTGTTCCAATATTCAAAAACACTTTCCAAATGTCCTCAAGAGAGCATAGAATACTAATTTTATACTCAAATCATAAATCAAATTTATGATTCACAAAGTAATTCACAATTAATTATATAATTCTTATGACTATATCTACTTAACATCTTAAGCATTTTCCTTTATAAATGTACTAAAAATGAAAGAAGGTATGTCACAAGTATGTGTATGTACGTAGACGGAATCTATGTGCATACACATATATGTGCCTATTAAGTTTAAGTTGTGCATACATTTTGAAATAATTGTAAAGTTCAGATTTGCAATATCAAAATAGTATTCCCTTGACATTTCTCATTGAAATAATATCCTAAGCAAGTCTATGCCAACAATTTCTCACATACTGTTATATTCTATCATTGTTGTTTCCATAAAAACATTCAATGTTTGAACAAAACATGAATTGTTTCCTGTTAAACAGTCATTAAACAAGATGTTTACATATGAATATTCAATGCTTAAATAAAATCAATATTGTTTCCTACTAAACAGTCATGAAATAAGCTATTTGGATATGAACACTCAATGCTTAAATAAAATCAGTATTATTTTTGACTAAACAGTCATGAAACAAGTTGTTTACATATGAAAATACACTGTTTTAGCAGATTAAGTGTCATTCCTACCAACAGTTGTAAAGTAAGTTGTTTACATAAAAAAATAGTTTATAGAACAAAGTTGTTTCAAATCCATAATAGTAAATTTTCAACAAAACAGAGTTGTTTACTGAAGAACAACTTTTGTTTGCAACAATACATTTTTGTTTTAAACTAACAAAATATATTAAAAGACAATTAATGTCCTATACTCATCTTGCAAATCTTAAGTTGTTTACAAGCTACATGTTCACTTACAAGTAATCATTCACCATTTAAAATTGAACAGGTTTATCCATCATGAACAAAAAATAAACATATCAAATATCATAGTTTCAACATTAAGAACAGTATGTTTATAATCCATATCTTGGACTCCTTCATCACTGGAACCACTATGAGCGACTTGATATAAAAAAGAAGAAACCAAGTTTGACATGCTTGTCAATATTTAGTTAAGTAAACAAAAAGGTTTCAGGATCAAACAGTGTTTTAGCCTAATCGAGTTGCAACTAAAAACCAAATTGTTCTAGATATCGACCCTTTACTATGGTCAGGTACCTCCTTTCTTAACCCCAAGTTTCATACAAATGTACCCTTATGGGCATACTGGTGTATGCCTTAATGCATGCTGCTATATACTTTGTGAAAAGTCATAAATGGCACTAAATCAAATAAAATATACTATCGATCATGATGATCGATTCTTACAAATTTAACTATGAAACCCTTTTCTAACATTCCATCGATTCTTCAGATCGAGGATTGTTCTCAGTCCGCATATGTTTATCAAAGTCCTGCATAAAAGAATGACCTTCCCCTTACCATTGTCGGCTAGGTCGATAATGGGAAGCGTAGGCCTTTAAGGATAACATTGTCAACACATAATAAAGGTATCATAGAGGATTACTTCCTCTTTTCATAGGTTCGGTTGGTGAACCCTTACAAAATTATCACCAAATGGTACACAGAAAAATCGAAATACGATTTACATTAGCCAAGATATGGATTTGTTTTTGAGCGAACATTTCAATAGTCGCTTCACGGGTATTGGTGCCTTAGACTAGCACAGAGGCTAGCCGAATGGCTTCATTAACATGAGTAGGTTGTAGGCCATGCGAATCCCCCTAGAGGGTGATCGCCAATCTTCCCTTCAGGCTAAGCCAAACACAGACAAAAAAACATAGTATGCCTCTCTATACTTTCAATTCTATCAACAAATGTAGTGATAAACACAAGCTACAAAAAAATGTAAAACAAATAAGATAGTGATATGGATACTATCGAATTACCTCTATGGTCGAGCCTTTCGATTTAAAGCTTTTCTTAGATTTTTCCTACAACTTTGATCTCTTCTCTGCTTTTCTTGGGTGCTAGTCGATTTCCTTCCAAAATTAGTCCCTACTTTTTCACCTGCCACCTTCATTCCATATGGTAAAAATCCTACTTTGCATGTGGCTGGATGCTAATATTGTGGTCGTTTCGTGCCATAGCCGCCCTCTAATTTTGAATAATGGTTATTATTATTAGGCAGCCTATGACCATCGTGGGTCTACCTTGTAATATTTATTGATTTTTTCCACAATTTGACCCTTAATGCATTGGTTATCAACTTAATTTCAATTCAAATTGAAATATGTATATGTACGTATGTGTATATATATATGTACATGTTATATATATATATATGTCTATGCATATGTATTTACATATATATATATATATATATATATACATATATATGTGTTTTAATTTTAAATAAAGTATTCATACACAAGTTTCTTGTTTTGGAATGGTTCAAAGGTTCCATACACTATCATTTTAAGTAAGGAACTTGAATTTTCATTTGGAGCATCTTTACATATCTATATATACTTACTTCTACACTAAGAATGAATTTTCTTTATGATGCTCGTTTTTAGTTCCTTCAAGTCACAAGGTTTGAATAGACAATTAAATATACTAATCTTTCATTTGCAAGCACCAAAACATTTCAAATTAGGAAAATTTCACTTTCATATATATGCAAATAAATTAAATTTCCAGTCATCATGCCATTGTGGTGTGTGCACCCAGATTCCAATTGGCTTACCATTCAATCCGACTAAACAATCCTACTTCAACCATGTTCTTGTCCTTCAACTTGTCACCCTGCAACTGCACACACTTACACTTGCAAATTGATCAGTAACATTCAATTCTTGATGACATATAAAATAGTTTTTTAGAAATTCACAAAGTCAACATTAGTCAACTCCTTATATTCAACATTCGAATATTCTAGAATCTCCATTTAATATTTAATTGAATTTCATCAATAATAATATTTTCCATATTTAAATAAATATGCAATGAAATTGGGTTATGACATTATTTGAAGGCCTTGGAGCTATTATTGCATGAGGTCGGGATGCAAGTGAACACTACCAAGACCAAAGTCATGATTTTTTCATTAAATAGAAAAGAGAAGCAAATTAACTTTCTTTTTGAAGGTAGCCCATTGGAAATAGTCAAAGAGTACAAGTATCTTGGGATTGATTTTCACTACAAACTCAGTTGGGAGTCTTGTAGAATGAAAAGGATACAAGGAGGATGGAAGGATTCCTACTCACTTCAATGCAAGTGTAGAATTTAAGCTAAATTTTGGGACTGGAAAACCAAGAAACCCCTTTTTTGTTTGTTGGTCACACCAGTTGTCCTTTATGGTTGCGAAGTTTGGGGAAGTAGCATGTCAAATTGTATTTAGAGACAATTACAAATAATACAAAAACATTTAATTACAAGAAACCTCAAAGTGGAAACCACAATCCCATATGAGATTCTTTTGGCTGAAGCAGGGACTTTCTTGTTGTAAACATTAGTGATAAGTTGGTTGCAAAGTTATTTAAAGAAGGTCAAAAACATGGATAATCATCATTGGCCCAAAATAGTTGTGGAGGAGGAATTAGGTTGCAGGAAGAAAACTTGGGGAAAGAAAAATAACAAATGGTTGAGCAAGTGACATCAATTTACATGAGTGTCCTAACACCAGTGAGGAAATTAAAAAAATGTGATAGAAAATTTCAAGACAATTAGTGGAAAAAGCAAATTGGATAGAAAAAAGTATACTTCGTCAAAGAGTTTAATCCAAAATGAGAACATGATGAAAAACATATTTAGGGGCATTTATTAAAGGAAAAAAAAGGTTGTTAATTTCATAGTTGAGGATCGGATTGCATCATCTTAGATGCAAAACCAGAAGATGAACTATACTCAAAGAAGTTTGAGAAGAGAGAAATTGCATATTCTGTGGTAAGGGGTAGCTAGTGGAGACCGAATGACACTTTATCATGGAGTGCACACCATATGATGATATTCGTACTTAGTACAAAAACAACTTGAAAGTTGGTAGTGAACACAAGTAATTTGAGGAAACTAAGATCAACAAAGTTGCTAGCTTCCTAGTCAAGATCCATAGTAGGAGATGTGACATCGAAAGGAGTTTGAAGATAACTTAAGATTGCGGTTCTTGGTCACTTAGACCGCTTGGTCTCGTGGACATCATTAAAATCATTCATTCATTTTCCTTCTCTCCTTTCTTTTCATGTTGTTTCCAAGTTTCACTTAAATTTCTTGCTAAGGGGACATCAATAATCTCTATACCTTTGTTTAAGCATTGATATTAATATTTTCAACAATTGATTGACAATTTGGAGACCTTGCCTACATACTTTTATAAATTTCCCTATTCTTAAAAAGGATCATTTTTTCTCTTTTCAACATTCTGTTTTTTAAAGAACTATATCAATGCTTTGTCTTGTTTGTGAAATATATCCAAAGTCCTACAAATAAAACTATAAGATATCTCATATATTGATATAGAACTACAATAATTTCACTTCTAATACCTCTTCAAATTCCTTGATATATGTATTTGTATCAACACATTGCACTACATAACCTATTTACTTTTGAATTCCTTCCTTTGAACCACTTTCATAAAAGATCTCGCCAATGTTGAAATTTCCTCCAATTTCACTATTCCTATTGTTCCACCATATTTATTGAGAATAATTTATATTTGAACCTTCCTTATTCTAAACTCCCTCAACAACCCTCAAATTGACATAGAATCAGGAACAAAATAGGGAGGCTCGTGTGCAATACGCTCAACTATTAGCCTTTGAAGAAGCTCTCCCCTGGAATATTGGCATGTCACTGAAAGGTTGCGAAATTCCATCAAGGTGACATAAACATCAATAGCAATCACATCTATAAGAGTTATCACCTTTCCTATAGCTGCGTCCTTGAAATCTAAAACATGCTCAATCATGTCCTGTTCTTATCCTTCAACTACCCCATTTAGCTTTGTATCTCTCAACATAAATTTGAGCTCATCCTGAGTGACAAGGGGTTCACTTCTACTCTTGAGTCTCAAGATCACATGAAATATGACCTACTAGATATAATGCTAAGAAAATGAATGCCGCTAGCCTTACCACAAAGCGTGCTACTTTCATTGCATTATGGACAACTATGCTATTAGGAGTAAGCGATAAAATAATAACCTATTTTCATGATTCATGTTGCTGCATTGGTTCTAGCTTCACCAAAGAGTTTAGTTGCTTTAGTAGCAAGTGTAGTTGCGCAACGTTTGCTACAATTAGATCATTTGGTTTCGTGAATGTCATTAAAATTCTTTCATTCATTCATTCAATTGTACCAATAATAATAGTTGTGAGAAATTGAGTAGCATCATAACGAAATAATCTAAAAACTACATCTTCAAGTTCTTTCTCAGCTAGCTCACAGACCTTCGTTATCCTTGGATGAACATCCACATCCTATTTCAAAACTCTTATTTCGGCCTAGGAAGGGGGGTGCTGAAAAGATTATGGAATTTGACTTTATACCTGTTGATTGCACTTGCTTAGAAGTTTCCATTTGGTGTATATTCTGTAACCATTGTGCCCTTCATGAGATCACATTTCTTTGGGGCATCTTTTCAAAAAACTAGCATGACCTGTTGCACTCATGTCTACATTTTAAAATCTGTTCATCCTACTCCCAAACATTTATGAGATGTCTCATTGAAACCTCTATGCATTCGGCCCAGGTGTTTATATTTTACATATATGTCCACTAGCAACTACAACTGCAACATCTAACAAAGTCTGTGTTTGATTCTACATCGATGGATGTCCATACACTATTTTAAAACCCTTTTTTGGCATGTCTGAGCTTCCACATTTTGTATACATGCTCTCATAAGGATTTGTAAATAATAGCATATGATAAGGATTTCATTTCATTTTACTTTGATGCAAGGCCATGACATTTCATGAGAAAACATCTCTCGCAAGTGTCCTTGCATCAACTTTCATGCCTTTTTTATGCCTTTAACCTTTCAGAGAGGCATTCATTGAATAAAATATATTTTTTTATCATGTTGTGTTTGGCACCATAGATTTTATCTTTTTCTTTTATTCCTTATAACCTACAATGTGATTGGTGAAGTTGGCATGACACACCCTTTGATACCACACAAATGAGGGACTGGACCTCGTGACCTCTTGCTTGCAACAAGATGCTTTAGCCAATCGAACCAAGATGCCCTTGATGACACCATACCTTATTCCAAAGCTATTATTCTAGCAAAGGTAAAGAGGATGTAGGTAGAGGTCATGGGACTTAGCTCTTATAAGTACTTTGCAAATCCAGTTTTTGCATACCCTATAATCACGATATTTCATGAGATAGTAATTCATTCTTACATTTTATTAAACACTTGATGTGCCTTCTCCATGGTTGCACCAATGTGTGAATCTCCCAAATATCATTAGTGTTCTTGGCCACTTATGTGATCAAGTTGGTGCTATATGCAGATGACCTTACCTTAATGGAAAATTCAAAAAATAGCCTACAAGAACATCTAAAAGCTCTAGAGCTATTTTGTCATGATGTAGGGATACAAATGAACATCAACAAAACCAAGGTCATGATATTTACGTTGAAAGAGCCAAGGAGCAAATAAATTTTGAGTTTGAGGGAAACTCTTTGCAGGTGGTAAATGAATACAAGTATTTGGGTCTCGAATTTTGTATCACTCTTAATCGGGAGACTTGTAGGATAAAAATAATACAAGTGGGTTGGAAATCTCTTTACTTGCTTCAAAACAGATGTAGATCAACTGAGCTATGGGATTGGAAAACAAAGACGAATTTATTTGGGCTGCTTGTTACACTTGTGGTCTTATATGGTTGTGAAGTTTGGGGCTGCAACATTACAACTCTAAAATGGAGGCAAATAGAAAGATTACAAAAGCACCTATTCACAAGCAATTTCAAAATAAAAAGTACAGTCCTGTATGAGATTGTTTTAGCCAAGGCTGGGGTTTTTCCAATGGAAATGACAACGTTAATTCATTTATTAGGCTATTTGAAGAGAATTGAGAATATGGGGGAACATCGATGGCCCAAAATTGTGATGGAAAAATTCCAATTGGATGGGAAAATGGGGCATAAACATGCAAGAGTGTCCAAACACAAATGTAGAAATTAAAAGGTATGCAAAAGAGAAAGTCAAGTATATCATGTGGTTGAAACAACTTGGTCGAAAAAGAGAACACTATGTTTTACATTTTAACTCCACTTGTGATCACAAGCAAAAATACTACATGGGGGAAAATATAAAGTGGAAGGCTAAAATACTAATAGCCCAATTAAGAACTAGCTCACATTGTTTGAAGTGTGAAATGGGAAGATGGAAAATACCCAAGGAGGTGTGGGCAAATAGGATTTGTTGTTTCTTCTCTTCGGGTTTAGTGAAGACAAAGTGGAACTACATTATGCAGTGTAAGGATTATGAGGGCATCAGGTACAATTACTCAGGTTTGTTAAAAGTCAATTCATTAGCGACCTTGTTTGAAGAGGAAAAGATTTCTAAAACAAGTTACCTAATCAAAATACACAACAGAAGGATCAAAATCAACAAAGAGTTATAAAGGAACAAGAAGTAATTGGTGGGGTTAGTGGTTGTTTTACAAAAGTAGTTTCAGTTCTATTTCTTGGGTCCCATAGACTGGTTGGTGTCGTGGATGTAATTAAAAACATTCATTCATCCCTTATGCTTTCATAGGTTGTAGTCATGGTGATTAGCGTATTGGCGAAACCTTTTTATTAATTTTCGATGGATGCCTTAAGAGCTTGTGTGATGTTTTGTGTAGACGAGGGGTTTTAAAATATATGTTGAACTTTTAAGTGTTTCTCACAACCACTTCAAGCACTAAAAGAGGTTTTCAAATCTCATTAAAAATATGAAAGACATAATATTTTCCTTTTCCTTTTGCTTCAAAAATGTGTGTTAGGTTTTTAAGGGTTTTGAGGATCATGTTAGGTTTTGACAATGGTTATCAAACCACCAAAAACCTCCAACAAACACCCCCTCTTTAGAATCCAATTATTTTTGGGATTTCTAAGGAATTTTATAACTATTTAAAAATATTGACAATGCATTTTGAGAATTCAGAGAGTTTTCTAATCATATAAATATGGAAATAAAGTTATTTTTTAGCATTTCCTCCAAAGATTACTTATCTTTTAGAAGCCAATTATAACCTTGAAACTTTCACTCTATCCACAATGATAACAATAACTTTGGTGGGTCAACACAAAAAGTTGTAAATTTCACAACCTTTGATCGAAAGTATATTTTCATGCAAAAATTGATCAATTTGTGCATAAGAGCTCCAAAAAGCACCCAATTAGTTAATTTTCAAGAGGGAACAAAATGTTTCACTTTTTATTGGGATGATAAAGTAACCATGTAAACATAATTAGTTCTACAATGAACAACCAAAATGTTGGAACTCGGGGAGATCATAGTCGGGTCAAAATCTATCAAAAGAGATTTTGAGTTGTCTTTTCCCAACTATAGGAAAAATCAATAAAAAAAGAGACCTAAACCTAGAATTTTAAAATATACTAATAGTTTCCCAAAAGCTATCAGTCTTTTTATAAATCATTTGTTGTCCTATAACCTCCTTTGATGGTTTTTGAGTGGTTATCCAAAAAACCCTTATCAATATCACAAGACGTGCATATGATTTACTTTAAAAGGTTGAGAAGTTCTCTCCTAAGTATAAACTCAATGGAACTAATATAGGAGAAGAATATATTTAGGCTTTCAATGTTTCGTTAATTCTCTTACAAGTATAACATGAAGATATAACTTGCAAATTGTTTCTATTTTCTTTAAAAAGATTTATATGTGATTGGTATTTACATATTCTGAACATATATATAACACCATGGGGTTTGTTCAAGTTTACCATCATTAATCACTTTTAAATATCACCAATTAAGCCAACACAAAGAGAACCCAATGAACATTTATGGGTGTTTGACAATTGTTTCTAGAAATTATATATTTAACTCACTATATACTCCCTTCTCTTGTATAAATGATTGCCATATTAGAGATGTATTTAAGAACATTAGAGCCTTTAAAATATATGTTCATAAAGAAATCCATTGAATTAACAACATTACCTAGAGCCTATAATGTAGTAACAATTAATCTACAACACATGTCGTGAGGAATCAAGGGATAGGTCGCCCTCCTTTTCTCAACTTGAGTTTGTATAATCAAATACCCATGATGAACTAATATTTGATCTAGAATACTCTATTGTATGATCAAATTCTCATAGAAAATAATGAAGTTTTAAAACCTAAATATTCTAAAACAATATTCGAGTCTATCTATTATCTTTTTTTTTTGGGGGGGGGCTCTACCATTATTATTTTTTTATTGAGAAAAATGTTGAGGTTACAATGAAAATGTAGTGAAAAACTGCAAGAGAAAATTACAAGAGCATAGCTGTAATAGTAGCAGCATAGCATAACCTACTACAAGAGCTAAGACATACATAAAAAACAATATCAGCATGAAGAGACAAGGCGAACCAATAGCCTATAGCAGCATAAACTTTAACCAAGCAGCAGTACAAGCAAAAGACAAGAGATACAATTACAAAAATTACCTGGTGAACCAACCACTAACAACCACCCAAGGTGGATTACAAAGTCAATCTTGAAGAAAATACTTTAGGCCATGGGAGATAGTGACCATCCTCTTGCTGAAAAGTTGATTGACTTGAAGCTTGATCTGTTGAATTTGAAAATTGATCTTTAGATTCTTCTCAGATTCAGCTTGTAAATAAGAAAACAAAGACATCAGAAAATAAAAAATGTCTGAGTAAAGCCTAAAAAATGCAGCTCCCTGATGATCATTTAGACTATTAAAAACAACTCTACACCTGTTTCTCCATATGAATGAAAGAATGACATGTCTAACTCCATTTTCTATGACATTATGATGTAACCCAACACTAAGAAGTGCTTCTCTCCAGTTTAAAACATGCCCAAAGATAGCTGGTAGGTCATTAAAAATAGCATACCACTACTTTTTAACAAATTGGCATCCCCAAAAAATATGCCTTATATCTTCTTTCCTTTGATAGAAGGGACAATTAGCCGATTGGATCATCATACATTTCAACCTGTCCTCAATGGGCAGTTTTCAATGTAAAATCTTCCAAGCAATTAATCGAGCATCTATATTAGCTTTTGATTTCAAAATGTGAGCAGATAATTTAGTCCAATTTGTTTTACTGTATCTACAATTCCACTTGAAATTCAGTCGAGGTCTATCTATTATCTTGATGTTTAACCTTGGAAAGTTATCAAGATAAATTTCGTTTCATTTATTTATTTTTGATAAGTCAATTGGGATCAAAGGGGCCCAGCCTCGTAGCCCATCAACGAGCAAAAAGACAAAAGATGGAATTATAAACGACCAAAGAAATCACCAACACTGTTGTCTCTGCCACTCCTCCATGTCCAAATCCAAGTCTTTGACCACTATTCTTGACTACTCTGATACACCCCCTCCATTCATCACCGTTGGAAAAGCTAACACCACCATCCTTCCCATCAGGTTACCCACACCAACAAACTCTTTAAGTAGGATGATATTGCCGACAACTTCTAATAATCGAGAGTCTTGATCCTCCCCGACACTCCATAGGATGAAAGGAATCCAGGGGCCATTAAAAGGCTAGGTGAGTAACGACCACACACCACTCGATGGGCAAAGCCCCATCCCTGGAACAACCATTGCTAAATAATAATCCATGGCCTCCCAATAGCCCACAAACACATACTTTCATATTAAAAACCTCACCATATCAATATCTTCCCTTGCCTATAATAACCAGGCCATAAACATTGAAAAATGTTCATGTTTATGCAAAAGTGATACACTGACATAAAAAAACTTGCACCCAAGATAGCCTTTATTTCCCCCAAATCCTCTTCGTCATGAGTTTTAAAAACTTTCTTTAGGCTAGCATTATATATCTCTCCCCAGAAGGCCGTGTAGCACATCTTTGTACCCAAGCATATGGTAGAATCCATGGAAAATTACTTGATTCGTCATCCACCACGTGTGTGAGCAGAGTATCAATGAACACTGGCGTATCGTTGTGCTCAATCCTTACATTAATCACAATCTAAATGACAATCGATCAACATCTTCATTCCCTTCTCGATAAACAGGGGAAATTTTGAAATCCTCTAAACTATCTAAACACTCCATTATTTGATACAACCATTTACTTAGTTTTTAGTTGGGGGTGGCCCTCCTTCTAATTACATTAATGGTGATCATTGAATCACTTTCGAAATGAATTTTACTTGCCCCCAAATGCTTGCCTAGTTGAAGCCCCAACCACACTGCTTGGAATTCAACTTCATTATTTGTCTCATCAACTAATCTTTTCACCCATTCTGCCAATTTTCACCTTGGAATTCAACTTCATTATTTGTCTCATTAACTAATCTTTTCACCCATTCTACCAACTTTTCACCTTGGAATTCAACTTCATTATTTGTCTCATCAACTAATCTTTTCAGTGCCCATTCTACCAACTTCTCACCTTTGTGATTACGGATAATACAACTAGCACTGGAAGGGCCTAGATTCCCCTTTGTAGCCTTGTCAAAGTTCACTTGATCCAACCTTCATCAGGTGGGTGCCATTTGGCATCTACTCTTGGGTTTACACAAAGATCAACCTTTCGAGTGCCATAAACGGGGAATTTCCTTTGATTTATATTTTCCAAGTGAGCCTTTCATTTTTAAGGCTACCTTTCTCGAGTTGATTTGTAATTTCTCCTTTTACCTTGTTAAAATTCTCTTCTTTATTCCTTGTTCTCTCCTTTCAAATAAAAGGAGCATTCTTGGAATGTCCATTAAAAGTGTCAAGATTTGACTTTAATTTCAAAGAAATGGTGAGCACTTGAAACTAGTTTTCGATGAAATAAATGTTCCTCAAAACTCCTTTAGCTCCAAAAATACTCTTAGGAACTGCTCCAACTCCAAAATATTCATTTTCCACTCCACTTCCAATTTATTCCTTTTGGAAAAGAAAGTAATTCCTAGAACTCCTTCAAAATCCAAAAGTGTTCTTAACACAACATGAGTTCCCAAAGGCATGAGGATGTTTGAAATAAATGAAGCTATAAATAGAAGTGACTTACACTTTTTATGATTTGATTAGTTGTTGACATCTTCATTTCAATTGAAAAAATAGTATACACTTGGAGGAGGTGGTCGGTTTATGGTAGAATTGATTCCACATTCAGGAGGTTCAGTGAAGAGCAGAGTTGTCGAAGAAGGAAGCTTGTTCCAATTAAGTGTTGGAAGAGGAGAAAGAAGAATCAATTATAGGTACCAATTTTAGTAACGGAGTTTGTCAAGGATTGCTTGCAATCTGAAAGGGTGGTACTACCACTCAACTCCATTTTGTGAATCTGTATTCACCAAATTTTTCCTACCTTGGGTGTCTGATGCAGGGGGGTCTAGGGGTACTAACAATCTTGCATCACCAAAAATATTGCTATTTTATTTTTGTTTATTTCCAATAAGGGCTTAGGGGTTAGGAGAATAAATATTTTTATTTGCACCTTTATAATTTCCCTTGGGATGAGATTGTAATTATAATTTTGGTGGGAGTTATGCATTTATGAATATTTTCTAAGGAAAATTTGGGAAAATACCCCTCTTGGGCATCCAAATTCTTGGTGGGGACCATTTGGGGTGCATGTGCTTGCATGTGATTGCATTTTTGTGCCACAATCTTTGTATGTTGTTGCATGACTGTATTTGGAGCTGTTGAGGCCACTGGGAGTCAAAGAAGGTGTCTTGATTGGCCAAAAGTTACGTGCCCATGTGAAGGTGGTGAAGGCAATGAATTATTATATATATATATATATATATATATATATATATATATATATATATATTATCTCTCCTCAAGTTGGGTGTTGTAATTCTAGGTGTTTTATGGAGGTTGTTTTGAGAAACAAATACTAATTTCTTCTCACACAATTTCTATATAATGATGCTTGCTCATTTGGAGATGCCAAAATGTTGAGGACATTATGTTGTATATTTTTATGTTTAATGTCGCATAACTGTACCTAGGGGAAATTCCACATTTTGGCATTTATGGCACCTTTAGAAATTAATGACAAAATCCCATGGGTTGAAATTTCATGATTCTGACTCCATGTGGACAAGTGACTGACCAACAAAAGCTTGATGACACATTTTTTGAGAATATAGGCTCTAGACGAATGCGCGGTGCGCAGATGTCTACATGACACACTAACATCCTGTCCATTTCCTGAGTTCAAAACGCGAAATCTAGAAGGTTAACCCTTAAGAAATGTGTCTTGGCGGTTACACTTTGAAAGTAATGGTTCTTTACCGCCCTTGCAAGCGTTAAAACCTTTTTTTGCCTCTCATTTAAAGGTTGGAAGACATCACACTAGCTCTCTCTACTTGCTCCAACTTTGAGATCTCCTCATATTTGATAGTAGTACACTAACAGGTGAAGCCATGCTAGCCTAAGGTCCTCCCAGTAGCAGCAACAACTCCCAAGCAAGCACTCAGTGGTGCGTCCATGTGCTCTGAAGAGGGCCTTGGCTCGTGGGTAACGCTCTCTCTCTCTCCCTCTCACTTTGCTCTCACAATTGTTTGTTTACTATTTAGTGGTGTGGGTTCTACTCCTGAGCGGGTATTGCTTTCACCACATGCTTATTGTAGTGTAGGTTCTACTCCTGAGCAGGTATTGCTTTCACCACACGCTTTATTTATTCCTTTAGCATTCCTTTCCAACTTGGTTGTCCGTGGAGGTGGGAACACCAAAATGAGGTCTGACTAAGGCAGGCCCCTATACAGCCACCCAACACCTTTCTCCTTGGTCTTTTGTGTGTAGGTCACGAAGAGAAGCTTGGGGTAAAGATTCGAGCGTTCAGAAAGAGGTAAGATTTTTCCAAGCATCCTTGTATTTACTTTAGTTTTTGACTAGTTAAACAAGTCCCGTATGGACCACTCTTGAGATTGGAAGTAGGATTTGCTTTTGTTCATTGAGTTCCGGAGTTCTCAATTGCTCAGGACGCCAACGCGCCGTGCTGATGCCCTAGAACTGCGCTAACGTCTTTTGGCCGAGAGCTCCCTCTTATGAGATAAGAACCCTTTGATCTTTGATAGTTTTTCCTGAAGTACAACTGAGTCCCAATTCCCTATTATTTCATTGCTTTGTGATTTTGAGGTGTATAAGTGCAATTCATTCCCTGGTGATCTCTCGAGAAAGGAGAGACCCGTGTGCAACAAATCCCTCTTATATCACAGTATGTATGAAGCCCAGATTGCAAGGAAGCCCATGAGCTTTAGTTTGATGTAATCATTTTATGATTTAAGCAAATAAGGATGTTGCTGATTTTCTTTCTTTAAATCTAAAATTTAATGGCATATTGTAGCCATCTTGCAAGTCTCTTTATGTGTGTTTGATTTCAGATTTGTAAGGGGAGTCGACTTCATCAAGCAATACGACCTAACAAAAAAGATAGAGACTTTATTTTAAAGAAAATGGTTGTTCTCGGAACCCCTTCAATTTTTGAAATAGTTCTTAGAACTTCACAATTCTCCATAGTAGTTCAAATCATTAAATATTTTTCCAAAATAGATGTGACATAAAATGTTTCAACTTTCAAGCCAATGGATTCCTCATGAGCTCAAATTTTCTAAAAAAAAATTATAACAAGGGTTTCTTGTAGGAACTTATTAGATAATGCTATATTTTCCTCACTCATCTTCTTCAACCATAGCCAACAAAGAGCTTTGCAACTTGAAAACATTTTAGTAAATCTCCTTCAAAAGAATATCATGTTCCTCAAAATGATTTTCACCAATTCAAATTTCACTAAAAGGTACACAATTTGATTCCACATAGCCCTAACATCCGTTAAGCATAATTTTCAATTTAGGGGTTACTGTTTGTATCCTTTTTACTATTTATAAGCATCTTTCCAAATTATTAATTTCCTTGAGCTACGTGAATTTTGTAATTTAGTTGCATTAATCTTTCCATAAAATTC
This sequence comes from Sequoia sempervirens, assembly GCA_007258455.2. NCBI lineage: Eukaryota > Viridiplantae > Streptophyta > Pinopsida > Cupressales > Cupressaceae > Sequoia > Sequoia sempervirens. The sequence goes on from VDFB02271358.1 coordinate 217,500,009, forward strand.
TTACAAAACCAATTTTCATCATCTAAACCTAAGCTCTCTTTCAACTCAATCTTACAAGATTAGTTCACTATCTTGTTAAAAACCATGTTGAATTTGAAACTTGTAGTTCAATTGTGCATAAATACTAGGGTTATGGATCAATGTCAACATTAGAGATTGACCTGCCTATAATATGTGACTATTTATTAGAAAAAACAATATGAATGAATTTTGGAATAAATTGAAGGTCAATAATATAACTCCCATTGTTCAAAGAATACTTGACAGTGGTTTGGCACACACAACTAGTTTTCCCACACTAGTGAAAGACATTGATCTAGTTCTTGCATGTGCCAAATCATATGACCTAGGTAAATATAGAGAAGTAAAATAAGTGGATGGAAAGGTTATAGCTTGGTTGGATGGAGAATCAATTAATACTACCTCTAGGCTACCCCAAAGAGAAGAATGTGATGAATTCACTAAATAAATACCTTAAGATTATAATCAAGTGCACAAAGATGAATGTAGAAAGGTAATTGCTCAAAAATGGCTCAAAGAGAAGAAAAAGTGGCCATCAAAGCTTCCCAAGAATATGTATAGGTTAGCCTTTCATAACGACCTATTTGACTTCATCACACTCTTGAATAGAATCATGGGCCATAATGAAACAAACATGTTTTATTTCTAGATGTGTCTTTTCTTTAATGATGTAGGCAAAGCTCAATAATGTATTGACTAGGCATACATTATTAGTGATAATTTACATGAACAATTCTAGTGAACCTTGAAGGGACTTAGTGATTTTACATGACTTTATATGTGTTTTATGTAATAGTCAATACCAAAGTGTGGCTTGGTCTTAGGACCTAAGGTGTATTTGATGTGATAACCCAAATAATGATTTCTATCCTCAATTTATTTTGGAAGAGTGATAGATTTTTTTGGAGAGTGAATAATGCATTCACTATGCTCACAATTAGGCAGTTGAATGGTGATGTGATAGTTCACATTTCAACTATGACAACAACTTTAATAAAGAAATATGAGAGTTATTTTATACAATTTCCCCAAGTTCACCTATATTCACATTAAAGAGGGTGCCGCTTACGAGCTCTTATGTTTTGTAAATGATAAAATAATCCTTATTGAGATATGCAAACAAATTGTGAAAGTAGATAAAAGGTGCAATGAGAAAAAGGTAGTCAAAGTGTCATTCTCAATAGGCCCAGACTATTATTAGTGTAAATCTTCTTTTGGTGCCTAAGACAATGAAAGATAGCTTTCCAAAATAACATTGTGTTTGTAAGTGAAGAGATTTCCTTTTGATGGCAAAAAAATTGTTAAAAATAATCTTAAACTTGGCCCACAATTACTACATGTTTCTCAAAAGGAGGATTAAATTGGAAAGATTGTGAAAAATAATTTTGAAGTTAGGAAGAGATATTGGATGATGACGACTCTTGATCAATTAAGAGCATTTACAATTGAATGGGAGATTATTGATGATAGGTCTGATCTAATAGATATACATGTATACTTTTTTTTATTATCTTATTGATACCCTTACCACCAATTAACTAGACAAACAATGTTCAATGATTGATATCAAAGATAGGGATGATTATGTGCTTCAAAGATAAAAAACATGGATACACAAAGAATAGTTGAATTTATGCAACTAGAAAAAATGCAAGTGAATAAGGAACTTCAAAGAGCATGAGACACAGAAAAAATACATTCATTTCCTTAGTTTTCATTTGTTTACGCCACTCATGCAAAGAGTATTTTGGCACATGGTAGAGATGATAAAGACCCAAATAAAAATAAAAATACTCACAAAACCTTATGGTGGGAAAAATGCTTGGAGATCAAGAAGTCCCAAACTTCAACCCCTTTAACAAATGAAGCCATCCCTCCTCACACACAACAAATTAATGTCCTTGTATACATCAAATAGATGTACTCATACATAGATCAAATTTATGATGTGCCTCTAGATTCTACAACTCCTAATTTGGCTTCTATTGTATCTCTTTTGTCATCCCCACAAAAAAAGCACTTGATCCTAGTGTTCTCCTTGTTACTCAATTTCCATTTAGACCTCATTCCCCACCACAAGTCCCATTTTTAACTCCTTTGAATAATATTATAGATTCCTAGTGAATTCTTTATCCTAGTAACACAACTATTGTAACAAGTTCTGAGATGTCTATTCCTAACCATCCCTTTCATTGTATTAAAAAATTAATAGACAAAAAGATGAAGTTCACCAAGCTTTGATATTGTAAATTTAACCTACTTCAAATTACCCTAACACCTAAGAAAGCTAGAGTTAACTCAAGGTTAACAATAGATAGTGCATCCAACACATAATACATTGGGATTAGCAAACCCTCAATCAATCAAGAATAAATGGATGTGGGTGATTACAATGCTACTAGAGTTGATCTTGGTCCTCCCACCTATGAAGCATACATCCAAAATTTTCAAGTATTCTCTACAAGGATGGTTTAAAGAATTAAAGAGGAGAAACAAATTAGAGAAATTGTGGAACATTTGGTAGATTAAGGTAAATGATCTATTGAGTAAAAGCGTTGTACCAACTTATATTTGAATGGAGTATTTAAGGTCCTTAGAGAGATCAACTTATATGTAGACCTTTTTTAATGGTGTGCAAAAAAGAAACATTCCTACTCTACATGAACCTCATGCCCCAAAGACATTGTGACGTGGTCTAAGAAGGGCAAGAGTGATAGTGGAAGACTAAGGAAGTTAACCTAGACTAGGACTCGAAGAACACACTCTTGAAAGACATCAATGTTTGGAGTTTAAGGGGGAAAAACAAACAAAGAGGACCAAATGTGTTAGGGGCCATGTTAAAAATGGCCTTAACAAACTTAACATCAACAAAGCAAAAAAGAAAAAAGCCTTAAGTAAGATTTTGAATGGCCTCTGTGTGGACCCCATATAAGACCCAAGTAGATTGACTTAACTTCAAAGCACGCTCTTAGAGGGAATTCTTCGCCCAAAATAATTGAGAAGGGCGTAGTTTTCAAGCCATTTATAGTCATTTTCAAAATTACGAGTAGATAGAATAACATCTAAGGTAAAAAATTGCCTTGTGAACTACCTTGATATTAATTTGATGAGAAGAGAGCCATTTTCCTAAACATCCAAGTCAATAACCCTAACATTAGATGTGAGGCTAAAATCATTTAGTGACTATTTAAAATACCTACAATTAAAACAAAGATCTCTTCCTCCAAACAATAATATGAAGATATCAGGGATAAAGGAATGACATGAGGAAGAACATACAAACTAAACCCAACCTCAAAACCCTAACAACTCGATATTATCTTTCCCATAGCCTCTTTTCAAAGCACTAAAATTTCAGTTGTCCTACAAATCAATTTTAAACATCTCCAATTCACTTTTTTACATTAGAGATCCTAAATTTATAATTTACTTTGATTAATTCCTACATTTAATTTGAGTAATACGCCAGCATTTGTTTCTCATTACGATTTAATTAAATGTCCTATGATAATTTATGTAACTAGTTTATTTTTCCCTTGCAATAAACTGTTCGAAATTTATGAAAATATCCGAAATCAGTACTCAAGTATTTCAGATGTGGGCAATATGCAGCAGTTATTTGAGGAGGATAAGATAAATCAGACAGCTAGCCTCCTAGTCAAAATTAATAGCAGGAGATCTGATCTGGAGAAGAGTCTGGAGACAAACTAAGTTGTTGAGTGTCTCGGTCCCATAGGCTGTTTAGTCTCCTGGACGTCATTAAAATCTTTCATTCATTCATTCATTCGTTGAAGAGGATTCGAGAGTCCATTTTCAGCTGGCCATGAACGGTTGGAATTGAAACTTCCTTCATTAGTGGTCAGCTCAATCAAACCCTGGATCTCTTAGTAAATAAAATCACTGCCGAAATATACACTCAATAAATTGGCCGTTCTTATGTAGATAGCCAGAAATCTCTCTCAGACACATTATTGTATAGGGTTCTATAATAGTATTTGGTTTTTTTCTTGTTTTATCAGCAGCGTGAGATTTACGAAACCCATTCACGAGTTCCAGTGTAATGCCAACCAAAGTTGTTTTTAATTCTCGGCAAAGCTAGTTTTGTAATGCTCTCCTGATGTATATGCTGAGTGTAAGAGAAATCACAATTTCTATGTGATGGAAATTATTTAAAGATTATATGCTTTGAAATTGAGATATGTGCTTAAGAAATTTGTCTAAGCGATTCTGTTTCTTAGGTTTTAATTTTAATATTTAATTGTTCAAGCGTGTTATAGGTTTTCCTTTACGCCTCTTTCTCTTTACAAACACTGGTATTATGTTTTGGACTTTGAATTGTTCTATTGGGGAGCTGTCTAAATGAAATTCTGCAGTGAGTCCCTATTTAGCCACACCGATAGTGTAATCTCTTAACTGACGGTACATTTGTTTCAGAAGAACTTGGCTACCCTTTTTTCTTGGAAGGCATTTCATATATTGCTATGAGTAATTTTAGATACTTCTTTATATCTATTTGCTGTCAAGGGTTAATTATAGTTTACTCATTTCCCCCCAAAACATGAATACTAGAATTGCTAAGACTAATGAATCCCTTACAGTAGCTTCTTTTGACCGTACAATAATATCAGAATCACCTTTCAGTATAACTCTCCTTAATCCTGAATGAATGATGGGCACACTGTACAGATATATGTTGTATGCTTTTGTGCGCAAGTGTTTATCAATCACACTGTGTATGAATATACAAGAGTATTGCATTAAAGGGGGATTGCAAAATGTAATTCCACCTTTATTGCTCGGCCCAAACAATTCATAGTAAGCGCTCTGGTAGTCTGTTGTTTCATTTATCTCCAAAGACACATACGACATCAGCGTAATGGCTGTCACTTGCTTGGGGTCGCTGTCAAGCAACCTCCAATAGACTCCACTTTTCCAACCAATAAGAATACAAGGCAAGCAGGCTTCATTTTTGGCATCGTTTGCAACAATGACATCGCTGCCATGAAGACCTATAGTGCATTCTTTTGAAGTATAATACGATGACTAACAAACCTATTTCATTTACATGCCCCCTCCTGGATTTGGAGATGCTGGCAATGAATCAATACCACAGTTGATATTAACAACTGTACAACTTGCTTCTGAGATTGATATAAAGCTATTCAGAAACGTCTGCTTTCATTACATGTTTGATCAATCAGCATTAGGCCTCATTAAATGGATTCATCCCTCTGAAGGCCCTCTAACAATTATGGAGGACAGGAGTTGAATTTTAATTAAGTTATCCAATACACAACAAATCTGTGCTCGATTTACCACAGTAATATTATCTCAGGTCACATGCCAACTTAAGTAGAATAATACTTTTTATAACATTCTTTCGTAATAAATTTTTGCCAAGGAAACACAAAAACATGTTTTTTATTATTCATAAAGAATTTAGCTATAAATATTAAAAGTTAAAACACATAAACCTTAAAGGTGAACTTTATTGGTGCAAACTGTTATGTTTGACGATTCCTTTCATGTCAAGAATCTCAGCAGACTTATTCTATGTTCAAAGCAACCCTAAAAATAACCTAAAGAATGCCCTGTATTAATTAATAAGCAAACTCTATGTAATTATGAATCTATTGGTAGCCATCTGAATCTTTTGGTGGTCTTAGTCTTTTAATGTTAGGGCTCATCTTTTTTTGGTTCGAGAGAATACAAAAGTTTTAGGTTCCCCTCTTATCTGACACTTGTTTCGTCTTTGTATTTGACTGAAAAAAAAGGCGACCCGTAACTCTAAAAGTGTCATCTAGATTCTAAGCCATTTGAAACAATAAAACAAACTTATTTTCATTTTATTTTGAATGCAAAAGACAAAAACCATTCAATGTGGTATTCTGAACTCGATTCCTGTTTTTAGGCTGCAAATATGTATATATATTCATGATTTTTATATTTTTTTGTATGGATGAACCCAAAACAAATCCAACCCCAACTTTTTCATTTGCCGTATCCAATTACCAAGACCCCTAACTCAAATCAATAACTTAGCAAAATGTTTGCTTACATCTTTTGTAGGTTGCTGCGTAGTTCTTGCAGCATGTTATCTGCTGATTGATGTTATCCAAGGTCACAATTCTTGGGTTTCAAGCAGTACATTTTATTTTATTGCTGGCATATTAAAATTTTACTTTTTTTACCTGCTCTCTCTTGGAGCCATAGTAGTTCTTGTCTTTGTCTTGGTTTATCTATTTGACAATTTGTGTCTGGCGAACCTTCAAGCATTTTGCTTTAAACATATTATGAAGTAGTATCTTGTCAACCATAAAGCATCCTACTTTGAACATGAATTGGAATAGTATAAAGAAAAACTGTTTTAATGCTTCAAACAAGCTTACCTATGTACCTGGCCTTGTCTGTTAGGGAACAATGTAGTAGTTTACCCAATTCAACATTCAAGTTTTGTACATATTAAGAATGTGACGTGTTTCTTGAAGATTTGAATACAGGTCTCCGTTATGAATGCACTGATGGTTTATCACCTGAACTCATCCCACTTGACATGGTTTGCATGTTTCTTGGTCAGATATATTTTCAGTAGTCTACTTTTCTTTGCATAGTGTAATCAACGTTTCATATTAGTGTTGTTTTATGTCATTACTTGTTTTTTGCAATGACATAATTGGTGTTTGCATATGGCATATGATGCCTTGAAGCCCAAAACTTTTGTTCTCACAATCTAAATTTATCCATCGCTTTTTGGCACCATTGCCTATAATGCATAGAACACCAATTCAGAATATGTTTCACTTTTACGTGCAAGTACATGGGACAAAAGGTCAATACCCTTTCGTTTGTCACCATGCAAGTTACTATGTATAGGTTTTGTGAGTTTTATTTTTCGTTTTTCAGCACTCTCAGGCCAGAAGAATCCCAACCATTTTCTCATAAATTTATTTCAATATTTTCAGTGGCAGCCCTAAATTTGAAATCAAACTTTTGATATCCCCTCACCCAAGGGATGGTGTGGGGTGATTTACTCTTGATGATTGTAGGCCAGTTTAAAATCCATAGAAGATAACTCTGTTAACCCTAGAATGGAGCCTTGAGAAGAGCAGGACAATGCGCCATCTTTTGAATATCATGAGAGCCACTAGGAATGGTTAGGAGATGGATGGAGGAGCAACCTCATCGATTGAATGTCTGGTGAACATTTCCTTTTCCAGTTGCCCCTCCAGAAGGTGGAGAAGCCCAAATGAACATATTGATGTCAGCTTTGCCTCTTTTCAATGGTAAATCATGTGAGAACCTTAATGGTTTCCTATTTGACTAGGAAGTTCACCAACAGATTCGCAGAAGCTTAAACTCTGTCCTGCAACATTAAAAGATGCAGCTATCAGAAAGTTTAAAAGCCTTGGCCATGATACTATTACTACTTGGGACCAGATGCACAATTTATTCCTCAAGCATCATAAAGATTATTGTGAAGGAAATTAAAAAGAGGAAATTTATGGAATGGCTTAGAAAGAAGAATTATTGGAGGATTATGTTGAAAGATTCTAGTGCAGGGGCACCCTCAAGTTTCATGCCTTCAATAGGCAAAAGTGTTATTTTGTTTTGCTTTTGTGGTTTTCTCATGTAATAAGGTCTTCTAAGACCATTTTAGATGTGTTTGAGTCCATATTAGGTCACTAGGTGTGTTGGAGTGTCAAGTTGCACAAGTTGTCAATTTTGCAAAATGGTGTCAATGTTGTAAAAGTTGCAAAAACATGAAATATGAAGTCATAAATTGTAAATGAGGGAATTTGAATGGTTGTAAGTTGAAAAGTTGATTGAGAACCATTGGAAAATGGTTGTAGATGTTTTAAAAGGCTTTGTAAGGTTGAAGACATTGTTGGAGGGTGTGGTGGTTGAAGTTTTGGAAGTTGAAGTAATAAAAATACCTCCATTTTCTACATTTCTGAACGTTTCCTTGCTATTCTTTGATGTAGTACGGATCTGTACGATTCCATACTGACTCCAAATCAATTGTGTTTGGTAAAGTTGTGAATCTTGTTAATGTTAAGCAGCTTCGGTAGCTCCTTCCAGCTCAGCTCCTTCGTGAAAATAAATTTGAATGATAGCCATCGGCTATTCAAATTATATTTATTATTATTGTCTTTTCATCTTATGGGCCGACATAAAAGCATTTGATGTTTATCTTTTATTAGAAGATATTTAATTGAGGCCGACCTTTGTAAAAGAATATTCGAACCATATTGTGGCCGACTTGAAGGGTCTTGAAGCATGTGTATTTATATTCTTCTTGTTCATCCATCATGGCAATCAAGCAGATCCACTACAGTTCGATATATACAAAATTCCGATGTTTGTTCATGATTAAAAAGGTGCGAACTCAGTTGATGACTATATGCGAACTTGTCTATGATTCAAGTGCGAACTCAGTTGCAAATTTGTCTATGATTTAAGTCTGAACACAGCCGGTGGTAAAGTGCGAACTTGGGTGAGATCTCAGTGCGAATTCACCAGCTCCGTGATATCATTCAGTGCAAATTCAAGGTACAGATTGAAGTGATTCTTTCAGTCTGCAATATACTCAAATGTGAATATAACAAGCAAGTGCAAATTCAAGGGAGAACATTCTCAGTGTTGTGTGAATCCAAGATTGAAGAACATTCAGTGTTGTGCGAATTCAGTGCATTGTTTGAAGATCTCTCAGTGCAGATTGAACATTATCAGATTTGTGTTCTGATACTTCCAGGTGTGATCTAGAATTTGTTCTCTGTCATTCTTCATTACCTGATATCGGTCTTGTGTCAGACCTCATTGTTATTTGTAAAATTGCCTCTGTTGCATCAATATAAGTGAGATCTTTGTTGCTGGGTTTTTCTCCCTCAAGAGGAGGGCTTTCCCAGGGTATATGCTGTGTTATTTTGTCTGATTTTGAATTAATCTTCTGTGCATTTACATCTGATCACATAATTTCAACAAATCTAGTGTCTATTGGTGTTGGTTTGATGTAATTTCATCAAATTTCCAGTAAGTTGTGTCTATTTTACTAAAACAGGTCTGAAACCCTAGTAGGCCTAATTTGAGGGAGAACAGTCCAAATTTGAGTCTTGTTCTCTAAAACAACTCTACCCCAATTCTTAGTATGTTATATAAAACTCAAATGGGTATCTAGAATGGTGTTTATATTTTTGGTATCAAGTCTGGTTTGAAAGTTATGACCAAAAAACACGAATTTGCTGCTCCATTTCAAGCCTAGTTAAGAGTAGAACAGTCAATTTTTGAACCTTTCCTTCCAAAATAACCATATCTGATTTCTTCATATGTTGAATAAAGCCATAAAGAGTATCCAAATCTGGGTTTGTCTTTTGAAGATCAATTCTTCCTGGGAAGTTGTGCCCATTTTAATCAATTTGAAGTACTACTAGGAGATTGAGGCCTAATGAATGAAAACCCATCATGTGAATGTTTAGAGATTGAAAGTTTGCTTGTTTGAGGATTGTTTGGAGTTGTCCACCCCTGCTCTGCATCAGATTCATTCTTCTTAAACAAGTATCCAACACTTGATTTGTGCGTTGATCACAAAAAACAAGTTTTCTATGAGGAGTGTGGTACAATTACCAAGGAACTATGGACATGATGAAAAAATGAGATATAGCTGACTGGACTATTAAGGACATTAATGTTTTGTGTAGGAAAATTCCAAGATCCTACCAAAGGTGGTGGAAACCAACCAAGGCTTCTGGCACCAATGATTTTGCAAAAATATTCCAATATTGCATATATTGTAAGCAAGTTGTGTTGAGCATTTAGTGGAAGGTTTGAAAGATGTTATGTTAACCACAGTTGCCACACAATTTGATATCTTACATGTGAAAATAAAGCCAAAAGAGGATGACAAAGCTTTGAGTATCTCTTGTTTGAAGTGTACATAGAAACAGTAACTTGGTGAATGCTTCCTTGATATATCTCGTGCTTTTTATTCTCTTGACCATGATGCTAAAAATTGTACAGTGCTTCCACAGGTCAGGGGACAATGGTAAGGGAATATTAGGCCGTAAAAGTTAATATAGCTCTGCTATATGGCCCCAGGAGGTGAGAGACAAAGATGGCAATCAAGGATATAAGGAACCTTCTTTTTAGAGAAATATTAATCCAAGATCCTACTAAACATTGAAACATAAGCAACCGAAAATCAATTTAAAAAATGAAAGATCATACCACAACAAATTTGATACAAGATTTGTGAAGTTGGAAAATGGTTTGATGGAAGAAAACCCCATATGTATTAATAAAGATGGTACTTTGAAATCTTACAATTTACAATTTCTTTACTACAAAAAAAAAAAAGAGTTTCAATAATAAGATAACTACCACACTTAAAGAAAGAGAAGGAGAACTTCTATTTTACAGAGGTTGAAAGAGGAGTTATGCATGTAACTCCGAGCTTCTATTTGCCACCTTGCATTAGGGTGTGCCTATATGTCCTATTCCTTATGACAAGAGGTGAGCATGCACATATGTGCAAAAAAATTGGAGTTATGTTCTAATGTTCCTTGTAAGGATATTGTGACACTTGAGAAAAGAATTATACTCCAATATTCCTTTTAAGAAATGTGGCGATTTCTAAAAAAGTAGTTACCCTCCAAGGAACATTTAGCTAAACACCAAATGAGGTGTAGGATGATTACAAATTAATAAATACAAAATAATATAAATCCTAGCCACCTCACTAAGGACAAAAGCTCCTTAAAGGTAGGAAGAATCCATACATGAAAGAATGCCTATAAAAATAAAAAGAGAATAAATAAATCTATCCTATGGCTATGGGACTTATTGATTAGGACTCTAAAGACCAAGGAAAGATTAATTCTAATGCTTTCTCTGTAGTCATGCATCTCCAGAATACATCTTTTTGCTTCTGAAGGAGCGCAACCACAAGGTGATTACTTGATAAGGACAATTCTTTCCACGAAATAGTTTGCTAGAAATAAAGTATCCTTTGCAGCGCAGCAACAACAACTATTGCAGTGATATTGGTAGCATCCTGAACAACTGTGTGGCATGCAGCAACAGGTGCAATAGTTGCTTTCCCCAACTAAAGAAGATACATACAACTAGCAGCTATCTATTAGACAAATTCTCAACGAAGTGTCAGAGTATCCACGGAGATTCCAGTGCAGGTTATGACCAATTCTGCAACCTGGCCCACGTGTATGGGTACTTCTGAACTAACATTATTTTCAGACTTGTGTACATTTGTTAATGCACTTGTATTGTTAGTTGCTCAAGAACAATATTTTAGTCTTGAAATGCAGTTGTAACTTATGACATCAAAAACTGTCACAGGGTCACCTGTGAGTCTAGGCACACATTGTTGGAGGCATATTTTTCAGATTTTTAAAATGCGTTAAATTGAAAAAAGTTTAGATCTAGGGAGAAAATTTGAGTTGTAGGCTGCATTTATGTCAGCAGTTGCCGCCTGTCACAAGTGGTCTCATACATCACCCTAACATCATGTATTTTGAGCTTCTTTTGGTTTTCAGTTCTTTCAGTGGGAAAAAACTGAGAAAAAATAAGTTCTTGCATGGAAAATGAGGAATTTGCTCTTGTGACGTTAATCACTGTCACTCAGATGTCATAGCCAACAATAGAAGTCACTTTGATATCATCAAAATGTGCTCTCGATGTCAACAGGCTTTCTTGCATAGGCTTCCTTGAGCTTTCTTGCAAGATCTGGCTTGCTATTTGAGGCAGGATTCTTGCAAAATAAGTTCTAGTCTTCACGAAACTCGCTCTGAATATCTTAGGGTATTTGAGGAATTCCTTTTTTTTAAGAGTTTGATTTTGAAGATGAATTTCATGCAATTTTACAAAAAAAGAATCAGTGGTTTCTTTATGGGGTGCTATCCCAAACCTAGCTAGCAGTACCTGTTGGATATGTTTCAATCCTTTTATGCAAAAGATATTTTATCAGGGAATCATGTTATCATCCCCAGTGAAGTTGAAGATATTGTTAGGTGCATACATGTAACAAGTTTAAATGGGAGTAGAGAATAGTTTTAGTAAATAAATTATTGTACAATTTGTAATATAGTTGTGACCCTTGAGTTAATTTTTGGGTTAAAGACGGGTCAGTAAGATTAGCAGTCATACCTTACATCTTCCTTTGTATATGTTTGTATTGAGTTGATACATTGGACAAATCCATTGGGTTCTTATTCTCAGGTATATCAAATATCATGTTTGACTCTAGAATCAGGCTTATCATGGAAGCCATGTTTCACAGTCATGATTTATAAAACAATGCTCATTCCTTTTTATAGCATTATGCTCATTTTTGTTTATGATGATTGTGTAAATTCATGTCAGTGTATATTCCTTGGAGGCAGTTCATGGGTATAGGTAATGAATGTTATTTTTTCCTATTCAAGCTTTCAATTATAAAATAACAAGCATGGATTAGTCATGTGTTCATTAGTATATTTGGAGGGATATTATTAAAATAGTTGACCAGCTTTAGATTATATTTGGAGAATCCTATTCACAATATTTTTTCGTAGTGCACTCAAAAGTAGCAATTTCATAACTATATTATAATTTACATGATTGTGCTTTCTTACATTGCAGGGTTTTACATTTATCTTTTGAATAACGGTGTATTGATTTCTACAGGGTTTACATCAAGGAAGGATTCTTTTACATCTTACATTTCTTATGTTGATAACCAAGAACTAGGATGGTAAGATTACTTTCAATGACAATTGTTTGTTCTTTTAGTTTTGCCATAAGTACATTTCCATTCTTAGAAAAAAAAAAAAAAAAACTGGCATGTTTTGGACATTGGTTTTGTTGTGGCTTACATATACCATCAAAAACTTGGGAAAATTCTTGGGATGTGAATTTTTCTATTTTTCTACAGGAGTGTATCATGTTCAGTAATTTTCCCAGTTCATATTGTTATTCTGGAACTTGCACCACAAAACAAGCAAGTTCCCATAAGCAACCGAGAACTTTCTTCTTCTCAAGTCAATATGCAAGAAGGAATTTGTTTTCACAAGGCAGTCTTCAAGAAATTATGAGCTTAGATCTCTCATAATAAATGCTCAAATCCAGTTAAGATTCTTCTCTTACTCTACTATCATTATAATAGACAAAATTTTCTTACTCTCCCATCGTTAACATATTTACTTTATTATCTACTTACACATTTTATTTTCAATTTCTTTTCCATTCTTCTTGTCCATTTTCTATTTTTAATGGTAATCTAAATCATATTGTTCTCTGCAGAAACAGTGCAACTGGGGAAATGTCAAGCAATAAGAGATCCATCATGGAAGGGCTTCATAAAGATGGGGATATATTGGCTGGTAAATACAAGATTACTGGTATCCTTGGTCAGGGTGGTTCAAGCATAACTTACGAAGCAGAGGTGGGTGATGGTGATAAGGTGGCCCTGAAAGCTATGTCCTTACGAAACATGAGAGGTTGGAAGGTAAGTGTTTTATAGGAATGAGAAATTGAAATTTTACCAGAAACACGAGAAAATTTGTCCATATTAGTTATATTGTAGGAACCCAATGACTAATTTGATTTGTTGTCTGTAATCGTTATCTTATCAATTGTGTGGTGACTGGTTCTGTTGTGTTTTGAGATTGTTTATACTTTGCTACTTTTGTAGCCTATTTTGGTCAACACTAAAAATTTCTTCTTATAATTGAAATGCAATAACTGGAATTATTGAGCTTGGTCTAAAATGTCATTGCAGGAACTTGACCTTTTGAACGGGAATGCCGAAGTCTTGCAATCCTTGCAGCATCCGAGCATACCTCAATACATTGACTACTTTGAGGTTTAGATCATTCTTTACCTTAAATAAAACTTATTCCTAACTTCACACTTGCATCTTTAATTTTTCTTGCCCTAGATTTTAGCTTTTGTGCATACAAATGATGCCTTATGTAGGTAGAAATTATGCTTTGAAGCATTATAGATCATCCTTTTCCTATTCAAAGGTTGTTTAAGACCTTTTGAGAAAATGTATATTCAAGGGCTTTCAACATTATGCTGCTCGAAGAGAATGTTTGAGACCTATTTATTTGGATAAATTTCATACTTTTATCATCGAGTTTTATTAGGATGCTGGATACTTTCCCTTCCCTACCCAAATATGTATCTACATAACAGATACTGGATATTGATATGATACTCCCAAATATGGCACAAATACCATATCCAGATTTATCCATACATGAGACCATATTTGGGGCACATCTAACTTATTTGGATACAAAACCACACTATCTAGTGTTGTATGCGGTTTAGGGTTATGAAACAATTCAAAAATTGCAAAAAGGAAAAAATTTCAAAAATTGTTCACACACACACACACACACACATTTTGTATGTTACTAGTTCATCACATTTTGTAATGTCTCCATTTTCGTGAGCATCAGAGTTCGAAGGATTAGCTTATCAGTTGACCCTCGTAGGCTAGTGTTCAATGATTAGAGGGTGCAGTTGGGTGTTAATGAGCTCTTCAAGTGGATCCGTTTCGAAAGAAACCCAGAAAAACCCAGAAAACTTTACTATTTCGAGAAAATTTCTAAAAATAGCAGTTTTCCTAAAATTTAGAGATGAAAAACTGAGATCTGGGTTTCGTAGGTTAAGCCGCTCTTAGCAGACCCAGATCGTCAGAAATTGAAAAATTTGTGTTTTAACCCTCCATGCAAGACATGCACACCCAAATTTTGACCTTTTTGACTGATTTGACAAGACTATTACTCATTTCTTCAAAATGTCTAAGTGTAACAAAAATTTTAATTTTGGGGTACAACACGGAGAAATAAGGAGTAATTAATGAGTTATTAAATATTTAATAATTTGACTTTATATTAAAGTCACTTTATTGAAATATTTAAATATTCAATTATTTGGTTTAATTATAAAGTATTTAATTATACTTTATAATATATTATTAAAAGGTGACTTAATGAGTATTTATATTCATTAAAAAGGGGGGCGCCAATAATTAATTATTTCTCCTAAGTCAAAAGTGCAAATTAAATCATTAATTTAAATGATTTATTAAAAAGGAGAATGGGTCGAATTTTTCCTCAAGGCAATATATACCTTTCACAGGCAAAATCGAACTATCATGTTTATTATTCAATTTTGTCTTCTTGCATCTGAGCATAGGAGTTTGCAAACCCTAGGGTTTCTGGCAGACAAGCGTTTCTGGAGAACGAAAACTCTTCAGAGATTAGGCAGACTGAGGCTGTGAAATACCAGTTTAAGCTTGCATCTGGGTGACTTCATTCAGGAGTTACAGATTGGGTTGATTGACAGATTCATCAGTGATCAGCAGAGATATTCATCTTCCTTTTGAGGCGATTTCATCCATTACCATTCATCAGTGTTTTGGCACGAATCTCAAGGAGCCGTACTTATCATTTATTGCTGTACTTGGCCGTACCAGCAAGGCCGTACTTTCTTGTCTATGGAGAAACGCCTTCCATCTTCAGATTCTGGCAAGTGGACTTTGGACGCAGTGGTTACTGGACACTTTTGCATTGGTTTTTGAGCTCGAGATTCCTTCATTTATTTCTGGCCGTACTATCACATTCATTGCAGCCGCCACCCAGGTTTTTCAATAATATCAATGTATTTTCATTGCATGTTTAGATTTACATATTGTATGCTCTGGAAAAATTGAAATAAAAGTACGCCACTCTATTCTGGACAATTTTCTACGCATTCCATGCATGTATGAATTTTTTATGAATTTATTATCAAATTCTAGAACAAATCGCAGTTTTAATATTTGCCTGAAAAACACAAAAAATACAAAAATCACAAAACTTGCAAAAAACCTCAAAATATCAGTTAGGGTTTCAGTTTGAGAACCACCAGGGTTCTGACAGTGGCCAACCTTTCTATTTTGGGAAAGGCATCTAGATGATTGGTGGTTTCTGTGGTTGACCACCTGGTTTTGACGGAATCGAGAAATAATGAGTATTTTTGGAGTTATGACATTTTAATTATTAATTAAGTAATACTTTATTAATAATTAATTATAAAGTGCATATTATAATGTTTTATTTTGACTTTATTATAAGTGGGGCCATTTAATGATAAAAGACCAATTATAAAATACCTTGATATTGGCGCCCAAGTAATTAAATATTATAAAGTCAAATCAAAAGGCAAGCCAACATTATAATATATTATTAAATGATTAAAAGGGGCCTCTTGGAGAAATCGATGCAATGAAGGAGAGTATAAAAAGGTTTTGAAATGCAAATGAATTCATTTGGGATCATTTTTATCAAATTGGCTTTGAGCTTTGCATTTTGGAGGTGGAGACCTAGGGTTTCAGCTGCAACGATCTTGGAGAGCGTAGCTGCTTCTTGAATCAAACTTTCCGAGGGTGTGAAAGATCATCTGAGGTTTGTTGATTGGTGGCTTCATACGGAGGTCACATTTGTGCTTCATTGGAGAAGAATTTTAGAAGTTTTCAAGGTTTCCTTGCTGATCAGAAGTTGTTATCCGGGTATGATCTTATTGTAAATTCAAACAATAATTAATCAGAGTCGATCATTTGATATATTTGCTTTTAGCATTTCTTGTTGTGCAGTTTTATGCATTATTTGGTAAATATTTCAAAAAGAAAAACTACAAAACATCGGTGTAGCAAATATCTCAACAGGGGTGGGATATTACAGATTTTCCCATTGGACCTAGGTCTGATCTATATTGGATTTGGTTTCAAGGTTGGTTTACTCTTTGATTCTAGCAAGGTGTTCTTTTTTGCTTGCAAGATGGACTTCGGCAAACCTAGATAGAACTCGGGAGGATCCTAGTGCACCAATAGTGAACTTGTTTGATTTTTGATGGGAATTTTTTTTATATCTTTTTTAGTATTTTTCAGCCTTTGAATTCAACCAAAATAGACAAAAATGAATCCCTAATCCCAAAAGTGCTATCTAAACCATTTGAAACACTAAAGCAAACTCATTTTACCTCATTTTGATTGGTGAAAACAAAAACTATTTCATCTTGCTAAACTTTCATTCTTGTCATCACACAAATAGAGTTGAAGATTGATCATTGAAGGCTCGAAAGTGGCTGCATTGCTATTCTTACAAGTGTGTAAGAACCATAGTTCCAAGACTCGCTAGGAATTGGTGAGTTTAGGCGAGTTGTGAGGTGGGTGAGTGTTGACAAGTTTGGCAGACTTGTACTCGCCCGATTTGCCGAGTTTGGCAGACTTGGGAGCCGGGTACTCGCCCAACTTGCCGAGTTTGGAAGACTTTCTAGACTCACCGGGTTTGTGCGAGTCTCGACCCTCGGACTCGGCTGTGTCAAGTGCAACCAAAAGACATAAAAAAAACACTTTGAGCTCTTTTTTTTTTTTCTTTTTTTGCTTTTATATTTGCCTCTACACTCCCAAAAGGCACTTCATTTCATTTTCAAGCCAAGGAAGAAACAAAAAAGAGAGATTAGAGCCTAAACATATTTGCATTGAAGGAAAACCAGCAAGGAGATTGAGCACAAACCGGTTGTTGAATCTCATTTTCGTAGGTGATCTTGGTGCGTCTAGAGGAATCACAAGCAATTAGAAAGAGATTTTCATTGATTTCAAAAAAGATTTAAGAGGTATGTTTGAATTTTGAAGGTTTTTGTTTTTGTTTTTTTAAACCAAATCTTCATTTCTCTTCTTTCTTCTTTCTATTTTGTTTTAGTGAAAGAAAGAACAACTTACAAACCTTAAGTGTGTTTAAGTTTTTTGTTAAACAAACCCTAGGTGTTCTTGTAAAAAAGAAAATACTTTTATAGTTGCAAACCCTAGGTTTTCTAATATTAGTTTAATGATAAATTTTGAATGTTATTTTTTTAAATTTATGTGTTATTGCAGCATTGTTTATATCTATAAATTGTCTCTATCACATTCACAATATATCAAAATAGAAAAGGCCCTTGTTGGAAACATGCCATTATTACCCTTGGGCAAAAGAAAGGAGAGGTGACATGTTTTCATTGCAAAACAACCATGCTTGGGGGAGGCATTAATAGATTGAAATACCACCTTGCACGTATACTAGGCTGTGATGCTAATCCATGCACAAAAGTCCCTCCTGACATTATGAGTGAAGTGCAATTGCAATTGGAAACCTTTGAGCAGCAAAAAGAATTAAAAAAGAGGCAAAGAGAGGAGATGGCTGCCATGGGTGGAGTTGGAGATTCTTCTTCTTCCATGCTTCCAATTCCTCCACCTTTGGTTGTTGGTAGTGGCAGTGGCAGTGTTAGCATTTGGCCTAGAGTTTGTGGATCTAGGCTAGATTCATATATTTTTCCACACACTACTCCAGGTTCGCAACCATCACTTGAGAGCATGGGTTGGAACAAGGATAAACATGATGCAACCAAAAGTGCAATTGGAGACTTTTGGTTCTTTTGTGACATTCCATTTCATGCAACCAAGTAATTCTTCTTTTTGTTTTGTTTTAAAATATATAGCTTGATAGTCGATTCTTTGACTCTTGAAAATTTATTTTTAGAGCTATGTTGAATTCAAATTGAAATTATACATTTTCAATACTTATTTTATTTAATTTATTTGTGTTAGGTCTCCATATTGGCAAAATATGGTTGATGCAATTACTGTTTGTGGTGCGGGGTTCAAAGCCCCTAATGATGAGGAGATAAGGGGCCCCATTTTGTCCCAAAAGGTGGCAGATATGAAAGCCATAATAGAGGAGCAACAAGACATTTGTAGGAAGAAGGGTTGCACCATCACGACTGATGGTTGGACTGATAGAAGAAACAAAACAATGCTCAACTTTCTTGTTTCTTCCTCAGGTAAATACTTTACTTCCTAAAATGCATTAATTTAGTGATTAACAATCAAGATTTTAAATTTATGTTTTCTTGATTCATTGATTTTGCTTCTTTTCTAGGTGGTACCGTGTTCATCAAATCTATTGATGCATCCGGGAACACCAAAAATGCTGAATTCCTTTGAGAGGCTTTGTGTAATATCCCCAACTTGGGTGGAGCAATATTTTACGGATTTCTTGTTTGACACATTGACATTTTGTCACACTTTGAATGAATACTGTTTAGGTTGTTTTCAAACTTGATCAACCTTAACTCCTTATGATCCAATTGTTCTCAGAATGGTCTTGTTGTCGTGGTTTACACTTGTTTGATGTATTGGTTTAATGCAGGGCATTGAAAACTTTCACAAGACATTTCATTGCAATTTAAGACAGGAATATGTTATAGATTCAATACATACTTCCCAAGTGTTTGCAACAATGGCATTGTGTAAACATTCTACTCCATAATATAAGAACACACTAGAACTAAAGCTTAATATTCATAAGAACACACCCGTGATATCATCGTCCAACCAATAAATGTAGGGAATAACATTAAATTCTGTAAATCATTTGAAACTATTACAAGAAATATCATACCCATGACTCCTTTGGCCTAGTCTAGAATATAGGGGCAGTAGCAATGCTCCCGTGCTCAAATGTCCATGCTTCTCCGATAGCTAGGCAAGATGTATACGTCAATGATGTACTCGACCAAAATATAGAGGCGATGAAAATGTATACACTACAGTTTCGACAATCCCATCCAAGTCAATGGAAATACATAAATGAAGCCTTTAAAGTGTCTGCGGTGAACAAGGAATTTATACACATAGGAGCTCGATACCACCAAGCCTTTAGCCAGGCTCCCTTGATATCCTTCTAAATAATGGTCATCATTGCCACAACAATAGTCAACCAAAATGGCTTATTAGATTCCACTAGTCAGTGTAAATAGACCTAAGCGATACAAACAGGAATGGATGCGAACCGGGAACAAGAATATCCGTTCAGCATCGAAGTGACATGGCAATAGCAGGAATTAATATTTCCAAAGTTTACAAGCCCAATATCGGTGTTAGTGTTTGTAGCTTCGGGAGATATTTTCTCCTAATCAAAAATCAAATAAATAGTTCCCAAGGCAGGTCGGCCTTGATTTACAAATGATAATTTATATATATATATTTTTATTTCTTCTAAGAGGCCGACCTAGATGAGAAGTCGCCTAGTTTTGTATATATACAAGGTGAAGATCATTCATTTACACAACAAGTCATTCTCATTTCAATTCGCATTCTTTCAAGAAGGAGTTCACACTTAGCAGCAGATCGCCATCTTTAGCAGCAGATCAGATTTCACAAGGAATTTTATTCATTTGTATCAAGGAGAGGATTCTTCATTCATTGTATCAAATTCGGCCTTGTGTTGGGCCTGAGTTGTAAGCAGATTTCTGCTCTAAATCTGCTCTTATTCTTTCAATATATAAGAGATATATTTTGCTGGGTTTTTCTCCCTTGAGAATGAGGGTTTTCCCAGGGTATATTGTTGTGTTATGTGTTCAGTGTTTTTGTATTTCTGCTTATTTGCATTTCTGGTTTAAAACTAACAATCGGGACCTTTGAATCCTGCACCAATGAGAATTTCCGACAATAGCATCAATCGCAAGTATGAGCCAATGCTGTGAAAGTTGGATTATCCGCGATTATATACACCGGAATCCAAACTC
This sequence comes from Sequoia sempervirens, assembly GCA_007258455.2. Lineage (NCBI taxonomy): Eukaryota > Viridiplantae > Streptophyta > Pinopsida > Cupressales > Cupressaceae > Sequoia > Sequoia sempervirens. Next base: position 217,520,637 of record VDFB02271358.1, read on the forward strand.
TGCTCGATAACTCTAACTATGAATACACGACTCCTCCATTCATCAATAGACAATAAGGTTCATTGATGTCGGGTTCCTTAATGAACTGATCTAGAGTGCTCGATATGACATTGAAGCTCTTGTAATATATTCACAACGAATACCAGTGCCAATGAATATTCACGAACAACACCACAAGTTAGACCCTCCCATGCTTATATTCGAATGTCTTCAATAATGTGGATCGCTCTAACAAGATGATGCCACTTTTGCATCTTGAAATATTCAGTAATAATAATGCGCCCAGGATTTGCCTAATCCAATCCGAGCAGATGAAGAAACAATGGTCACATCGGGTTTTCGTCCAAGAATGACCCTCGAAGTCTGAGAGTTTCTATCTCAGATTCCTCAATTCAAAAACTAGACAATATTAAATTCTTGTGATAATCATCATGTCCGCCAACTCTCCTTTAATCTTAGCCACCTTTAGTTGGTTGAACTGATTTGTCTTTATTAACGACTTTATTAAGTATTTAGTGTTTATTAAAAGTTTTAATAAAGTCATATTATATAATTAATTAATTAAATAATTAAAAGGTCTTTTAAGTCAAATGAAGACTGTTTTAATAATTAATTAATTAAGCCAACCCTTCTTGGACTTGTATAAAAATTGGGGACATCACACTTTGGAGGGTGTTGTCATGTCCCCCAATATTATGACCTATTGAACTACAACAACTAAATAAAATAGATATCAAACCTATAAACTTTCAATTTAAATATCATTATAATAATATTATAACACCGATATTATTGAGTGAATTACTATGATAGATAATAAACGATGTTAGAAAACAATGTAAAATAATAATAATTTGATATGAAACTGCTCCCAGATGTTTGAAAGGAAATTTATAATCTCCATCTTTGATCGATTATTATTGCCATGTCAGCTAATAGGTCATAGCGCCGAAGAGGAGTGGAATGATACCCATTCGATGGTCTTTGCATAAGATGTGACAATCATTCTAAGTCAAATTCATTAGGGGAGCAATCTCCATTATTAATCGTAAGACAATGATGATAACACGCTAAGGATCAAACAAATAAAATTTAAGATAGTGTTAATTCTTTGTAAACACATAGCCGGTAGTGAAACGTCACCTCCAAATTAGAGTCGCAACCTAGATTGAAAAGGATACAACCTCTCAAACATAAACATAGAAATGGAGGGAACCAAGGACAGTCAAGAGATCATCGTAGTACACAGAAGAAGACGAGGAGCAAAAGATGTGGTAAAATACAAGCAGACATGTGAGTCACTCACTTAGCGGTTAACATCTAGCATCTCCCAATTTCAGAACGAAATTGTCATGTTATACTTTATAGATTACACCCTACCAACTACGTCATAGATACACCCGACTATCTTTATTTGACTGCAGCTATGCTATAACTGATCATTGAAATACTCAGGCCAATAGGACTAAACTTGATAGACCATACAGGGCAAAGAGTTTGACAAGTTAAGGTTACCGATTTCTGTGTCTATTGATTCAATGTCTCTTTTAGCATATGTGCGTTTTATATCAGTAGAAAGATTGATGGGCCTAACATTATGAAGGTGTATATGTTTCTCAATTAATTTAGAGTTGAATATACCAACTTGATATGCTTATCTAATTATTAGTACCATGACTTCTTTAGTATTATTATGATTATAGTTATTCTATGAAATGATTATGAATTCTGTGGCATCATCATGATTATAGTTGTTCTAGGAAATGATTATGAATTCATTAGTAACATCATGATTACAGTTGTTATATAAAATGATTATTATTTCTTTAGTATTATCCTAATTGACCTATGAAACAATTTGATAAGAAACAAGAGTGAATACAATATATTTGTTTGCTTAAAGATTGTCTTCACGAGTGTTTGCAAGCCTACTAGGGAGGAAGGGCTTGAGAAAGGTGGTGACTAAAAACCCCACTCAAGTCTGCCCCCGGAACCCAAGGCAGGGATGGGCCCTGGAGGGGTGGAAATAGCACTCATAGTCCACCCAGTCCCAAGGCATGGGTGGGCCATGGAGGGGTGGTAGGCCCGGAACCACTTATAAGCTCTGCTGGCTTCCCCTAGTAGGTTAAGTGTCTTTCGAGGTGATGATGTGGGTAGAGAAAGCAGGTACAAGTGTTTCCACTAAGCACGCCACTCCGAGGGTGTAATTGTCTTGGTTTGTGTTGAATTCCAAGAGTTCGACAAATCTGATTTTTCTTTAATGGTATTCGATCTACAAGAGCAGAACATTTATTGATTTCGATGTCTCCCATTGTGGATCGGACTTATGTTAAATATATAAGGAAAAGACACATCCCATGAGTGAACGTGTCTCCACAAAGTGGAGGCATGTCCGTTCATGAGATGTCTCATGAATTGTGCCTTTTCATCTTAACTAAACACCCGATCTCTAATCGGAGTTTGTTACTTAATAAACATAAATGCTTGCCAAGTTCGATCTGAATTTATCTTGCACAAATAAATAATATCCAATCTAGAAATGATCACTGATAATGATGCTCGATCGGGATCCTATATGAAAACACGAAATGCTAATAATCTGCAGTTAATAACCTCTAAATGCAGATCGATAGTATACTTGGAATGTAGTAGATTCCAATATAAATGATAATATATACAGTTAAAATATATATGTGTGTATACATATGTCAGTACATACTGACATATATATACACACACATATGATCATCATTTCTATATCTGACCGAAGCTACCATAATTCAACAGTTTGGACATTCTTGCCACTCGGGGCTAGGGGGTGGGTTGTCTTGAACGGATGCTTGTGCTCTTGGGCTTAGATGGATAGCTTCAGGCGGATCTACCCATGCCACTCCTCATATGTCTTCTTAATTACATTTACTATTATGTTTATATTTTGGATATCTAGATGTTAATGCTAATAGGTACATGTGTATGTGGAAATGTTGTTAATATGAATGCAGATTTCAATCTAGGATTATTTCATTAGAGAGAACATTCCTTTGGAAAGAACAAACCCTAAACCTAATCAACAAGTGAATTCTAGGGCAAAGCAGGACAAGGGACATTACAGGTGTCTTGTTTGAGGTAGGGGAGGAGAATGTAGTGCAAATCATGGATAATGCAGCAAATTATGTTGTTGTAGGTAGACTACTGATGGATAGGCACCAATCATTGTCTTGGACACCTTGTGCCCCTCATTGCTTGTATTGGAGGATCTTGGCAAGATTTCTTGGATCAATGCATGTGTGGAGACTGCAAAGAATATTTGTAAGTTCATATATAATCACACATGGGTCCTCAGCCTTATGAGGCAATACATGGGGCAAAAGGAGGTGGCTCGCCTTGGGATAACCCGCTTTGCTACCAATTTCATCACTCTGCAATCCTTGTTGCAGTCAAAGGGAGCTTTGAGGCGGATGTTTGTTAGTGGGGAGTGGACTTCCTCAACATATGCTAAGACAAATGCAAGGGATGAAGCGTCAAATTGGATTTTTGATGAGCATGGCTTTTGGGTACCTACTGTGGAGATCGTCAAGGTAAATGTAATTAGTAATTAGTTTACTAATTCTACATTATATTTTCATTCTTATTTTTATTTTATTTGCTTATTTTGTTGACTCTTATGCCAATGTTTCATAATAATTGCAGTTCATAGAGCCTTTAGTGGTTCTATTACGATTTGTTGATGGGAGAAGCCCACAATGGGCTACATATATGAGGGCATGGATAGGGTCAAAGAGGCCATTAGATCCATTTATGGGGGAGTTGATAATATGTATCGCCCCATTTGGGAGATCATTGATAGACGATGGCACCTCCAGCTTCGCAAGCCCCTACATGCATGTCATGTCCCCAAAAATGTAGCACATTGAAATGCAAATAAATGAGAAAATAAATAAATAAACAAATATATATATATATATATATATATATATATATATATATATATATATATATATGTATATATAAGCAATTTTATTATAATTATAATTATAAATATAAGTAATTACCATTCATCCTAAATATTATTATAACTGTAAATACTATTTACAGACAACTTAAAAATCATTAATTATTGTAATACAATTAAATATATTACAATTTATTATTGATAATATAAAAGAAATTAATATAAATAATAATAAATATATTATATATATATTTTAATAAGAAATAATTAAATATATTTGTTTTAGAATACTTATCATCATTACTAAGGCATCGGTTATATCTAAATTGCAGCAATAGAATAATGTTGATTGATTAAAACAGCGATTGTTATTGTATTATCATATGCAGCGGTTCATTTAGGCATCGATTAACATTCAGTCTAGAAAGGACAACATTTAACACTAACTAAAAGACACGTCCCTTGTAAGGAAAAGTCATGCCTTTTGACCCTATCAAGGATATTAAAAGAGAATCATTTTCAAAGGAGAAAGGCATCACATGAAATAAGAAAGGATAAGAAATCTGGATATAATTGTGAGTATAACAGCAGATAAGTTAATGTAAGATAATCGAATTAAGGAGACGGGAATCTACAATCAGAATAACAAATAGAAATCTGTGATTGATTAATAGTGGTTTCATATGCACTTAATAAATAATATCTGCTAGTCACATGTATATACGAGTATGGTCTATCATGATTATTGAATGCAATTATATATTCTGATATTTATTATGCTTGTGGTATGCGCCATAATTATTGTGTACAATTGTATATTTATATTTAGTATTCTTATGATATGGTCTATTATAATTATTGTATGCAATTATATACATTTTGTTATTTATATTTATTGTTCTCATCAAACAATCATGGGAGGAGCTAGGGAGAAAATACTAGTAGGTTGAGCAGATACTAGATGTCCTCCTAGGTACGCCACTCCTTGATGGATGTCTAGGTGCACCACTTGGAGCCAAGGGGGTGATATCCGCTCTTGGGCTTAGGAGAGGGTGTCTACGGGCCGCCTATGGTAAGCTCTTCTCCCCAACCTTCACATGGATGGGTGGCTGAGATGAAATTACGAAAGTTCAGTCATAAGAGGAATGGATAAGGTGGCAAGGGTAGGAGATGCAGATACAAGTTGTCCACCATGTAGCCCACCCCATGGGGATGTCTAAGTGCACCTCTTGAGGGCCAAGAGGGATGGTATATCCGCTCTTGGGCTTGGTGTGATAGCTTCGGGCGGACCTATCATGCTTCTCATTCACTTTCCCTTATGATCCAACTCCCAATGTGAATTATCAATATTATGTGGTTTACGTTACTTAGATATTTGCATGATATGAATAGATAGACATTTATTATACATGTCTAACTATGTGAATTATATTCCAATATTATCTAACATGATTGCAGGACCTAAACTGAGAATTATCCGGCTTAAAGCATTTAATTGATAAATTGTAACCTTAACTGCATTAGCTTGTATTTCTAGGGCACAAATTAGGGTTTCCTCAAAAGGGGACATTACAACGCAGCAACATATTTTCTCAATCTGGCATTCTAATTCCACCTTGAATTCAAGGTGGATGGGGAGGTTTTGAGTGGGCTCTACACACTCATCGAGTGGATTTCTGATTCTCGTGTTGGAGCTCAAATTGTAGCTGAGATTGAGATTTTTAGACTTGCACAAGGAGATCTATTTGCAAGAGACATATGCAAGGCTACTCAATTGACATTGCAGCCAGGTAAAAATTTATTAAGGGCATAATAGTAGTTTAAAAATTAACACTTTTCCTTTTTTTATATTACTATTAAATATAGAAACTTAAAGTTGGACAATGAGATTGATTTTTCTTCTTTTTCTCATCTTAGATGCATGGGGGGAGAGATTTGGTGCGTAAGTACCAAATCCTCAGAGGATTGCAGTTAGAGTGTTGAGCCAACCATGTAGTGCCTCAGGTTGTGAGCACAATTAGAGTATGCTTGAGCACATACACTCCAAGAAGTGCAACAAATTGTCAGTGCAGAGGTTGAATGATCTTGTTTATGTTCATTACAACTTGCGCCTTCGCAATAGACAGATATTGGGTAGTAACTTATCACCCATCACATTGGAGAAGGTTGATCCACAATCAGATTGGATCATTGAGGCCGAGGATCTCATTTTTAGCGCTGAGGACCTTGATTGGGTTGACCAGGCGGATTGAGAGGCAAAGGCAGTAGCCATGGGAGAGGAGGATAGAGCATGAGGAGACAGCTTGGATGCTGGTTTGGGTGCTACTGACTTTGAGACACAGGCATCATCATCCGGGACCTATCTTAGACGCCTATGCCGGAGGGTTGATGCTGAGTGATGCAAAATCCTTTGAGCCATAGACTTGTAGCTTTTGTTTTGATATGTGTTGGAAATTTGTCATTGATGTCAAGTAAAGGTAGAGATTGTTTAGATTAGAGCATTATAGCCTTGAAGAGATTCATAAATAGAGAAATGAAGATCCTTTGCATAAACCATGTTTAATCGTTGCATATCAAACCAAGTTAATTTGAAGATGTCAGATTGATCAATTATGGACAAAAGGAACCAATGTCAACAAGCTAAATCAGTGAATTAGTTATCAGCATATTGTTTGTTAAATAAATGTTATTAACAAATCAAGTAATCATAAAAAGTCATCTTAAACCAAAGGTAGAAAGCAGCGATCCTTGTTTAAAAGAGAAACATTTAAAATAAATAAACAACAAGATAAAGATAAATCACAAAAGACAAAATAAAGAAAGGACAAAAGTCAGAAAAAGACAAAATAAAAAGGGACGATCAAATAGAAGGATATGATTCTTAAGAGATTAACAAAGCAAATTAACTTTATGAAATGCTACGTCAGCTTCTTCCAAAAATATACATGTTGGGAAAAGACACATTTAAGTTGAGAAAAAATAAATAAATTCATACGATACATCTTATGGAGTAGTGATGTTTTATTAATGAAAGGTCATAACTTCAAGAGACATACAATTTGAAAGAAGTTGATCAGAAGTTTGTTAAAGAATTAAACAAAAGGCATGAAGGTGTGCGATCCAAAAAGGGGACTTCAGATTTCCATTGAAAATTAAATTAAATCAAACCATTGGAATGATTTGATTTATTATTAATAAGAGTTTCTGTTTGAAGAGGTGTAATTAAGTTTGAAATGGTATGAGCTTGCAAAAAGACACATCTTACATCTGAAAAAGATGTGATTAAGACATGAAGAGGCAGTTGTTTTTAAATGATATGTTCTTTCATCAAAGGGTTGCAATTCTTGAGCAACTTATATATTTGATATCCAAATCAGATTTGCTGGGAGTGTGTAGAGCTTGTGTGTAGAAGTGTAGAAGTATCTCTTGTGTGAGCCTAGAAGAAGAGCATACATCACATAGAAGGGATAGATTGAAGCATGAATGTAATGTCCCTTCTTTAGGCAGCTCAGACTAGCCGAGGTTGGCCTACTATTAGGGTTCCCGTAGGTCAGCAGTACGGTTAGGGGACCCAACCGAGGGATGTGGAGCCTAGCTAGGAGCTTTATGAGCCTTTCAGTTTGGAGTTTAGTTGTTGAATCCAGGGATAAATTGAAAATATCAAAGCTTGCTTTAATGGAATAGTAAAAGTGAATAGTAACAAAGAATTATAAAGTGAATAGTGAAAAGTGCCCATCCTAGTGAAACAAAGTTGTTTTTAAAAAGTGGCCCTTTCTTTTGATGAGGAAAAGACCCTTTAGGAGGAATATTTTATTATCTTTTATAAAAAAGCTCATGGGAGGTTATAAAGTGAATTTTGGGCTTCTATTTTGGCATTCATTTGTCATTTTTCATATCAACACTTGTAGGTTTGAGCTTTAGAGAAGGGTTTTAGCTTGGTTTCAGTCTTCTGGGAACGAAAACTCCCAAGGGCTATCGTGAATTGGACGAGAACCCAATTCACTTTTGAGGAGGACCTACTTTGGGTCTTCGTTTGGGCTTCATTGGAGGAGTTTAAGGTGTTTAATTTTCAGGCCTGAGTTTGTAGCAGTGTTATATCAGCATATTTCTTCAAATCAGGTGTAGCCATTGATAGATCGAGTCTCAACGGGGCCAATAGTATTGCATGTTTGCATTTTACTTGTTGGCTGTACAATTTTTGGCCAAGTGCACCTAAGGTTTGTGGCACAATCATCATTGCAGATTTATTCCAGCCATTTGACAAGTTTACATTGAGGATTCGACATCTTCCATACCAGCCGTACCATTTCTAGTTGTTGCACCATCATTTGGAAGGGGTTTCGTGGGCATTTGAAGTTGATTTTGGCAACCAATTTCATATCAGCACTTCCATCACAACGATCAGACCTGTAGCTGCATATTTCACATCATATTTTAGTCTTCTACCATTGTTATCATGCTCATATCAGCGTTCATACATTGTATTTTCATGCTGGCATAGAACATGTATGTTATTGGCATATTGGTATTCAAATCTTTCATTTGTATTGGTTTTAATAGAGCTGTTACAGTCTGATAATTTTCATATCAGACATAACTGTCATTTTAATCAGACCTTATATCTTTAATTTAATGGCATAAATGGAAGTGGGTTTATCAATTTATGTTGTGTAATCATTTATATATCAGTTCTATGCATTTCCTTTATGTTATTGGCATTGAAAACATTCAACCAAACATCAAAAGCAATCAAACAAAACTCAGAAAATCAGAACAGTAGGCAGAAAATCAGAATTCATGAGTTTGCACAACAACTGTTTGACGAAATGTCAACACTCTAAAAAATGAGTTTTTGGAGTTAGATTTAGTAGGGATATCTCAATGAAGCAAATCTATCGAAAGATCTCATTCTACATTTGAAATTTTCAGTCAAAGAAAGTCAAGGTTGGTGCCTTGCAAGAAGGAGTTGGTGCTCCTTGTGGGTTGGTGCCTACTAAATCAAGTTAGGGAGTTGGTGCTCCTTGTAGGTTGGTGCCTACTACCATTGTAAACCTATTTTATTATAAAGTACATAATATTGTATTGTGGTTTTCTCTTGTAAGGGTTTCCACGTAAAATCTTGGTGTCAACTTGTTCATATTGTTATATTCTTCCATAGCTGTTAATGTGTTAGAGTTTAAAGTTGTAACAGCCCGACCCTTCGGTAAAATTAAAATTTTCATAATCTACATCCTTCAAGTATGTAAACGTGTTAATCATGTCATTGCAATAGAATTTTTCTTTTTCTTTATTGACAAAACATGAACAAATTGCCATATTAATATACAACAAAGATTCCATTTCAATATAATAATTTCACAAGTACATGAAACAAGAATACGTACCTTAACTAACATAGCTCCAATGAGCTTTAGAACAAATAGTAGTAAGAAGGTCTAGGAATCCGTCCTTTCAAATCTTGGTACATCGGCCGCTTGCTGAGGAGGAGAAACATCACTCGGGCGTTTTTCCGCCATCCACGGACTTATAATGCGGTCCCCCGCACGATCATTTTGCAATGAACGGCCCTCCCTTCGAAGAAGAGATTGGTTGGGTAACCCTTAACGACTACCAACTGGACATAGTGCTGTGATTCTACAAAACTAGTTTTCGTGCTAACGGCAAATCACAAACTAGGTTGTATTTCGGAATCACGGTGATCTGACAGTGTAGTACAACAACTAAATGGTTCCTTACACTACTTTGGCCAAAGTGTTACGTTCAATGAAGAACATAGGTCATTTGTCACATACACTAGCCAGGTTCAACTTGACTTGAGGCTATCTTACCCTACGCGTAGGTTGGTCTATCGGGGTAGTCCGTACCCTAGACTTCCTACAACAATCTAACTACTAGAATGGAGAACAATTTAACAAGTACTCACAACTAACTCCGTTATACGGGACTTTCTCATCCTAGGAGCTTTTAATAACTTGACTAAGTTAATCTTCAACTAGTTGTGATCGGTAACTTATTAAATACCCTCATTTCATTCCTTAGTATTTAAAGAGCTATATTCAAACATACACTCCTTATATGGAGTCAATAATGCAAATTACTCTTCAACAGATCAGTAAATCCGTCTACCAATTAATATAATTTACTCTTCAATAGATCAGTACATCCGTCTACCAATTAATATAATTTACTCTTCAATAGATTAGTAAATCCGTCTACCAATTTATATAATTTACTCTTCAATAGATTAGAACATGCATTAGCCTTTCTTTTAAGTAATTTACTTACATGATACAACATAGAATCATTTCTTTGTTTATCTTAACTGAAGTATTGAACTCAATGCAATTCCCTAATGTGTACATTCAGCATTTTATTCTTTTAGTTATTTAACAAGAAGTATGCTTAACAACATGAAGAATGAAACATGCCTGGTATTCGCCTTTTCCTTTAAGGGATGACCTTGAATGGGTTTACAGCTCCTAAAATCTTGAACAAAAGACTTTCAGCACTCTCAGACCATTCTCAAATTCTTCCTCAGAAATTAATCACTTTCAATAGCTGAAAGTAATCTCAACTTCTTACTGTGAACTTACAAGTGATGAAGAGAATAACAGGGGATGTCTCTCAGCAATTGGTAATATACTGTTCTCAGAAAATGTGTAAGGTTTCTCTTAGTATTAATAAAGTTTACTCACAGCTCAAGAAACTGACTGCAAATTCGTGTGTGAAGGAATGCCAAACGCAGGTTTATTTATAGGTTCATGTTGAAACTGATTTCCACCTTCTATGGCGCCAGAACTGCCAGCAGGTTGAAGAACGTTTCAAACTAAAAACGTGTATCAATCTGGTGAGGGTTTCGACCTCCATGTATGACAGCAAGAAGTTCATTTTAATTCGAATTTGTTTCAGACTGTTAAAACTGTGACAACTTTCAACCGGCGCGTTTTTACAGTTAGGTTAAATGCCAAGTTTCATTTCTGACTTCTTCCTTGCTCAAATGGTGTCCAAATTTCATTCTTTTCGCATAGCAAGAAATATCTCATTTATTTTCTGACGCCTGGCCCTAGTCGCGCGATTTCTCTGCGCGTTTTTCATTTTCCCTTCTGCATTTTCGCGTTTTTTCTTCTTTATTTCGCTAATGTTAATCTTTAATATTTTAATAGAGTTTTCGAAGTAAAAATGGCGCATATATGCAGGCTCATATTTGAAGATTAACACTTCAACGTATACATTAGAAAAATCCGCGTTTTCTTACTCAATTCGCGATTTTTATGAAATCCGCGATTTTTAATTTCTTCCCAGAATTCGTATTTAATAAAAGTGCTTTACAATGTTTTAACTTTTATTTCATTTGATTTTGACAAATCTTTTATTTAAATATATTTGTTTATTATATTAAAATACTTACATAATATAGTTTATGCATAATTATTTAAATTATCAATTTAAATACTATTATATACATTTTAAACTATATTATATTAATATTTTAATATAATATTAAATATATTGAAATACTTAACATTATATTAATACATATATATTCATTTACATTATACATTAAACATGTAAATTTATATATATGTATTCGTATAATTTCAGAGGCAATGTATCATTACAATATAAAATTCATTTATCTCGTTAGCCGTGGGTATGTATATTTGTATATATATCTATATATATACTACATGTATAAGTATCTATAAATACATTTATATCGACACATACGTATGGCATATCCATCTGCTTAATACGTTTGTATCGACATGAATGTACTTATGGGTATTTGTACATATCGTATTCGTATGTACAAATACACATATCCACCTCTAACCAGAACTTATCATTTATAAGGTTATACTGGCAAGCATCACTTGTTCACACATTCAGAAGAAGACACGACTCCTAATGATACTAGACAAGCCTACAGATGACTTACCTTTAACCAAAACAATGACTTAGCTTACTCAGTTCTAAGGCTTGTGTGTGTATGTCCAGTTGGTATCCATTACTGTTTACCCGACCAAGTTCTTCCCCGAGTGATATCTCTCCTCTGTCTCGAGGTACGAACCTGCTTCCTGCATGCCATGTCACGACAACGGAAGTTATTTGCTCAAAACAAAGCAAAATACATGAAACATTTCAAAAGTTAGATTATTCATAAATTAATAACCTCTATTCTCCTTTATGCAGTATTTCACCAAAAATAACATCAAATGAAACAACCTTCATATTGAAAACGAGGTACAAGCATCATTAATTTACCTTCAAAATTCACATTTACTCTATCTAGTAATGGTAAATTGTAACGTCTCAATTTGGGATGTAACATACTTCCCCCCTTGTGAATCATCGTCCTCGATGAGGTATAGCTTTTTAACATATAGTTAAAGTCAAATAAAGTGTTACTTACATTTACGTAAGATTTATAAAGTATTCAACCTATGTAGCAATCTTGTTCTTCCTGGAACTTGCTTCGAGTGTTTACACTATTGCATAGGGAAATCTTGTATGCCTCACACATATTTACTCTCCCAAAGAGTTTTAACATATACACACATAATAGTAACTATACATCACACCAACACACAGTGATCGGAAATCGTTGGTCCATGAATTTATCCTTAGTATAATCCAAATAGAAAAGGAAAGTCGATGTATTGTACACTACATCGTGGGTCCAATCCTTCGCTTTTGGTATTTACACTTTTAGAAAACTCATAAACCGAGTCCTTCCGCCACTTATACATTCATTATCCTTACCACATAGTACTTGTACTTGATTATTTGTCCATCGAGAGCACAACTTTACTCCTGGACACCTGTCAAATCTTGATACTGCTTCATACGAGAGCTTTGTATCTCAAAGTTTCATTGATAACTTCGATCTATTACTCCTTTTTGACATTTTATTAAGTCTATGATTCACTCATTTCTAAGCCTTTCTCAGCTTAATTGAGTTTTTAGCCTTTTATATCATATAACGGTCCAAACTTCAATATTAGAAGTTTATAAATCATTCAAGACTTATTCTACCATCTTTGCTTATTTTGACTATACATTATAATATACTGTACATTCGATCCGTTGAATGTTTCGTAGTTTGATCAGGGTTTACACAACCTTATCATCATTGCTAAACTAAGATAACCTCTCAGAAATACTAAGCCTCTACTTTCCACAATATATTATTTAGGACCAAATATCCTGTAAGTCAAGTTTTCCAAAAAAAACGTTGGTTTCATTGATGAGTTTGTCTACTTGAACATTATGTCAGTTATACTAACATAGACAGATTGATCTGTCTCTTGTTCTACCATTTTTCCTTTGGAATCTTAAGAGAGTATACATGACTTACCGATGATGACATCCGGTCTTCATTCCCTGGTATACTAGTCATTACCTTGCCACATTCCGTGTAGCTTCGAACTCTATCTTTCCAAGTTTATAGTAGTTTCTCATCCAACAATTCCTGTTGTTGTTCCGATGTCCTAACTCTGACATTAGTTTCCTCGTTTTATTTCAAATTCTTCAAAATTTGGGTACATAGGTTCTTTTACATCCAATAATAGTCTATTCCTTGACTAGTTGAAAACCTATTTTACGATCTCACGCTATTTTTAATTCCCATAATGGTTATAAGTTTTGCGGAGTTAAACCCCATTTACCTTAGGACATACATATCTTGGATCTCTTCTGTCCTTGGATTATTTTCAAAGATGCTATCTATCTTTTAACTCAATCAAATTTTCCCGATAATTTTGGTACTCATTTTGAGTATTAATCCATGTTCCGTCATATTGATCCCTAGATAATAGTAAATTTAATTACCTACCTAGTTACCAAGCATGAACATTCCTCGTTGGTTCCATTGATTCTCTTAATCATATACGAGAGTTCCAATTTCAGTTCATCCTTTTGAGTTCAAGTAACATCCCCGGTGCTTTACTCAATAATATTTCCCATTATTTCACATAAAATTGTTATATTGCTCCGACATAACAAAGGATGTTTCCCTTTTGAGAGTGTTTTCTCTTTAATATAAGAGCCACTCAACAACGTTCTAGTCAACACGATGACTTCTTTCCTGGAGTGTAAAGTAGCTTCTTTAACTCACCAAGTATTCTACCTTTGTTTCCACTCATAGAATCTCATAAATTCAAGTGATATACACATTTCCATTGGTGAATCACAATCCCAATATTCCCTTCCAACTCTTAAATTCTCAATCGCTGAACAGTCTGATATTATAGGTTTTTCTACCTCTATATATCTCTATCAAGACCGAAAGTACAACTCAACCAAGTAGATTTATTCCAACTACAAGGCATTAGAGAGTAGTCATTTATTTAACTCAACTCAATGGGATAGATCTTATCTTAAGATCTTTCTCTTCATTCGAATGAACTTCTTGTCCCAGCTAGGTTGTTACGAACCTAGGGTTTCATTAAAGAGCGAGATGGTGATCAAGTGATCAGCCATGTAAAGATAATTGATGCATTGCATAGCGTCATTTTCTACCTTATTTTCCATTCCATCTTTATGGCTTATGGTTAAACCTTTTCATCCTCGGTTTTCATAGCACAATAAGCTTACAGTTTCAATTCGCAATTCGTTTTCATGACATGAATACATTTCATATTGAAATAACATTTTTTTATCTACTTTACCTTATATAAGGTGTATAGGAATGTAGAGACACTTTCTTTTAGTCATGAGTATCTTAAAGCTTTCCTTGCCAATCTAATAGGCGGCCCTTCTTATCATGATCAAATATCTGCCTATCCTTTTTCCTAGGCATCAAATGATAATTTCATTTGATTCTTCCAATCAACTAAATATAAGGTACGAGATGATAATAGGTAATAATCTTAGACCTTTCCGATTATCTTTCTCCAGAATTCTCAATACCTTTTTCCTTGTGGATATCATATGATAATATCGTTTGATCTTTCGATCAAATAATCCTAAGTATGGGTTTGTTTTCTCCGAAGATCCCAATACTTCTTTTCTTGGACTATAAACTGTATGACTTATTTGTCATCATGACTTGCGAAGAAGACATTAGTTCTTCTAAACTAAGAACATACTCACGTTCTTTTGTTGAATGGGGTACTAAACTTGAGTCAACCCTACTCTTTTCCTTTCCCCCTTAGAGTTTCCACAGCTTTTGATCTACTCAAAACTGAACTCCCAGCAAACTCTTGCTTCTTTTGTAAGGATTTGTCATTCCCTACTGTTGGCTTTACATTGCCTTTACCTTGTCTCGAGACATATCTCAAATATACTTTTTCCAAAGTTAAATTTGTCATTGATTTCTATCCCACATTAGATCTAATGAATAATCAGCAACTTACGAGTCACTTCATTAATCCAATTCTCTTTTCAACATCCCTTTGGCGAAGGGTACAAAACTTGTATTCCCTTTCCGTTTGGAACATTCTAATCATAAGTTTGACTTTCACAAACATGAAGGTGAGTTCAGCTTATACTCTAACCAATCTTTGTTAAACCTCTGGTAAAACCGTCCTGACTTACCACTTCAAGCTTCTTTATTATTCGGTCACTTTTCAAGTGGCATAATTCTAATGCTTGGAATCTTCCTCTCTTTTAACTTCTAAGATACCAAAGTTGTTTGGTCTTTTTAATATCAAACTCCAATAATCTAATCGATTTAGGTCAGTGGAACCCTGTCCACTTTATTGATTACATAATTCGGACCATTATGGTCTTTTCTCTTATCTCTAAGGTACTAACTCTTTTTCCTTGCAAACTCCTATCTTTACAAAAGAATTAGCTTAATGTCAAGAGTTCTCCAACTCCCGTGGATACTTCCTTCGTTGACTTCCTTATTCAATTTCATTTATGCTGACACTGCATATACAAAGATTCGTAGTGTTTTCACTAAATCCAAAAATTCCTGACTCTCTGCAACTATAGTTTGCTACTACAACAAGGTTATCTTATTCCTTTTGGCTGCCTTAGAGTCATAAAACTATTTCGTTGGACAAAGGTATACACCGGTTACTCCTAACCTTTCTTCATAACTTGATTGCATAAACTTCCGCAATCCAAGGTACTAACATAAATTGTTGGTTTAGGAGTTCCTACTCCAGGGATAACTCTTAACTCGTCCCAACTTAACAAGCTACTAGGAGTTTCATCTTCCTTTCACTTCTTCCTCAGTTCTTTTCCTCTTGCCATTCTGGCACAAGAACTTTTCCCAACCTTTATCTTCTGACAAGGTTTACGCATTGTTGCGTAATGAGCCCATAGGTTCCTAGTGTAAAACCTGGTAGCTCTGATACCACATGTAACAGCCCGACCCTTCGGTAAAATTAAAATTTTCATAATCTACATCCTTCAAGTATGTAAACGTGTTAATCATGTCATTGCAATAGAATTTTTCTTTTTCTTTATTGACAAAACATGAACAAATTGCCATATTAATATACAACAAAGATTCCATTTCAATATAATAATTTCACAAGTACATGAAACAAGAATACGTACCTTAACTAACATAGCTCCAATGAGCTTTAGAACAAATAGTAGTAAGAAGGTCTAGGAATCCGTCCTTTCAAATCTTGGTACATCGGCCGCTTGCTGAGGAGGAGAAACATCACTCGGGCGCTTTTCCGCCATCCACGGACTTATAATGCGGTCCCCCGCACGATCATTTTGCAATGAACGGCCCTCCCTTCGAAGAAGAGATTGGTTGGGTAACCCTTAACGACTACCAACTGGACATAGTGCTGTGATTCTACAAAACTAGTTTTCGTGCTAACGGCAAATCACAAACTAGGTTGTATTTCGGAATCACGGTGATCTGACAGTGTAGTACAACAACTAAATGGTTCCTTACACTACTTTGGCCAAAGTGTTACGTTCAATGAAGAACATAGGTCATTTGTCACATACACTAGCCAGGTTCAACTTGACTTGAGGCTATCTTACCCTACGCGTAGGTTGGTCTATCGGGGTAGTCCGTACCCTAGACTTCCTACAACAATCTAACTACTAGAATGGAGAACAATTTAACAAGTACTCACAACTAACTCCGTTATACGGGACTTTCTCATCCTAGGAGCTTTTAATAACTTGACTAAGTTAATCTTCAACTAGTTGTGATCGGTAACTTATTAAATACCCTCATTTCATTCCTTAGTATTTAAAGAGCTATATTCAAACATACACTCCTTATATGGAGTCAATAATGCAAATTACTCTTCAACAGATCAGTAAATCCGTCTACCAATTAATATAATTTACTCTTCAATAGATCAGTACATCCGTCTACCAATTAATATAATTTACTCTTCAATAGATTAGTAAATCCGTCTACCAATTTATATAATTTACTCTTCAATAGATTAGAACATGCATTAGCCTTTCTTTTAAGTAATTTACTTACATGATACAACATAGAATCATTTCTTTGTTTATCTTAACTGAAGTATTGAACTCAATGCAATTCCCTAATGTGTACATTCAGCATTTTATTCTTTTAGTTATTTAACAAGAAGTATGCTTAACAACATGAAGAATGAAACATGCCTGGTATTCGCCTTTTCCTTTAAGGGATGACCTTGAATGGGTTTACAGCTCCTAAAATCTTGAACAAAAGACTTTCAGCACTCTCAGACCATTCTCAAATTCTTCCTCAGAAATTAATCACTTTCAATAGCTGAAAGTAATCTCAACTTCTTACTGTGAACTTACAAGTGATGAAGAGAATAACAGGGGATGTCTCTCAGCAATTGGTAATATACTGTTCTCAGAAAATGTGTAAGGTTTCTCTCAGTATTAATAAAGTTTACTCACAGCTCAAGAAACTGATTGCAAATTCGTGTGTGAAGGAATGCCAAACGCAGGTTTATTTATAGGTTCATGTTGAAACTGATTTCCACCTTCTATGGCGCCAGAACTGCCAGCAGGTTGAAGAACGTTTCAAACTAAAAACGTGTATCAATCTGGTGAGGGTTTCGACCTCCATGTATGACAGCAAGAAGTTCATTTTAATTCGAATTTGTTTCAGACTGTTAAAACTGTGACAACTTTCAACCGGCGCGTTTTTACAGTTAGGTTAAATGCCAAGTTTCATTTCTGACTTCTTCCTTGCTCAAATGGCGTCCAAATTTCATTCTTTTCGCATAGCAAGAAATATCTCATTTATTTTCTGACGCCTGGCCCTAGTCGCGCGATTTCTCTGCGCGTTTTTCATTTTCCCTTCTGCATTTTCGCGTTTTTTCTTCTTTATTTCGCTAATGTTAATCTTTAATATTTTAATAGAGTTTTCGAAGTAAAAATGGCGCATATATGCAGGCTCATATTTGAAGATTAACACTTCAACGTATACATTAGAAAAATCCGCGTTTTCTTACTCAATTCGCGATTTTTATGAAATTCGCGATTTTTAATTTCTTCCCAGAATTCGTATTTAATAAAAGTGCTTTACAATGTTTTAACTTTTATTTCATTTGATTTTGACAAATCTTTTATTTAAATATATTTGTTTATTATATTAAAATACTTACATAATATAGTTTATGCATAATTATTTAAATTATCAATTTAAATACTATTATATACATTTTAAACTATATTATATTAATATTTTAATATAATATTAAATATATTGAAATACTTAACATTATATTAATACATATATATTCATTTACATTATACATTAAACATGTAAATTTATATATATGTATTCGTATAATTTCAGAGGCAATGTATCATTACAATATAAAATTCATTTATCTCGTTAGCCGTGGGTATGTATATTTGTATATATATCTATATATATACTACATGTATAAGTATCTATAAATATATTTATATCGACACATACGTATGGCATATCCATCTGCTTAATACGTTTGTATCGACATGAATGTACTTATGGGTATTTGTACATATCGTATTCGTATGTACAAATACACATATCCACCTCTAACCAGAACTTATCATTTATAAGGTTATACTGGCAAGCATCACTTGTTCACACATTCAGAAGAAGACACGACTCCTAATGATACTAGACAAGCCTACAGATGACTTACCTTTAACCAAAACAATGACTTAGCTTACTCAGTTCTAAGGCTTGTGTGTGTATGTCCAGTTGGTATCCATTACTGTTTACCCGACCAAGTTCTTCCCCGAGTGATATCTCTCCTCTGTCTCGAGGTACGAACCTGCTTCCTGCATGCCATGTCACGACAACGGAAGTTATTTGCTCAAAACAAAGCAAAATACATGAAACATTTCAAAAGTTAGATTATTCATAAATCAATAACCTCTATTCTCCTTTATGCAGTATTTCACCAAAAATAACATCAAATGAAACAACATTCATATTGAAAACGAGGTACAAGCATCATTAATTTACCTTCAAAATTCACATTTACTCTATCTAGTAATGGTAAATTGTAACGTCTCAATTTGGGATGTAACAAAAGTTTATAAAAGTTGAGAGGGTAAAAATTGTAATATACTAATTCAGCCCCCCATCCCCCCCTCTTAGTATATTTGTGTGCTCATCAATTGGTATTAGAGTAGGCCCTTCGAATAATTCTAACAAACTTGAAGGGAGATCTATATAGCACATATCATGAGTGGAGAAGGATTCACTTCCAACAAGGCTCCATTGTTTGATGGGACAAATTATGCATTTTGGAGTATGAGAATGGAGGCCTATATAAATGCTATATGATTTGACGTTTAGCAATTAGTGGTGAATGTATATAAAGCTCCTTCGACACCTCCAACGGATTCAACAAGAAAGAAGGCAAGTGAGAATAATGCTAGAGCCGAGAATGCAATCCTATGTGGATTAAGTGAATCTAAACCTGTGAAGATAATGCATTGCAAATCTGCCAAAGAGATTTGGGACAAGTTGAAGCAAACCTATGAAGGAGACAAGAAAGTAAAAGGAGCCAAACTACAAACTCATAGAGGCAATTTGGAAAGTCTTCAAATGAGTGAAGAGGAAAATATTGTTGGGTTTTTCTTGCGTGTGGATGATGTCAACACCATTCGAGGCCTTGGAGAAGAAGTAAAGGAACCAACAGTAGTGCAAAAGGTGTTGAGATCCCTTCCACCATTTGACCCCAAAGTATCAGCAATAGAGGAAATGAAGGACTTGGACACCTTAACCATGGATGAACTACATGGAATCTTAATAGCCTATGAGATGAGAACTAGAAAATATACTTCACTACAAAGGGAGGCTGCATTCAAAGCATCCAAAAATTCAAAAGAAAGGAAAGTGGAAGATAATTGTGCAACAGATGAGGAAGAAGCAAATTTTGCGAGGAAGTTAAACAAAGGATTAGGAAAATATAAGGGTAAACTACCCTTCAAATGCTTTACATGTGGTAAGATTGGACATTATGCAAAAGCATGTCCTTATCCTTACATCAGTGATAGTGGAGAAGAAGATTACAAGCCAAAGAAAGGAAGCAAAAACAAGAAGTATTACAAAAATAACAAAAGAGAAAACTTCAAGAAGAGCTTATATTCATATAGAGATCAAGACTCATCAAGTGACTATGACATCGAAAGTTGTGAAGACGAAATGTTATTCATGGCTGAGATAGTAAATGAAATTGAAGATAAAGATGAAGATCGCAAGGAAGAGGTAGAACATGATCCAAAAGACTTGGAAGAAGAATTGGAATTTGCCATAAGTGAAATTGAGAGGCTAAGAAGAAAGAATCAAAGAAGAAAAGCTAGATTTGAAGAGGAAAGGAAGAAGTTTGTTGAAACTGAAAAATTAATTTCAGATCTAAAACTTCAAATTGAGGAAAGTAAAAGGATAGAGGATCTAACCAAAGCCCAATTTGAAGAAAAAGAAAAGGAATGTGAAAGTTTTGTTGTACCCCAAAATTAAATTTTTTGTTACACACAGACATTTTGAAGAAATGAGTAAAAGTCTTGTTAAAATTGTCAAAAAGGTCAACATTTGGGTGTGCGTGTCTTGCATGAGGGGTTAAAATGTAAAATTCCTAAAATTTGACGATCTGGGTCTACTCAGAGCGACCTAATCTACAAAGCCCAGATCTCAATTTTTCATCCCTACTTTTTTAGGAAAACTGCTATTTTTAGAAATTTCCTAAAAATAGTAACTTTTTCTGGGTTTCTTTCGAAACGTATATTGACAAAACTTTCTAAAAATAGAAAGTTGGTCCGTTAGAGTTCAAACTGATTTTGATTGGCTCAAAATACTTCCATATCAGGCTGGTGCAGTTAGAATCTCAAAATAATTAGTTTTGCCCTAGTGGGTCTATTTTGCTTTTTCAAAAGCATATCAAGAGCTCCGAGGTCATCAATGGAGATCAGTCGGCTGCCAAGCGTTAGATTCAACACTCAAGTGTTCAACAAAAAGCGAGTTGGTGAACAAGCACGTAGAATGAAGAAAGAGGGTGAAGATTGTGAATTTTTTTCTAACACTGCTTGTCATGGGCACCTTAGGAGAGAATAGGCGCCCATCTTTTTAGAGCATTAAAAGTTGAAATTAGGGTTTAAGCCTCCAATCAAAGTTGCTCAGTTCTCTTCTAGCTCCGCAACGAATCCAACGGTGCAGTCAACGGATCATCCGGTTGCCCGGGATTCAGAGTTGAACAGGGAAGATCTAAACAGAAGTCAGAATGAAAAACATGAAAATTATCAAACTTTGACTAAGTCTGGGAACTTTGGGCGCCCCAAGTGAAGAAGGGCGCCCAAATTTTTGGAGCACCTAACTCAACAGTTAGGGTTTGTGAATATGCTCAATCTGTTCAGTATTCAACTAGCTTTGCAACGCCTGTCTCCGTCAGAGCATCCGACTGTCCAATCTCCAGCAGATTCAAATCAAAGTGGAACATACAGAATGGAGGTTTGAACTTGAAGATGAAAATCAAGAAAATGGCTAAGTCTGGAGGGTTTGGGCGCCCCAGGAGAGAAGAGGAGCCCAAGTTTTCAAGGGCCTAAACAGATGAATTTGTAGATGTAGCTCTAACGTGATTTCTTCGGAGTTGATCAGGCTCTCCAACGAGATATTTAGCACGTCAATCAGAGTTTGCAGTTGCTAGATACGAGAAGCTGAAAAGAGGGTCTGATGAGAGCTAAGAATTGAGATTCAAAAGCAAACATGAGAAAGTGAAAAATATTCTAACTTTGGTGAGTTTGGGCGCCCCACCTTGCCAGGGGCGCCCAAGCTTTTGAAGGCCCAAACTCAACTGTTTGATGAAATTTCTCCCAGGAGACCCCTCTTAATATCTCCTCAACTTCGCAACGAGCATAACCATCAGTCAATTCGATGCTTGGATCACCAGATTCGACAAGATCATCTATGGAAGAGGAGTTAATGAAGAAATTGAAAATCATAAAATGAAGAAATTGAAAATCATAAAAAATGGCTAACTCTGAACAAAATGGGCGCCCCTGGAGGAAATAGGCTCCCATGAATTCGAAGGTCGAAATGAAGTTTTTAGCCAGAGACGCCTCTAGAACAGTCTTCTCAGAACGGGTCAGGCTCTGCGATGAATCATTCAGCTCGCTCATCAGATTAGTCTGCAAGCCGAAAATCGAGGCCAAAGTAGGGGGTTAAAGTTGTGTAAAGTTGAAAATATAAAAAAAAATGACTAACACTGCTTGAAGTGGGCACCCCTAGCCAAGAAGGGCGCCCAACTTTGCATGCCTTAGTAAAATTTTCAAGATTTTCAAAGTTTCCAAGATTGTGAGATTAATGATGGACGTCCAGGTTCAATGAACAGAGGTTTTTAGGGTTTTGAGGATGAAAGCAAAAGAAAGCAAGCTTATTCCAAACCCTAAGTCTATTTAATACATCATTTCAATGCAAAATTGTAATGTCCCCTTCTCAGCAGTGATCGTTTCTGTTGACCGTTGGCCTATTCCGGAGACCCGTAGGCTATGCGGATGGTGAAATTAGGGTTTCCTAGTTTTGGGGAGGTTGTTGCTTGGAGTTTGGATTTCTGACTGCGGATTCTTTCTGGGTTTTCAGAGAGCTTCGCAGTGGTGTGTTCAGTTTGGCATTCCGGGCAACTTCGCGAATTTACTATTTTTAGTAAATTCTATTTTTGGCAGTGGACAGTTGGATTCAGTTCAGTGGATCACTTCTTCAGTTGTTTCAGCTGGCACTTCAGTTCTTGGCCTTGGGTGCATTATTCTTGGTGAGATAAGTAATTTTCTTATAATATTATATTTTAATATTATATGACCCTTTTGTATAGCAAGCACAACTTAAGTTGTTTTAAAAGAGGGACTTTAAGGGTCTAGGCGCCATGGAGGAATAAGTTGTATTTTATAAAGTCAAATATTGAGCTTTTGAAAAAGGACGCCTATATGAGGGTTTGACTTTATTTTAAAATGTGAAATAAGCAAAAGTGAAAAATGGACGCCATCTCTTGGAGGGAAAAGGAGAATTTGAAATTAGGGTTTTGGGCGCCCTCTGGAAGCTTCTAGATGTTTCTCTCTCGTCTATATATTCAGGCCTCAGCTCTTCATTTGGTATCTTTTGTCTACTACACCGTTATGCTGCTGGATTGTCTTCAGGCACTCGCTTCGAGGAAAGCATACCTCCTAGCATTGGCTCTTCTTCTTGCTTGAAAGATAGCAACTAGTTGAGAGGTTAGCATGTATTAGGAATTATATTGCATTTTCAGTTTAGTATATGCATTTGGAGTTCTAGTTTTGCATTTATGTTCATTTCTGGAAATTGCTGAATATCATATGGGAATGTAAGAATTGCTCGCAGCTTTTGAAATAAAATTATTCTGGTTCTGGGCATTAAAGAAATCTGTTTTCCTAAGCTAGGCGTCCATCTTTGCCAAGTTATAGATTTTATATTGCTCATTGGGATTTTTAAATGAAAATCGCCCTTGTAAGAGGGCCGTACCTTTCTGCAGTTGGCTTTGGGTTATGTGCAAAAAAAATGAAAGTCTTTTGGTGAGGTTTATGCATTCCATTTGGGGCGCCATCATTATTAGAGTAATCTGCATTTGGTTTTAAGTCATTTGGGTGTGTATTGGGTAAGTTATGAGCATTCTAGTGAGTCCCTATGTTGCTGTTCTGAGTAATTTCTGTCATAATCAGTCAATATCAGACTTGAGAAAGTTAATAGCTGAGTGAGTAGTTGTTGTGAAAGGAGTTTGAAAGTATTGGAGAGGGTTCTTATATTGTTGCAGCATTGAAGGCCTCTAATCTTGTGATTCTGACAAGTTCTCTGATATATTGTAAGCTGAACAGTAGTACTGTCAGCAACTTTAATATTATTGCAAATTCAATGTTTGTATCTGCCCACTGAATAAGTGGAAGAGGCTGGCTTGCCGCCTATTTGCTTTATTTGCTTTGTAATTCCTTAAGTCTCCGCCATATGGTCGCCTCTTATCCATCACGGATTGAGTAGCACATACTTGGTGTTGAGCTCTTTTCAGTATTGCAATAGATAGGGATCCTCTGACCGAATGCTCGTCGTTCACCGGCGCATCTCTGGTTAGAGTTCTTGTTCAGCATTTACTTTTGAGATCCTCTGACCAATGCTCACACCTTGCCCGCATCGGGATCCTGGTGTACATTCTGGTTAGAGTTACTTTCCTGCATCGTTTTGGTTTATGCTAACCTTAACGGGTGCGTGTTGCATTGTAATCATTTGTGAAAAAATAAAAAAAAATTGGTCCGGTTCATTACAAAAATTCATTATTTTTGCAGGTGGCGTCCCAAGGAGAAAGTTGGAGCAGTAAGTTTAAAGAGTTTTTCATGATTCAAGAACTCAAGTTTGCTGGTTATTCATCAAATTTTTTAGACCAGCAAGTATAAGGCCTTGCTTTTTCAAGTTTTTTTATTTAGAAGATCTAATTTTTCAAGAAGGCCAAGGTTTTCAATTTTCAGCCATCTGGTTCTTATCATCTCATTCTTCTGAAGGAATTTTTGAGAATTTCATAAAGTTGCAGCAGCTGCTTTTTGCTTTGCATGTCAGTGAAATCCTCAGTGCATTCAATTTTCAATCATTTGGGTCCTTTCAAATCAGTTTTTTGAAGAAAACCCATATCACAGCTTTTTTCAAGCAAATTCCAAATCCTAGGGTTGGCTGCTTTTTCGATCAGCCATTAGCATTTTTCAAATCTAATCAACTGGGTCCATTTCTAATTGTATTCTGAACAAAACCCAGGTGCTAACTTTTTTCGTGAAAATTGAAGAAATTAGGGTTTGCTGCTTTTTCAGTATAAAATGAAAATTTTCAAAAACAGACGATCTGGGTTGCCTTGCAACAAAATTCTGAGCAAAACCCATATCTCAGAATTTTTTTCAAAAATTTGTCCGTTAGAGGAAGAAAAATTAGTATTCTAAAAATAGTAAGTTGCTCAAAACTTGTTTGGACCTAGGCGAGTTTACAGTCATTCTTCAAGGTTTCCGAAATGGAGTACACTCCTAATGTTTTCAAGACTGAATCAACTCTCTATCATGATTACATCAAAACAGCTGAGATAGACTTGCATCACATTAAGCCGGTGTTTGATCTACACGCTTTAGAGAGTGTAGGCAACACTTCAATCAGGAACTTGAGACACTCTGGACTCCTCGCAGCAATGTCTTCCTATATCAGTTCAGAGTCTTGAGTTCGTAATCGCTTGCATCAAGCATTACAATTCGGCTACAAGGGAGATTCAAGCAGTTGATGGTAGATTGATTTGCAGTTTGAAGCCTGATATGATCGAGAAGTGTTTTTCCATTCCCCCTTGGCTTGAAAGTGTCACTATCTCAAAGGGTGAATGTGAGAGCATATGGGAAATGCACAAAGACAAGTATAGTAAGAAGATTGCACAAAGGTGGATGAAGGAGAAGCATAAGACTTTGCCTAAGAACGTAGGGCGAGGAGAGTTCAAAGATGAGATTGCTATCATAATCACCTTGCTCAACAGGATAACTAGATTAGAAGACGCTACCAAGTTTCAGCCTTGGATGTTTTACGCCATACCCCACATCATGAAGAAGACCTAGTTCTATGATTGGCCCACCTTGATCAGTGACAACCTACATCAACAGATAACAGAATACTTCCAGTTTCATGAGTTCCATATGGTTTCTTACCTAGTCTACTTGGTGGCCTATCAAGGTCAATTCAGATGGTTGAACACCGAGGGATCATTGAGCGTACAACATATCTACAACTACTATCCCCAATTGGAATTCACGAAGTCATTGCATCACTACAAGAGAGTGAACGAGGCTTTTCTGATGTACACAGTGTGGGACCTGGACAATGAATTGCATGTCCGTATCTCTTCAGTTGCCAGGGCAACGATGGCGGAGTGGACAGATTGGTTCATACAATTTCCTACTTTCTGTTGTACCCAAACCAAATTTTTTGCTTCATTAAGGCATTTTGCATTTTAAAGTCTAAACCTTGCTAAATGTTGTAAAATACCGTTTTGGGCAATGTCAAGTATGGAGTTTTTGTCAATAATTTGTCAGTCAAAGTCAGTTATATTGGTCAAACCTGAAGCAGAGACTCAAAATGAAGATTTTCACGATGGAGGAGCATCTCACGACGACATTTCATATTGCAGACGGTCATTTCAATGATCGAGACAGAGTTTTCAGTGATCAAATCATGGAGATTTTTCAGAGGAAAAGCCTCAAAGTGCATATAGCTCAGGGGCTTCAGTTTTTGGAGGTCAAGATCTTGTCTGAAGTGCTCAAGCATCCAACAATCTCTTCAGATCAGCCTGCTATCCGTCGAGCTATCCAAGAGGCGCCCGACTCACAGCTCCAGTTATTCACGACGAAGTAAAATCCCTACATTTTAGGAGATGAGAATTTTGCTCTTTCAGGCAAAAGCTCTAGCCTGAGGGCTTCCATTTCAAGGCAAGGGGGTAAAACTCGCCGTTTCAATGCCGGGCTCAATTTGTTGCTAGCTAGTTTGCTTATCCGACGAGATATCAAGCGCAGTCATCCGACTCTGAGTTCAGCGGCAATTCAAAGATCAGCTTAAAATGGAGTTTCTTAGCTTCTCGTTTATGCCCAGTGCAAGTACAAGCCAGGGGCGCTGGCTTAGAGGACCCTCCAGATGCCAGAATTTGCAGACAGAGTCTTCAC
Organism: Sequoia sempervirens; assembly: GCA_007258455.2. Lineage (NCBI taxonomy): Eukaryota > Viridiplantae > Streptophyta > Pinopsida > Cupressales > Cupressaceae > Sequoia > Sequoia sempervirens. The sequence continues at coordinate 217,547,692 of VDFB02271358.1, forward strand.
GACATCAGTAGTATACTAGCCTAGCTCCGCAACGCATCATTCAACTTGTCGATCCGACGTTCCTGGTGGTCGTGGTGGAGATTCTACTAAGCACGTAATTTTACGGGCGGACCAACAAATGGTTTTTCAGTGCATTTTCATGGTCTTAAGGCGCCTAGCCTTTAGGCTGGTCAAACGAGCCCGTTCGCGTTCGAAGTCTTCACGACTATTGAGCGTAATCAATTTATCTTTCCAACGAGCATAGCCGTCAGCCTTCAGCATTTGGCAGTCGCTCGTGCGTGCGAGGTCTTTGGTGTCATATTACAAAGTGAAGATGTCCGAATTCAACAGTTTGGACATTCTTGCCACTCGGGGCTAGGGGGTGGGTTGTCTTGAACGGATGCTTGTGCTCTTGGGCTTAGATGGATAGCTTCAGGCGGATCTACCCATGCCACTCCTCATATGTCTTCTTAATTACATTTACTATTATGTTTATATTTTGGATATCTAGATGTTAATGCTAATAGGTACATGTGTATGTGGAAATGTTGTTAATATGAATGCAGATTTCAATCTAGGATTATTTCATTAGAGAGAACATTCCTTTGGAAAGAACAAACCCTAAACCTAATCAACAAGTGAATTCTAGGGCAAAGCAGGACAAGGGACATTACAGGTGTCTTGTTTGAGGTAGGGGAGGAGAATGTAGTGCAAATCATGGATAATGCAGCAAATTATGTTGTTGTAGGTAGACTACTGATGGATAGGCACCAATCATTGTCTTGGACACCTTGTGCCCCTCATTGCTTGTATTGGAGGATCTTGGCAAGATTTCTTGGATCAATGCATGTGTGGAGACTGCAAAGAATATTTGTAAGTTCATATATAATCACACATGGGTCCTCAGCCTTATGAGGCAATACATGGGGCAAAAGGAGGTGGCTCGCCTTGGGATAACCCGCTTTGCTACCAATTTCATCACTCTGCAATCCTTGTTGCAGTCAAAGGGAGCTTTGAGGCGGATGTTTGTTAGTGGGGAGTGGACTTCCTCAACATATGCTAAGACAAATGCAAGGGATGAAGCGTCAAATTGGATTTTTGATGAGCATGGCTTTTGGGTACCTACTGTGGAGATCGTCAAGGTAAATGTAATTAGTAATTAGTTTACTAATTCTACATTATATTTTCATTCTTATTTTTATTTTATTTGCTTATTTTGTTGACTCTTATGCCAATGTTTCATAATAATTGCAGTTCATAGAGCCTTTAGTGGTTCTATTACGATTTGTTGATGGGAGAAGCCCACAATGGGCTACATATATGAGGGCATGGATAGGGTCAAAGAGGCCATTAGATCCATTTATGGGGGAGTTGATAATATGTATCGCCCCATTTGGGAGATCATTGATAGACGATGGCACCTCCAGCTTCGCAAGCCCCTACATGCATGTCATGTCCCCAAAAATGTAGCACATTGAAATGCAAATAAATGAGAAAATAAATAAATAAACAAATATATATATATATATATATATATATATATATATATATATATATATATATATATATATATATGTATATATAAGCAATTTTATTATAATTATAATTATAAATATAAGTAATTACCATTCATCCTAAATATTATTATAACTGTAAATACTATTTACAGACAACTTAAAAATCATTAATTATTGTAATACAATTAAATATATTACAATTTATTATTGATAATATAAAAGAAATTAATATAAATAATAATAAATATATTATATATATATTTTAATAAGAAATAATTAAATATATTTGTTTTAGAATACTTATCATCATTACTAAGGCATCGGTTATATCTAAATTGCAGCAATAGAATAATGTTGATTGATTAAAACAGCGATTGTTATTGTATTATCATATGCAGCGGTTCATTTAGGCATCGATTAACATTCAGTCTAGAAAGGACAACATTTAACACTAACTAAAAGACACGTCCCTTGTAAGGAAAAGTCATGCCTTTTGACCCTATCAAGGATATTAAAAGAGAATCATTTTCAAAGGAGAAAGGCATCACATGAAATAAGAAAGGATAAGAAATCTGGATATAATTGTGAGTATAACAGCAGATAAGTTAATGTAAGATAATCGAATTAAGGAGACGGGAATCTACAATCAGAATAACAAATAGAAATCTGTGATTGATTAATAGTGGTTTCATATGCACTTAATAAATAATATCTGCTAGTCACATGTATATACGAGTATGGTCTATCATGATTATTGAATGCAATTATATATTCTGATATTTATTATGCTTGTGGTATGCGCCATAATTATTGTGTACAATTGTATATTTATATTTAGTATTCTTATGATATGGTCTATTATAATTATTGTATGCAATTATATACATTTTGTTATTTATATTTATTGTTCTCATCAAACAATCATGGGAGGAGCTAGGGAGAAAATACTAGTAGGTTGAGCAGATACTAGATGTCCTCCTAGGTACGCCACTCCTTGATGGATGTCTAGGTGCACCACTTGGAGCCAAGGGGGTGATATCCGCTCTTGGGCTTAGGAGAGGGTGTCTACGGGCCGCCTATGGTAAGCTCTTCTCCCCAACCTTCACATGGATGGGTGGCTGAGATGAAATTACGAAAGTTCAGTCATAAGAGGAATGGATAAGGTGGCAAGGGTAGGAGATGCAGATACAAGTTGTCCACCATGTAGCCCACCCCATGGGGATGTCTAAGTGCACCTCTTGAGGGCCAAGAGGGATGGTATATCCGCTCTTGGGCTTGGTGTGATAGCTTCGGGCGGACCTATCATGCTTCTCATTCACTTTCCCTTATGATCCAACTCCCAATGTGAATTATCAATATTATGTGGTTTACGTTACTTAGATATTTGCATGATATGAATAGATAGACATTTATTATACATGTCTAACTATGTGAATTATATTCCAATATTATCTAACATGATTGCAGGACCTAAACTGAGAATTATCCGGCTTAAAGCATTTAATTGATAAATTGTAACCTTAACTGCATTAGCTTGTATTTCTAGGGCACAAATTAGGGTTTCCTCAAAAGGGGACATTACAACGCAGCAACATATTTTCTCAATCTGGCATTCTAATTCCACCTTGAATTCAAGGTGGATGGGGAGGTTTTGAGTGGGCTCTACACACTCATCGAGTGGATTTCTGATTCTCGTGTTGGAGCTCAAATTGTAGCTGAGATTGAGATTTTTAGACTTGCACAAGGAGATCTATTTGCAAGAGACATATGCAAGGCTACTCAATTGACATTGCAGCCAGGTAAAAATTTATTAAGGGCATAATAGTAGTTTAAAAATTAACACTTTTCCTTTTTTTATATTACTATTAAATATAGAAACTTAAAGTTGGACAATGAGATTGATTTTTCTTCTTTTTCTCATCTTAGATGCATGGGGGGAGAGATTTGGTGCGTAAGTACCAAATCCTCAGAGGATTGCAGTTAGAGTGTTGAGCCAACCATGTAGTGCCTCAGGTTGTGAGCACAATTAGAGTATGCTTGAGCACATACACTCCAAGAAGTGCAACAAATTGTCAGTGCAGAGGTTGAATGATCTTGTTTATGTTCATTACAACTTGCGCCTTCGCAATAGACAGATATTGGGTAGTAACTTATCACCCATCACATTGGAGAAGGTTGATCCACAATCAGATTGGATCATTGAGGCCGAGGATCTCATTTTTAGCGCTGAGGACCTTGATTGGGTTGACCAGGCGGATTGAGAGGCAAAGGCAGTAGCCATGGGAGAGGAGGATAGAGCATGAGGAGACAGCTTGGATGCTGGTTTGGGTGCTACTGACTTTGAGACACAGGCATCATCATCCGGGACCTATCTTAGACGCCTATGCCGGAGGGTTGATGCTGAGTGATGCAAAATCCTTTGAGCCATAGACTTGTAGCTTTTGTTTTGATATGTGTTGGAAATTTGTCATTGATGTCAAGTAAAGGTAGAGATTGTTTAGATTAGAGCATTATAGCCTTGAAGAGATTCATAAATAGAGAAATGAAGATCCTTTGCATAAACCATGTTTAATCGTTGCATATCAAACCAAGTTAATTTGAAGATGTCAGATTGATCAATTATGGACAAAAGGAACCAATGTCAACAAGCTAAATCAGTGAATTAGTTATCAGCATATTGTTTGTTAAATAAATGTTATTAACAAATCAAGTAATCATAAAAAGTCATCTTAAACCAAAGGTAGAAAGCAGCGATCCTTGTTTAAAAGAGAAACATTTAAAATAAATAAACAACAAGATAAAGATAAATCACAAAAGACAAAATAAAGAAAGGACAAAAGTCAGAAAAAGACAAAATAAAAAGGGACGATCAAATAGAAGGATATGATTCTTAAGAGATTAACAAAGCAAATTAACTTTATGAAATGCTACGTCAGCTTCTTCCAAAAATATACATGTTGGGAAAAGACACATTTAAGTTGAGAAAAAATAAATAAATTCATACGATACATCTTATGGAGTAGTGATGTTTTATTAATGAAAGGTCATAACTTCAAGAGACATACAATTTGAAAGAAGTTGATCAGAAGTTTGTTAAAGAATTAAACAAAAGGCATGAAGGTGTGCGATCCAAAAAGGGGACTTCAGATTTCCATTGAAAATTAAATTAAATCAAACCATTGGAATGATTTGATTTATTATTAATAAGAGTTTCTGTTTGAAGAGGTGTAATTAAGTTTGAAATGGTATGAGCTTGCAAAAAGACACATCTTACATCTGAAAAAGATGTGATTAAGACATGAAGAGGCAGTTGTTTTTAAATGATATGTTCTTTCATCAAAGGGTTGCAATTCTTGAGCAACTTATATATTTGATATCCAAATCAGATTTGCTGGGAGTGTGTAGAGCTTGTGTGTAGAAGTGTAGAAGTATCTCTTGTGTGAGCCTAGAAGAAGAGCATACATCACATAGAAGGGATAGATTGAAGCATGAATGTAATGTCCCTTCTTTAGGCAGCTCAGACTAGCCGAGGTTGGCCTACTATTAGGGTTCCCGTAGGTCAGCAGTACGGTTAGGGGACCCAACCGAGGGATGTGGAGCCTAGCTAGGAGCTTTATGAGCCTTTCAGTTTGGAGTTTAGTTGTTGAATCCAGGGATAAATTGAAAATATCAAAGCTTGCTTTAATGGAATAGTAAAAGTGAATAGTAACAAAGAATTATAAAGTGAATAGTGAAAAGTGCCCATCCTAGTGAAACAAAGTTGTTTTTAAAAAGTGGCCCTTTCTTTTGATGAGGAAAAGACCCTTTAGGAGGAATATTTTATTATCTTTTATAAAAAAGCTCATGGGAGGTTATAAAGTGAATTTTGGGCTTCTATTTTGGCATTCATTTGTCATTTTTCATATCAACACTTGTAGGTTTGAGCTTTAGAGAAGGGTTTTAGCTTGGTTTCAGTCTTCTGGGAACGAAAACTCCCAAGGGCTATCGTGAATTGGACGAGAACCCAATTCACTTTTGAGGAGGACCTACTTTGGGTCTTCGTTTGGGCTTCATTGGAGGAGTTTAAGGTGTTTAATTTTCAGGCCTGAGTTTGTAGCAGTGTTATATCAGCATATTTCTTCAAATCAGGTGTAGCCATTGATAGATCGAGTCTCAACGGGGCCAATAGTATTGCATGTTTGCATTTTACTTGTTGGCTGTACAATTTTTGGCCAAGTGCACCTAAGGTTTGTGGCACAATCATCATTGCAGATTTATTCCAGCCATTTGACAAGTTTACATTGAGGATTCGACATCTTCCATACCAGCCATACCATTTCTAGTTGTTGCACCATCATTTGGAAGGGGTTTCGTGGGCATTTGAAGTTGATTTTGGCAACCAATTTCATATCAGCACTTCCATCACAACGATCAGACCTGTAGCTGCATATTTCACATCATATTTTAGTCTTCTACCATTGTTATCATGCTCATATCAGCGTTCATACATTGTATTTTCATGCTGGCATAGAACATGTATGTTATTGGCATATTGGTATTCAAATCTTTCATTTGTATTGGTTTTAATAGAGCTGTTACAGTCTGATAATTTTCATATCAGACATAACTGTCATTTTAATCAGACCTTATATCTTTAATTTAATGGCATAAATGGAAGTGGGTTTATCAATTTATGTTGTGTAATCATTTATATATCAGTTCTATGCATTTCCTTTATGTTATTGGCATTGAAAACATTCAACCAAACATCAAAAGCAATCAAACAAAACTCAGAAAATCAGAACAGTAGGCAGAAAATCAGAATTCATGAGTTTGCACAACAACTGTTTGACGAAATGTCAACACTCTAAAAAATGAGTTTTTGGAGTTAGATTTAGTAGGGATATCTCAATGAAGCAAATCTATCGAAAGATCTCATTCTACATTTGAAATTTTCAGTCAAAGAAAGTCAAGGTTGGTGCCTTGCAAGAAGGAGTTGGTGCTCCTTGTGGGTTGGTGCCTACTAAATCAAGTTAGGGAGTTGGTGCTCCTTGTAGGTTGGTGCCTACTACCATTGTAAACCTATTTTATTATAAAGTACATAATATTGTATTGTGGTTTTCTCTTGTAAGGGTTTCCACGTAAAATCTTGGTGTCAACTTGTTCATATTGTTATATTCTTCCATAGCTGTTAATGTGTTAGAGTTTAAAGTTGTAACAGCCCGACCCTTCGGTAAAATTAAAATTTTCATAATCTACATCCTTCAAGTATGTAAACGTGTTAATCATGTCATTGCAATAGAATTTTTCTTTTTCTTTATTGACAAAACATGAACAAATTGCCATATTAATATACAACAAAGATTCCATTTCAATATAATAATTTCACAAGTACATGAAACAAGAATACGTACCTTAACTAACATAGCTCCAATGAGCTTTAGAACAAATAGTAGTAAGAAGGTCTAGGAATCCGTCCTTTCAAATCTTGGTACATCGGCCGCTTGCTGAGGAGGAGAAACATCACTCGGGCGCTTTTCCGCCATCCACGGACTTATAATGCGGTCCCCCGCACGATCATTTTGCAATGAACGGCCCTCCCTTCGAAGAAGAGATTGGTTGGGTAACCCTTAACGACTACCAACTGGACATAGTGCTGTGATTCTACAAAACTAGTTTTCGTGCTAACGGCAAATCACAAACTAGGTTGTATTTCGGAATCACGGTGATCTGACAGTGTAGTACAACAACTAAATGGTTCCTTACACTACTTTGGCCAAAGTGTTACGCTCAATGAAGAACATAGGTCATTTGTCACATACACTAGCCAGGTTCAACTTGACTTGAGGCTATCTTACCCTACGCGTAGGTTGGTCTATCGGGGTAGTCCGTACCCTAGACTTCCTACAACAATCTAACTACTAGAATGGAGAACAATTTAACAAGTACTCACAACTAACTCCGTTATACGGGACTTTCTCATCCTAGGAGCTTTTAATAACTTGACTAAGTTAATCTTCAACTAGTTGTGATCGGTAACTTATTAAATACCCTCATTTCATTCCTTAGTATTTAAAGAGCTATATTCAAACATACACTCCTTATATGGAGTCAATAATGCAAATTACTCTTCAACAGATCAGTAAATCCGTCTACCAATTAATATAATTTACTCTTCAATAGATCAGTACATCCGTCTACCAATTAATATAATTTACTCTTCAATAGATTAGTAAATCCGTCTACCAATTTATATAATTTACTCTTCAATAGATTAGAACATGCATTAGCCTTTCTTTTAAGTAATTTACTTACATGATACAACATAGAATCATTTCTTTGTTTATCTTAACTGAAGTATTGAACTCAATGCAATTCCCTAATGTGTACATTCAGCATTTTGTTCTTTTAGTTATTTAACAAGAAGTATGCTTAACAACATGAAGAATGAAACATGCCTGGTATTCGCCTTTTCCTTTAAGGGATGACCTTGAATGGGTTTACAGCTCCTAAAATCTTGAACAAAAGACTTTCAGCACTCTCAGACCATTCTCAAATTCTTCCTCAGAAATTAATCACTTTCAATAGCTGAAAGTAATCTCAACTTCTTACTGTGAACTTACAAGTGATGAAGAGAATAACAGGGGATGTCTCTCAGCAATTGGTAATATACTGTTCTCAGAAAATGTGTAAGGTTTCTCTTAGTATTAATAAAGTTTACTCACAGCTCAAGAAACTGACTGCAAATTCGTGTGTGAAGGAATGCCAAACGCAGGTTTATTTATAGGTTCATGTTGAAACTGATTTCCACCTTCTATGGCGCCAGAACTGCCAGCAGGTTGAAGAACGTTTCAAACTAAAAACGTGTATCAATCTGGTGAGGGTTTCGACCTCCATGTATGACAGCAAGAAGTTCATTTTAATTCGAATTTGTTTCAGACTGTTAAAACTGTGACAACTTTCAACCGGCGCGTTTTTACAGTTAGGTTAAATGCCAAGTTTCATTTCTGACTTCTTCCTTGCTCAAATGGTGTCCAAATTTCATTCTTTTCGCATAGCAAGAAATATCTCATTTATTTTCTGACGCCTGGCCCTAGTCGCGCGATTTCTCTGCGCGTTTTTCATTTTCCCTTCTGCATTTTCGCGTTTTTTCTTCTTTATTTCGCTAATGTTAATCTTTAATATTTTAATAGAGTTTTCGAAGTAAAAATGGCGCATATATGCAGGCTCATATTTGAAGATTAACACTTCAACGTATACATTAGAAAAATCCGCGTTTTCTTACTCAATTCGCGATTTTTATGAAATCCGCGATTTTTAATTTCTTCCCAGAATTCGTATTAATAAAAGTGCTTTACAATGTTTTAACTTTTATTTCATTTGATTTTGACAAATCTTTTATTTAAATATATTTGTTTATTATATTAAAATACTTACATAATATAGTTTATGCATAATTATTTAAATTATCAATTTAAATACTATTATATACATTTTAAACTATATTATATTAATATTTTAATATAATATTAAATATATTGAAATACTTAACATTATATTAATACATATATATTCATTTACATTATACATTAAACATGTAAATTTATATATATGTATTCGTATAATTTCAGAGGCAATGTATCATTACAATATAAAATTCATTTATCTCGTTAGCCGTGGGTATGTATATTTGTATATATATCTATATATATACTACATGTATAAGTATCTATAAATACATTTATATCGACACATACGTATGGCATATCCATCTGCTTAATACGTTTGTATCGACATGAATGTACTTATGGGTATTTGTACATATCGTATTCGTATGTACAAATACACATATCCACCTCTAACCAGAACTTATCATTTATAAGGTTATACTGGCAAGCATCACTTGTTCACACATTCAGAAGAAGACACGACTCCTAATGATACTAGACAAGCCTACAGATGACTTACCTTTAACCAAAACAATGACTTAGCTTACTCAGTTCTAAGGCTTGTGTGTGTATGTCCAGTTGGTATCCATTACTGTTTACCCGACCAAGTTCTTCCCCGAGTGATATCTCTCCTCTGTCTCGAGGTACGAACCTGCTTCCTGCATGCCATGTCACGACAACGGAAGTTATTTGCTCAAAACAAAGCAAAATACATGAAACATTTCAAAAGTTAGATTATTCATAAATTAATAACCTCTATTCTCCTTTATGCAGTATTTCACCAAAAATAACATCAAATGAAACAACCTTCATATTGAAAACGAGGTACAAGCATCATTAATTTACCTTCAAAATTCACATTTACTCTATCTAGTAATGGTAAATTGTAACGTCTCAATTTGGGATGTAACATACTTCCCCCCTTGTGAATCATCGTCCTCGATGAGGTATAGCTTTTTAACATATAGTTAAAGTCAAATAAAGTGTTACTTACATTTACGTAAGATTTATAAAGTATTCAACCTATGTAGCAATCTTGTTCTTCCTGGAACTTGCTTCGAGTGTTTACACTATTGCATAGGGAAATCTTGTATGCCTCACACATATTTACTCTCTCAAAGAGTTTTAACATATACACACATAATAGTAACTATACATCACACCAACACACAGTGATCGGAAATCGTTGGTCCATGAATTTATCCTTAGTATAATCCAAATAGAAAAGGAAAGTCGATGTATTGTACACTACATCGTGGGTCCAATCCTTCGCTTTTGGTATTTACACTTTTAGAAAACTCATAAACCGAGTCCTTCCGCCACTTATACATTCATTATCCTTACCACATAGTACTTGTACTTGATTATTTGTCCATCGAGAGCACAACTTTACTCCTGGACACCTGTCAAATCTTGATACTGCTTCATACGAGAGCTTTGTATCTCAAAGTTTCATTGATAACTTCGATCTATTACTCCTTTTTGACATTTTATTAAGTCTATGATTCACTCATTTCTAAGCCTTTCTCAGCTTAATTGAGTTTTTAGCCTTTTATATCATATAACGGTCCAAACTTCAATATTAGAAGTTTATAAATCATTCAAGACTTATTCTACCATCTTTGCTTATTTTGACTATACATTATAATATACTGTACATTCGATCCGTTGAATGTTTCGTAGTTTGATCAGGGTTTACACAACCTTATCATCATTGCTAAACTAAGATAACCTCTCAGAAATACTAAGCCTCTACTTTCCACAATATATTATTTAGGACCAAATATCCTGTAAGTCAAGTTTTCCAAAAAAAACGTTGGTTTCATTGATGAGTTTGTCTACTTGAACATTATGTCAGTTATACTAACATAGACAGATTGATCTGTCTCTTGTTCTACCATTTTTCCTTTGGAATCTTAAGAGAGTATACATGACTTACCGATGATGACATCCGGTCTTCATTCCCTGGTATACTAGTCATTACCTTGCCACATTCCGTGTAGCTTCGAACTCTATCTTTCCAAGTTTATAGTAGTTTCTCATCCAACAATTCCTGTTGTTGTTCCGATGTCCTAACTCTGACATTAGTTTCCTCGTTTTATTTCAAATTCTTCAAAATTTGGGTACATAGGTTCTTTTACATCCAATAATAGTCTATTCCTTGACTAGTTGAAAACCTATTTTACGATCTCACGCTATTTTTAATTCCCATAATGGTTATAAGTTTTGCGGAGTTAAACCCCATTTACCTTAGGACATACATATCTTGGATCTCTTCTGTCCTTGGATTATTTTCAAAGATGCTATCTATCTTTTAACTCAATCAAATTTTCCCGATAATTTTGGTACTCATTTTGAGTATTAATCCATGTTCCGTCATATTGATCCCTAGATAATAGTAAATTTAATTACCTACCTAGTTACCAAGCATGAACATTCCTCGTTGGTTCCATTGATTCTCTTAATCATATACGAGAGTTCCAATTTCAGTTCATCCTTTTGAGTTCAAGTAACATCCCCGGTGCTTTACTCAATAATATTTCCCATTATTTCACATAAAATTGTTATATTGCTCCGACATAACAAAGGATGTTTCCCTTTTGAGAGTGTTTTCTCTTTAATATAAGAGCCACTCAACAACGTTCTAGTCAACACGATGACTTCTTTCCTGGAGTGTAAAGTAGCTTCTTTAACTCACCAAGTATTCTACCTTTGTTTCCACTCATAGAATCTCATAAATTCAAGTGATATACACATTTCCATTGGTGAATCACAATCCCAATATTCCCTTCCAACTCTTAAATTCTCAATCGCTGAACAGTCTGATATTATAGGTTTTTCTACCTCTATATATCTCTATCAAGACCGAAAGTACAACTCAACCAAGTAGATTTATTCCAACTACAAGGCATTAGAGAGTAGTCATTTATTTAACTCAACTCAATGGGATAGATCTTATCTTAAGATCTTTCTCTTCATTCGAATGAACTTCTTGTCCCAGCTAGGTTGTTACGAACCTAGGGTTTCATTAAAGAGCGAGATGGTGATCAAGTGATCAGCCATGTAAAGATAATTGATGCATTGCATAGCGTCATTTTCTACCTTATTTTCCATTCCATCTTTATGGCTTATGGTTAAACCTTTTCATCCTCGGTTTTCATAGCACAATAAGCTTACAGTTTCAATTCGCAATTCGTTTTCATGACATGAATACATTTCATATTGAAATAACATTTTTTTATCTACTTTACCTTATATAAGGTGTATAGGAATGTAGAGACACTTTCTTTTAGTCATGAGTATCTTAAAGCTTTCCTTGCCAATCTAATAGGCGGCCCTTCTTATCATGATCAAATATCTGCCTATCCTTTTTCCTAGGCATCAAATGATAATTTCATTTGATTCTTCCAATCAACTAAATATAAGGTACGAGATGATAATAGGTAATAATCTTAGACCTTTCCGATTATCTTTCTCCAGAATTCTCAATACCTTTTTCCTTGTGGATATCATATGATAATATCGTTTGATCTTTCGATCAAATAATCCTAAGTATGGGTTTGTTTTCTCCGAAGATCCCAATACTTCTTTTCTTGGACTATAAACTGTATGACTTATTTGTCATCATGACTTGCGAAGAAGACATTAGTTCTTCTAAACTAAGAACATACTCACGTTCTTTTGTTGAATGGGGTACTAAACTTGAGTCAACCCTACTCTTTTCCTTTCCCCCTTAGAGTTTCCACAGCTTTTGATCTACTCAAAACTGAACTCCCAGCAAACTCTTGCTTCTTTTGTAAGGATTTGTCATTCCCTACTGTTGGCTTTACATTGCCTTTACCTTGTCTCGAGACATATCTCAAATATACTTTTTCCAAAGTTAAATTTGTCATTGATTTCTATCCCACATTAGCTCTAATGAATAATCAGCAACTTACGAGTCACTTCATTAATCCAATTCTCTTTTCAACATCCCTTTGGCGAAGGGTACAAAACTTGTATTCCCTTTCCGTTTGGAACATTCTAATCATAAGTTTGACTTTCACAAACATGAAGGTGAGTTCAGCTTATACTCTAACCAATCTTTGTTAAACCTCTGGTAAAACCGTCCTGACTTACCACTTCAAGCTTCTTTATTATTCGGTCACTTTTCAAGTGGCATAATTCTAATGCTTGGAATCTTCCTCTCTTTTAACTTCTAAGATACCAAAGTTGTTTGGTCTTTTTAATATCAAACTCCAATAATCTAATCGATTTAGGTCAGTGGAACCCTGTCCACTTTATTGATTACATAATTCGGACCATTATGGTCTTTTCTCTTATCTCTAAGGTACTAACTCTTTTTCCTTGCAAACTCCTATCTTTACAAAAGAATTAGCTTAATGTCAAGAGTTCTCCAACTCCCGTGGATACTTCCTTCGTTGACTTCCTTATTCAATTTCATTTATGCTGACACTGCATATACAAAGATTCGTAGTGTTT